>CM072817.1:18094156-19294156 GCA_036937905.1 Salvia rosmarinus | reverse complement strand
AAATGTTGAGTTAGTCCATTCGACCGTGTGGACCGATGTCCACACAAGCTCGTGGAGGTACGCAGTATTTTGTCACTTTCATTGGCGATTACTCAAGGTACGGATACATATACCGCTTCACCGCAAGTCTCGAATGCTTTGAGAAATTCAAAGAGTTTAAGGCGGTGGGAGACGCTTAGGTAAGAGTATCAAGTCATCATGGTCCGATCGCGGTGGCGAATACCTCAAGAACGAAGTTTATGGACTATCTAGTGAAGTGTGGGATTACATCGCAACAAGACTTCACCGGCACACCACAACAAAATGGTGTGTCGAGCGAAGAAATAGGACTCTTTTGGAAATGGTTAGATCTATGATGAGTTATGCTACATTGCCTATTTCGCTCGGGATATGCCTTAGAGACGGCGGCATACTTGCTAAATCTAGTACCATCCAAGTCACGAAAAGACCCTTCGAGTTGTGGTTTGGGCGAAACCCGCTTTAAGCCACATAAGGATATGGGCGATCCAAAGACATGTGCCAACAAGAAGGCGACAAGTTGGAGGCTAGATCCGACGCAAGGTCGTTTATCGGCTATCCTAGAGGAACGAAGGTGGTTTATTCTATAGTCCCAAGGATCGAAGGTCATTATTAGCACTAATGCTCGATTCTTAGAAGAGGACTACATGAAAATCATAAGTCCAAAGTTGAAATCATTCTTCAAGCATTAGAAGATGATCGATTCCACCACCGATTAGGCCAAAGGTACGAGATGTCGAGTCTAGTGGGGGATCGACACCGATACTTCAAGAAATTGAAGTGGGTCGAGTTCCACCGAGATACCGACCGCATAAGTGGTACCTACACAAAGTTGTGCAAGTTAGAGAACCACAAGCAATCGCACCCACCGCTGCTATTGTGCTCAGAGAACCTCGTCAGTAGTGGGAGGTTGTTCGTCAACCCGAGCGATTTATGTTCGTGGGTGAATCTTCGATTTGGTCCCAGCAGATTTAACATGCAATAATCGACCCATGGACATACAAGGAGGCGATACAAGATATTGATGCAAGATCATGGCACACCGCTATGGACTTAGAAATGGAGTCCATAACGGCTATGGATGTATATGAAAGACACTCTACCGATGGCAAGGAAGCCATAGGTAGTAAGTGGATATACAAGAGGAAGAGAGATTCCGATGGAGAGGTTTCGCTTTCAAAGCCGTGCTTGTGGCGAAGGGTACACTCAGTTGAGGGCATCGATTTCGATGAGACCTTTCACCGTAGCAATGCTCAAGTCCATCGTAATTCTTCTAGCCATAGCAGCCCACTCAACCTAGAGGTTTGGCAAATGGATGTTAAAACCGCTTTTCTAAACGGTTACCTTGAGGAAGGTAGAGACATCTATATGCAGCAACCTGAAGGTTATGTGGTAAAGGGTGAAGAGCATCTAGTATGGAAGCTTAAGAAGTCCATTTATGGACTTAAGCAGGCCTCCCGATCATGGAACTTACGCTTTGACGAGGTGGTGAAGTCCTATGGATTTACCCAGTTGCCTAGCGAGAGTTGTGTGTATCGGTTAGATGTCAACGGTGATGTGGTATTTCTTGCACTTTATGTAGATGACATCCTTCTAGTTGGCAACAACGTGAAGTCGTTATCGACGTAAAGAGTTGGCTATCCGATCGGTTTCAAATGAAAGACTTAGGAGATGCAGCGACATTCTTGGGATCAAGGTTTACCGAGATCGCAAGAAGAAAATGTTGAGCTTATCTCAGCGCCTTACATTGATATCGTGATTACTGTTTTAGTATGCGCACCGCCAAGAAAGGATTGCTACCTTCGCACATGGCGTTCCTTTATCTAAAACGCAGTCACCTATGACCGCAGGAGATATAGGAAATGAGACAAGTTCCTTACGCTCACCGTGGGAAGTCTCATGTACGCAATGCTATGCACGAGACCCGATATCCGCTATGCGGTAGGCATAGTAGCTAGATATCGCCTAACCTCGACAAGCTCATTGGATCGCAAGAAGCATATACTCAAGCACCAAAAGGACTCGAGATTATAGGCTAGTTTACCATGCGATAGTCTAATGCCTTTGGGTTATCTGCACTGGATTTCCAAGCCGACCGTGATGAGAAAAAGTCAACCTCGGCTATGTGTTTACCTTGGGAGGTGGAGCCGTATCTCAAGGAGTGCAAAGCAATATGCATTGCGGACTCTACCATGGAAGCCGAATATGTAGCCGCCTTGAGGCTTCTAAGGAGGTCAGATGGTTCAAGAACTACCTCATGGATCTAGGTGTGGTACTGGTTTGCCCAAGAGTATCATAGTTTATCGTGATAACTCAGTGCGATGGCAAACTCGAAGGAACCACGGACCCATAAGGCGACAAAACACATAGAGAGAAAGTACCATGTCATACGAGAAATCGTTAGACGAGGTGACGTGGCTGATTGAAAAGATTGATACGACGGAAAATCTAGCGGATCCATTCACGAAGAGCCCGCAAAAGTCTACGATGGACACGTTAGAGGACTCGGATTATGCTTGATGGCACCCACTTAGAAAGGAAACTTTTGTATAAGTGGGAGAAGCAAAGTGATGGTTATTTGTAATAGCTAGTAGAAAGACACATTGTATACTAAAAGTTTGCTTTAGTATAAGTGGAGATTGTTGGATTTGTATATCGAAAGCGCTTTGGTTGAGCTTGTATACAATGTTTCTGTTACCACCGCTACAATCTCCTATCGATTTGAATACTTGATTGCATATATCTGTCCCCTTATCTCATATATAAGTTAGATCATACAAAGGTGTAGAAGATCACGTAAGTCCGTATGATTGGTCAAGCTTAATGAGATATAAAAGTTTCACAAACGAGACGACTTAAGGACGAGTTATCGGTTTTTGAGGCCGCAGATAGATAAGAAGTGACTTGACTTAGTTGCTTGTCTATGCTTTGATGTACGCTCGACGTATCAAGGATCACAGCGAGATGTGTTCTTCTTCTCGACCGTCGTGAAGAACCAAGATCTCGGTGACTTACGACGATCTAAACCTCGATAAGGTATTAGGTGAGTATGAGTTCTCGACCATCACTTTGACTTGTTATGAGTGAGGGTTATATGTTCTAACCCAAGATTCTCCGCATCTTGGGTGGTGGCGATCTTGATGTCACGCTAGTTATCAGACGAGTCACCGTATCCGCTAGGACGATGACGCCCCTTAAGAGCTCAAAAGGTTTATTGTACTAAACCCTGCAGTTGAGTTAGCTCAAGTACAATAATAAGGTTGAGTGGTACTACTTAAGGAAATGAAGTTATTAATCGCTTTAAGCGATCAGATTGCTAGAAATGATTAATGGACGCTCGATATCTTAAATACGAGGATTCGTAATGTCTAAGTGCAAGCCCGACTCAACTTCGTAATAAAGGGTAAGTCAACATTCTTTCTCTAGTGGCATGATCGAATGTTTATAAATTAATTTATGTTCGGGCCGAACATAAGATAATTAATTTATTTGAGGCCCATCTTTATTCCTCGCATTTGATCCTCGGCTCGGCCCATCCAGTCCGTAGAATCGAGGAAAATCGGCGCCCCTATTGCTCAATTGGCAAGATTTTATTCTCTTTATCCACATGGATATAATTATATTTATGGTATATGCATAGATCCTTTCCATATAAGATTATGGTAATAATCTTGTGAGTATGGAAATAATCCTAAGAGTATGGAAATAATCCTAAGAGTATGGTAATATTCCATATAGGATTATGGTAATATTCCATATAGGATTATGGTAATATTCCATATAGGATTAAGGTAGTGCATTATAAATATAAGGTATGAGATAATATCTAGGCTAATGCTCACATATTGCAACTAGAATTTTCGGCCATCTCATATAATTGAGAGAGAATTTTCGAGAGCTTGGTGAGAGAAAAGGGTGATTTTCCGGTGCATTCTCCATAGCTCGTCCTCACTCGACGTTGGAGTTTGGGTATCCGGGATACAGTCCAGAAGGTCAAAGCACGAGTCTCGACCGTTCAATCCGTTCATCCCGTTCGATCCGCCTCGACAGATCCAAAGGTAAACACGTGAAAACCCCTACGTGTTGCGATTTAATTATATAGACGCATGCTAGGTTTATAATCAATGTATGGTGAATTAAACACCCAAGATGGATCCTCGGGGCGAGGGTTAACATACGTGTTCCCTACAGTGGACGCCCTGAGAGACTTACTGATGGGACCTCAGGCGACCTCGAGCCCGACACTGGAGATAGAGGTTCATGGCCGCTCCTTGCCCGAGGTGCCGGCTTCCAAGACTCTTTATCCTTCCCGAAGGTATAAGTCGCTTCTTCTCCTTTGTAATTTTGTCGTTACGCTGCTAACCGCTTTATATTCGTGACGCGGCCTCGGTGGCGGGCGAGATGCACCGCATGGCCGGATTCGTTCTTGAGCGCCGCAATACGAGGCGGTGGAGAAAAAGCGCCACCGCCAAGCTCGGTCGGTCGTCTTGAATCCGCTACCGACGCCGCAAGGGTCGACACCGGTTGCAAAGGCGGCCGCCGAGCGCCCGAAAAGAAGGATCGGGCCTTGCGGGTGGCCCGTGCCGGCGGAAAGCGCCTGAGGAGGCGGCCGAGGCGGAGAAGAAACTGGCTGCACAGACAAATGCCTTGCTGGCGGCAAGGACCTATGCTGAGGGCCTTCGCCAGCAGGCTTATTGAGTCGGAGAGCTTTTCCTCCTTTATCTCCGACCTGGCAACTGTAATGAGGCCGCAGGTGATATCTGCCCACTTGGAAAAGCCGGCGGCGAGAGACCCGATTGACAAGGCCCGGCACGGTTGGGTCGAGGTCGATCCTCGGAGGTGTGTATGAATTATGCCCGCATAATCGCCGGGGCGACCTCCTTCCCCGTGGTGGATACCTTGGCATCCTCTGCCTCGCTCCTGACGGCGGAGGCTGTAACTCAGTGCAAGGAAGATGAAGACGTAGAGCTTCAAGCATTCCTTGCTGAGGTGAGAGCCGAAACCGAGGAGGCGGGGCCGAGCTCGGACGTCCCTTCCGGAGATCGGCAGCCGTTGGAGGAGCAGCAGCAGGTGGCTCAGCAGGAGGTTGGTGGGTCCGGCAATGAGCCTGAGGTCAGTGGACCTAATGTAATAGGCTGATTTGTCGGGTCGATAGACCTGCGTTGTATTTAACTTCTACTTTGAATAATAGACACAACTTCTTGAAATGCGTTTTGTCTTGTTTATTTCTAGCACTCCACATCTCAATACTTCGGACTCGATCATGAGCTGCTGACAAAGCTGAAAGAAGTCCGAGGTGCTCTGGCCGAGAAGGATGAAGAGGTGACGACCGGAGAGTCGGTGCGCGAATCGACCTGTGTTTTGGTCAAGATGGATGTCACCGCATCGTCACCGAATCGAAAAGAAGTTGCATGAGGCCGATCGCAAGTGGTTCATCTCCGGCTGAAAACGAGGCTCTTAAGCTAAGGATCGCTCAGCTTGGAGCCCGGGGGGCAAGATTGTCTGCCGACGTGATTCAGGGGCGCCTGATACAATGCGAAGAGTAGCTCGAGCTGACGACGGAGAAGCTGGCTCGGATCTCGGAGGAGCATATCAATATGAAAAGGTGATCCGCCAATCGCGGGTCACCATATCAGAAGCCGATGATCGAGTGCAGAGCTTGCTCGCCGAGGGCATGATGCTGAGGGACGAGGAGGGGCCTAATAGCAAGAGCTTTAAAGACTGCCTCGACTCCATTGTGGAATATGCCCGTGCACGAACTCAGGCAAGAACGACGCTTGCCCCCGCCCCGCAACGAGCCTGTAGGTGGTCCAAGCGTTAGAGCGTCCGAGGTGGGAGGCGGCTATGCTGATCATGCCGAGGTGCTCCGATTGTTTGGCCTGCCCACTTTCAAAAGAGCGAGGACCTCACCGGCTCCGTGCTCCGCGGCGAGGAAGGAGGCGGTCGGGCTCGTGGTCGCACTTCAGGTCGGGCAGCAAGCCTTGGGGGTGGGAGATCATCCTTTCCAGGTCGGGGTGACACCGAGGCCGCACTGAGTGTTCCCGGAGTAGGCCGTGGGGGTACCGGAGTCCCCTTCAGTGTCGGGTGTCCCGGTCCCGTGCCTGTTACCGGAGTAGGCAGCGGGATGCTTGGCCTTATCGACCGGTCAAGGCACCGAGTTCATGTAGGGAAAACATATGTTTAGCCCTCGCCCCGAGGATCTATCTTGGATATTTAATTCACCATACATTGATTATATTCCTAGCATGCGTCTATATAATTAATTGCAACACGTTGGGGTTTTTCTCGTGTTTACCTTTGGATCTGTCGAGGTGGATCGAACGGGATGAACGGATCGATCGGAACGGAACGATTGACTCGTGCTTTGACCTTCTGGACTGTATCCCGGTTACCCAATCTCCAACGTCGAGTGAGGACGATCTATGGAGAATGCACCGGAAAATCACCCGAGCTCTCACAATTTTCGAGAATATCAATATGATGATGGACGAAAATTATGCTCTCTATAATGAAGCATTGCCTAGACTTTATCTCATACCTTATATTTATAATGCACTACCTTAATCCCATATGGAAATTACCATAATCCTATATGGAAATTACCATATGGAAATTACCATAATTCTTTATGGAAATTACCATACTTCCAGGATTATTACCATACTCTCAGGATTATTACCATAATCTTATATGGAAAGGATCTATGCATATACCATAAATATAATAATATCCTTGTAGGATAAAGAGAATAAAATCTTTCCTTTGAGAGCTATAGGGGCGCCGATTTCCACAGTGCTACGGGCCTGGATGGGCCAGCCCAGGGATCAAATGCAAGGAATAAAGATGGGCCTCAAATAAATTAATTATCTTATGTTCAGCCCAGAACATAAATTAATTTATAAACATTTATTCATGCCACTAGAGAATAAATGTCGACTTACCCTTTATTACCGGGTTGAGCCGGCTTGCACTTAGACATTACGAATCCTCGTATTTAAGATATCGAACGTCCATTAATTATTTATAGCATTCATCGCTTAAAATAATTAATAACTTCATTTCTTAAGTAGTACCACTCAACCTTATTATTGTACTTGAGCTAACTCAACCTGCGGTTTAGTACAATAAACCTTTGAGCTCCTTAAGGGACGCCATCATCCTAAACGGATACGGTGACTCGATATAGATAACTAGCATGATATACAAGCACCGCCACCACCCAAGATGCGAGAATATTGGGTTAGAACATATAGCCCTCACCCATAACAAGTCAAAGTGATGGTCAAGAACTCATACTCATCTAATACCTTATCGAGGTTTAGATCATCGTAAGTCACCGAGATCTTGGTTCTTCACTACGGTCGATAGAAGAACTCATCTCACCGTGATCCTTCAATACGCCGAGACGCATCAAAGATAGACAAGCAACCAAGTCAAGTCACTTCTTATCTATACCATGACTTATACCGACAACTCGCCCTCAAGTTGTCTCACCAGAAACTTTTATATCTCATTAAGCTTGACCAATCATACGCACTTCGTGATCTTCTACACAATCGTATGATCTAACTTATATATGAGATAAGGGACACGATATATGCAATCAAGTATTCAATTCAGATAGGAGATTGTAATAGTGGTAACAGAAACATTGTATACAAGCTCAACCAATCTGCTTTCAGTATACAAATCCAACAGTTCATTCCAGGAGTTCATCGCCCGGAGATTTTGTGGAGGACTGGTGTAGCTTCAGCGAGACCTGGCGAAGTGGGGCTAGGAAGCCCGAATGAGTTTGTATATAGCTTTAGACTTTGTATGTAGTCGTAAATGTATTTAGACTGCTCAAGTGTACATTTTCCCTTTGAGAGGTACAAACATAGCTAGACTTCGCTTTGGTCGTAAACATTTTTAGATCAGATACGTATGTATATCTTCCCAAATAAAGGGCATAATTTGATGAGATCCAACTGGATGTCTTTGCATGTAGATATTTCAACTTAATGAGTAATCAGATGCGTGCATGTAGACGTTCAATTTAATGAGTAGTCTATGTAAAGTACCTCCTTAAATGAGTGATATGCCAGGTTCGGGGGATAAGCGCACCGGATAGGTGAGATAGCTTGTAGGCCCGCTGTCGAGGTCCTCGTGAACGCGGTATGGGCCTTCCCATGTCGGATCCAACTTGTTAAGACGCTCGGCTCTCCTGGCTTCATTATTTCAGAGGACGAGGTCGCCTACTTGCGGTCGGAGGCTTTGACCCTTTGTTGTAATACCGCGCGACCGACCCTTGTACTTAGCTTCGTTTATGAAGACGAGTTCGTGTTTCTCTTCGAGAGCATCAAGGTTGGCCCGCAGGTCGTCCTCGTTCCCATCCTGGTCAAAGTGAAGAGTGTCTGGGCTTGGTGCGCCGATTTCAGCCGGTATGACAGCCTCAGTTCCATAGACCAAGCTGAAAGGCGTTTCTCCGTGCGAAGTCCGAGGTGTCGTTCTGTAGGACCAGAGGACTTGGGGGAGGTTTTCAACCCAGTCGCCTTTAGCTCGGTCTAACCTCTTCTTTAATCCTTGTACGATCGTGCGGTTCGTCACTTCGGTCTGACCATTTGCCTGCGGATGTGCGACTGAAGTGAAATGTTGTTCGATCTGGAGCTCTTCACACCATTTCTTGAAATTTTTGTCCACGAACTGGGTGCCGTTGTCCGAGATCAGAATGTGCGGTATGCCGAAGCGGCAGACTATGTTTTTCCACACGAATGTCTGAATCCTTTTGCTCGTGAGGTTCGAAAGTGGCTCAGCTTCGACCCATTTTGTGAAGTAGTCTATGGCTACGACTAAATATCGGAGCTGACCTGGTGCTCGGTCGAACGGGCCAACGATGTCGATCCCCCACTGCATGAAAGGCCACGGACTCTGCAGGCTGCTCAGATCGGTCTGAGGTAGCTTTTGACCATGGAGTGGTCGGCACTTGACACTTTTGACGAGCTCGGCCAAATCTTGAATAAGGGTGGGCCAATAATATCCCAACCTCAGCGTCTTCTTTGAAAGAGCCCGTGACCCGATGTGGCTTCCGCAAGATCCTCTGTGAATCTCATTAAGCACGTAGTCGGCTTCTTCTGGCCCAAGGCACCTCAGGAGGGGTTGAAGGTAAGACTTCCGGTAGAGAGTGCCCGCATATATGAGATACTTCTGGGATTTCACCATTATCTTTTTGGCCTCAAGCCGGTCCTGAGGTAGTGTACCAACTTACAGGTAGGCTTTCAGGGGCGTCATCCAGTTTGGCTCAACTTATGTGATAACGCCGACGTGGGGCGCCTCGATGCTTCTGGAACGAACTTCCTCCACTGACGGATTTGCCGATGACGAAGCCAACTTACTAAGGACGTCAGCTCGGCTGTTTTCCCCTCATGGGATTTGGTGAATATATGAAATACCTGAATGAGGTCAGCATCTCCTTTGCCTTCTCAAGGTATTGCTTCATTCGATCCTCCTTGGCCAGATGTGCCTAGGACCCGGTTTACCACGACACGGAATCTCCGAATATCCGGACTTTGTCCACTTTCAATTTTCATGGCGGAGTCCCGAGATCGGTGCCAGACTCCACTTCGTTGTTGGTGGTTGGGAAGGTAAACCGGGGCGACGTCACTTCTTGCTTATCTGGGCCGAGGAGGAGGATGCCCGCTCCGCTGCCTATCTTGCATGAAGCTCCATCCACATACATCTGCCAGCAACCATCGGGCGATGCAAGGACAGGTTCCTCCACTGTGAGGACGGGAGTGACCTCGCTGGTAGAGCCGACCTCGGTGAATTTGGCCTCCGCCAGGAAGTCAGTGAGAGCTTGCCCTTTTATGGCCGGCCTGGGGGAGTACGAGATGTCGTGCTCGCCGAGCTCCAGTGCCCACTTGGCTATACGTCCAGATGACTCTGGCTTTGATAAGACTTGTCTTAAAGGTAAGTCCGTTAGTACCTGGACGGAATGGGCTTGAAAGTAGGGTCGGAGGCATCGCTTGGCGTTCACCAGGGCCAGAGCTACCTTCTCGAGGTTAGTGTATCTTGTATCCGGTCCTTTGAGAGCCCGGATGATGAAGTAGATGGGGAGTTGCCGTCCCATCTCATCTCGCACCAGTACCGCACTGATTGCCTCGTCCGAGGTGGCCAGATACAACGATAGGGTTTCACCTTGCTTCGGGGCGGATAGGGTTGGCAGGTTGGCGAGATATTCCTTCACCGCATGGCGACCGGTGTTCTTCCCGCCAGCGAACCGAGCTCTCCTCAGATCTTGAAGAAGGAAGCTCGCTTCTCGGCTCGAAATAGGAATCTGAGGGCGGCTAGCATCCGTGAGTTTGTGTATTTCACGGATGGTTCTTGCACCGCATGTCGAGCAATCGCCTTCACCTTGGTAGGATTGGCCTTTAGCCTTCGAGAAACCCAAAGATCCCGTGAATTTACCCGCCTTCACCACGAATGTGCACTGGGGATTAAGCTTGAGGTTGGCCGACCGAGGAGGCGGAGGATAGTTTCGAGGTCGACGCGCAGCTTCTCGCCTTTTTGCTTTTGACTACTATATCGTCGACGTAGACTTCAACGATTTCCCCTATGTGATCTTTGAAGATCGCGTCCACCATCCTTTGGTAGGTAGCTCCAGCGTTTTTCAGACCGAAAGGCATCTTCCGGTAGGCAAAGACACCGAAGTCAGTGATGAACGCTGTTTTGGGACGTCCTCCGGGCTCATCAGGACTTGGTGGTATCCCTTGTATAAATCCAGGAAACTGAAGATCTCATGTCCCACCAATGCCTCCACCTTCTTGTCAATGTCGGGAAGGGGGTAACAGTCCTTTGGTGTTTATTGAGGTCGGTATAGTCGACACACATGCGCCATCCCCCTCCTCCTGGCTTTCGAACCACAACTGGATTAGCCATCCAGGTTGGGTATTTGACCTCGTACAGGATTTTAGCCTCCTGGAGTTGGGTTACCTCGTCCCTTATGACCGGTCAGCTCCCGGCAAAACTTCTCTTCTTACGCGAACTGGTTTAGTGGCCGGATCGATGTTGAGACGATGAGTTATGAGCTCGGCGAGACCCGGTCATGTCAGTGGGGACCATGCAAATACATCCCTATATTCCTTAGAAGTGCATGACCTGTTGGCGAATATTAGCCGAACCTTGGGTGCCGACCTTGACAACTTTGGAAGGGTCGTCGTCAGATAGTCAAGATTCTCGGTCAGTCATCCCGAGGTGGCAACTTCGAGGTTCTCAGAATTGTTAGGCCCGAGGTAAGGCCGCATCTTGGTTGAGACTCGTAGGCATTCTTTAGCTACCGCTTGGTCACCCCGAATGCTTAACACTCCCACCGGGTGGGTATCTTAATGGTGAGGTGGTACACGGAGCGGCGGGCCCCTGGTTGCGTCATGACCAATCTCTTCCCGTGATAATGTTGTATGGAGAGGGAGCTCGGACCAAGAAAAATTGAATGGCCTTGGTAACCGACCTGGGAGCACGTCCTACGGTAACCGGAAGGGTAATGACACCCTCGGGTTTCGAACCGCCTCCTGAGTAAAGCTCCGCAACTGGGAAGGTGCGGATGTATAATTCCTCCAACATCAAGTTTATCCAGCAGCTACGGAATATGATGCTAACGGAGGTCTGATGTCAATGTAGACCCCATGTACGTTCTTGTTGCCCACCGCGGCTTGTATAGTAATGGCGTCCTGGTGAGGCATAATCTTGGGTACTGGGTCATCTTTGGAGAACACGATGTTCTCTCCATCCCGGAGTCGTTTGTTTTTCAGCTCCTCGGGGGTTGGCCTCCGAGCCTCATTTCTAAGCGACGACCTCGCTGCACTAACGGGCAATCCGTTATAGCATAGACCGCTCCATTGCATTGGGACCTTCGCCCTCGCCATCTTCGTGTCCGGCTGCGCTTGAGGTCGGTCCGCAGCTTGTTACCACCTCCATTTTTCCTCTCGCTTTTTATTACCCGGCCCAGTCGGCCGATGTACTTCTTCGCCCTTCTTTGACAAGCTCGTCGACTGTGAGCTCAAGATCTTGCATCTTCAGATCGTGACCGCACCCACGTGGTAGTCACAATACTTTCCTGCTGACTTTTTTTCGATCCTCCTTTCATAGGAGGGTTTTGAAAGAGCTCGCAGTGAAGCTCAAATATTTCCGCCTGGATTTGAGCGGAGGACGCCGCTATTGCCGAGGTTTGGCCGAGGTCCCACCTTGATTCTCTGGGCCCTTTTGATTCTCTCGAACGCACTTCGCGTTCAAAGACCTCGACCTCGATCCTCCGCTTCCTTCTTTCAATCATTGCTCATCCCAGATCTCTCTCTTCTTTCGGTCCGACTCATCCCATTTGACGAAGTTGTCAACCAAGGTCCAAAGACGACTAGCCGTCTTCGGCTGTTCACGGGTGATCTCTTTATTCAGAGCACCGGGTCGGATCCCGTTCTTGAATGCGTTGATGATGTAGAGATCGTTACTCTCATCTATTTTAAGGGACTCCATGATGAATCTTGAGACGAAATTCGACATCGTCTCGTCCCATCCTTGGCGGATTGTAAGCAGATCGGATGAAGGTTGTTGAGGCGGCATCTTTTGGTAAAAAACGCCATTTGAAATGATCCATGAGGTCTTTGAAGCAATGGATGTTGTTCTGGCGAAGTGAGGTGAACCAACGTCGGGCGTTGGAGATCAGCACCTCGGGGAAGACCTTACACATGTGGAAATCTTCCATCCCTTGGTTTGCCATGTTAGTGGTATAGGCAAATAGGAAGTCAGAAGGATCTCCAAGACCATCGTATGCAGCGATATTTGGAGCACAGTATCGTTGTGGCAGGGGTGTATCCAGAATCTCCCTTAAGAAAGGAGAGATAATTCGGCCGTGCCGGTTGAATCCGGGGAGCTCGTTGCCATCTCTCTCCGGAGGAGTAGGAGATCGATAGCGGTGTATGTCGTCTCTCCGAGGGGGAGTTCGACTTCGCATTTCCTCTCTTCTTTCCCGCCCAGTTGCATGGGCATTACGCCGAGGTGGATAACGGCTCCGCGGATGGTATGAAGGTGAATGATCGCGATGGTTTGGCCGAGGCGAATGAACTCGGGTATTGGGGCGGTCATTGTGCAGCGGTGAACGTTGATTGATTCGAAGAGGTGAACGACCTCGGTTGCCTGTAATCACCAATTCGGGCACTCTTGAGGGGCCCGCTCCGTTTGTCCTCTGGTTGAGGAAACTCTGGAATTGATTGAGGTTGGCGTTGAGGAATTCGGACACTGCTCGACCGAGGACCTCGTGGGAGCGGTGAACCTCCTGTTCACCGGTACTGAGGTCGGCATCTTCCTCCTCGTTGGGGCGGCCATCCTGAGGGTGTATGGAAGCATTCTCCATGTAGCCCTCAGGTGTGTGACCGCTGGTGGCGTCCGCGATCCCCTTTCCCCGGCGTTGTGTGACTACCTGATCGTCCTCTGCACGGTTGTTACCGACATCGCCGGCAGTACTAGCGTTTGCACGCGTCCTTGCCATTAAATTTGTAGAAAACACAGCTTTTTGTTCAAAAAAGAAAAAGAGTGATTCCCACAGACGGCGCCAATGATAAATCTGTGTACGTTAGTATGCAAGATTTAGAAAAAGAAGTAAAGAACACAGGAGTTTTTACGTGGTTCGATCAAGAATTAGATCTACGTCCACGGAGGTGATGATCCTCAAGATGTTCACTATAATTGTATTACAATGAGTATCTCAAGAAGCTTTCGTGTTCAGTAATTTGCTAACCCTTTTACCTTCAATCTAACTACTATTTATACATAAACGTAGACCTTATAACGAATCCCTTGATTGGCGGGCTCACGATCCTTCTGTAACTGACCATGATCTTCACCATAATTGCACATGATCTTCACCATAATTGCACGTGATGATCCTCAAGATGGTCTTTAATTAGGGTTTTGATTAGGGTTTAGAGGCTGTGTTTCGAGCGTAACCGAGTAGGGCAGCATTAGGTCAGGCCCAACTCGTTTGGGCCTGCTAGTGGGCCTGAGAGGTTGGGCCATATCCTATCAGTGGTGTTTTCCGTTAGCCTGTTAGCGGTTGTTTACTTTTCAAATTAATAATATATATGATTTAATATTATTATCTTCATTACTATAATATCTCCATTCCTACCCCTTTCAATGAATACAAATATAGCAAGTTAGCTCAAATTATAGAAATTATTAAGAGTCTTGGGATGTGACAAAGTTTCAATCCATCTTAGTAAACAATGGATTAACCTATACTATTTTAGTTATTTAGGCTCTTTTTCAATAGTAAACGTCCCCTTAAGGCAACCCAAGTAAAATTTTCATCTAGGCCAGTTTGTGCTAGCCTTGCCTAGGCTTATTAATATGAGTTTACACACGACTGGCTTCTGGTAATAGATGAGTTCGTTGAGCTGGGCCAACCCCGGTAAAATTAGCTAATTTTGGACTTTTTAAAAAAAAACCCAAGCTCGGCTCAAATCTCCCAAAGTCATCTCTAATCTAGCCCATGCACATTTATGGCGCAGTTCAACCCATATGAATATTTAATAATTATAATTTATAAATATTATTTTAGTAAAAATAAAAAAATAAAATAAAACCATATAAATTTACCTACGACCTAAACCTAATTTCATTGATTCATTGTTCTTTCAAGCAATTGCAATGTAAGTTTTTCTTTATGTAAGTTCTTGCAGTTATTCTATTTATATTATAATCTTGTCGCTTGTGACATTTTAGAACAGTTCCAAATATTTTTACATATATCATTAAATTCAATAAGGTTAAGATGTTATTATTCAAATAATTGAGCATAAAATAAATATAAAAATATGAAGAAAAACTAAATTTAATCTTAAAAAAATACAAACCCTATTTGAAGCCCATCGAACCCAACCCACCCACTAGTACCTGCCCAACTCAACCCCAACCTAAGCCTACTTCATAATTGGTCCTCGAGTGAGTTATGCCTAATAGTTGGCCAGCTCATCGGCCCCGGGCCAGAACATCTTGGCCATCCCAACGAATCATCATTTGAGTCCGCACAAGCACGAGCTTGTTGTATTTGGCTCCTTAGGGACTTGCACTTGCATTTACATATATAGATAATTTCAAGTAGCCTTAACTTTTGATGAGACACCTAGTTGAAATGATAAATATATCGTGCTAAATTAGATTTCATCTTATTCGGTCGTAAATATCCTAAATTTAGTTGAAATTCATCCTACTCAATCCTACAGATTTAGTAGTTCGTCGAAACACTAAGTTTTAGCACAATATACCATGTGCGCATTTGTAACAAAATATCTTCTTACAGAGAAAGAGAGCAACTCTTGCCTCGACTGCTTGTTAATATTTATTTTCGTTTTCGATACATAGTATTTAACGGACACATAATAACATAGATATATTTTGAAAGGGTAAATCACATTTTACTAACATACGAAAAATAGAATCGCCAGAACTACTGCTCGTGAGGTCACAGAATTCTGCAAAATGAGGATCACTTAGACGAATCCCCTTCTGAAATGCGATCAAGGAGACCTTACATGTAAAGATGAAAGGGTCCCCAACTTCCCCAATATGACGAAACAAAAGAGCCTCGTCAAGTAGTTGGTTGATTTTCAGTTAATACGACGCAACGAAATAAAAACCAACTGAGCATCACGTGAGACAATCTACTTTAACTTGCAAGCTCGTTATATATTGGGCTGTTAACAAAATTACAATATCCTGATTGCAGGCTATATATATAAAATAGCTCTTCTAACTAAGATCATGACAAGCAGATGCATCGAACCCTCCAATTTTGTGTAGAAATGGACGCAGCTCAGCTCAAAAGGCCTTCAAGTCCTTCAATTTAGTTCTTTGGCTAAAATGTTCAGCTGCATTTCCTGCTTCTCATGCGTTTTCTGATGAGCCCGTGAGTGTTCCTGGAATTTGCAGGGCTCTATTACTGTGATCACTATTTTGGGGCCGATGTTGGTGACGATGCTGCCTATTTAGGTGGTGTCTTTGTTCGTGTCGATGAAACTGTATGCCACTTCTTATTTGTTGTGGCAAGGACTGGGGATAGCGGCTTGCTCTCCATCTTAAGTATTCCACGAGAAGTGAATTGGTGCTGATCGCAATCCCAAACCCGGTGAAAGAGGAAAGCAACACGGAAAGAATAGGATTGACATTTAACTGCACGTGATTTTAAGCAAGCAGGATGCACTTATAGTATAAACTTAACAGATTAGAAGAACAAAACAAATACGAACAAAAAATAGAGGAAGCATCTCTTACCACTGCATAGAAAATATGAGCAAATAGGATCACTATTGCAAACTGGAAAGAAGCATAAGCCCATATGTAACTCTTGCTGACTGCAAATCATCAAATCCTTACATAAAGCATTTTATAATACAAAAAAACAGCCCAAGGGGGGTTGTCAAGAAATACGGATTTAGCAGCTTTACTGGAAAATATTCCACTCTTTCGACAAAGTGGTAACATTGTTTGAGGATGTTATAGATTCGCAATGTTTCTCAACAGCTAAAGTTGCAATCTAATAGTCACCAGTCTCCAAGAGTTTGTCCCGGTTAAAAAGGACAAATTAACCATTTAATAACTCGAGTTGAGAGGCTAATTAACAGAACCTTGCATGGACAACATTTTTCTTATCAAAATCATTCACACAAATATGCAAAAACTGAACAGAGCAGGAGATGCTCATGTGCTAAGCTTTTCGAATTGACTAAGCCACATAAAAACATGACTAGCTGACTGTAGATTAATAGCAAGAGATCATGCAAGACATCTCCTAGTTGAAACAAAAAGATAGTCATTTCAGGAAACAAAATAATATTATGATCCCAGATTATCTAGCTGTGAAATTTAAACTGTCTGCTTTCAATATTTTTTCATTTTTTAAGCCAAGCAATGGAATAGCAGAAATTTAGAGGTGGACCTGGTAGAATGAGAAATAAACCAAAGCTCCATAATTTGTGAAGTAGCAGAAAGTCATTGGCAATATAAGTGAATGGAAAGAAGCTTATAAATTTACCCATCGTAGATGCTATCATGGATGAAAGGAGACCTAAAACACAAGAGAAAGGCAAAGAAATGGCGAGTGCTCGAGGTCCCATGTCAGCTACCTGTTATGGAGGAGTCGTTAAAGAATAGCAAGTGACAAAATCTAAAAGGACATCAACGATATAAGGTAGTTTAATCTACTTACTCACAACACAACAAAAACTATCTCCATGTATCAATAACCTAGAATAGAAGTCCCAGCCATGTCACTAGCTAGTAGCTACTTTACATGATTAAGAAATATACCTCCACCCTAAAGAAAGCTCCCCTGCTATTGCCTACTATGCAACTTCCAAATCTTTTAACTAGCATATTGTTTATATTAAAAAAATTAAGAATACAAATAAAATACATATCGGAAATTGTAGATTGAAAACTTTGTAATAGCAATAGAGTTGTGCAATTATGAGGGATTTTACTTTATTTATAATAAGTCTGTAACTAGTTCCTTAAGTTTTGAACTTGTAGAGAACTATATGAAGATCTCATAACTTTCGATGAGTCTGACTACAATACATACAGGCTAGGAAGGCAGCGAGTAAAGGCCTGGGAAGGAAGCCTACACTGTAATGTACTAGAACAAGAAAACAAAATGTTTGCAATCACTTGACATTTGACACGAGATACAGTAGGAATGTAAATATAAAATACAAAAGAGGACTACCAGAAGCTGCTCCAGAAAGCAGAAATATGCAAGCATGCTGACCATGACGAGAACAGGCACATCCTGCCAGACCCTGTTAAGAATTGAAGTAATTACAAATCAAGCAATGCTTAGAGACTTGTAAAATCAAAATCAAATTTTACAACTACTTCCAATCGGAACCGAGAACCCAAAAATATTGCCGAAAATTACCTACTTAAAAGAAGTACTCATGTTTTGACAAGTCACTACAGTTACTATCAACCACATCATGACAAAAGAGGGGACAAAAACTGAGAAGAAGCATTTGCATATGATTAAATATTTTCGGACATAGTCTGGTATCAAATAAATCTGGTAATAACCCCTGAATTGATAAATGTGTGGATTTGAAAAAAAACCCAAAGATGGACAGCTTGTAATTTCTTTCAGTTATTTAAAATGTTAGGATATATTTTAGATCTTGATTGTTCAAGTGGTAAATAATTGCTTCTATTCAACTAGATGGAAACAGCCTTGTCCTCAAGGCTGTAAAATGGAAACAGCCATCCTGAGTCAACTGCATTATACGAGACCCTCTCCAACAACAATATATTGCACATGATATCCTTTCCGAAGCCGTTGAGAAATAACCCCAAGCAGAAGGAATTAGAGAGACTACAATCGTGCAACTGACGGGCCACAAAGGCATTCATGTACTCATCAACCTTGCCATTTTGCTTGGTTATGACCAAGATTCAAAGGGGTTCACCATGGGTTGTACCTGTACCGTTGTAACATTGTTAAGCTAACTACTTCAAAAGATACATGGATAATGTGCCACAACCCACTGAAGAGCAACACCCTCCATCAACCTAAGTAATCTATATTCTCTAGTTCTCTACTTTCATGGAATCATCCGTATGCTGTAAACTACTGTTTTATTTTGTGTGCAAAATCCGGGTAAACCAAGGTCAGCACCCTGAAACACATGGACGTCTACTTGTTTAGTGGGGAGCAGAATGTCACCACTAGAGGCCATTCTAGACCAGTGGCTCAAAAAAGGTGAAGAACCTGTGTCAACCGCCTCTGCTAGATGAATATTTGCCCGGTTTAGGGTAGTTAACATCTCCTCAACTTTATCCAGATTTTCAAGTCGAGGCTGCAGTTAGGCAAACTCTACCCATGAAAACTTGATGGCCTTCTCTACCGCACCTAACCATATCTCTATTAGTGTTACTAGCATGAATTAATTGATAAGAGTGGCATACTAGCATGGATTAATTGATAGTGGCTGATCAGACCAAATTGATAGAATCATGAGCAATCAGAGGTTGTCTATTGTTTGAAAAAAAAATATATCAGAGATAGCAGTAATCTCGTCACACAAATTGATCTCCCATAATATAGCAT
This sequence comes from Salvia rosmarinus, assembly GCA_036937905.1. Classification (NCBI taxonomy): domain Eukaryota; kingdom Viridiplantae; phylum Streptophyta; class Magnoliopsida; order Lamiales; family Lamiaceae; genus Salvia; species Salvia rosmarinus. Next base: position 19,275,018 of record CM072817.1, on the reverse strand, counting down.
TATTCACTAATTTTTAAATGATCTCTACGTCTACAATCTACTCTATTTATAATAAAACAAAAGCACAAGATATCCCTAAAATAAGTTAATCGGTCATAACTGTATAAATTAATCAATCAACTAACTTGATATATCTTCTTTCCCTTCTCTTGATAAATATCCCAAAGGAATGAACCTTATTCCTTACAAGTAGCCATTATATTGTCTTTCAACTTGCACCAATTTTTGGGATTTTGCCATACTATTGTACAATTCTCTGCTGCCTCTACATTGAACTTATCTTCCATCAATCCATCATAAATGAAACACTGCAATACTAACAACACTTTCCGATGTAATGAAGGTGATTACAATGAAACATATGACGTAGGAAATTTTTTGGATTGTGCCAACTTCTTCTCCCCCACTTACAAAACTAATAACAAGGAATTCTTTATTTCCTAGACCTGAGCATGATTATAAAACAAAAGCTCCACATAATTATGAACAAAGGCTTCTAGAGAATAATTCATGAGAGCTATAGAAAATAATTCAGGGGAGTTCTGTTGCTACGTTAAATAACTTAAATTTTATATTCTACAGTTTTGGTAGGTTAATATATCAATCTTACTCCACAGCACATCAAAATATACAAAAATCACCGATAGGATCTTAGTAAGGAACAACTTACAGGCTACATATCCAAACATTATGAACGTAAAACTATCAAGACATAAAATATGAATATAGCATCAGCATCAGCATCAGCTAAATTATTAATTAGACCAGAGTAACATATAAACTCAAAGTCCAAACTGATTGGTCAAATCATTTATGTTAAGAGTAACACAAAGCAAATTGAGATAACACATGTGAATAACACTCTTATCATGATCGGACTTGAGTTCACAGTATGCCAGAGCACATAGATAGTAATGGAATGTTAAGATTAATCAATACTTTGGTAAAACATATTAGCTTGCCTGTAACTAGTTGCTTCCCTTTGTTGTGGTGCAGCAGGTGGTCTTCGTACAGCATTAGGAGGATTTTGTAATTTCAGCAACGTTACTGGAAGGTTACGGACATCCTGCTTACAAACATCACAGGTCTTATTACCTTTGATGCTAAACCACTTCACAGCACACTCTTGGTGGGCAAGCGCAAGCTCTCCTTTGCAGCTGCACTCCATCTTCAGTGTTTCACCCCCTTCTCCAAGCTCTATTAAACATATTCTGCAAACAGCCTCTTCTTCAGGAATGTCTTCCCCAGCATCCTCTATGGCTGCAAATAGTCACAATAAGTTTATGAATTGTAATAATTTATAATACAACTTAAATAAAAAAGGCATGCAAGTCTGCCTTGGCCATCACCCTATTCTGGAGGGTTTCTTGCGTTCATTTCATTCAAGATCTTTTCTTATGGGGGCTTAAAAATGATATGTAAATTGCCCCTTAAAAAGCTCGAATTACCTTAGGTCATCTATACAAGCTCTTCACACTACTGGAATGCCTAACGTGTAGAATTTAGGATCAGCAATCACAAGTACTATTTGAAATCTAACAAGCATAAAATGCAGAGATGCAAATGTTATACCAGCTTCTGCTTTGGGAGATATATCTGGAGAGGCATTTTCCACTGCTGTAGGGTGATGGTGCTTTGATATCACACGTATCAAACCTCCAGATGACTCTGTTCGCCTCAAGCTTCTGGTTTTAACATTAACTGGAACTGAAAAAGAGCGTGTCATGAATTTCTTATCTTCAGGTTGCTGTACGGAAAAAAAGTTCAGTTAGAGTGATCCAAACAGAAAACAGTACTATCCTTTGTTATGTTAGGCATAAATTAGGAGACAAACTTACAAGTGTTTTAGATTGAAGATCCACATGATTTTCCAGTGAGGGCTTAGGATCAACCTTTGCGGTTGGTGTCACAGGTAAAGAATGTACTAATTTTGTTGATGGGGAAAACAAAAGTTTGTTTAAGGAAAATGATCTTGAAGTTGAAGGCTTGTCTGCAAGGGGCACATCTGGGATAATAAGAACTGCTTTTTCATTTTCCTGAGATGGGATTTTCCCCCTGAAGCTCTTCTGAGAAAGCATGTTTTTAACAGATGATTTAAGTTTTGCCGAACTGGGTCTGGGTGGCAATCCTGCTCTGGTAGAACTGGGACTTGGGATGTCTATCTTTGTGAAATCAGACAATGCAGCCTCCAAAGACCTTTCAGGTATTTCCAAGGATGAGAGATTTGGGCGCCTGGGTGGCATTAAGGTGGCTTCTTCTCTTTCATACCTCTGACATCATTCATATCCATATTAACTCTTTTCATCACGTTAATAATCTTACAACCAGGATAAAACTGTTGGCATGTATTCAGAAATTGTCCACCACTATTGAGTGGTGATGCTAGTAAATTTCTTAAGACCTCATTCATGCTTCTGTGTAAATAAAAAGAATGATTGTGGCACAGATTCTACAAGTCCAAGAATTTTCAAATACCAAATGAAAAGCTGAAATACATAATACACGCAGTATATAAACTACAACCCATTGCAATCCCGAAAATTAGAAAATTGCGTTTGCAATACTATCCAATATCATCCCTTCTGCTTATATCAGAAGTGTGCGACCTACTCTTCTTGGTTACACTAAAACATCACATAATTTCCAAAAAATGAGATGCCATCCAAATTCCAATCAGCTCTCAATTTAAGTCAATAGAGTAAGTTACCAAAAGCTACCTCGCCCAACTTCAAACAGACTCTCATAGATGAAAACCTACTCATAAAACTCTAGAATCACTCAATTTAAGAATATGCTCTCTTAAAAAAAAATTAAGCTCACTTCAGAATAACTCAACCTTAAAAAAATCAAACTATTTCTCAATTTTCAGGTACGAAAGAGTTGCCAAACAAGAAATTCACAATATCAAGCAAACGAAAAGGGGTAAAAATCTATCTACCAACTACAGAAATTCCCACAGCTCATAAAACTCAAAAAGCAAAGAAAAAGGGGAAAACAATTTTTTTGTTGAAAATACATCCAAATCATGTGATCTTCACATAGAAAAAGAAAATGACCTCATCAAAGAGGCCGTGGAGATTCCGGTCATCTTCTTGAGCGGTCTGATGCAGTGTCCCAACGCCATTGCTCTCCGCCATGGCAGCTGGATTCACAGCTTCGAAGCAAAACAAGAAAAACGAGACCTATGGAAGCATTTTCGATAAATAAATATTGTTTGAACATTGAAAGCTGTCGTGGACCGTGAAAGGAAAAGGAGTCAACCAAATTCTGTTGTGGAGTAAAACTGAATCAAAAAGGTGACGACTTTTGGCATTCGAAGCTACGATGGAAAGCAAGAAAAAGATTCTTTGTTTAATTTTAGTGAACCAATCTTGACTTATGCTGTCTACCAGCTTATATTCCTTTTTAAACTTGTTTTATTTTATGATAATGGACCTTTTAAACAAGCATTTTCGTTTTATTTTATGGTAATGCCTATTACGCGTAAACTAACTATTTTTTGTCTGGAAAAAAAAATAACTACTTTCTAACAAAAAAAATGTTATATAAAATTATAAATACATTCACACACTAACCCTCTAAATAACTCGAATTATTGATTGGAATGAAAATGTCTACCAACAAATTGTGTTTTATATAAAAAATAACCAATTACTACATGCTAACATCATCAAAATAGACTTTGTGTTGTTATTTATGAGAGATCGATACGTCTTCGTGAATAAAATTGTAATATCCCGAAGATTTAAAGCCTAATTACGATAATTAAAATTCGTAAATTAGGGTTTCGCTGCGATAATTGAGTTAGTAACTTATTGATTATTGATTTCGACTATTTATGAGATAATGAATTCTTATATCATATTCACTAATGATTGTGAATTAAGGAATATAGTTTATATAAATTCTTTCGGCAGTAATATTTTAACGTCGATTGAATATCGATAGTTAATATTACGTAAATTTTTCTAAGTGACGAAGCTTAGAATTAAATTCCCTTATTAATGAAATGAATTAATAAAGTGATTACGACTTTATTACGAACTTTTTGAGATTGTTCGATTATTAACGTTTTGAGACGTTTCGAACATCAACGTTTAGAGACGATTCGAAAACTAAGTCTAACGATTGAGGAATTATAATATTTAAATTCCTATGATTATTTTATGTAATAAAAGCATTATTTATCACTAAAACAATGCTAGAGAATTAAGGAATAATTATTGAATAAAATGTGCAATTTTCGAAAACCCTAATTTCGAAAATTAGGGTTTTGACACATGAATCTTTTTAATTATTTTTTCTATGATTTAATTTATCATCTAAGACATATATTGTGTTATATAGCTATTAATAGCAAGAAAATAAAATGTTTAGCACTCATAGTGTACAAGTGCCGTGAGTTGTAATTGTAGGATTCAAAGAATTGAAATTTTGCTATCTTTCCATCATGCTTTGTAATAAAGGTGGTAGTAAGATATTATTGCACATAAAACAAGATAATTAATTGGAGGATCAAGTGGGATGTGCAATGGTTTGTGAAGTAGCTGTGTGATGTGATCTCAAGTGAGATTGGAAGAAATTGTGGGACTCTTTGTGATGAATTGGCTTTCATGTAGTTAATGCTTAGATATTTATATATCGGTATAAGACAAAAGAAATTTAAAACTCCTCCTTTGTGCATTGAAGGTGCCGACGTATATGTGATCAAAAGTGAGGATTTGTTTCAATTAACTGTTGTGATGTATTATAGTGATGAGTCACAAATAAAATATGTCATGCTTTGTTATGTGTGTGAGAGAACCGAGAGTTGTATAGGAATTGTGTACTAAGTCATTTTATTCCTTTTGATTGTGTGTGTATTAAGTGATAGGATTTTAAAAATCAAAACATCACCTCATTTTCAAACACCATTACCGTGAGCATTTAGAGAGAAAAGGGATAGAGTGTTCTTCAATATATATCCCCAAACCTTGATATAAAAACCTTTGCACTAAAAATCGACGCCAGTTAAAAGGTTATGAATCGAACGAGCTTTATTTATACGTTAAAATTTTCGATTTCCAACGGTTTGATTTTAATATATATGCTTATGTTATTAATGCTACAAATATGATGAATTATGTTATCATGATTAGTGATTTGTTAATTATGTTTATTATGTTAAGAATGAACATATGTATTGTTTTAATTATAAGCTAAGCATGTTATAATTTTTATAGTGATGACCGAAAATTATAGTGTTCAAGTGTTGATGGATTAATGATATATGTTAGTAATGGAACTCATTGTGATTTATTAGGAATTTTTGGAAATTGTATGTTAATTATTTTATAATTACCGAAAATGTTGGAGGATATATGCTAATGTATAAATCATGTTTAAGTGATATTATAGCATATTATTGATGTAGAGCCTTAATTAAGTGCTATATGAATTTATTAGATTTTTAGAAAATATATGTTCATATGTTGAGAATTTTCGAGAGGTGTTAGAATTTGTACATTGATGTGTGAGTTATAATTGTTGGATATTATGATATATTAGTGATATATGATGATAATTAGGTGTTGTGAGAATTTATTAGAATTTTAGAAAAATGTTTGGGTATAATTGATGAAAATTCGAGAGCTATTAGATATAGAAAGGTGATGTCCAATTTTTCTATAGCTAATGTTATTACATATTAATGATCATATGATAATATAGTGTATTATGTGAATTTATAAGATTTTTGGAAGAATTTTGAAAATTATATGTATGATGGCCGAGAGCTAAGTTTGAGGATTTAGGGTTTTAAATTCTTTTTATCAAAGAAAATCATATATTATGTACGTAGAATATATTTTAGACCTATTAAGAATTTATGGGATTTTAGAAACATAGTATACTATGTTTACGGCGAAACGTTATGTTAAATGACGTTAGATATGAAAAATAATATGTAATGTACAAGTTAGATCACACTTTAGTAAAATATCGATCATGTTTGTTGATTAACGTGAAAAATCGAGAATTAGGGTTGTTTGATAAGAAATCGATTGGAAATCGATTTATATGAAAATTGGTTATCAAATATGTGAATAATTCGAAAAATATGTTAAGAAAAGTAAAAAACGTTGACTTAAATTTAAACGTATGAAATACGTTAGTATGTGATCAATGTTGTTGTATACGTTGAATAAATACACTAATACGTGTAAAACGTATTAAATTTTAAGAATATCTCTTTTGTGAGAAACGATTTCATAATTGAAATCATTTTATCGAAAGACGTTAGTATAGGTTCGACGTTTAACCTAAATGGTTAAAATGAGGCCGTAGATCATATTTCGTCTCTATCGAAGTACGAAGAGTTATTAGTTAAGATATGCGATGAAACGACGTACTAATTTAGTTAAAAGATGTGAAGTATTATAATAGAAAGTTATCAAAGTTTATTAAACTTTGACGTTCTTGAAAAACGTGACCGACATACTAAAATAGTGTAATACCCTGATTATTTAAACGCCTAATTACGATATTAAATTCGTAAATTAGAATATTATTATGATAATTTGATTAACTATCGAATAATGATTTCGATTATTTTGGAATAATAAATTCCTATGTACAATTCACGAAGGAATGTGAATTGAGAAATACGAATGTGTAACGTATTCCAGCTGTATTAATTCTACGTCGATTACGTATCGATATTTATATGCTCGTGATATTTTTCTAAGTTTTTAAGCTTAGAATTTAATTCCATAATCATTGGAATAAATTAAAAAAGTGATTACAACTTTATTACGACCATTTGGAGATGAGTCGATAATTAACGTTTTGAGACGTTTCAAACGTTAACGTTAGAGATGACTTGAGAATCAAGTCTAATGATCAAGGAATTATAGTATTTAAATTCCTATGATTATTTTTATATAATTGGAATATTATTTAGCATTGAATTAATGCTAGAAAATTTTGGGATTATATTTTGATTATTTATGATTCTCGAAAACCCTAAATCGAAATAGGGTTTTCTACCTATGGATTAATTCGATAATTTTCATATGATATAAGTTATCATCTAAAACATATATTATTATATATATATATATATGTATAATTAGCATGAAATAAATTATATACCTCCTGTAGAATGAAAAATGTGTGAGTATTGTGTTCAATACACACATTCACGTCAATTTGGAGCATAAATTGCTACCTTGTGAATTAATTTATGCAAGTAGATTCTAATTGCACTCTAATCAAGAAGTAACCAAGTGGGATATATATATATTTGTGAGAGGAGCCGATTTATTTGACTATAAGAATATCTTGATGATGTATATATATATTTTTGGGATAGAGTGTATCAAATACACTTGTGTGATACAACAAGCAAAAATCTGAAAATTTCTTTTCTTCCCCTTCACAGTAGCCGATGGCTAGGCTACAAGAAACAATTAAATTGTTTCTCCCAAAATTTACTTTTATAAAGCTATCCAAGAAGTTAATATGTGTAAGGATATTTCAGTGTGACATAATCACACTTTGACTAATTTTCTTATTTGTTCTGTGAGAGAGACGAGAGAGTACATGGTTGTGTGCATTTTCATTCCTTAATCACCTAAGTATATATTTATTCTTTTGAACCACAGAACACATAACACACTTAAAACATTTCTCATTCCTCTCTCTTTTCTTTCTTCTGCCGAGAGCATTCCTCTTGAAAACCAAACCCTTTTCTTCTTCTTTCCTTCTCATTAGCTTGAGCTCTAGCTATCCTATAACAAATCGATACCGTTAACGAGGTTAGAAATCGAGCGAGCTTGATTATACCCTAAGTTTTTAAATTTCTAGTGGTTAGATTTCAATTTCAAGCATGGTTATTAAATCATGAAAGTATGCTAGCATGATAGCTTCTTAATTAATGAAGTGTAGTAAGATATTGTAGAAGCATGTAGCATGTTTAGAATTTAATTAATCATGTTATGAAAAATTTTCATGGTGATCGAAAATTTTAATGAATGATCTAAGTATGAATTTATGATATATGATGATATAGAAGCCTTTTTGTGATTATTGTGAAATTTATAAAAAAATCCTATGCTAATTTTCATTATGACCGAAAATCATGATACATGCTAGGTTGTTGTATAATTTTAATTTAAGAAATCTAATTGCATATTGTTGATTTAGGATATTACTTAGATGATATTGGAAATTACTAAAATTGTTGGATATTATTGCTCATTTATTTTTATGTTGGCCGAGAGTTTCATGTATAGATTAGGCATGATTTAGTTGTTTTTAGATCAATGTTATGATGTATTAGTGTTACACTATAGTATATAAGTATAGTGTAATTTAATTGGTTTTTAATAAAAATGTTGGTATAAAGAATTGAAAGAACCGAAACCATTGAACATATATACCTTGGTGTAGAAATTTCATATGTTGGACTTTAGGTTATAATTATGTTATAAATTAATGTTGGAGCCTTGTTTAAGTTAATTAGAATTTTAGGAAATTATTTTAAGTAATTTTGGGAATTATTAAACATAGTATATTATGTTACGACGAAATGTTATATTAAATAACGTTAGAAGCATAAATAATGCTTAAGGTATTAAAAGATTAATATTGGAAGAAAATATTAATCAAATTTATCGATTTGCGTGAAAATCGATAATTAAAGTTATATGAAATGAAATCGATTGAAAATCGATTTATTTTGAATAACGTTACTATCGTTAATTATTTAACCTAAAGGGTTAATATGAGGCGTAGATCATATTATGTCTCTCGATATCGAGAATTACTTTATTAATATACGCGTCGTTTCGACGTATTAAGGCGATAAAAGAATCATCGCAACTTGAATTATTAATTTATTTATCAAAGTTGAATGAACTTTGAAAATCTCAAAAAGCGTGCCAACGTACTAAGCGTACATTTTGCGTAAAGGTGGGGCGTGAAGTTCACGCATAACGAGGAAAGACACGCACATTGAAATTGAAGTTCCAAAGTAAAGGTGGGCTTTACTATACTCAAACCGGTAGAATTTACCAAATGATTTATTTATGATGCTTTATTGCAAGCAAATATTTATGAACCGATTTATTTAATTACACCCTAAAATGTTTATGTTTTATGTATGTATCCAAACAATGATATTTGATGCATAATGTTGGGTAGCGCCCACTTTATGACATGCTTGAATTCGTATTCTTGGAAGTACCCCCAAGAATGATGGAGAATTGTATCTGTCTTGAGATGGCTGGATTTTGTGCACGATTATTTGTATTTGTGTCTTTGAAAGGGTGCTCGGCCGGTCACGGCGTCTGTGAGAGGAGGCCTCCTCTCCAGCGCAGGAAATTGTTGTGAATGATTATTGTGGTGGATATGGAACATACATACGTGGAAAATGCTTGGCCAAGCGATATTTATGGAAAATGGCAGAAAATATTTAGTAAGCACGAGTATTTCAAATTAAAACCTCGTGTGTTACTGTGATGGGGCAGAGTAATTTAAAATTTATAAATTATTTTGGCATGAGCCACTGAGTGCATTATTTGTACTCACCACATATTGTTTTAAATGTGCGATTGAAATGGCAATAGTGATGGAGCAGAGGTGTTGAGTAGTCAGAGGTCTACTGGTATTTAATATTTTGAGAGAAAGAAACCTTGGGTGCATATCGTCATATATGCATTCACATGCTTTCCGCTGCATATTTTGAATATTATTGTATGTTGAGATTGACAGCCTATCCTGTTCAAACTATCGAACCTTTTGTAAGGACTTGTAGCCTTATATCTGTACATTACTTTTGCCTTGTAAATAAGGTTGATTATCGAAGTTCGATAAATATTATTTAGAAGTCTTTGATTATTCTTTTTGAATGTGTTGTATCTTTGTTCCAAGCTCCAAATCATCCTTGGGATTAGGCGGTGTGAAAATAGTTTTTACGTAAAGGTGGGGCGATTTGGCGAAAGAAATCGAATTAAGAAAGTCTACATCCGGTGGGCTTTACTATACTTTTAAATGATAAAATGCTTATCAAATGATTTATTTACGAGGCTTTATTTGCAAGAAATGATGATGAAATGATTTATTTAATTATCTGCCCAAATGTTTATGTTTTTATGTCTGTATCCTATCCATGAAATATTATAAATGTTGTTGGTTCGCTACCAACTTATGAATGAAATCGAATTCGGATCCTATGTCGGAGGGTAAGTTTCCTGGCTAGGGTTAACATATATACAATAATGGTGACTGTGTGTTGAAAGGACAATTATCGGCCGGTCACAGCGACGTAGAAGGAGGCCTACTTCTACGGCGTTAATGGAAATGTTATGAGGAAAGGAAAGGGATATGGATCATACATACAAAGGAAATATATCTGGCCAGACTAATGTTTATGAAATGATGAAAATGTTTCGTAAGTACAAGACCTTTTCAAATAAAACCCTTGTGTCTTACTATGATGGGGCAGTGTAATTTAAATATGATAAAATGTTTTGGCATGAGTTCACTGAGTGCATTCTTGTACTCAGCCCTGCATGTTTGTTTTTAAATGTGCAGGTTGAGCAGATGATGGGTGGAGGTGTGTTGAGAAGTCGGAATACTTTTTGTTGCTGATATATATATGTTAGAACCTTGTTTACACATCGTCATATGTGTATTCACATGATTTTCCGCTGCAATAGAACACTAAGTTATGTTTTAAGTTGAAAGTTAAATACCTTCAGATCAGATGAATTCTTTTGGATCTGTTGGTCTAGTCTCACCTGTATATTATGTGTGTATTGTATATAATGGTTGAAGCTTCTTAGTTTACTTGATGTATGTCTTTCATGTCTCTTAATTATTGTTTCAAGTGATAGTCCCTACTAATCCGTCATTAGTAGTAGAGGGCTGTTACAAAAATTAGTTTGCAAATTATTTGAGATCGATTCAAAGAAATTCCGAATACATTCAGAATTAGTTGAATCGAATTCGAGTTTAGTCTCAAAAAATATAGTATACATATCTCAAAAATATATACTATAATCTCAAAAGCTCAAGCTTAAGCCAATTTTATATATCTACACTTCTATTTTATTCATATATATTATAAGCCCAGGTATGAGACGCAATATTAAATAATAGACAAGGTATGTGTATAACTTAAGTTAAAATACTATGTGAAAGCTATAAATGTTTTACAATCAACTATTAATATTATTAATAATTAATTATTCATAATTATGTTTTCTTCTCTAATACTCCTACCATTCTTTTTTAAGTATCTCATTAGCATTTTTTTCTTATTTTAATAAGATTATGATATATTTTCTATTTACTCTTATTTAATACTCTTAAAATTTGATAATTAGTTGTATGAATGTATTTATTATGGTAATTAATGACGTTACACATGTAAATTTATTTATTTCCTTGGTTTGTATAATTTTACGGCATGAGACATTTAAAAAAGTTCGGAGGGTGTATGTCTTAGTATTTATATCTCGAAGAATTAAATGTACTTTAATAATTTAATACGATTACAATAATTGAAGCATAGATTCGATCAAAATTAAATTTAATATTAAAACAAAAAAAAATAGTAATTTTTATATTATAAGTTACTAATTAATAAAAAGATATAACTTGTTAAATCAAATTATTAACAACGATGAAGACTTTGTAGGAATTTTTTAATCCCAATGAGGCAATGACGCCCAAATGCCCCCTGCCCCCTCTCCCTCCGACCCTGAAAATAATATAACAATACATATATAAGAAACTTATTCAGTGTCTTATTAAGTGTTATGAATTCTTATGAATTCTTTTAACTAATTCAAGGACTATTCTATTCCCTTTATCAATTCTCCTATCCTACCTAGGTCTATGAATTTATCTATCAATATATTGGAAGAGTCATATAAATAATACTAATATATAGTGTCTTCATAAATTTATACAGAACTACCCTGATGTTAGATGCAACACATGTAAAGGTATTAGATATAATAATAAATATATGTGGAAAAACAGATAAAACTTATCACAACTTCAAGAATTCTAGGTACAATAGGATTCTCATCTTATATAAAATGTAAAAAAATCTATATATTAATAGAATTGTAAATATCATTTTAAACACAAATTATATTCGTTTTATTAAAAATGTTTTGATTTTTAAAATTATTTATTTAAATCATCAATTATCAATTTTGTATCAAAAATATCTTACGTCCATTTGTTTTGGCCCCTGAAATCTTGATGTGGCATTTTGATGCGGCATCTGACGATCCACATCAAGATTTCGAGGGTCGAAAAATGGACGCATGACATTTTTGATACAACACTGATAATTGGTGGTTTAAATAAATATTTCTAATAGTTCAAGACATTTTTTATTGTATAGTTTGAAGTTTAAAGTGATACTAACCCTTAATAAAATGCACATTGTATTAATAATAATAATAATAATAATAATAATAATAATAATAATAATAATAATAATAATAATAATAATAATAATATTTTTCTTAAAATAAGATTATGTTATAATAGGTATAGATTTAATGCCAAAATGTTATATTTATTTTTCTTAAAACAGAATAATTAAATACTTAATTCCGTAACATCGTATGTATTTCACACATGTACACTGTACTAATAATTAATTTTCTATAAAACATACACCAAATAATTGAATAAGTATATTAAAATACCAAATAATATATCTATTCTTGTATACTCACTAGCATAGCTAAAATCGTCCTTGGCCACTTTTGATTATGCTCGCATTGTTTTTACTTGGTTTCTTTTTCAACGTATACGCAGTGTTTACAAATTTGAGGTTGAAGCTATTTATATGTCTGAACAATTGTAAACTCATCCTGTAATTGACCGAATGAAAATCTCAATAAACTCTACCCTTATAAAGATCGAATAATATCATGCCATTGAATCCAATACATTATATATGTAGCATGTGTACTGATCCATCTTAATTTCGTTAGGGAAATAAATGCGCAATGAACACGAGGGATTTACGTGGTTCGATCTTTGAATTAGATCTACGTCCACGGAGCAAGAGAGTATATGTGTATTGAGTACGTAAGAAGCGATTACAAAGAGTGTAGATGATCATTTTCCGTCTAATCTAGCCTCTATTTATACAAAATGATATTGAGATCGACTCTAATACAAAGTCTTCTCTTATAAGGATTCTTTTAGATATGCATCCAGGATCTCTTTAGATATCCGAATCTTCCACGTCTCCACTTGCGAGATTTGAGTTGTAGTTGGTTTAGGAGTCCTCTTGGGCCGAACTCACATAGGCCGAGCTTAATGTCGGGACCCACTTTTATTGGGCCTGATGCTTGGGCCTAGTAGTTGGACCGTATCCTATCACATCCCCCAAAAAAAAAAAGACGAAGTGAGGTCGTAATGGATGGGGGGTAGTGCTTTGACATCACCTCGCTGAATCGTGATTTGTATGTCGCTTGGCTTCTCTTTGTCGAGGCGTTATACCGAAGTCGCATGTCGCTTGGCCTCACCTAGCCGAGGCGTTATGCCGAAGTCGCATGTCGCTTAGCTTCACCTTACCGAGGCATTATGCCGAAGTCGCATTTCGCTTGGCTTCACCTTACCGAGGCGTTATGCCGAAGTCGCTTTCTGTTTGGGCCTAATTGGCCGAGGTTAAATGCTCTTCATCTTGCCGAGGTCGATTATGGCATTACTTAACCGAGGTCGGATATACGACGTTGTGGTTGAATGTGTAGCGTCGGGACGAGGTCGAACACGAGATCTGTCATCCGCATTTAATGCGCATTTAATGCGCATTTAATGCGCATTTAATGCGTACATCGGTTGGGTTCCCGATAAAGTGCATATTGGGAATAACTTCCATGATACGCCTTTTCTCATATCACTCTTTCCGTTTCTACTTTTCAAATTTCTCAAATTCTCTGACTTTCAGAAAAAGAGTTCAACTGTCGCCATTGTCGTTCTCGCAGCGTCTGTGCCATCTTCTTCGATTTCATACATAAAACCAGTAAGTTATTTTTAATGGCTTCATCTTCTTCCTCTGAGGAGTCTCACGGTCATGATGGCCGTGTTGTGTCTTTGTCGCCACCGGGTGCCCCGGTGACTTTAGAAGTCTATACAGTTGATTCTTCCCATCCCTTTGTCTGTAGTTCATTTTTCCCGCCATTGAAGGATTTTGGTAAAGTTAGTACCTTTCCTTCGTGTCTATGATCCTCTGAAACAACGGATCTTGCTGCTAGGTTTTTTGTCCCACCATCTGTCGGGTTGGTCGTCCCCCGTCCGGAGGATAGGGCTGGCGCCCCTCCGGAGGGATTTGTTACGGTTTACGAAGACAGCCTTAAGGGCGGGCTTCGTCTTCCTTTTCCTTCCGTCTATGCCGAACTTCAACGAATGTTCGGCATACCTCTAACCCAAATAATGCCAAACTCATTTCGACAGTTGACGGGCCTTGGCGTCTATGCATATCGGCATAATCATCCTTTTACCCTATGGTTGATCCTTAGGTTTTTTCAGCTTAAATCTAGCTTGGGGTGGTATTACATATCACCCCGTTGTGGCTTCAAAGTAAAAACAAAGTCAAAAATCTCGAACTGGCAAAAGAAGTTCTTCTTTTGTCGATTCGAGGACTCCCTCCATTTCATCTGGAATACCGATAAGCTGGCGGATGTAGCAATTGATGACAGCTTTGGTGACCTCGGGGAGGCATTACAAAGGGCTGGCCCAATTGACGAAGAGTTTACCGAGGCCGAGCTCGCGGCTGCGGGGCTGAGCCCTTATGATACTTCTACTGCGGTGAAGGGTGAGGCCCCTCTTCTTTCACTTCATCTCTTGATTGATTTAATGTTATGTTCTAACTCTGGTATATTTCAACTTCGCAGTGGACTTGCTAGGGAAAAAGAGGAAGAGGTCGGGTTCTGGTCCCGAACCCTCCTTAGTATTGAAGGATGTGGCGGAAGCCTCTTCTGAGCGGGCCGAAGCCCCGTGAGGTCACCTTCGCCCCCGTCTAAGCCACGTCCCATCAAGGGAAAGCACGTGGTTTCTCCTACCGGTGACGATGATTGCACGATCGTCGGCGCCCGGCCGCGTGTCGGTTCTTCCCCGAGGTAATGGCGTTTGTTTACAGTCTACAATTTCATGTCTTGATGTAGTTTGTTGACACGGGTGACATCTGTACAGGGGGCCGAGGTCGTGAAGACGGAGCTTCTAAGGGCGGCGGAATATCTGGGTGACGCCGTCGCCCGGTTCGACCAGGTGGCTCAGTATTCCCAGGAGTTGGAGGAAGAGAAGACCCTCCTTGTTCTTGAGGTGTCCGAGGCGGCGAAGGCCGGCAGCGCCGAGGGAGACCGCGGTGGCGGCGGCCGAGGTGGCGAGCGGAAAAGGCAGCCGAGGCGGCAAGGGCCGAGGAGGCGGTGGCAAGGGCCGAGGCAGCGGAGGCCAAAGTCTGCATGTTGAAGGCCGAGGCTAAGGCTGCCCTACGTCGGGAGGCCGAGGTGGCGGCCCCTCAAGGAGGGCTTCTCTGCGCCTTTGCGGAGGGTTGTTCTTGTCCCGGAGCTTCTCCGGGCTGGCTCGCGATTTGGCCAGGCTCCTGAATACTCACGCGGTAGCGGCCACCCTTGATGAAGTTGCCGAGGACTACCCGCAGTTGGATAAATCCAAGTATGGGTATGAGGCCATGGAGGATGAAGCCCTGCTGCGGGCATATGCCGAGATCCTTGCTGGCGGCCTGAAGAGCTTTCCCGTGCTGGAGAGCTTGTCGTCCTCTCCAACCCTGCTAACTGCGGAGTCGGCTCATGCATGCTCGGTGGACCGGGACCCTCTGATCGAGGCCATAATGGTCGATCTAGCTAAGGGGCCGAGGTCGACGGTGGCTGCTGAGGTCGTGGAAGGGGCAGAGGTGGCGCAGGCTGGAGCTGGCGAGGGGGCCGAGGCTTCTGGAGCTCGGGAGGAGGCCGAGGCTGCTGAACCTGAGCAAGGAGCTGGCGGATGGGTCAGTTGATCCTCCCCTTTTTTTGTAAATGTAAATGTAAATGTACTTCGACAAAGTCCTGCCTTAAAAGGCTTTAATAAAATTCCCCAATTTTTATGGAAGAAATCTTGTCTTTTGTTTTGTCTCCAGTCTTCTCCTGAACTTTTTGATGTGTCGCCTTGGTTGGATCAAATCAAAATGTTGACTCGGGCTCTCGAATCTAAATAGGTCGAAGTCCTTCACTTAGAGGGCAAACTTGGCCATGTGCGGGAGGAGGCCGACGTCCAATTCAGGGCTTCTCAAGAGAAGTTTGAAGAGCTTCAGGCTCGATTTTTGGAGTTGGAGGAGAAGGTCGAGATCGCAAAGGATAAGGACAAATCGGTCGTAGGAGCATCTTTGAATCTGAGCGGTTATCCGTCGAGGTGGTGGAATGACTATCTCCGAGGCCGAAGCTAAAGTTTCAGAGCTCGCAGCCCGTTGTTGGAGGTATAGGGAAGAGTACGGTCGGGACTCATGGCAATTTCAGGAGCAGTATGCCGACCTGAAGAAAGTAGGTGGCCTCTACAAGATCGTCGTAGATCGTCATCCTTTCCTCGAGCGGGTGCTTCGTTCGACGATCGAGGCTTCTTCTTCTGTCGTGGCTCTTCCTCCTGCCGAGGCTTATTCTTCTCTCCCGACGACTTGGAATGTCGACACTTCTCTCGAGTTTTTTATGCAAGATAGACGTCGCCCATCGTGCAGCCGAGGTCGTGTGGTGAGGCAAAGAGGTCGAGCTAGTCGAACTCCTGGCGTCGATCGAGGACGAGGCAGAGGTAGGGATAGGGTTAGCATAGATGAGCTGGTGAACCCTGACTTCTCTAGGGATTGGCTTAGCTTTTCCCAGCCTCCTGGGCCTTCGTCGTCCTCGTAATGCATTGTTGTATATTTTGGAAATAAGAATAAATCTTGTTCTGCCTTGTGTTAATTTTCCTTTTTAAGGAAATGTTGTATATATTCCATCCTCGTAATCAAACGAAGGTAGGTCGTCCTCGTAATAAACGAATGTAGCTCGTCCTCGTATTAAACGAAGGTATTTCATACTCGTATTAAACGAAGGTATTCATCCTCGAAATAAATGAATGTAGTTCGTCCTCGTATTTAAACGAATGTATTCATCCTCGAAATAAACGAAGGTAGTTCGTCCTCGTATTTAAACGAAGGTAGTTCGTCCTCGTATTAGACGAAGGTATTCATCCTCGAAATAAACGAAGGTATAAGTTCCTTATTTGTCGAGTTTTATCGATAGGGGTGGTCCCTTCTGCGTTTTATAGTTCGTTCTCGTATGAAACGAAGGTAGTTCGTCCTCCTTAGAGGGTAGAGTTCGTCCCCCGAAGAGGGTATTTGTATAATGGGGAAGAGGTTGTATGCATAAGTGACAAATGAAGTATGCAAGAAAAAAGATTTTATTAATAAAATACGACATAACAACAGAAAAAGACCGAAAAGACGACTGTACAGACTCAAATTTTGACACGACGTTACAAAAAGACGCGACATGACTAAATGAACAACTTTGACACTTATGCAAAATATCTCTTGAGATGGATGATGTGCCACGTATTGGGTATTTTCTCACCGGATATATGTGCGAGCTTATATGACCCTTTTTCGAGGACTTCTTTGACCTGGTAAGGCCCTTCCCATGTGGCTTCAAGTTTACCGGGCTTCGTGGCTTTATTGACTTCATTATTTCAAAGCACAAGATCGTCTACTTGGAACTGTCGGGATTTGACATGCTGGTTGTAATACCGAGCTACTTGTTGCTTTTACCGAGCTTCTCTAATGTAGGCGAGCTCTCTCTTTTCTTCAAGCAGATCTAGGTCAGTTCGTAGATTCTCCCCATTTACTTCAGCTGAGAAGTTGATGGTGCGGGGGCTCGGCATACCGATCTCTGCAGGGATTACTGCTTCGGTTCCATACACCAAACTGTAGGGTGTTTCTCCGTTCGATGTCCGAGATGTTGTACGATACGACCATAAGACTTGCGGCAAGTTTTCCACCCGGTTGCCCTTCACTCGATCGAGGCGGGTTTTTAGTCCTTTCACGATGGTCCTATTGGTGACTTCGGTTTGACTATTTGCCTAAGGATGGACCACCGAGGTGAATCTTTGTTGGATCTGAAGCTCTTGACACCACTCTTTGAAGACCTTATCCGTGAATTGTGTCCCATTATCCGAAACGAGGATATGAGGGATGCCGAAGCGACACACGATGTTCTTCCAGACGAAGTTGAGGGCGTTTTTGCTTGTGATTTTCACCAAGGGTTCGGCTTCTACCCACTTCGTGAAGTAGTCGATCGCGACAATCAAGAATTGAAGCGCCACGGAGCTTTGCGAAAGGGCTACAATATCAATCCCCATTGCATAAATGGCGAAGAGCTTTGCATCTTGTGAGGTCGGTTTGAGGTAGCCTCGCACGCGTTCCATGAATTTAGCACCGGACATTTCTTCACGAGGTCAATTGAGTCTTGGAACATCGTTGGCCAATAATATCCCCATCGCATGACTTTTTTCGATAAGGCGCGAGGTCCGATGTGACTCCCACATGATCCCTCATGTACTTCTCGTAGTACGTAATCAGCTCGGTTCGGACCCAAACACCTTAGGAGATTTGAAGGTATGATTTTACGTAGAAATTCCTGCTCCAAAGATATATCGCAAAGATTTGCTCAAGATTTTCCTAGCCTCGAGTCTGTCATGTGGTAGTTCGCCCTTCTCCAAATATGTTTGAATGGGGGTCATCCAATTAGATTCCTTGTCCAAGACTATGTTGACTTCGACCTCGGCATCGTCTATGCTTCTGCTCTGGACTTCTTCTACTGGCGGGCTCGTTGACGACGAGGCTAGTTTGCTTAATGTGTCAGCTCGGCTATTTTGCTCCATTGGGATGTGAACCAACTGGAAGTATGAGAAAGACTATTGTAGGCTTTTGGCTTTTTCAAGGTATTTTTTCATCTTGTTGCCTTTTGTCTCGTACTTTCCCAGCATGTGGCTTACTATGACTTGAGAATCGTTGTGTACTTGCACGGCTCGTATCTGAAGACTTTGAGCTAGGCGAAGTCCTGCGATTAAGGCTTCGTATTCCACTTCGTTATTCGTATTTTTGAATGTAAACCGAAGCGCGTAGGTTATCTCTTGTCCATCTGGACTTATGAGCAAGATGCCTGCCCCACTGTCCGTTTTTCCCGAAGCTCCATCCACATAGATTTGCCAGCAATCTTCAGATGGTTCCTTTACGGGTTCGGCTTCGGCGTTGTCTGGGGTCGGCTCGGTGGGTTTCGGCTTTTCTGCGAAGTTAGCCTCGACAAGGAAGTCTGCTAAGGCCTGACCCTTGATGGCTTGACGAGGGCAGAAAGAGATATCGTGTTCGCCCAACTCAATTGCCCACTTCGCAATTCTCCCCGAAGCTTCTGGCTTTGTCAACACTTGCCGAAGTGGATGATCGGTGAGAACTTGTATGTGATGCGCATGGAAGTAGGGACGTAGTCTCCTCGTAGCATTTACTAATGCCAAAGCGAGCTTCTCCAAAGGCTGATACCTCGTTTCTGGTCCTTTTAGTGCTCGACTGATAAAATACACAGGGAGCTGACATCCGTCATCTCGTACCAAAACTGCACTGATGGTTTCGTCCGATGTGGCGAGGTATAGGGAAAGGACCTCTCCTTCTTTCGGGACGGATAAAGTGGGAAGTTTGGCGAGGTAGTTTTTGAGATCTTCAAAAGCTGACTTGTGTTTATCATCCTAGGAGAACTCCGACGTTTTTTTGAGTATTTTGAAAAATGGGAGCTGCTTATCCGCGGCTTTTGAAAGAAAGCGGCTTAGTGCAGCTATGCAGCCTGTCAACTTATGTACGTCGTGGATGGTCTTCGGTATCTTCATCTCCAAAATGGTTTAAACCTTGGACGGGTTGGCTTTTAATCATTCTTGAGAGACCCAGCACCCCAAAATTTTTCCAGACCGAACTGTGAATGTACACTTCTAGGGATTTAGCTTTAGGTTTACCTTTCGAAGTAAGCCGAGGACGATCCTGAGGTCGGCAACATATGTGGCTTCCTCTTTACTCTTGACGACGATGTCATCTACATATACTTCCACATTCTGACCTATGTAGGGCTGAAATATCTTGTCCACCATTCTTTGATAAGTGGCCCCTGCATTCTTGAGTCCGAATGACATCTTCTTATATTCGAAGACTCTGAAGTCCGTTATGAAGGCTGTTTTGGATGCGTCCTCGTCACTCATCAACACTTGGTGATATCCCTTGTATAAATCCAAAAAGCTGAAGACTTCGTATTCGACCAAAGCGTCAACCTTTTTGTCGATATTTGGAAGGGGTGTAATCGATACACATTCGCCATCCCCCTCCTCATTTCTTGACCATCACCGGGTTGGCAATCCAGGTCGGATACTTGACTTTGAACAATATGCGTGCTTTTAATAGTTGGTTCACCTCGTCATGTATGACTTGATTCCGTTCAGCTGCAAAGATCCGTTGCTTTTGCCGAACTGGTTTTATGCTTGGGTCAATATTGAGATGGTGAGTGATAATACTTGGTGAGACCCCGGCCATGTCGAGGGGTGACCAAGCAAACACGTCTCTGAATTCCCTTAGGAGTTGGATGATCTGTTTTCTTAGTTGAGGTACCTCGGTAGAACCTACTTTGACGACCTTGAGTTGATCGTCTTCATATAGTGTGACCTCCTCTGCCGGACTGTCGGAGCAGTCGACGTCCTTTCCAATTCAGACTTCTTGGGTTTCTTTAATTGCTATGCCTGTGGGTGCGGGGCCGAAGCCCTGCACCTCTTAAGGCGACTTGCATGCATTCTTTGGCCTGTTTCTGATCTCCCCAGATCACGGCTACTCCTCCTCTTGTGGGGTCTTCATGGTCAGGTGATACGTTGAACACACTGCCCTTACTGCATTCAACCAATCTCGCCCTAGTATGATGTTATATGGTGAATGGCGTTTACCACGAAGAATTGTACCACTTTGGTGGAGCTTGTCGGCGCTTTTCCTACTGTGACAAGAAGTTCGATTATTCCCTCAGGTCGCGTCTCTTCTTGCACGAAGATTTGAAGTGGTAGTGGTGCCGGTGCGAGGCGTGCTTCCTCAACTCCCAATTTGTCAAAGCACTCCTTGAAGAGGATGCTCACCGACGCACCACTGTCGACGTATATGCGCCGAACTAGCTTGTTGGCAACCACTGCTTGGATTACCATCGCGTCTTGGTGAGGTACTACGGCCGGCACGGGGTCGTCCTCGGAGAAGGTGATTGCCTCATCCCTTTTAAACCTCTTGTTCACAGGTTCGCTGGTATGGGGACTTCGGGCCTCAGCCTTAAGAGAGGACTTCATAGCTCCACGAGGGAGCCCCGTGATGGTGGAGATGATCCCATCGTATTGGGGTTCGTCATCTCCTCTTCATCAATATCGCGCCTTGCTTTCTTGTGAGGTTCTTTCCTCTTCTCTTGCCCTTTTCTTGACCTCGGTGGGGGGCTTCGTGCTGACCAGCTCGTCGGCCATGCCCTTGGTACTTCTTTAGGACTCCGTCCTGTACCAACTTCTCGATATCTGCCATGAGATCTCTGCACTCCTCCGTGTCGTGTCCATAATCCTCATGGAAGGAACAATATTTATCTTTGGACCGGCATTTCGATCCCCCTATCATTGGTCGAAGTTTCTTGAACATGTTCATGTGGAGCTCGTAGATCTCCGCCCTTGACTTTGTCAAGGGTGCATACTGGGGTCGCTCCGAGTTATTACGTGGCCCGAGCCTAGACTCTATCGGGCGACGTTGTATCCTTTCCAAGGCACTTCGTCGGCCTTGGCTCCGGTCCCCTCGACCATCCTCTTTTCCCCCCTTGTCAGAGGGTTCCACCTTTACGCCGTGCTTTCTTACGCCGACCGTCGCCTTGGCGAATCGATTACGCTATCGCCATAGCTCCGATGCAGTACGGGGCTCGTACTTGACGATCTCCTTATATAGGGCCCCTGGTAGGATACCGTTTTGGAAGGCCGAGATTATGAGGAGATCGTTCACGTCCTCGACTCTTAGGCTCTCTTTGTTGAACCTGGTCATGAAGTCGCTGATGGACTCATGTCGGCCTTGCCTCACTGTGAGAAGATGCGCCGATATCGTTTTGGACTCGGCCTTTTAGAAGAACCTTCGATGAAAGGCTTCCATTAGGTCGCGGTAAGAACCAACACTCCCGGGAGGTAAACTGTCGAACCACCGGCGGGCGTTGTCGATCAGTAACTCCGGGAAGAGTTTACACATGTGGATGGTGTTGAGGCATTGGTTGATCATGTTATACTGGAATTGTGAAAGGAAGTTTTGTGGATCCCTCAGTCCGTCATAGGGGGCGATACCCGGCACCCTGTACTTGTCCCGAAGGGGAGTGTTGAGTATCTCGTCTGAGAAATGGGTAATTATCTTCCCGTATCCATCGAATCCGCCTTCCGGAGAGCGATGCAGAGTTCGTCGGCCGAACTCATTTCGGTGATGGGGATCGACCTCGCGGTGATCACGACGTCCTGTCCCGCGTTGCTCGTCCCTAGTACGGTCGGTTTGGGCCTCTACCCGTGTAGAGGTATAAGCGCATATCATCTGGAGGCTGGGGGATTTACCTCGCTATGCCGCTTCGTGCTTTGACGAGGCTTCGGCATCCTTGTCTTCGTGATGATGCCGACCTTGTTCTCGGCTAAGGTACTGGATGAAGCTCTCCTTGTTCTTTTCGAGGAACCCTTTAATTGCCTCTTCAAGGTTTAACTGTGGTGCCAGGGATTCCTCTCGGTTGCTGTTGCGACCTCCCTCGCTACGATACTCTTCTTCTTCATGCAGGATGGGATGGCCTTGCTCGTCGAGACTTTGGACATGTCCTTCGGGGGTCGTATCTCTGACCGGGCTTTTCCCAAGCTGAGCTTGGCGTGTTCTGCCGCCGTTGTTCTTTGTTGTTGCCGGCTGCTCGGATGTAAGACTTCTTGTATTCATCGTCGTGATTGATTCCACAGTAAACAAGGTTGATCGAAAACACGAATTTCGGTTCCCAGAGCGCCGATGATCGATCTTAATTTCGTTAAGGAAATAAATGCGCAATGAACACGAGGATTTATGTGGTTCGATCTTTGAATTAGATCTCGTCCACGAGCGAGAGAGTATATGTGTATTGAGTGCGTGAAGCGATTACAAAGAGTGTAGATGATCATTTCCGTCTAATCTAGCCTCTATTTATACACAATGATATTGAGATCGACTCTAATACAAAGTCTTCTCTTATAAGGATTCTTTTAGATATGCACCCAGGATCTCTTTAGATATCCGAATCTTCTATGTCTCCACTTGCGAGATTTGAGTTGTAGTTGGTTTAGGAGTCCTCTTGGGCCGAACTCACATAGGCCGAGCTTAATGTCGGGACCCACTTTTATTGGGCATGATGCTTAGACCTAGTAGTTGGGCCGTATCCTATCATGTACGAGAGCCAGCAAAATACCTAAACTAGGGGGTCACTTGGTGTTGGGAAAGGGCCCCTAATAATTTTTGAATTTTATATATCTTTTTGTGATATTTGGTTTATGAGACATTAAGTATATAGATTTTAGAGTAGGAGGATTTTTAGGTAAACTTATTCATGTAATTTTATTAATGGTTTTGTCTTATATCCTATTTTATATGCGAACTTTTTATCTAATTTATACAAAAGTCAACTTTATATATAAATTTTAATTAGAATATTATAACTTGTGATTACGGGGAATAATGGACCCCTATTTCAAAATCTTAACTAGCTTAGTCACTCATATAATTATATTATCAACACATTAGGGGGAACAAATGCAAACTAGAGTTTTGATGGAAAAGATCAATCTCCAATTTATAGCAAGCTATCATATGCATGCAAAGAAACTAAAACACCGGGCAGTTGTCAACCACCACACCTTTGGCCGTGGGCAAGTAGCCAAGTTGCAATGCTCGCCATCGTTGCCCTACCATGTTATGTTCTTATCCTCGATCCCGGTGGAGAAGTAGAGCAACACCGCCATGTCCAAAGTGGCCGAGAGGATGTAATTGTACCTTTGCCACCACTTTTTATCATATACCTAAATACGAAAACGTTGAAGATCGTGCCCACAAAGATCCAAGCGTTGTAGTTGAGCGTAGATGCCGGTGGCAGATTAGCATGCTTACTATAAATATTAAGCATAAGATGTATCAATAGTTGATGTAGAATATCGATATAACGAGGAGACATTTGTTCTCTCTCATGAAATAAAGTTTTCATTTCTTCCTTCTATCTCTACAAAATTTACATGGTATCGAGCAACCTATCATTTCATCATGGCAAGAAATCGTAGTAAATCGGATGAACTTGCCGAAGAAGCGAGGAAACTATGAGGAAGAAGAAGAGCATCAAGAGGAGGAGATAGAGAAATTAGAAGACAACATGTTGATGTCGAGCATACTACCGATCGAGATCTCGCATCGAGGAAATCTGCAACTACACAACGCCGATCACCCCGGTATGCAACTCGTTCATGCACGCTAACGAAATAATTTTCGAATTGGAGTAAATCGATAAGAAGAGCTTTAGGAGCGAAAAGTAAATTGGAATTTACGGATGGAAGTTTGCCTAGGCGAACATAGATTCACCTTATTATAAATCATGGATAAAGGCTGATTACATGATATCTTCTTGGATCATAAATTCAATATCGAAGGAGCTGGTTGATGCTTTTATCCATATTGATTCTACTAAGAAGCTTTGGGAAGCATTAAATCAGAGGTTTGGGAGGAGTAATGGTCCAAAGATTGCGAGATTGCAAAGAGAAATATCTGGGTACAGCCAAGGAAATCAAAGTATCCTTGTATATTTTAACAAACTCAACGCAATGTGGAGTGAACTAGATATGATTTTACCTCCTATTGCTTGTGTATGTGATGCTCGAAGATCTGCGATGGAGAGGGAAGAAAATCAAAGACTTATGCGGTTTTGAATGGTTTGAATGATAGCTATGAGAATCTAGAAACCAAATTTTGTTTGGATCCTTTACCAAATGTGGATAAAGCATATTCTATGATTCTTCAAGTTGAAGATCGAAACTCTCGTGTGAAAACTTCCATGATATCAAGAATACAATGGCAATGAATGTAGGACAGCGGTTCATGGACAAAGGAGCAAGCCAGGAGGCAGTATAATTTCGTAAATAGAAAGAGCGGGGAAGAAAGGATGAACACCTCATCATCATCCGCAAAGATCGAACCATGAAGAAGGGAGTGTTTTAAATTGCATGGTGTTCCAGTGGTATAAAAAGTATAAAGAGACACGAGGAAAATTCAAGGTGAATTTTGCAATAGAAAATCAAACAGAAGAGGAGAAGCAAGGGAGAGGAACGAGTTCATCTGATTCAAGTGCAGATATTGGGAAGATAATAAAAGATGAACTAGCTAAATGTGTTGGACAGTGGATAAGCAAAGGAGGTGAAAGTCCAATACATCAACGGTTCAATGCCAACATGATACAAGATGGTTCAAACGATCGAGAGGAATTGATGGTCACTACGCATTCAAGATCCTCGGTGGAATGGAAAAGGAGGTGGGTGATAGACTCGAGCAAGCACACACATATGCGCAATCCTTCTTTGATGAATACGAAGATGAAACCGAAGTTCCACAAGAAATTCATTTACCGATGGGAGCATTAAGAAGGTGATGTACAAGGTGATGTTGAGATAAACAAAATCATGCTTCATGATGTATTATTAGCGCCTTCGCTCACACATAACCCGATTTGATGAGTTCAACCGACAAAGGACGGTGATGCTAGATGCTTATTTTGAAAAATCAACGCATGATTCGAAGCAAAATCTGAATACATTATGGAATTGGAGAATTGTTGGGAACTTGTACATTATTGGAAAGAAGACCGGATGCAATCTTTGTATCAACGAGGTTCAAAGAAAATAAAAGAATGGCATGAGAGCTAGGACATCCATCTATCTCAACCATGATCTGATTCCAATTCTCAAAGGAAAGTATACGGTTTGGAGATATGGAATTCTTGAAGGAATGTGAGGTATGTGCTAAATCTAAGCAAACTAGGTGCCATTTCTGCTTTACATAGAAGAACCGCATGCTATTCGATTTAATACATATGGATATTTGGGGTCCTTATAATGTCGAATGTATAAACAATATAAAGTTCATGGTCAAGTTTACTATTAAACAAGACTAGTGACTATTGTGAGGTTATAGTCGGTGTGACATGGACAGTTGAAACTCAAAGATCAGAGTTTATACGTGATTAAGCAGTTATATTAAGATGGTGGCTTCGATTTGGAAAAAGCCGTCAAGGTCATAAGATCGGATAATGGTTACGAGTTTATCAATAGAAATATGGAGTCTAATGGGAATTTGGTATTTTACAGAGTCTTGTGTGTATAGCCCTCAACAAAATGGCATTGGAGGGGGTCCTTATAATCTTGAATGTATAAACAATATAAAGTTCATGGTGACTATTGTAGAGGATTATAGTCGTGTGACATGGACATACTTGATCAACTCAAAAGATCAAGTTTATTCTGTGATTAAACAAGATATTAAGATGGTGAAAACTCAATTTGGAAAAGCCATCAAGGTCATAAGATCGGATAATGGTTACGAGTTTATCAATAGAAATATGGGAGTCTAATGGTGAATTTGGTATTTTACACGTAAGTCTTGTGTGTATAGCCCTCAACAAAATGGCATTGTTGAAAGAAGACATCAAGCTTGTTACAAATAGCTCGAGCCTTGATGTTTGAGAGTGGTGTTCCACGAAAATTCGGTCATATTCTCTATTAGCGCAACTTGGATTCTTAATCGATTGCTAGTCAGTGATAGATTGGAAATGTCCTTACTCTATACTTTATGGAGAAGAACCTCAATGGAAGTTGTTTATCCTTTTGGATGTCTCACTTATGCAGCAAACATATATCCAAATAAATCGAAGTTTGATAGCGGGACCATTAAAAGCATTTTTTGGGACATCTTGCTTTGTCTAAGGGATATTCTTGTTTGATTTGGAAAATTCTCGGTGTTCACAAAGAGATGTGAAGTTTATAATCCATACATATCCTTTAAATCTTCTACGGAATGGAAGCTCTGTATCAACTCCCGATGGTAATGGTACCTTCGACCACAATCAATATCCGAATTTGAAGGTTCATTTTCTTCACCCATCTCGTGTTATCGAGAGAAATCGCACCTATATCTGCTTCACCGAACATCTTTCTACACCGCTTCACCGAAAATTTTGAAACATGTGAAGCAACATCGATACTCGAGATAATTAGAAAGAGCACCGAAATATTCAACCTCCTAGTCGGATGAATGATTATGTAGGAAATCTTGTGTTATCGGTTTCAAATATTCGACTCGATCCTAAAATGCTTAAAGATGTCGATCCTCCCACATTTCCTTATCATGTCTCACCTTGTTTCACACCACAATACACAGCCTTCCTCAAATATATCCAATCTACATGAACCAAGTTCATATAGAGAAGCTAGTATGTCCAGAATGGAATCAAGCAATGGTGATGAGATATCCGCTCTGAAGTGAACAATACGTGGAAGTCACGATCCGCCTCGGGAAAGAGACCTATTGGATGCAAATGGGTATACAAAATAAAGATGCATGCTGATGGTACGGTGGAAAGGTTTAAAGCTCGACTCGTAGCGAAGGGTATAACCAAGAATATGGGATAGATTATCTTGAAGTTTTCTCTCAGGTTGCCAAACTTGTCACATAAGATTTCTTATTCTTTGTTGCAACTATTTCAAATTGGGCTATTCATCAAGTTGATGTCAACAACGCTTTTCTCCATGGTTTTCTACATGATGAAATATATATGCAGCCTCCACAGGGTTATACTCGTGCTAAGCCGGGGCAGGTTTGTAAGTTGGTCAAAAGTTTATATGGGCTGAAGCAAGCATCAAGAGAATGGAACTCAGAATTTTGTTCTCATCTCTTCAAGTTCGGCTTTACTCAGTCATCACACGACCATTGTCTATTCTTCAAGGGTACAGGATTATCTTTTACGTGTCTTCTTGTATACGTGGATGACATCCTTATTACTGGATCTGATGAGAGGTTGATTTGTGAAGTTAAAAACTATTTGAATGCAGCATTTACTATAAAAGATCTTGGAGCGACCAAATATTTTTGGGGATGGAGATTGTGCGTGGCAACTGGAACAACAACACAACAATTAGTGACATTTTCTACCAAGGCTCTTTCGCGTCCTCAATTTCGTTCTCCGTCTTGTCCAAGCTATTTCTTGGTTGACATTCACTCTTTCGCCCGACTTGCCTAGGGGTAAAGAGATAGTTGATAATGAATTAATGATGCGGTGATCTTTGCGGCTTGTTGCATGGATATGGATAAGAAGGAAGAGGATTGCATGTCGCTATTATAAACCATGTGGACACGTGACAAAAGCGTGTTAGTTGAAAGATGAATAAAGTAGCAATGTATTTGCAGCTAATCAGTTTGTTTGTTAGCATCGGTTAGTTAGTTGCTATCTTTGTTAAGAGTTGTTAGAGTTTGTTAGATCTTTTATATTGTTGTAACCAACTCGGAGGATGTGAAGAGCTCACTGTGAAGAGATACACGTGCTTACTATAAATATTAAGCATAAGATGTATCAATAGTTGATGTAGAATATCAGTATAACAGGAGACATTTGTTCTCTCTCTATGAAATAAAGTTTTCATTTCTTCCTTCTATCTCTACAAAATTTACAAGTGGCCCCTAGGAGCACGGGGAGGTTGATGAGGGTGATCCAGGAATGTTGCGGAGAGGCCTTATGGAAGCCCCACATGATGACAGGCCCCATAAAGCCGAGGAGGAAAACCCAATTGAGGCGGAGTAGTTCCCCTAACTGTCGAAGATCCTGATGTGGCTAACTAGACCCCAAATCACAGACCTAACTGCCGAAAATCCTGATGGGCCGAACTAGACCCCAAATCACGGACACATCGAAGAGGACGTGGTCGTAATTAGGGCACGTCCATGAGCTACTTGAGTCTGGGTCTTGGTGGCAGATTCACTCAATCGAGTGGAGGAGCCATCATACCACGCCCATGTTCACCGTGTTTGCAACCATCGTCTCAATGAACTGACGTCCATTTTTTATACCAATAACAATTTCTGAGGTATTCGAATCGAAACAAATATATAAAATAAAAACAAATAACGCTAATGAACTGACATCTAAATCCATGGTTGTCCGAGATTGTGAAATTAACAAAGAATAGACCATGATCGTGAATGTATATATATATATGCATGTCACCATTATAAAACTACAAATGCTTACAAAATTTGATATACCTATGATATTCCTCCCTATTTCAAATTTTAAAGATAATTTAGTAACTTAATATATATATATATTTTATTTATTTTGATATAAGATGATTAAGAATTCTCTTGTATCTAGAATTTCTTATAACTATGACAAAATTTATCTATTTTTGAGATTATATTATTAAATTTATAATTTGTACATGCACCATGTACCAATTTAGTTAGTGTACCTTGACCAGAAACATTGATCTAGGAGGGGTTTTCATGTAGTGGCCAAGCTTGAAATCACTGAAAACGCGACTGCTTGGCTCATGCTCATGTAGCCGTACACCTTAAAGCAGGCATTAGCTATCGCCCTTCCAGGATATATAATTCCCATAAGGTACGTACTCTGTGATTATGAGTCTATCAAAAAAACAAACAAACATTAGAATACGTAACATTCGTAGATTCTTGAACTATAAAAAATTATCGATCGATCATCACCTGGTTTGTGGTTGCAGTGATGATGCTGATAGGAAGCTTGAATGAGAAAGCTAGAAGAGCAGAAAGCAATAGAGTCGAGACCGGCATCTGCACCTCGTCTTTCATGCAGATGCAAAGCATAAGTGCCACAACGAGTGCCACTGCAAGAAGAATGTAGAACCACCATGAAGGTATATCTTGGTAGTTTCTCATCAGTTTAGTCTGAATATCGATCTTCCCCCTCTTTGAAGCCTTGAAGTGCTCGTATATCTCCATGTAAAAATTACGATCAATAAATAGCTTAAACAATAGGGGTGAACAAAATTTTGCAAACACGCAACTGAACTGAATTAATTCGAAAAAATAAATTGATCTTTCGAAAAAGAAAAAAAAATTGTTTTAATTACAACTTTCGGCCTGTTGGTATTTTTTTCAGACGAATCAAACCGAATTTATATATTTATATCGTTTAACTATTAATATATCAAATTAAATTAGATAGTTCATACTATTATTTTTGTTACATTTTATTAATTGTTGATTTTGAATTTGAATATCACTTTATTTTGTTATCGCGGTAGATTTTGAAAATTAATAAAATAAATTTCTTTTATATTTAAAAACAAAGATAATTTCTTTTGGAAAATCAAAATAATCGAAACAGCCGTTCGATTATTTTGATTATGTTGTACTTTCACAATTTCGATTATTTTTCAGGCCATAACCGAACTGAATAATCAAATAATCATTCACAAAAATAGTATATCATACCTTCCATAGAACAATGCAACATGGGAAATAGTGGCAGCAATGGTGGCGAATCCAAACCCATAGGCGAGAGCAAACATGATGCTCAAGTTAATCCTTCCCTGCTTGGCAGATTGCCCCTTATCAAGCTTAAAATTAGTGTTAACAATGGCTCTGATATCATAGCCCTGGCCGTCAGCGGTGAAGAGGTCGACGGAGTAGCGAGGGAAGGTCTTGGCGTTGTAGACGTTCAAACCGCAGTAAGAGACAGGCACGACGACTTACATGATGACGAAGTAGCGGATGAAGATGTCGGCGATGGCGAAGAAGGGGGAGATGAGGGGGCTGAAGAGGAAGGAGGCGACCACGGACCAGTCGAGCGTGTGAGCTCCGATGCTGAGGCCGTTCAAGCCGGAGCCGGGCGATTACAGAGTGCGGGAAGGCCCAGCACACCCATGAGATGCTCTGTAGGGTTTTGAATAGGTAACCTGGGAAGAGGTACCATAGGAAGCTGCATGTTAGGGCAATCACGAAGAACTTGGACCGCGACATTTGCTTCTTCTTGCTCCTGCTTTCGGAGTCATTCTCTGTTTTCTCCTTTTCATGTAGTGTTCTGCAAACCAAAAACAAAATATGAAGTTCAGAAACAGCTGCAAATAATCTCATATATGGCCCTATAAGGAGAAATGATATGTTAATTATCTTATGTGAGGTCGCTTGCATTTAATTCATATTAATGTTATTTTTTTATTTATACATTTGTTTTTATTCTCAAATACCTCAGAAATTGTTATTGACATTAAAAAATTTATGAATTACATAAAAATCAAAATCTGATTTATTCTTTTTATTCATATATTTGAAGTTAAAGAATCAAATAGAGCTTTGTTTTTTATGAAATTCATAAATTTTTTGATGTCAATAACAATTTTTAAAACAATAAAATAATTGACAATTTTTAAAACATTAAAACCATGATAAATGTATTTTAAAAAATAATGCTAATATATTCTAAATGTGATCAGTACTTATAGAAGAAAGCTAGCATATCATTCTATCTACTTGTAACATACAAGAGTTGGTATCTATGTATAAAAATACAAATTACTATAATATAATAAATTCTAATTAGCAGTAAAAAATTACTATAATATAATAAATTATAATTAACATTTACTGCTAAGAGTTGAAATTAAAAAAAGGTGTATACCCTGATGGAATAATAAATTATCAACTAAAACAATTGAAATTAAATATAAAAAAAAAATCGTAATTAGATATTTATTAAGCTCTAATTAATAATTATAAAATTAAACTAAAATACAAGAAATTGAAATTCAAAAACATGAAATAAAACGAAAATCGATAATGAAACACCTTTAGAGCATGGTTCGGTTCCGCGGGTACCGAACCAAACCGAATTACAAAAATTGAATTAGCTAAAATTTGTATTATAAGATCGGATTGATTTTTTTTGTTTGATTTCAGTATAAAATCGAATAATCAAAAAATATATAAAACCATAGTTCTTAAATAAACATCTCTACCAAACGAATGATTTTAATAGCGAGTGTGTCTTAAACTATAAAGCATAAATAAACTATACAATATAAATATATATTGAAGATTACTAAACTGTAAAGCATAAATATATATTATATAATTAGTTATTTATGTATTCTTAACATTAAGTTCGAATTTTAGTTATTTGATAATTTTTAATACTAAAATAGAACTGAAATACAGAAAATAACTGAACTAAATTTATATTTCGATTTGATTTTGTTTGGTTTTTCAATTATTATCAGATATCGTTCACCCTTATAAGTAGATATGGGTGGGCATGATTATCGAAACGAATTACAACCGAATTAACCAAAACTTTATTATAAGAAATCAAAACCGAACCATATAATCTAAAGATCAAATTGAATTTTTCGATTCAATCCCGGTATAAAACTAAATAACTGGAACTTTATAAACTTTAGTTCCTAAAAAAACGTGTCTGCCAAACGAATAATACTAAGAGTGAATGAAATCTAAACTATAAAACATATAAATTATAAAAAAAAACATAAATTAATAAATTAGTAAACATAAATATTTATTATATAATTAGAATTATACATAGACCCTTATAATTTGGTTAAATTTTCGGTTATTCGAGATTTTCACCTCTAAAACTGAAATCGGATCGAAATACCAAAATTTTAAAACTTTAAAACCAAAATCAAATCAAATTTTAAAATAACTAAATCAAATATTCTAACAAACGGACTTGTATATGGTGATGTAGTACACCTACTTGTTCTATAGAATTTTTCCATTCTTAGATTACTAATTAAATTACCTACCTTAATTATAGCATAACTGACAAAACTATGAATTCCACCACGCAATAAAGTTAATGTGGACCAGCATAACTGATTCAAAGAGGAGCTTATAAACTTTGAGCATGAGATAAATCTCTTTTCTTAAAAGAGATAAATCTCATTTTAATATTGAAGTTTGATGATTTCTAAGGAATAATGAAATAATATTTAAAAAACTTTTGAAGCTGTTTGTCCAAATAATTATAGACACATCTTTAATTAAATTAGAAGAGTTTATAAACTTCATGTATTTCTTTTGAATTACCAAAAAAATCCAACAATCTCCTTACTCATTTTTCTAGATTTTACGGTGTTGTATAAAAGAACTGAAGCTTCAAAAAAAACTAACAATCCAACAAATTCCTTTCTATATGTATCCAACCGCTAAGACGGAACATACAATTTATGGAATATAGGTAGCAACTCAACTTGAGAAATGCAACACTTGAGATACCCTAATCTATCTTTTGATATATCATTCTTATTTCACTACTATGTTTTTTTTTAATTTAATTACACAATTTTAATTAGTGTATGTTATATCCGATTAGAATTTATAATTATTTTTTATTATTTAATTCTCAACTTTTAGTTAATAATTAATTATTAAGGTTGATTATTCCATAATTAGGATACTTAGTTTTTTTAGCTTCAATCTTTAATGATAAGTCTTAATGATGATCCATAAATTATAAAAAAATTATATTTATAAAAAAATTATTAAAATAGTGAATAGCGCACCACGTATATTCGCTTCCATTTTCAGGAAACCAAACTTGTAAATCAACTTCTCCGTACAGAAAGCGACAAATTTAGTCGGAATGATTAGATTAAGGCCACATCCAAAGGAATGTGTTGAAAGAGAAAGCGACAAATTTCCCTTCAAAAAAAAACAATGAGAAAGAGACAAATTTCTAAAATATCAAGTTGCTTAGCACAAAAATACAATCTACGGTATGTTGTGAAAAACACACATCACAATCATGACAGAAAAATAAAGAACACGAGAATTATTTATCCAGTTCGTATTACGACTACGTCTGGGACGATGTCAAACCAATGATTTCACTATATGTTTCAGATACAGATTACATGAAGAAAGCGACTATTAAATAGATAATAATCTAATTCTAACCCTAAGCCCATTAGGATTCTACCGGTGCCCAAAAAGCATAAGCCCAAAAATTTGGTTAGGGGGCTACCGGCCCCGAACCCCTGTCACCAAGGGCTACCGCCCCCAGACCCCGTCCAACTCTGAGATGAGTTGGATCACCGTAATCTGATTTGAGTGTACAATCCATTTAGCCTCAATACTCCAACACAACCAAGAGATGGAAGTTACAAAAGTCGTCAAAATCCTCCGTTAACATAGGGTTGCATCTCTTCAATCAATGTATTATTTATCATATATGTATTTTTCTTGGATTAAAATAATGGATGACATAGGTTTATTTATTTACAGTAAGAAATTAGAAGTGAGAAATGATTCAAATGAAGGTACCTGAAGAGTGAAATCTGGACGAGAGTGCTAGGCCACCACATGTGTGCTGGATCCACCACGTATTTCCTTAGCAGGCCAGCCGTTGAGCGTTCGCAAACGGGGAACTGTAGAATAGCTTCTTTTTTTTTTCAAGAAGAAGAAGAAGAAAATTGTATAAACGCGTGGATTAAGTGAAAGAAGGTTCAAAAAAATTTAAGCAATATATAAAAGGTAATTATATTTTATAGACCGAATTGCGAAAATTTTATGATCTTTAAAAATCTTTACAAAAAATCTAATTTGTTGAAAAAGTTGCAAATTAATATGGTATTGACCGAACTCGAAATTATGACTTGGAATATCCGAATCTAACGTGAATTTATGTGAATTTACTTTTCCCATTCAAGCATCAGAACGATATCGAATTCGGGACGTCCATGTAGAATTGTGAATCCAAAAATGTAGGTTCGAACTATATTTACAACTTTTCAAGGTTTATTTTTTTTAAGATCAGACCATTTTTACAACTCGATCAAAAAATGGAACCATAACGAAAATTAAGCCTATAATAAAACTATAAAATGAGACTCCTTTTGTCACCAAGCCCGTCCGAATTCAAGCATTATGAAAATATTAACAAATCACAAATATACCATCTATTATGGAATTGGACTCATTTGATATGGGTCTCACACAAGCTTATGTGAATAACAAATTATAAAATAGTTTGTCGCAATAAAACTCTGTTACCAAAGTATACAAAAGAGATCACCTACTTAGGATGATTGTATTAATTATTGGGATCATCTATCCACTATTTGGTGTTCCATCCGTGTTTCAACATCAATTTTTTTTAAATATTTTTCTTCATTTTTAATCTTTAGTGCTTGAGTTTAATTTTACAATTAATATTAATTAAGGTTAACTAATTTGATTAGGATTCATGATTATTTTTTACATTTAATTTGCAAGGATTTGATTAATAATTAATTATTAGAATTGATTATTCCTCAACTGAGGCATATAATTTCGTAAGCTTCAATTTCATAGTAAACACTAATTAGAATTTATGATAGAATTGACTTTTGTAATAAATATTATTAAAATAATGTAGTTTAATAATGAAACATGTTAGAACACATAAAATTATAAGATAAAAAGATACAAACAGCTATCAATACATCTACTTGATGATGTGGCAATTAGCATATGTTGCATTGGGTGTACAATTAGATTTTCAATCTAATATTTGTTATTATTTAAAAAGTTTCATATTCCCCCAAAATAAAAAATAAAAAAATCTCATGAACTTAACTTGTTAAAGTATATTTGAAGCAAGAACGAGAAAAAGTATTCATACAACGTTACTAGCAATCATATTTAATGTGTACACCAATTGATATATGATTATCCTAGTGAAATAAATAGTAATATCTCGTCTTTCTAAAAGTAATGGCAAGTGTCATTGGATTGACTATTTTTCTTTTTCTTCCCAACTCTACCTTGTGCCTTCAACTTGTTTGGTTTAGATGAACATTTCATTATCCCTTTCCCTTTCCCCTTATATGTCTTAGCCTTTAGAGCTTTCGACGAGGAGGAGGAACCAACAAGAAAAACAGCCTTGTCCTTTTTCATAGTGGACTTAGCAGTCACTAGCATATTGACAAGTTCGGGAAGACTAGTTGTCATGCTATGCATAGTGAAGTTGACGACAAAAGTGTCAAATGATGGTGGCAAAGATCGCAACATGAGATCGGTTTGCAATTCGACTTCAATCTCGACTCTTGAGATCCCAACCTTTCCATAAGAGATATCATCTTCACCCGTGAGTTTGATGAAGTATGGGTGTCAGTCGATCCATCGGTTCGACCGATCCGACCAAAATTTTCAAAATCGAAAATCGAACCGAACGATTTTTGAACCGAACCGAACCGATTTATAATTTCGGACCGACCAAAATCGAACCGAAAAAACGATCGATTTCGATTCGGACCGAAAACCGACCAAATATAAATTATATATATATTTTTTCAAATAAACATATTTTTATCCTAATTATTTAATTAAAATATTAATTAATTATTATATAAAATATATAAATATATAAAAATAATAGTTTCGGTTCGGTTACCGACCGAACCTAAAACGTAAAACCGAAAACCGATTTTAATTAAAATTTTGAACCGAACCGAAAACCGACTTCCTTAAAAATTGAACCGAACCGACCGAAACCGATCGGTTCGATCGGTTTTTTCGGTTCGATTCGGTCCATGCACACCCCTAGACTGAAGAGCCCTCAGTCATACGACACTGGAAAAGCTCTTTAGATATCATATATGTAGGGAAAACGTATGTTAACCCTCGCCCCGAGGATCCATCTTGGGTGTTTAATTCACCATACATTGATTATAAACCTAGCATGCGTCTATATAATTAAATCGCAACACGTTGGGGTTTTCACGTGTTTACCTTTGGATCTGAAGAGGTCGATGAAACGAGATGAACGGATCGAACGGATCGGACTCGTGCTTTGACCTTCTGGACTGTATCCCGATTGCCCAATCTCCAACGTCGAGTGAGGACGATCTATGGAGAATGCTTCGGAAAATCACCCAATGACTCTCTCAAAACTCACGAAAATTTCTCACAAGCAAGGCTTGTAATTCTCGAAAAAAGTGTAGGATTAATGAACATTAACCTAGACTTTATCTCATACCTTATATTTATAATGCATTACCTTAATCCTATATGGAATATTACCATAATCCTATATGGAATGTTACCATAATCCTATATGGAATATTACCATAATCTTAGGATTATTTCCATACTCTCAGGATTATTACCATAATCTTATATGGAAAGGATCTATACATATACCATAAATATAATAATATCCTTGTGGGATAAAGAGAATAAAATCTTGCCATAGAGAGCTACAATGGGGTTGCCGATTTTCCTCAGTGCTACGGGCCTGGATGGGCCAGCCCAGGGATCAAATGCAAGGAATAAAGATGGGCCTCAAATAAATTAATTATCTTATGTTCACCCGAACATAAATTAATTTATAAACATTCGATCATGCCACTAGAGAAAGAATGTTGACTTACCCTTTATTACCGAAGTTGAGTCGGGCTTGCACTTAGACATTACGAATCCTCGTATTTAAGATATCGAACGTCCATTAATCATTTATAGCAATCATCGCTTAAAGCGATTAATAACTTCATTTCTTAAGTAGTACCACTCAACCTTATTATTGTACTTGAGCTAACTCAACTGCGGGGTTTAGTACAATAAACCTTTGAGCTCCTTAAGGGGCGTCATCATCCTTAACGGACACGGTGACTCGTCTGAGATAACTAGCGTGACATACAAGCACTGCCACCACCCAAGATGCGGAGAATCTTGGGTTAGAACATATAACCCTCACTCATAACAAGTCAAAGTGATGGTCAGCAACTCATACTCACCTAATACCTTATCGAGGTTTAGATCATCGTAAGTCACCGAGATCTTGGTTCTTCACGACGGTCAGAAAGAAGAACTCATCTCACTGTGATCCTTCAATACGTCAGAGACGTACCAGCATAGACAAGCAACTAAGTCAAGTCACTTCTTATCTATACTGCAGCCTAAACCGACAACTCGTCCTTAAGTCGTCTCAGCTGTGAAACTTTTTATATCTCATTAAGCTTGACCAATCATACAGACTTCTGTGATCTTCTACACACTGTATGATCTAACTTATATATGAGATAAGGGGACACAGATATATGCAATCAAGTATTCAAATCAGATAGGAGATTGTAATAGTGGTAACAGGAAACATTGTATACAAGCTCAACCAAACTGCTTTCAGTATACAAATCCAACAATATATCTTTGTTGTCTAATACTTTCACCGTACAACCTTTGTAAACGGATAAGGACCTCATAAGCCGAAGCCACAACTTCATTTTGCCTTTGAAGTTCATTTGACATCGATGCTAGCATGTAGCAACGAACCTACAAATCGTCATCAACATGACTTTGGTACTTCGTAAGTACATCATTTGCAGCGTCGTCAGCAGGTTTTTCAAGCATTGGGGCATCCAAGACATAAGCCTTCTTTTCGGAATTTAGAACAATTCTCAAATTCCGAACCCAATCAACATAGTTTAGACCAGTAAGTTTGTTTTGGTCAAGAATCGAGGATAATGGATTTTTCGTCATTTTACAGACAAACTACAAATAAGATGCAGAAAATTAGCAGATTATGGAAAAATATATTCAATTAATATAATGTCTTTAATAATTAATTGACTCTCACTATTTTATTCAAATTCCAGAACCCCAAATAGAATTCGAGAAATCGAATTTCCTAGTAGGAATTGATGTCCAACATAAATATTTCATAATTCAATATTATGAAGATATGAAATATTTATATCGGTGGTCAACTCTTTGACGATTATATCTCTATATAACCCTCAATTTTGTTTTACCTCACCTTTTCTATATACCCCAATTTTATGAGCTCATATAGTACTTAGTGTCAAGTTGTTCCCATCAAACATCCATGTAAATAGAGTGCCAATATGTCCCACGACTCATGGACAACATATTGGTAAATCTATTTCATGAGCATCTTTATACTTAGTAATAATACACAGCTTTCCATCACCAAATCACTCCATGACTCATGGCAAGTAATATAGTGTGGTAGCATCTCATGTTATTACTTTTGATGGTAGGTTTGGAACGATGAATCCTATTCAATTTGTCCAATTTAACTTGAAATCGAATTTCAAAAATTCTTTATAAAGTTTCAAAAACTTAGGGATTTATTTTTCAAGACCTCATCGAAACCTATTAACTAGGTGAGTTTAATTAATGCAAATATCATCACATGATTCGCGCAAATAAGCATTAAGTAAATTCTAGCATGCATCCTATACATAAAGCAATGGGATGATCATGGCCATTCCTATGTGACCCGTTTTGAGCCAAAAACGGGTCAAGGTCAATCTAAGGGATTTTAAAATGAGAGACCTATCTATTACATCATATGTAATCCCATACATATATGGGTCTTGAGCTTCTCTTATTTCTTCGCAACGAACGTCCTCCAAATTACAATAAAATGAAAAACCTCACTTTCTATTCTACACTCATAGCATAAAATAAAAACGATTACATTGAAAGGAATAAGTGGCTCGCAGTCCTCATTTTAAAAACCCAAAACATTAAATTAAATAAATAAAATAATGCACCATCACATTGGTCTCGGCTCATGATCATCCCTAAATTAATCATGCTAACATCCATCACATGAAATAAAACATAATAAATTTACCAAGTTGATTTAACAATTTATTTCGTTATTCAAAACATAGAATTTAATTTTGTATAAAAACAATTTTTATCACATCTTTAGAATTAACAATTAATTCAAAAATGCCAAAATAAAATTTAAATCTGAAAATTATGACTTATATGATGACATTCGTTAAAAATCGGGATCCCGTTCAAAAACGGGTTGGAGATGCATAACTTGGGCGTGAGCAACTCTGCCCACGTACATAGGCAGCCCGAAGCAAATAGAACACATTACGACATTCCTTAACACCCATGGAAACCTCGGCGTCACATGCCTTGGCCGACCATGGCTGTCTCGTGCCATAATATGGCTATTTAAAACGCTGCCTACCATGTGTTTGACAAAATGCCAAAGTGAATTTTTCATAGAAATTCATGCAAATAATTTTCAGATTTTAATTATGCTTTTAATAACAAAATAAACTCTTAACACAATCAACTATTTATCCATGCCAACACATAACGATAAACATCATGTTAATGTGAACCCGAGCTCTGATACCACTGTTAGGATCGGGTCGAAAAACGCAGCGGAAATTAAAATTTTTGAACCAATAAATGAAATAACAATTATTTCATTCTTATGATTTTAACGACTTCACGTTAACACAATGTAAGGCAAGAATGATCAAATCATTGCATACATTTTCACACTCCGATTGATGAAGGGATGAGAAGCAATCGATTGATCGTCCTCCAAACTCGTAGGGATCCAAATGTCTCCCCTCTATCAAGTCCATACTTTGTAGAACGAATCGAGTGAATAGTTTTTCGCTAGAAAAACCAAACACTCCTTTTGTATTGAAAAAATCAGAAAAACAATTGGACTCCAAAAACCAAAGAAGAAAAAGACGTCTACTTCCTTTTTAAAAGAATAATGGAATCTGAATCATCAAGGAAAACGTTTTCCCTTATTTAATGCTAATAATATCCATCATTAACATTAACATGATTATAATCATTCGTACAGTTACACACGTTTTTTTTTCCTTTTCTTTTTTCCCTTTTTTTTAATCCAACAATTATATATATATATATATATAATCTGATTTTCTAGATTTTAAAATTAATATAACTAATTTAATATAGAATTAGACTTGTTAATCCAATTATATTCAACTTTAACATATTAAATTAGAACAAGTCTCAATTATTTAATCATCATTAATTAATCGGATTCAACTATTGAATCAATTCAATTGATACGTTCTAGCTTTTGTGTGTGACCCTCTTAGGTTCATGACTAGCACTAGTAATAGGCTTGTAACAAATTACAACTTAAACAAATAACATTTATTCAACTAATTTATCCAATAAATTAATTTGCTTGAAATTAACTCTTTAATTTCAAGAACCTATAAACCATGAGAACATCTAGCAAGTAGCATGGCAACCTAGTACTAGGTGAAATAGCGAGTAAACCTATTTTGAATATGAATGGTCATATGTACGGTCCTTCTATTATCTAATCTCCAAATTGGATATTGAGTATGGAATTAAATCGAAAACTCAAAACAATCCAATAGTTACATTTTCATTCAAATTCAATAACTCTTTAATGAATCATTATTCACCGTGCTCGCCAAGGTCTTGAGTTATGAACAATGAAAACAGGAGATTCTCTTGTCTTAAACAAGTAATAGATTCTTTATCGACCACGCATTAATCTCCATATTTATTCATATCGCATCCAACATAAATTCTTTAACGATTGTCTAGCAATCTGATAATATATCAAAATAAAATAGAACTCATACAAGATTACTATAGTGTCTCAAGTCAAAGGACTAATCATGTACTATCATATATTAGAAATTCTTATTTCGATAAAATGAATTCCATATAAGAATTTCTAGCGGGTCAGTTCAGTGTACTTGTTTTCTAACAAGCACCCATGTATATACACTTATGTCAACTACATTAATATTGATGAAACACAATATTATCATCTTATAAGTGTGTATCATACGTGCGAGTTATTTCCAACAATTTAATGTCCTATCTTGAATAGTCATTTCACTCGGAACTAATTTTAAGACCAAAGCTTCAAAGACATATTTCATAATCACCATCATATGTGTGACCATATCTTATAACTTATCATTGTCTAAGGACTTTATCTAAAGTATATAAATTATTAATAACAAATACAATAGATAAATAAATACATTTATTAATATTAATTCCAATAAGATTGAATTTACAAATTCATTAAAAAGTAAAAACGATCAATCTAATTGGTGCGCCGGGTGTAACTCTTTCATATTTGAAGCAAGAACGAGAAAAAGTATTCATACAACGTTACTAGCAATCTATATACTATGTAATAACAACACCGGATTTCCGTATTTAGTAAGTTAAGGTTTTCCGTACATAGAAAGTTAAGCTTTTCAACGTTTCCGAAAATAGTAACTTTATTTTTCAGTTTAATCCACATTTTCTGTTTTAGAGTTTATTTTTATTAATTTATTAATATACATCTAATTATACTATTAATGATGTTATTAATGGCGTAATAGATTAATTATGGACATAGACGTTAGCCAACAAAGTTTCATTTTTGTGGTTTTGCTCTTATATCTCCACAGCTAGAAGAAAATCACGGTAACATTAATTATTTATTTTTAAAATTGAAAGTTGAAAGTTATATAAGTTTATGATTCATATATATTTAGGCTTGCTAATTGCGGTGAAAATCAGCTAATTGATTATTTAATCTTGAAAAATAGCTACTGAAATCCATAAATATACTATATGATTATTTCGACATAAATTATTAAATGATTCATCCATAAGTTTGGATGAATTTTTTTGATGAATTAATATAACACTTTGAATTATTCACGTGATGAATTAACACTTTGAAAAATAGTGGACAAATAACAAAGGCTACTGATACATCCATAAAAAGTTATGCAAATTTTCAGTGCATGCCATAAATATATCTATCCATAAATAAAATAATTATGTCATTTAATAATCCTGAAAATCAGCTAATTGATTATTTAATCTTGGAAAACAGCTACTGAAGACAGCTACTAAAATCCATAAATATGCTATATGATTATTTCGACATAAATTATTAAATGATTCATCCATAAGTTTGGATGAAAATTTTATGTGCATACCATAAATATACCATCCATAAATAAAATAATTAATCATTTAATAATTAAATGATTACATGATTCATTATCATTTTCACCGCAATTAGCTAATTATGTGATTCACGTCAAGAACATAATACTAAATGATTCATCCATAAGTTTGGATGCAAATTTTATGTACATGCACTGAATATATCTATCCATAAATAAAATTCCAATCCTTTATTAATCCTGAAAATCATCTAATTCACTATTTAATCCTGAAAACAGTTAGAT
The DNA here is from genome assembly GCA_036937905.1 of Salvia rosmarinus. Classification (NCBI taxonomy): domain Eukaryota; kingdom Viridiplantae; phylum Streptophyta; class Magnoliopsida; order Lamiales; family Lamiaceae; genus Salvia; species Salvia rosmarinus. The sequence continues at coordinate 19,231,827 of CM072817.1, read as the reverse complement.
TTATATATATATATATATATATATATATAGTTAGTTTGGTTCAAATAATAACCATTCTTATCCTAAAAACTAAGAACCAAATGAATTCATTATGAAAGTTGATGAATCCGTTGAGAAAGTTAATGAATTCAAAAATTCAGAATTTTTCACCAGGGTTCGAATCCCATGAGGGGCGAAAATTCTAATTTTTGGATTCATAACTTTCCCAATGATTCATCAACTTTCACCGTGAATTCATCATTTTTGGTTCTCACGTTCTCACAATATAAATGGTTCTCACGTTAACCCTTCCATATATATATATATATATATATATATATATATATATAATGATTCAATTATATCAATTCTGTGGAATTAATGTTACCGTCAATTATGTCACTATTTCACGTACACACATGCACTAATTCAGTTTTTTTGCACTCCTTATCTAATTATTTTATATCCCAACATCGAGTGATTTGAGTCTATTTAAATCCATATTTTACATCATCTTTACATTGCATTTACCCAACATCCTAAATCATCTATTGTCTGTTTACTATTCTAATAGGTATGGCTCCATTTTATAGCTTGATAAAACATATTCAAGACACGGGTGACTCTAGAGCAGATTTAGTCCTAAAACTCTGTGTTGTTCGTGCTTATACAATGCCTTCTTATGGCAATAAAAATGGAGTTTCGTCGTACGAGTTAGTATGTCATGACCGGAGTGGTGATCGCATACATTCATCGATCAAACATGACGATTATAAGAGGCTCAAGATTAATTTGATTGTAGGTAACATGTATGCGTTCCAATATATTAAAGTTCAATACAACAATATGCGGTTCAAGACCACCTCACACATGTTCAAATTCGCGTCTACCACAAAGACTCGTGCTATTGAGATGTTTGATGATACTTTCCCATCTTATATGTTCGCCTTCCGTCAATTTTCGGCTCTTACTAATCCTGCACAATTGGATGAAAATATTTTATTTGGTAATGTTTTTATTGTGACAATTCATATATGTTAATAACTAATGTATATTATATTTAATCAAAAAATTTCGACTATTGTGCAGATGTCATAGGCAAGGTTGATTATGTTGATACCCCACAGGAGAAGAGTATTAATGGTCGTGATAGTATTTTGGTTGACGTTCATCTCAAAAATACAGAGTATGTAATTCTTCGTTATTTATTTTTATTAGAAGGTTCAAATTACATGTTGTACAAAATTTTAAAAAAGCTACTGAAAACAGCTACCGAAAACAGTAGTAATGGTTCAAATTATCTTGGAAAACAGCTACTGAAAACAGCTACTAAAATCCATAAATATACTATATGATTATTTCGACATAAATTATTAAATGATTCATCCATAAGTTTGGATGAAAATTTTCTGTGCATACCATAAATATACTATCCATAAATAAACAATTTAATCATTTATTAATCCTGAAAATCATCTAATTCACTTATCTTTTCTTCTTTTTTATTTATTTATATTTACTTTATCAATTAAACAACATTAAAATATCTTTCGACATGCCCGCACTAAATATTTTTAACATTTTAAAGATTAAATGTAATTTGTGATCATCTAATTTGGTATTCGTTAGATATATATATATATATATATATATATATATATATATATATATATATATATATATATATATCGATTCAATTATGTCAAGTCTTATAATTAATGTTGTCGTCAATTATGTCACTATTTCACGTACACATATGCACTAATTCAGTTTTTTGGAGCTCCTTATCTAATTATTTTATTTTCCAAAATAATTAATCATTTAATAATTAAATGATTACGTGATTCATCCATAATGTTGTATTATTCACGTGATTCATTATCATTTTCCGTGCTCCTTATCTAATTACGTGATTCACGTCAAGAACATAATATTAAATTATTCATCCATAAGTTTGGATGCAAATTTTCTGTACATGCCATAAATTATATAAGTAATCTATACAATATTTTTATTAAGTATTCTTATTTATCAACTTAGGGGACAACAGATCAACTGTACGCTTTGGGCAGAAGCAGTGGAAGAAATACTTAGATTTTGGCGAGACAAGTCAAAACATCCGATCATTATGGTTCTTCAATTATGTCGTGCCAAAATTTATAACAGTACGTTACTCTTGCTTTTCAAACTTTCATGGTATAAACAGAATGCGCAATTGTAAATTGCATTCGTAGATTTGGGACATTTTTAGTTGTTTATTTAAATTGTTGTGTATGGTTTTTGATCTATTATGTATGCTCAGATAAAAGATTATTTGAACCCTTTCCTTCCAACTAATCATAATCTTCAAAATGTTAGGTCGGTAACTTTTGGATATATGGGAGGATCGATTCAGTTACTACGAACGGCAATTGGTTTTATTTGTCATGCATGCGTTGTTCTAAAAAGGTTGCCAAGGTTGGAGATAAATTGTTTTGTGATAGGTGTAATTCATCGGATGCAACTGGAAGCCTTAGATACAAATTGATATTATGTATTTCCGATGAAACTGGAGATGCAAAATTGCTCCTATGGAACAGAGAGTGTGTTGAATTGATCGGGAAAACTGCAACGGAACTAAGGGATGCATATGTTGATGTGAGTTCATACTTTAACATGAGCTTCAAAATATTTCATATAAATTTGCATTACGAATAATTTTGTAGAGATTAGTTATAAGGTTTTTAAATGATTATGTAGGGCAATAAAACTTTTGACATGCCTAATGAAATTACATCATTGGTTGATCGAGAGGTTATGTTCAAAGTACAAGTAAAAGATGATCACATATATGGTCAGCCATTTAATGTTGGTGCAATCAATTTTGATACTGATGTCATTTCAAAATATTGTGGCATGAGGATCTTCTCAAATGAGATTTGTCTTTAATGATTTAATTTAGTTGTTATTAGTTTATTTAATTTTGTATATATAATGACATTTGTTTGTTATTTGAAGAAGAGCACGGAACCAGATTTGCTCTCAATTCTTGCAAGTTCAGAATTTATTGATGAAACACATGGTTCTTCCGACCACCCAATTCATTGTTCACCCGATGCAACATTGACCACAGGATTGACAAATGAGACATCTGATCACGGATCAGTGAAGAGAAATTTGGATGATCAATTTTCTTCCTCAATCAATTCCAAGAAGCTCAAAACCGTTGTTGTCAAGATGGAGAAAGAGTGAATAATACTTTCTCATTAAGTACTAGATGGTGGTATTAATATATGTTGTTTTCCTTTAATTTTATCTTTGTTTTGAGACTATTTATATCGATTTACTATTGTGACAATATTTATTTAAGAGTTTGACTTGATTATTTGTCTCTGCAATGTTTCTTACAATTTCTATTTACTATTCTTGGTTAGTTTCGCGCACTCATTATTAATCGATACCATACCATTAATTTTACATTGATTGTTTTCATTAATAGTGATGTATTGTTATGCTCTTATTGTAATGTAAATTAGTATAAATTCTCTCATACACCAGTGCTAGATTTCTGTACTTATAAATTGTAAATTACTACTCAAGCAAAAATTATAAGGAGAATTGCATTTTTTAGTCGGTGAACCTTCATATTTATTTGTACTTAAATAAGTGCTGAGTTCTTCATCGTCTTTTTCAAAAAATTTAAGTTCTTCTATTTTACTTGCGTTGTAATTTGAACCTTCTAAATTTTATTAGAAATAAGTACATTAAGTATTCAATGTCTATAAATAAAAATAAAAGGACCCAAATTTTGACAAGAACAAAAAGTTCTTCTAAATGATGGAATATGATATATAAAGCTTCTTGAGAAAAAAGAGACTTAACGTTTTAGAAATTATCATGTGCAGCACATAAAATATCCAAATTTCTTAATTTATAGATGTATTCTTTACCTTTTAGTGCCGCTCCTTTTTATTTATAGGATCGTTAATGTGTTTTACATAAGATGTGAAAGATTTTGGTATAGTGATACATAGACATTTAAGGAATAAAAAATTTCTACTTTTTTGTGAGTAGAAAATCCAACTATCTCGAGTCTGCTAAAGATTGGAGATTGATGATTAGAAGAATATGTTTCTATTGTTTCATTTTGACACACATCTAAGTCATTTTTTCTGATTTTCGTATTCTAATAGTTTCACGAATATCATGTGTAATATATGATATTATATAGATTTGGAATATAATAGATGGATATATTAAAGTTGGCCATGATACATATATAGTTAATATATATTAAATTAACATCACTTAATTGAGCTAAATCATACAATGTTAGAAACTTGAATATAATTATACTATTTTCCGTGTTAATCAAGGAAGTGAATCAATCTATATATATATATATATATATATATATATATATATATATATATATAGGGGTTGGTTATAGGAAGAACCACTTATTAGATGAGAACTAAGAACTAATCCCCACCACAGATTTTTCCTAATCTAACGTATTATATTTTATTAATGGTCAAAAACGAATTTGACCAGCCATTTCATAAATTATCCCGTTTTATGTGATATAATTGAGTTGAGGGTATTGTTGTCAATTTATCATTTAACCCTACCCTATCAAATCCACCTCCCCTGAATTATTGCACTTGTTTCTCATTCTTCCTTAATTTACTGCATCCCACTCTCCCTCTGCAAATTTCACGAAATATCTATAGTTCTTTCATATACTTTTTCTATTCACGATCCCTGATTATCGAACGAATTTCTTCCCCATTATAGTGTAATTGTTTGATTTTTGTTAAAAAGGAGATTCTTTATTTATGCTTCAATTTAACAGGGTTTGAGTTTCTGTATAGATTTTTTGTGTAATACATTCTTTACTTAGAGTTTTTTTGCATATAGAAACGATTTTATTTTTTTATATCCTTTGTATAATCTGTTTTTTTTTTTTTTTTGCATCCAGTAATGCTGTAAGAACTGAAATAAGTAATATATATGTGAATAATCTGAATATATGAAGTGAAATGGTTACTAATATGAAATACAAAGCATCTAAAACCCATAAGCTTTTTTAATTGGTAGCATGTGTGTAGATATATATTACATGTATGTAAGTATTTTGTGCATGGTTATATAATTTGGTGAAGATGATAAAATTATAACATTTGTATAAAGATATTCGATATTTATACATTATTGTAACTACGTTATGCATATATGACCACATACTTTGTTTATGCATAATATATGCAATAATTGTGCATGTCTTTAATATTATATCATGTGTACAAGATTATTTTGTTTATATCATACTTGTTATGAATGAGTTTGTTTATGCTTGTGCGTAAAAGTACGTACTTTATGCATAACTGGATTTTGTGCATGCTTATATAATTTGGTGAAGATGACAAAATTATAATATTTGCATAAATACATCCAATACTTATGCATGACTGCAATTAGGTTGTGCATAATTTATCAAATAAAGAGAATGAGTTCGACACATATAGTGTCTGACCACATACTTTGATTATGCATAATATATGCAATGATTGTGCATATTCAATCGTTTATGTCTTCGACACAGCAAGTATTTTGTGCATGGTCATTGGACAATGGTTTTTTAAGAATATATTCTAATGGTGTATTTTATGTTATCCGACAAGTAGACTGTAGACCATATGAAAACTTACGAAATTTTCAATCGTGCATTCTCCATAATACTCCTGCACAAATGACTATGCGCTGATCAACAACTAACCGCGATTAACAAAATTAATTAAGAAAATAAATTTAAAATATTGTGAGCATATGCCATCTATTTAATTTTTTGTATTTGTGCATGCTACTTAGTAGTTTTATTTATAACACGAACAAGATATGCGTATAATATGCACATCATATCAATAACGCATGCCTATACAAATATCAGTTGTTATGCATAATAAAGAACTTATTATGCACATTCCACAATGATATTATTCAATAAATACAGGTACAATCCATCTTGGCTGGGTAAAGTACAAGAATTAATATAAAGTACAATCGCTAAAAAAGGAAAAATGCTAACGTAAACATAAAAAATAATAATCATGAAACACATTAACTTATGTGTAGAAGCCATTTGGCCTGGTAAGAAAAAAATCAACAGGTTGAAAAGTGTGCAAAAAATAAAAATAAAAAACAAAAAGCATAAAAACAAATCAAATATACCATAAAAAGGGATATGAAATCCCTTAATTTCAGCAATACAGCCGTACAAAAAATTAGAATATTACTTAATTATCCTTTATCAAATTTCTGTAACCAAAATTAGGTAGTTATGGCATTGATTATAGACCACAAGATTACATCAAATCAAAGATCAAGATTAGTTCTCATTTCTCAAAATATTTGTGGTTCTCATTTGATCCATATATATATATATATAAAAGGTCGTGATTTAAGGATTCACAATATTTAGATAAGGAAATATAAAAAAGTGAATTAGTGCATGTGTGCCAACTGTTTCAATGGAATAGAATTATGGCAAAAATATCTTATATCTAGCTGATTTTCAGGATTAAATAATCAATTAGTAAATGATTAATTATTTTATTTATGGATAGATATATTTATGGCATGCACAGAAAATTTTTATGCCAAACTTATAGATGTATCATACCATAATTTGTTCTTCATGATTTCCATCATAAAACTGATTTCCATTTGTTAGCTTACTTCGTATATATTTGGAGCTTTTTCGTCTGTTCACAAACTTTCAATCTTTCAATAAGAAAAAATGGATTTCAGTAGCCTTTTGTCATATGTCCACTATTTTTCAAATTGTTAATTTCTCCATTCAGATTCTGATGTCATTCACGCAATTAGTAAGTTAAGTATATATGAATCATGAACTTATATAACTTTCAACGTTCATTTCTGTCAATTCTTATAATAAATGTTGTGTGATTTTCTTGCAGCTGTGGAGATATAAGAGCAAAACCACAAAAATTCAAAGTTTGTTGGCTAAAGCGAAAGCAGTAGACGTGATACAATTAGTTGGCTGAATTCAGGTGCACCAATTTTTTTTTCTCATTGTTGTTAAGGTTAGTTCTTTATCTTTATTTACTAAGATCTAAATTCAAGGCATCTTTTTATTTCTTGATTATATTATCTTTCGAGTGTATAGCATTTTGTGACTATTTTTCATTAACCACATTTATTAGTAAAAGATTGTAATCAAGAGGTTATGTTCACTGTTAATACTATCAATTTCTCATGATTTTCTGCATAAAAGGCTTCATTAGTAGAAACCAGTCAATAATTAATGCTGAAGCATAACACATTAAAACATCTAAAAAATTATTCAGTTATTTTTTTCCCAGTTTAGAATAACAACTCTGGAACTCCATCTCTCAAACAGTCAATGCGAGTTTCTGTATCTCATCCAACCCTCTGTTTTCTCTACATTATAGATTCTTTATTTTTGAATGCATAAATTGTTAAGACCCTACGACCAGAAATATTTTATCTATGATAAAATATCAAAAAAGAAATTTAGGAGTTCATATGTTTAAATGTAAGACTTCTACAGATTCGAGAAAGACTCAATCCCCAAATTTATTTATTATATTCATTGATTTGAGTTCAAACGAATATTTAAATGAATCTAAATATTGAGTAGTGTGATTTAACATTGCTTATATATAATGCATATATAAATGCGTCTATTCCTTTCCAAAGCATGATATAGATTCTGCTTTTGAATCACTTAATGTCTTACCATAGTGTTGCATTGATGTATTACTCTTTTCGCTATAAAAATACATTAAAGCATGTGAAAGATATTGGTATAGTGATACTTAGATATTTAAGGATTAAAGAACTCCTATTTTATTGTGAGTGGAAAATCCAACGACCCCAATTTCTTCTGATTTTTGTATTATGATAATTTGAAGAATATCATGTATAATATATGATATTATATAGATTTATTGAGGTGATTAATAAAAATAATTATATAGGTAATTTATATTCACATGTTCATTGTTATTTATATAAATCAATCTTGCTAATGTGTAAATTTATTTTTGAAATGTAGATCGAACATCTTTAAAAGTCTCATCTCAATGTAAGTATGAAAAAAGTTACAAAAGCATATATAGGGATCGGGAAACGCAAGGAGATTTCCACTACGGAGTCTAGAGTGATTGACATTTCTGATGACGATAAAACAAATGATGTTATTAGTACTCCTGTTGAGAATTTGACAATATGTCATAAAGCTTTGAATGGTGGGATAAATAATCATAATCTACAGCTTTCCACAAATGATGCAATCATTGGTACGAGATCATTATTTATTCCAAATTTAAATTTATTTATTTTTCATATATTTATCTCAGTTATGCGGATATTATTATTGACATTATGAGAGTGAATTATGTACTTTAAATTATTTTTAAAGTTATATTATAAATATATATATACACACACACTTTGTAGAATCATGCGAATTATCTATTTATTTAGTTTATAGAACATGCGAATCATAACTACATTATAGAACATATATATAGTACTTATTGAAATTACTGTTAAAAAATTCATCAATGGTGTATTATTTTTTTCCTGAATTCGTAATGATGATTCTAATTTTCTATATCAATTTTTTCTAGACTATTATGATATTGGGGATCCTATTCACAAATGTCAGTTTTGCAAAGCTATCTTTTGGTACGACGAAAGGCAACGAAAAGATTATAAGCCACGGATACCGACGTATTCTCTATGTTGCTATAGTGGTAAAATCAAACTTCCAGTACTTAAAGAGCCTCCTCAATTATTGAATGATCTTTTATTTGGTCAACATGCAACAAGCAAACACTTTCGAGAAAATATTCGCTCCTTTAATAGCATGTTCAGTTTTACATCTATGGGAGGCAAGGTTGATACGCGTTTAAATACTGGTGGTTCACCACCAATCTTTAGACTGTGTGGACAAAACTACCATCGTATTGGTAGTTTAATACCAGAGAATGGCGGAACTCCAAAATTTGCACAACTCTACATATACGATACTGATAATGAAATATCAAATAGAATATCATCGGTTAGGTATGTCAATTAAAATTTACAATTATATACTTTTCATATACTTTATTGTTATTTTGTAGAAATCAACTTAAATTCTTATTATGTTTTATTATGCAGAAAAACAAGAGAAATTGATAGTATTAACAGTGATGTTGTGTCAGAACTGATGACTATGTTGGATGCCAATAATATTTTGGTAAAGTCCTTCAGAATGGCTCGCGATAAACTTAATAATTCTGGATACACAGATGTTAAGTTAAAGCTTATAGGCAAGAGGGTTGGAGATGGCAGGACCTATAACTTGCCCTCAGTATCAGAAGTCGCTGCATTAATTGTTGGTGATTTTGATGAATCATTAGGCCATAGGGATATACTGGTTGAATCCAAAACTGGTCGATTGAAGCGTATCAATGAAATGCATCCTTCATATTTGCCTCTTCAATATCCTTTACTTTTTCCATATGGTGAGGATGGTTATAGAGATGATATATCATTCTCTGGTTTGAATAAGAAGTCTAAACAAAATAAAGAGAAGGGAAAAAATATAGACTTATCTATCTCTAGCCCAAATAAGATTTCTGGAAAAGAAATGGAGAAGGGGAAAAATGTGACATTCAGACAATATTTTGTATATCGTTTTCACGAAAGAGATTGTGAAACATCTCATATTCTATCATCAAGAAGGCTATTTCAACAATGTGTTGTTGATGCTTACACGATGATTGAAGCTTGGAGATTGAACTATGTCCGCATGGATCAACAAAATTTACGTTCTGAGTTGTATAAAGGGTTGAGTGAAGCAGTTCTTAGAGGTGAGAATGATCCTACAACACAAGGAAAAAGGGTGATATTACCATCAAGTTTTACTGGAGGTGCTCGATATATGATTCAGAATTATCAAGACGCAATGGCAATATGTAGATGGGCGGGTTATCCGGATTTGTTCATAACATTTACGTGTAATCCTAAATGGCCTGAGATAGTGCGGTACTTGGAAAGTCGTGGTTTGAAGGCAGAAGATAGGCCTGACATTGTTTGTCGAGTTTTTAAAATGAAGTTGGACCAATTAATGAAAGATATCCGGCGTAATAAGATTTTCGAACTGTGCGTGCATGTATGTCTAAAAAAAATATAACATATTTTTATACTTCATTCATACATTAATTGTTGTGATTATAATATTATGGATGGTCATATAAAATTTTCGTCTTATATATTGATTTTCATAATATGTAGCTATTTACACAATAGAGTTCCAAAAAAGGGGTCTTCCTCATACACATATCCTTATTTTTCTATCTGCTGAAGACAAATATCCAACTGGTGAAGACATAGATCGGATCATATCAGCTGAGATTCCTGATCAGATGTTAGATGAGTTATATTACAATGTTGTTCGTGAGTTCATGATTCATGGACCATGTGGTATTGTAAGAAAAAATTCACCTTGCATGTCTGACGGTAGGTGCACAAAACATTTTCCGAAGAAATATTGTGAATTCACGGATATTGATGAAGATGGTTATCTAAGCTATAGAAGAAGGGATAATGGGCACACCGTTTTAAAAAATGGTGTTTTGCTTGACAATAGATATGTTGTTCCTCATAACAAATATCTTTTGATGACGTATGGAGCTCATATTAATGTAGAGTGGTGCAACCAGTCGAGGTCCATAAAGTATTTATTTAAGTACGTAAATAAAGGCAATGACCGGGTAACTGCATCTTTCTGTCAGAGCAATGAAGAAGAAAGACAAGGAAAAGTCGTGGATGAGGTGAATATGTACTATGATTGCAGATATATTTCACCGTGTGAAGCAACATGGAGGATATTCGGATTTGATATTCAATATAAAGATCCGCATGTTGAGCGTCTTAGTTTTCATTTGCCAAATGAGCAAAGGATCGTTTTCTCAGAGAATGACGCGATTGATAATATCATTAAACGTCCCAGTGTAAGATATAGCATGTTCCTTGCTTGGTTTGAGGCTAATAAGATGTATCCAGAAGCTAGGAAGTTAACATACTTTGAATTTCCAACTAAGTTTGTCTGGAGAGGGGATAAACGAATGTGGAAACCTAGAGAAAAAGGATTCTCTATTGGGAGAATTTTCTTCGTACATCCAGGAAGTGGTGAGATGTACTATTTGAGATTGATTCTCAATGTTGTACGTGGACCAACATGCTTTGAAGATATAAGATGTATAAATGGTGTACAATACAGTTCATTTCGGGATGCCTGTTATGCTTTGGGTTTGTTAGACGATGATAAAGAGTATATTGATGGAATTATCGAGGCAAGTCAATGGAGTTCTGCACGATCACTTAGACACTTATTTGAAAATCTACTCACTGCTAATTCAATGAATAGATCGGAGGCAGTTTGGGAAAAGTGTTGGAAATATTTATCTGATGATATTCTATTCATGCAACACAACATCTTACACCGTCCAGGTATTCAATTTGAATGCTATATTTTTAGCTAAATATTTTTAATATAGATGTCTGCTATAATAAAATATCTCATACTACCTCCGTCCCCCATATTCCTTCCTAGGAATATGGGGTGCGGGTTTTAATAAAAGTTGTTGAGTTATTGTGAGTGGAATAGGGTCCCACATTAATATAATATTAAATTAGTTAGTGGTGGGACATAGGTGGTAAAAGGTGTAAATAAATAGGTTGTTGAGGGTAGAAAAGAGAAATAGTGGTGGACCATAGGTGGTAAAAGGTGTAATTAAAGAAGATTATTGAGGGTAAAGTTGGAAAGATAGTTTCCATAAATAGAATAGGAAGAATTTTCGGGGACGTCCCAAAATGGAATACTAGGAAGGAATATGGGGGACGGATGAAGTATTTTTCTTTCAGATCTTCATTTAACAGAAGAAGAGGTTAGAAACCACTCATTGTCAGAACTAGAAAAGATATTGCGCAGGTGTGGTCGCACTCTTCGAGATTTTGATCAAATGCCATATCCTGAAAGACAGTATTTATGTGAGTCAACTAATAGTTTGATAAACGATGAGTTGAGCTATAATCGTTCTGATTTAGCAATAGAACATGCCTCATTATTTATTAATCTGACGGAAGAACAACGCCATGTCTACGACACAATCATTATTAAAGCACAATCAGATATAGGTGGTGTGTTTTTTGTATATGGTTATGGAGGGACTGGTAAAACTTATATTTGGAGGACGTGTCTACAGCAATAAGGTCAAAAGGAGACATAGTATTGAATGTAGCCTCAAGTGGGATAGCATCTTTGTTGTTACCAGGTGGAAGAACCGCACATTCCCGTTTTGCTATTCCGATTAATCTAAATGAAGATTCTTTGTGCAACATCAAACAAGGAAGTCCATTAGCTGAACTCCTTATTAAATGTAAGCTCATTATATGGGATGAAGCACCGATGATGCATAAATATTGTTTTGAAGCGCTAGACAGGACTTTGAGGGATATAATGCGGTTCAAAAATCAGTTCAACTCAAAATTACCATTTGGAGGTAAAACAGTTGTATTTGGTGGAGATTTCAGACAGATATTGCCTGTTATACCTAAAGGTAGCAGACAACAAGTAGTTAATACAACTATAAATTCTTCACACATTTGGAAAGATGTGAAAGTTCTAAGGCTTACAAAAAATATGAGGCTGCAAAACATGAGCTCTGAAGTTGAAGCATCTGAATTGCAAAGATTCTCTGATTGGGTGGCTGCAATAGGTGATGGTATTCTTGGGGGTACTAATGATGGACATGCCAACATTGAGATACCGAATGACATTCACCTACAATTTTCAGGTGATCCAATTTCGTCGATTGTTAATTGTACGTATCCTTCTTCCATGGATGCTCCTGATGATTTGTCTTATCTACAAGACAGAGCAATACTAGCTCCCACGCTCGATATAGTTGAGTCAGTTAATCAATATATGATATCTATGAATACATCTGAAAGCAGAGCATATTTAAGTTCAGACAAGACATGCAGTTCAGATGGAGTTCTCGATGTTCTCAACGATATCCATACACCTGAATTTTTGAATAGTTTGAAATGTTCTGGAATGCCCAATCACGAGATAAATTTGAAGGTCGGAACTCCAGTTATGTTATTACGGAACATTGACCATTCTCTAGGATTGTGCAATGGAACGCGTTTGGTGATTATGAGACTTGGCAACTATGTTCTAGAGGCTAAGATATTGACTGGAAGTAATTCTGGCCAAAAGGTGTTGATGTCTAGAATGTCACTAACTCCATCAGATCCACGAATTCCATTCAAGTTTGAATGAAGACAATTTCCTCTTATTGTTTCGTATGCCATGACAATCAACAAGAGTCAAGGGCAGTCTCTATCACACGTTGGCATTTTTCTTAAGAAACCAGTTTTCTCTCATGGCCAACTTTATGTCGCTGTTTCTAGAGTAAGGAGCCGAAGTGGTCTGAAGATCTTAGTATGTGATAAAGATAATAATAGCAGTTCAAGTACAAAGAATGTTGTCTATAAGGAAGTTTTTCAAAACCTTTAGAATTAATAATTTATATTTCTTATATTTTTTAATATTAATTATGAACTCTATATTTATACCTTATTATTTATTCGTCATAATACATCTATTTAGATTTAATAATTTGCAAAAAAAAATCCCGCTTTTTTAATATTAATAATTTATATTTTCATGTGATAATTATGTTATAAAAAATTCAAATTAATTGTCTTTTACTTATGACCTATTTTATATAAAATAACATAATATCTATTAATATACAATAAATTCATTTAAAAATCTATATCAATTTATCCCGTGCATATGCACGGGTGGAATACTAGTCATATTTAATGTGTACACCAATTGATATATGATTATCCTAGTGAAATAAATAGTAATATCTCGTCTTTCTAAAAGTAACCTGTATATAAACTCCAATATGTCATCCCGAAAGCTTATGATTTTTTTCAAAGAAAAAGCATAAATATATAATATATATATCCCACTTCACATTTCATATTGAGTCGTCTATGGTTTTAAAGTTGGTTAGTGATGCATAACTCAAAAAAATAAAGTTAAACCGTGTTTGATTGAACTTATAATCTATTTTTTAAATTTAAGAAACAATTTATAAGTTGTTTTAGGAAGTTTATGAACTCATCCAAACACATAATTTGGGTTTTACCTTTCTTTTCTTTTCTTTTCTTTTGAGTTGAAAAATAAATTGGGTTCCTATATATATGACAAGTAATCAAGATATTAATTGTAATTTTCAAATAATCCACTAAATGACGTTATGAAGCTGTTTCCAGTCAATCAGCCATCTCTTCATTTTGATCAAAGAGGTTGCAAACAGCATTCATACATCTCAAGATACTGGATTTGTACGCAATTTTAAGTATAGTAAAGTAAATATGAATTTTTGTGTTCTAAATTTTGGGAAGAATAATGATTTGAACTTCGTTGAGACATTTTGAGTATCGAAGAGAATTTCGTAATAGGATAACTTTTTATTCAATTTTAGAGCTCTTCAATTATGATTTGGTGTGTTGTAAATTGACATAAAGACCCCTTTTTATAATTGTAGTAAGTGTTAGGCTTTAGCCCTAACCCTGTATGCTTATGGACCAAGACATGATGTGATTGCGATTTCATTAGCTTTAAAATATTGACATATACCATATCAAAATTTGATCTGTTGTTGGAAGAATTGATCTTGATCTTTGAGACATGACATCATCTTTATTAATAATATATTTCATATAATTTAGAATTTTACAAAAGTTTAAAATAAAAATAAGTATTATAATTAATAAAATATCACCAATTTTTTGGTTCCTACGTCACTCCCACTAAATATTGAAAATACCAATTTTTTATTCGATTCATAATTCTTTATTACCTGATTATTTTGACAAAAACTCCTATGCATTCTCATGCACATATAGGTCGGATCATTTCAGGTTTGGGTCTGGTTTGTCCCGATCTCAGCTAGATTTGATCCGGATACCTAACCCATGATATGTCATACATGTAAGTGACGATTATTCTAAATAAAAATGACAGTTATTCTGAATAAATGTTACAATACTTATGATAAAAGTGATTGTTCTTATGATTAAAATTGACATTTCTCATAAATAAAAATAACAATTTTTATTAAAAAAATTATTCAGTATTCTTATCAAAGTGACAATTATTATGAATAAAAATAATAATTTTGATTAAAAAATAACAGTAATTTTTTTAGTATTTTTTCTATCTTTTGCAGAAATACATGAATCGAGTAAAAATGGCAATTGTTCCATATAGTAATGGCGCCAATAAATAAAAGTGAATAGATTAAATTTGGGTCAGACCTATCCCTCGCGCACATGAGTGCTCCCCAATTAATTTTCAACATTAATGCCCACTAATAGTATACAATCAGTAAAGATTTATAATGACAATTCAAACTGGCAAATGATATTAATAGGTAGCATAATGCGAGTTAATTATGATGATTAAAAGTGGGACAAGTTTTCTTTTGGCTGAAGGTCTTATTAAGAGAGCGTTTGGATGAGCTTATAAACTCTTTAAATCAGCTTATAAGGTGTTTATGAGCTTATAAGCTGTTTCAAAGTGTTTGACAAAATAAGTCCCTAAACAGCATATAAGTTGTGAAAATAAGCTCCAACAGCTTATAAGCTTCCCTAAAAATAAGTTGGTCAACTCTAACTTATTTTTTCATAAACTTATAAGCAATCATGAATTTACCGAAATAACTTTATTATAGTTCGTTATTTCCTACATATACACTATCAACTTCACCTCTAGTCAATTTTATCTCTATAACTATGATTTTCTCTCTCTAACTCACGATTCTTTCTCTAGCTTATAAGATCAATTATCCAAACACTTTAACAACTTATAAATACTTGAAACGTTACCTCTTATAAGCTCTTGAAACATTTTATAAGCTCTTGAAACTTATAAGATCTATAAAATAAGCTTAGCCAAACACCCCTAAGTCGATGGGGTCATCTTTGCCTAAAACTCTATCCTATAAATGTAATCATAATCATAATTTATTATAATTTGAATTTAATTCTTTTAATTATGCTTGTGACACGGAGTGTGATAAAATTTTGACGACTTAGGATCCGACATGTTTATTAAGACCAACATATAGTATTTCTTTAATCGAAGTTCAAGGATGAGTAAGAAGCTACGTGTCCCATTTCTATCCGCTGCAGTGTGACCTCAAAGACAATATAAATAGAATAAAATGATCTTACTTATAAAATTATAAGATAAAAGGTACAAACCGCTATCGATACATCTATTGGCAATTAGCATAGTTGCATTGGGTTGACAATCAGAAAATGAAAAATATAAAATACACGTATATAGGGATGGTTTAAGTATAAATATAAACATTGATAAGAAATAAGAAAATTATATTGAATATATAAAAGTATTATATTAAATATATAAATTTATTCTAAATTCGGTGCAATAATTTTATATTTGCACCGAAGTTCAAGGATGAGTAAGAAGCCACGTGTTCCATTTATTATTTATATCATTATAAATATCAACATATAGGTATTTGTTTAATCGAAGTTCAATGATGAGTAAGAAGCTACGTGTCCCATTTCTATCCGCTGCAGTGTGACCTCAAAGACAATATAAATAGAATAAAATGATCTTACTTATAAGAACTTAAGAATGCTTTTTTATTGATTATTTATTATCTATATTGTAATTTGTTTGTATCACAAATTATATTTATATTTATAAGTCCTTATTAGTAATACAAAATTCTGAAACGCTAGACCCTATAGTTTGTGCGGGTCGAGTCGATCTGAATTCATGTCGGGTCTAATCTGGATATTCGACCCATGATTTGTTATATTTGTAAGTAATAATTGTTTCGAAATAAAGTGACGTTTGTTTTGGATAAAAATTACAATCTTTATAATTTAGTTATTCTGAATAAAAATGATAGTTGTTTTGAATAAAAGTTAGAGTACTTAAGATTAAAAGCTGTAGTGCTTAAGACTAAAAATGACAGTTGCTATGAATAAAAGTGACTGTTTTGATGAATAAAAGTGATAGTAGTTTTCTTTAGTGTTCTCTCCGTTCCCCAATTTTCTTTCTAATTTTAGTTTTTGATACACCCGTGAAAATTATCCTACAAAATACTCCATACTTATTACCCTCAACAACATTCTTTATTTACACTGTTTATCACCCATGACTCATCACTATCCCTCATTTTTACCTTCAACACCACCACTTATTTATACTTTTTCAGGCATGATCCGTCACTAATTAATTTAATACTATACTAATATGAGACTATTTTCATTCATAATACATTGAACAACTTTTTATTAAAATCTATATCTAAGATTATCAAGAATAAAATTGGTGAGTGATGAACTATTTTTTCTATCTTTTACCAAAAAACACGATTTTAGTAAAAAATAATACTCCCTCCATCCACTATATTTGTTCATTGATTTTGGTGGCACGAGTTTTAAGAAATTATAATTAGTGTAAAGTGAGTGAAGATGATAAATGAATAATAGAACTAAAATGTGAGCCATAGAGATAATAAATAAATATATTAATGGATAGTGAGTGTAAAAAATTGGGTCACATATGGTTTTTTTTTGTAAATAAGTAGGGAGGTTTATGGTAAAAATATTAAGTTGATGTTTCAAAAAAAAAGAAAAATGAATATTTTTTATGGACAGATCAAAATGAAATTAAATTAATGTACTTGGTGGTCGGATGGAGTAATTGTTTTAAATAAAAATAATAGTGCTAATGAATAAAAGTGAAAATATTCATGAACAAAAGTGAACATGTTAGACTAGATCATGTCAAATCCAGGTCGAACCCGGTCCAAACCGTATGCATTATGCAATGCGAGAACATGAGTGCGCCCTTATTAGAGCATCTCCAATAAAACCTCATCAACTTCAGATTTTTGCTGACATTATCATATTCTACTCACATCTATTATTTCTAATTTAATATGAAATAATTTGACAATTACTTTCAATTAATATAAAACACATTAATTTACAAATATTATATAATATAAAATTAACAAATAATATAGATATTAAAATTATTTATCTAAGGAAAATAATATATTAAAAAAAAGGAAAGAAAGAAAATAGAAAGAAAGAAGAAAAAAAAGAAACACACTCAACCATAGTGCAAAAAACAATACTACTTCCCCTCTCTCATCCACCTCTTCCCCCTCCCCACAATGATACATTTTAGAAAGAGAAAAGTTTTTATATAGTCATCAAGTTAAGGAATGTTAAATTATAGCCATCAACATAAAAATGTCAAATTATAGCCAACTTACTGACCCTATTGGGACTATTATCACCAAATAGTACCAATAGGTCCAACTATTTGGTTGGACCTATTTGGTGATAATAGTCCCAATAGGACCAGTAAGTTGGCTATAATTTAATATTTTTATGTTGATGGCTATAATTTGACATTTTTAATTGGATGGCTATATATATGAATTTCCATTTTTAGAAATACATCCCTAGATCATCTTTTAATTGGGATGCTCTTAATAAGTAATCACTCGCAGAATATGAAATATTATATTTATACATAGAAAATATTCTTACTAACACGAACTGTTTTATTTAAAAAGCTTAATATTCAACTAAGTCATACGGAAATGGAGCTCCCTGATGGGATATAGCCCAACCGACTGGGCCCACTAACAGCCCAAGCGAGCCGGGCCTAACATTGGTAGCAGCCCACGCGGTCGAGCCCAAGCGAGCCCTAATCATCGCCTAAAGCCCTAGCCTCCGAACCGCTACCCCGGCCAATGGAGGGCCCCTGTAACCAATGTCGGGCGCCACCTCCACGTGGCGCACGTAAGATGAAAGGTCCGGCTCCGCCAATGGAGGGCATGCGGAGGAAGAGTCACACCACGACCAATGGAGAGGTCGGGCGCTTCGAGGCGAGTCGGCTGTATAAATAGAAGGAAACCGATGTTAGAAGGTTAGCAATTTCATCAATACAAAGGGCAGAACCAATACTCTCGCATTTAAAAGCTCTAGTAAAAGTATTGAGGAATCATTCCTCCGTGGACGTAGATCTCATTAACGATCGAACCACGTAAAAAGCACAGGTGTTCTTTATTGCTTTATATAAATCTCGCACATTCACATAGCTAGATTCATCATTGGCGCCGTCTGTGGGAACCACGAACAAGAAAGCTTCGCTTCTCTACAACTAAATGGCAAGAACACGCACAACCGCCGCACGCCGGCAACAACCGGGCCGAGGGCGACCGGTGGTCACTCGGCGTCGCGGAAAGGAGATCGCGGACGCCACGAAGCGCCACACTCACGAGGCAACATGGAAAATGCTTCCATACACCTCGGGACCGCCTCCCCAACGTAGGGAAGATGTCGACCTCAACGAGGACGAGCAAACAACTCATTCGTCCCACGAGGTCCTCGGCCGAGCTGTGAGCGAGTTCCTCCACGCCAATCTTGGCGATTCCAAAGCTTCCTCAACCGAGGACCAAAGGCGGGTCCTCTAGGGCCCTTGATCAACACCACGGCCTCCCGAGGCCGCTCCCCATCCGAAACGGCGCTCCCCTCGGCGTGATAGCCGAGAACGCGATCGCGCCCGACGCCGGAGCCGCTCACCGCGGCCGCCGCCGACCTCGTTCGCGGAGCCGCTCACCGCGGGCGAGCCGCCACCAACGCCCCCTCGCCATTCGCGCGCCCGCTCCACCTCGTCATGCCGACCGTGAGAGTCGAGCGAAGCGAAGGAAGAAAAGCGAGTCGAACTCCTGAGGAGGGGCGATAGGCGTCGCCATCGATCCCCATCCCTCCGAAAGAGATGACAACGATCTCCGGGGTTCGACCGTGCGGAGAATCATCTCCCTTTCTCCGTGGAGATTCTAGACACGCCCGCCCTGACAGTACGGGCACCAAATATAGCGGCCTCGATGGCCTCGGAGACCCTCCGACTTCCTTTTCGCCACACCACCAACATGGCGAACCAAGGAATGGAAGATTTTCACATGTGCAAAATCTTCCCGAGTCTTGATCTCCAACGCACGGCGTTGGTTCACCTCGCTCCGCCAGAACAGCATACACTGTTTCCAGGACCTCATGGATCAGTTCAAGTGGCGCTTCTATCAGAAGATGCCGCCCCAGCAGCCTTCCTCCGACCTACTCACAATCCGCCAAGGGCGGGACGAGACGATGTCGAACTTCGTCTCGAGGTTCATCAAGGAGTCGCTCAAAATCGACGACAAAGAACGATCTCTACATCATCAACGCGTTCAGGAACGGATCCGACCGGTGGCGAACAAAGAAATCACCAGGAGAAACCAAAGACGGCGAGTAAGCTTTGGAACCCGGTGGACAACTTTGTCAAGGAGACGAGTCGGATCGGAAGCGGAAATCTGACGACGGAAGTCCGAGAAAAAGCGGACGATCAAGTCGAGGCACGATCGCGAGGCGCCTTCGACCGAATCAAGAGAGGGCTGGAGTCAGGCTCGGACCTCGGCCCAACCACCGCCGGCAGAGCCTCCCCGCTCAAATCAAGGCGGAAATATTCGAGCTCCACGCCGAGCTCTTCCGGCCTGCCCCTATGAAGGGGATCGAAGAGGTCCACGACGAGTATTGCGACTATCACCAAGGGTATGGTCATGATACCGAGGATGCGCAAACCTGGCTCACAAATCGACGAGCTCGTTAAAGGTGGGGCCCTCAAAAATACCTCGGACGAGCTGGTCCGAAGAGCGAGAGCCTTGAAGGAATGGGCGGCAAGAATAACGGGCCGACCCCGGCGACCCAACCCAAGGCGGCGAGGACGAAGGTCCCAACGCTATGGAGCAGTCTATGTTGTTACGGGCGCCTCGGGACGACGAGGTCGTCCACAAGAACGATGCCGGGGCCGGCCTCAAGAGTCAAGAACAAGCGACTCGGGATGGTGAGAACATAACGTTCTCGAGGAGGACCCGTGCCCAAGATCATGCCGCACTGGGCGCCATCACCATACAGTGCGGTGGGCAACAAAACGTCCACCGGTCTACATCGACATTGGAGCCTCCGTCGAGATCATCTTCCGTAGCAGTCTGGATAAGCTTGAGGTCGGAGGCATTCAGTGCTTCCGCGCCTCCCGCCCACGGAGCTTCACTCAAGCGAGCCGGCCCGAGGGGTCATTACCCTTCCGGCCACCGTAGGCGGGCTCCAGTCGGTCCACGGGGCCATCCGATTCTTCCTGGTCCGGGCTCCCTCTCCGTACAACATTATCCTCGGGAGAGATTGGCTGTACGCCACCAAGGCCGTCTGTTCGGTCTACCACCTCACCGTCAAGATTCCCACCCCGGTGGGAGTGCTCAGCATCCAAGGGGACCAAACGGCCGCAAAAGAATGCCTACGGCTCTCAACTCAAGATGCGGCCTCGCCCGGGCATAGCAATTACCGAGCCCCTGAGGCCGACACCCCGGATGACCGACCGGGACCTCCAACTATCTGACGACGATCCCGAGGTCATCCAGTCGGCACCTGGGGCCCGCGGACGTCCGCGGCACGTCATACGACTTCGAAAGAATATATAGGACGTGTTTGCTTGGTCCCCGCCGATATGACCGGGTGTCACCCGAGCTCATAACTCACCGCCAACATCGACCCGCCACCAAGCCATCCGTGAGAAGAAAAGGATATTCGCGGAGCGCAGCCGGTCATTAGGGACGAGGTGACTCAACTCAAGGCCAAGATCTTGTTCGAGGTCGAATACCCGACCGGATGGCTAATCCATCGTGGTCCGAAGTCGGCGGAGGGTGGCGCGTGTCGTCGATTATACCGACCTCAACAAGCACCGCCTAAAGATTGCTACCCTCCCGATATTGACAAGAAGGTGGAGGCTTTGGTGGGCCACGAGATGTTCGACTTCGGATTTATACAAGGGTACCACCAAATCTCGATGAGCCGGAGGATGCACCAAAGACCGCATTCATCACCGACTTGGCGTCTTTGCGTGCGAAGATGCCCTTCGCCTCAAGAACGCCGGGCAACTTACGAGGATGGTGGATGCAACATTCAAAGACCACATCGGGAGATCGTCGAGGTCTCGCCGACGACATAGTAGTCAAAGTCGAAAGCGGAGAGCTGCGCCGACGACCTCGGCACCATCCTCCAACTCCTCAGGTCGGCCAACCTCAAACTTAACCCCCAAAAATGCACGTTCATGGTAAAAACGGGGAAATTCTTGGGGTGTTGGGTTTCCCAAGAAGGCTTGAAGGCGAACCCCACCAAGGTAAAGACGGTGCTCGACATGCAAGTGCCAAAAACCATTCGCGAGGTCCACAAACTTACCGGGTGCCTGGCCGCCCTCAGTAGGTTCCTCTCCCGGGCTGCCGAGAAGCAGCTCCCCTTCTTTAAAATCTTGAGGAGGGCCCCGGACTTCGCGTGGCGGGAAGAGCACCACCTCGCCTTCACACAGCTGAAGGAGTACCTCGCCGACCTGCCCACCTTGACCGCCCCAAAAAGAGGCGAACTCCTCTCCTTGACTTGCCGCCTCGGACGAGGCAATCGATCTTGATCTTGGTGCGGGACGAGGTCGGACGGCAGCTTCCTATCTACTTCATCACCGAGCACTCAAAGGACCGGAGACAAGGTACGGCGCGAAAAGGTAGCACTTCGGTGAATGCTAAGCGGCTCAGACCCTACTTTCAGCTCACTCCATCCAGTCTTGACCGACCTACCCCGAGGCAAGTCTTGTCAAAACCGAATCATCCGGACGAATAGCTGTGGGCCTCGAGCTTGGCGAGCACGATATCTCGCACTCCCCTGCACGGCCATAAAGGGCAAGCTCGCCGATTTCTGGTAGAAGCCAGTTCTTCGAGCTCGGTCGACCGCTAAGATTAGCTCCTCCAACGCCTCCCTCGGTCATCCCACCGCACGCGGAGGCCGGACCCTCACCCACCGATGGTTGGTTGCTGGCGGATGTCGTGGGCGGGCCTCGTGCAAAAGCGGGCAATGAGCGGGCATTCTTCTCCTCGGCCCGGATAAGCGAAGTCACCTCGCACTCGGTTTACCTTCCCGACCACCAACAACGAGGTGGAGTATGAGGCCCTAATCTCGGGCTCGCCTCGCTAAGGAGCCGAGGTGGATGAGATCCAAATCTTGGCGATTCCCGTGTCGTCGTGAACGGTGTTAGGCAATCACGAGGCCAGGAGGACCGAATGAAACAATACCTCGAGAAGGCAAAGGAGATGTTGACCTCGTTCGGTACTTCAAGATCCACGAATCCCGAGGGAAAAGCAGTAGGCCGACGTCCTCGGCAAGCTAGTGCGTCGTCAACAAGTCCACCGGTGGAGAGATCCGTTCCGAAGCATAGCGGAGTCCCACGTCGGCATCATCACCGAGATAGAGCCGAATGGATGTCTCCCCGAAGGCCTACACCGAACACGGCGCACTACCTTCGATCGGCTCGAAGCCAAAAGATGATGGCAAAATCCCGTAGTATCTCATGCACGAGGCGCCTCTATCGAAGTCTTACCTTCAACCCTCCCGAGATGCCTCGGGCGGAAGAAGCCGACTATGTGCTCAACGAATTCACCGAGGGTCTTGTGGAAGCCACATCGGGTCGCGAGCACTTTCAAAGAAGATGCCGAGGTCGGGATACTCTTGGCCCGCCCACGTGCAAGATCGGCCGAGCTCGTCAAGAAGTGCCCAAAGTACGGATCCACTCCACGGTCAAAAGCGCCTCGATCGATCCGGCGGCGCAGAGTCCGTGGCCTTTCATGCGGTGGGGATCGACATCGTTGGCCCATTCGACCGAGCACCGTGTCGACCGATATTTAGTCGTAGCCATAGACTACTTCACAAAATGGGTCGAGGCCGAGCCACTTTCGAGCCTCACGAGCAGGAGGATTCAAACCTTTGTGTGGAAAAATATAGTCTGCCGCTTCGGCATACCGCACATCCTGGTCTCGGACAACGGCACCCAATTCGTCGACAAAAACTTCAAGGAGTGGTGCGAAGAGCTTCAGATCGATCAACGCTTCACCTCGGTCGCACACCCGCAAGCAAATGGTCAGACCGAGGTGACGAACCGCACGATCATACAAGGATTGAAGAAGAGGCTGGATCGAGCTAAAGGCGACTGGGCTGAAAATCTCCCTCAAGTCCTCTGGTCCTACAGGACCACACCTCGGACGGCGCACGGGGAAACCCCTTTTAGCCTGGTCTACGGTACCGAGGCCGTCATACCGGCTGAGATCGGCGCGCCAAGCCCTCGCACTCTCCACTTGACCAGGCCGGGAACGAGGAAGACCTGCGGGCCAACCTTGACGCCCTCGAGGAGGCGAGCTCGCTTCATAAATGAAGCCAAGTCAAGAGCCGGTGTCGCACGCTACTACAACAAGAGAGTAAAGGCCTCCACACTCCCGAGTGGCGACCTCGTCCTACTTAATAATGAAGCAAGCCGAGCCGAGCGTCTTAACAAGCTTGATCCGACATGGGAAGGACCTACCGCGTTCACGAGGACCTCGGCAAAGGGCCTATAAGCTCGCCCACCGTCCGGGCACTTGTTCCCCGAACACGGCACGTGAACTCATGTTAACCTCGCCCGAGGATCCGTCTTGGGTGTTTAATTCACCATACATTGATTATAAACCTAGCATGCGTCTATATAATTAAATCGCAACACGTTGGGGTTTACGTGTTTACCTTTGGATGCAAGAGGTCGATGGAGCGAGATGAGCGGATCGAGCGGATCGGACTCGTGCTTTGACCTACCGGGCTGTATCCGGTTGCCCGATCTCAGCGTCGGTGAGGGCGATCTATGGAGAATGCTTGAAAATCACCCAATGCTCTCACAACCAAACTCTCGAAAATTCTCTCTCACAATAATGAGATGGCGAAAATTCTCTCTTGATATGTGAGCGTTCGCTAGACATTATCTCATACCTTATATTTATAATGCACTACCTTAATCCTATATGGAATATTACCATAATCCTATATGGAATATTACCATAATCCTATATGGAATATTACCATACTCTTGGGATTATTTCCATACTCTTAGGATTATTTCCATACTCTTGGATTATTTCCATACTCTCAAGATTATTACCATAATCTTATATGGAAAGGATCTATGCATATACCATAAATATAATTATATCCTTGTGGATAAAGAGAATAAAATCTTGCCAATTGAGAGCATGAGGCGCCGATTTTCCTTGGCCACGGGCCTGATGGGCCGACCAGGATCAAATGCAAGGAATAAAGATGGGCCTCAAATAAATTAATTATCTTATGTTCACCCAGAACATAAATTAATTTATAAACATTCGATCATGCCACTAGAGAAAGAATGTTGACTTACCCTTTATTACCGAAGTTGAGTCGGGCTTGCACTTAGACATTACGAATCCCGTATTTAAGATATCGAGCGTCCATTAATCATTTATAGCAATCGATCGCTTAAAGCGATTAATAACTTTATTTCCTTAAGTAGTACCACTCAACCTTATTATTGTACTTGAGCTAACTCAACTGCGGGGTTTAGTACAATAAACCTTTGAGCTCCTTAAGGGGCGTCATCATCCTAAACGGATACGGTGACTCGACTGAGATAACTAGCGTGACATCTGAAACGCCACCACCCAAGATGCGGAGAATCTTGGGTTAGAACATATAACCCTCCTCATAACAAGTCAAAGTGATGGTCGAACTCATACTCACCTAATACCTTATCGAGGTTTAGATCGTCGTAAGTCACCGAGATCTTGGTTCTTCACGACGGTCCGAAAGAAGAACTCATCTCATCGTGATCCTGATACGTCGAGACGTATCGGCATAGACAAGCAACTAAGTCAAGTCACTTCTTATCTATCTGCGGCCTAAACCGACAACTCGTCCTTAAGTCGCGTCTCACCGTGAAACTTTTATATCTCATTAAGCTTGACCAATCATACGGACTTGTGATCTTCTACACACCGTGTGATCTAACTTATATATGAGATAAGGGGACACATATATATGCAATCAAGTATTCAAATCGGATAGGAGATTGTAATAGTGGTAACGAAACATTGTATACAAGCTCAACCAAAGCGCTTTCAAGATACAAATCCAACAGTTAGCCTCCTATTGTTTTGGTGATGTGCGATCTTTGTTTACTTGTTTAATAAAGCGTTTGTTTTCTAATGAGTATTTCACTTCGTTCGTCTTACATCTATGTGAACATCCATTCGGATATACCACATCTAAACCTTCACAAGGGGCGCCTACGAAGATGAAAATCCCACCAAGTAGGGTAAGCGTCAGATTACCCATTAAGTTGGGCGTCTACGCAAAGCGTCATGATTACCCATTAAGTTGGGCGTCTACACGCAAAGCATCTGATTACCCATTAAGTTGGACGTCTACATGCAAGCGACATCCAGACCGATCTCGCCATCTCATACCCCTTTATTTGGGAAGATATGCACTCCGGTACAAAGTCTAAATGCATTAACGACTACAAACAAAGTACCAAGCCATATCTGAGACAACCGGCTTGAGCTCGTTTATACCCCTTTATTTGGGAAAATACACACCTATGTATACAGTATAAATACATTTACGACCAAAACGAAGTCCTAAGTTATGTTTGTACCTCTCAAGGGGGAAAATATACACTTCGAAACGAGTCTAAATACATTTATATCTACATACAAGGTCCTATACTATACATAGCCTCATTCGGGCTTCCGGGCTCCGCCTCGCCAGGACCTGCTGAAGCTGCACCAATTCTCTACAAAATCTCCAGGCCGACGATGTATGCCTGGAACGAACTCGGTGCCTTCGACCCAGTCGATAAGGCCGGAATCACCACGGCCTGCTCCCGAAGCACTCGGCGCGGGCTCGGAGGCAGCCCGAACAGAAGCAGCGACTCCAGAGTCATCTTCACCCGCTCCTGGGACACTCCGAAGTGGCGAAGGCGCAAGTACGGGCATTCCGGGGAGGGGGGACGCACCCGAGGTCACACCCCGACCCCCCTGACCGGACACCGGGCCGTGTGTGCGACCTCGCCCCCTACCCGAAGCTCTCCCCCGCCGACCTGAGGTCCTCGGTCGCCGTCCGCTCCCAGAGGATCCCCCCCTGGATGATCCGCCCCCTGCCGGACCCATCAACCTCAGCACTTCGGCATGATCGGAGTAGCCGCCCTCCTCTGCTGGTTCTTCTATGATCGGGTCGGCAGAGCCCGCTGTTGCCTCGCCGCCTCGCCGGGGCATGCGACGTTTTCGGACGATGTCATACATCTCCATAAACTTCACCACGGAGTTGACGCAGGCTTTGAACTTCTTGCTGTTGGGCCCCTCCTCATCCCTCAGCACCATGCCCTCCGCCAGCAAGCTCTGGACTCGGTCGTCGGCTTCGGATATGGTAGTCCCACCAGCTCGGCGGACTGCCCTCTCGTACTCTTCATGCTCCTCCGACAACCGAGCGAGCCTCTCCGCAGTCAATTCAAGTTGTTCCTCGCACTGCATCAAACGTCCTTGGATAGCGTCGGCAGATATGTCCGCCCCCTGGACTCCGCCCTGCGCGACCTTCAACTTCAGCGCCTCGTTCTCGGCCAGGAGGCGGGCCACCTCCCGATCAGCCTCGGTCAACTTCTTCTTCACTTCGGAAGAAGACGCCGAGCTCGCATCCATGGCGGCCAAAACTTGGGTCATTCTGCGGACCGACTCCTCCAAAATTGCACCTCCCGTCCTTCTCGGCGGGGCACCTCGGACCCTTTCACAGCGGCAATTCATGGTCGAGTCCCAGTATTGAGATGCAGAATGCTATAAATAAAAAGACAACACAAGTCTCAGAAGGTGATAAATATTTTTTATTGCATACGGAAAAATTTGTTACAAGGGCTCAGGGTCCTATCGACCCCGGTGGTTCAGCCTATTACAACAGGCCCACTAACCTCGGCCCTCTCTCCGAACTCGCCGGCCTCCTGCTCCTCCTCCTGCTCCTCCGGCCGCTCACTGCTTCTGCATGGGTCGACTGAGCCGTCGAACTCGGCTCCTCCTCCTCCTCCTCCTCAGCCCGGGCCCGCACCTCGGCCAGAAGCTCCTGAAGCTCAGGATCTTCATCCATCTTGCATTGGGACACGACCTCGGCCGTCAGGAGCGACGAAGAAGAGGCTAAAGCCTCCACCACGGGGAAGGCGGCTGCTTCGGCAAGCACCCGGGCATACTGCAAGTTCACCGCCCTCTGATCAATCTCGGCCCAACCGTGCTTCGCCTTGTCAAAATCGGGCATCGTGGCCGCCAACCCCTCCAGGTGGGTAGATATCACCTGCGGCCTCATCACGGCGGCCAGATCGGAGATAAAGGCGGAGAAGGACTCCGACTCGATAAGTTTGCTGGCGAAGGCCTTCAGCATGGGTCCTTGCCCTTGACAAAGCACTTGTCCGATCAGCCAGTCTCTTCTCCGCATCGGCCACCTCCTCCCGAGCGTACTCCACCTCAGCGCGGGCCTCCCGCACAGCACGGCCCTTCTCCCTCGTAGCGGCCTCAGCAGCCACCCTTGCGACCTCCACCTCCTTCCTCGCACCAGCCAGCGAGGATTCCGCTGCGGCCAGCTTTCTCTCCAGCTCCTCGTGCCGGGATGCAACAACATCGGCCATGCGGCGCATCTCGCTCGCGATCAAGGGCAGGTCCTGCAAATCAAACGGTTAGTAGCGCGTAAAAAAAAAAAAACAACAACATGACTAGGCAAGGGCAGAAGATCGCTGGAGATCGGTACCTCGCGCGCATCATGGGCACGGACCTCTACCTCAAGGCCCGAGCTCGAGATCGGCTGCGGACCCTTCAGCAGATCGCTGAGGTGTTCCACCACCACGGGCTGCGGGGTGGGCCCAGCCAGCCTTGCCCTCTTTTTAGAAGGCTCCTGTCGTCCAGCTGGTGCAGGGCGGGATGAGGTCACCGCTTGACCTCCTTTGTGCTTAAGCTTCACCGCAATACGTAAGAAAATCGCGTTAGTCGAAGAGAGTCGAACCTATAAGAATGAGAGAGATGGTGCCTCACCCACTCGGACCCGTCCCGAGCTGCGACTGTGCACACTCGGCCCGGCATCATTAAAGGCCGTCCTCGGTGAATTCTAGAAACTTCACCGAGCGTGTTGAGTGATCCTCTACCCGGCCGAGGGGCTTAAGTTTTATATCCGTCACTTTACCCATCCCCAACCGTAGATCGGATGCCCATCGCCTCAAAAGAAAAACTTTTTTGCCACCCGACACTTTCGGGGTTGACTCACCCTAAACGTCTGTCGAGGCGAAGATAATCTGACCCTCTTGAGTACTTGGCTAAAAATCGCATCAAGAGCTCAAAAGAGAACTCCTCGACTATATTATAGCAAGTTAACCCCATCTCAACTACCGACCTAATGGAGTTTGGGGTGAATTGGCGAATAGGGATTCGGAAATACTCACGAGGCTCAAAAGATGGGGGCTAGCGGGAACCCAAGACCGCCCTCAAGGCGTCTACGTACATAGTTATGAAACCCTCCGGGGCTAATGCTCTATCGATGGTTGAACACACCACCAGCGTCGGCCGAATGTGACATTCCCTTCCTATTTTTATCACATCGTCGAAGATTACAGACGATCCGACGTCCCTCACCTTAACCCCATCCCACGCAGATGATATTGTTGGGACCCTAGCGCCAATCATCCTACACCTACCCGATAAGGTATAGCAGGAATAATCCCTAACCTCGATTTCACTATCAGGGGGGGAAGATGAGCGGTTCGAACCAGAAACTCCCGCGGGAGATGATCGGGCGTACTCAGAAACAGAGGAAGAAGACATACTTACTTTTTTACTCTGAGCGCTGAATTCAGAAGATGATCGAAAGCTTCTCCAAATCGGGAAATTCTCTCTGAGTATAGAGGAGATGAACAGTTTTTTTTTAGTGAAGGGAATGAACAGTTTCCCCAGCCTCTGGCGCATTTAAAGCACAAACTGGCGCCCGAAGCTTTCCACGTGCCGACACGCGATTGGAAGTGGAGTACACGCGCGCACGCAGTTCGAGTGCACAACTACCGCCTGGCGCGTATGACGTACGCCCGGATAAGATGGACCGCCAGTCTGACCTACCAATCATCATACGGACCCCAAGATCCTCCGGATGGTCAAGCGCTCGCATCGCGCTCTCGGCATAACCAACGCAGAGCGCGTTATCCGTGTCGGACTTGACTTCCTTCTGCCACATCTTTCTCCAAGCGACGGACAATAAACAACCCAACTCGGATCGGCACTGAATACCATCACATCCAAGAAACAACTTCACCAAGCCACACCTCACCTCGGCGGCTTCCTTCTTCCACCTCCCTACCGTCCCCGGCTATTCGTGGGCTATGATGGGATATAGCCCAACCGACCGGGCCCACTAACAGCCCAAGCGAGCCGGGCCTAACATTGGTAGCAGCCCACGCGGTCGAGCCAAGGCGAGCCCTAATCATTGCCTAAAGCCCTAGCCTCCAGAACCGCTACCCTCGGCCAATGGAGAGGACGCCCCAGAACCAAGGTCAGGCGCCACCTCCACGTGGCGCACGTAAGATGAAAGGTCCCGGCTCCGGCCAATGGAGGGCATGCGAGAGGAAGAGTCACACCACGACCAATGGAGAGGTCGGGCGCGCGCAGTGAGAGTCGTGTCGTATAAATAGAAGGAAAAGCGATGTTAGAAGGGTTAGCAATTTACTGAATACAAAGGCTTGTAACCAATACTCTCTGTACGAAAAGCTCTAGTAAAAGTATTGAAGAATCATTCCTCCGTGGACGTAGATCTCATTAACGATCGAACCACGTAAAAAGCCTGGGTGTTCTTTATTGCTTTATATAAATCTCGCACATTCACATAGCTAGATTCATCACTCCCCTTCTTCGATCGGATTATATGGGTTCTTACTAATCAATCTTCATCAAGTTTTAGAGATATTGATTATGTTGAAAGAAAGAAAGTAAAAGAATGAAAACCTATTAGTGAAAGAAGAAGAGAGAAAGCTAAAAAAGTAAGACAATAACAAAATAAAAATAAAAAGTAAAAATATTTTACAATTTAAACTATAAAGTAGCCGATCTTTTTAATTTATACATTGCAATATAACCTCCATC
This sequence comes from Salvia rosmarinus, assembly GCA_036937905.1. NCBI lineage: Eukaryota > Viridiplantae > Streptophyta > Magnoliopsida > Lamiales > Lamiaceae > Salvia > Salvia rosmarinus. The sequence goes on along the minus strand of CM072817.1, from coordinate 19,200,619 downwards.
TGAATTAAATAAAAAGAGAATAGAAAAAAACCTCCCCATTTACATATAGTTATGTACTTGGTTTCTTTGTTTAAATTTATTGAGACATCTTCTAGAAGGCCTCACCGTCTACGTCGGTCAGTCTACATCCAATCGAATTTGGTGCCACGATTCGGGTCTAGAATATTTGTGCTCCCCACCAAGAAGCATACAAACCCTCTCTTGGCACACGTAATTGTTATTTTCCTGCAACACGGCACACAACACCATCAAGGCATTAATGGTGAAGGCTTCTCTCTCTCTTTCTTTAGGAAAAGTGAAGGCACAATTTCAGTTTATTCTTCTCCTCACTCAGCTGCTTGGTTCATCTTCTTCTATTCTATTCCTGATTCATCCATTCTTTGGTTCTTATTTTTCCATCTGCGCGGCGCTGATGATAATTTTGACCTCAAGAATAAAAGCTACTGTATATATTTATATGTGGGCGAGAAGATGAAGGTATATATAAATTGCTTCTTTCTCGTTTGAACTTCAATCTTCTATGCTTTGAAAAGCATCTACATTTTGCTATTTCAATTGCCGAATTATCTGCTGAGAGCTTGCATTCGTAGCACTATACATACAACACGCACATGCAGCCTTCGTTTCAAAATGCTCACTCTTTAATGATTTTGATGCCCGTTCCCATCTCGTCTGCAGTGATAAATCCTTTTTTTGCAATTTATTTGCCTATAATGCTAGCTAAAGTGTATTTTTTGTTTCCATTCTGGATTCATTAAACTCAAAGTTCCTAGCTATTACTTTCTGAATTGCTTAAATTTGCTGTTAATGCTTTACATTTTTTTTTGTTACAATTTGCCCTGTTTTTAGTGAAAAAAGAAAAAAGAAAAACAAAAGATATGATGGGCCGATAAATGGGACGTAGGGGTAGGGGAGGATCTGAACACCACATGCATGTGCATACATAAATTTGAACACTGTATATATGTTTGTGGATTGCTTTGGTGAAATAAATATATCAAAATGTAATATCGAAGATGATAAAAAGTTCAAACAACAATGTTAAAAGCAAGCTATTTTTTGTACAAGTTTGCATATATATTTGTCCCCCTCATAATTTGTTTATTGCATACAAACACTTTTAAAGTGTAACACTCGTGAGTCAAGTACTTGAAAATGAATTACATTCTCTCAATTATCTTTGATTGTGCTCGACATTTCTTACAAACCGACTTATAGGAGAACTTACCAGACAAATAGTTGAAGTGGACTTCATATAATTTTTCTTTGATTGTTTTTATTTAAGATTTAAATAAGATACTAGAGAAATGTGGGGTTCGATATTTGAGACTGACACAATTTACCATCACAAACATTACACGAAATCACTATGTTTGGGTTGGGGTCAAACCCCGTTATTAGATTGACCCCATGTGACACGTTAAGGATCATGCTGTTATGGGGTTGCCACTCGGTAAACGCAATAAAAACGACATTGTTAATGTATAATATATCCTATATGTCTTACTTTAGGTTGTGTCATATTATTATTTTATAATTTTATATTCTAAAACCTCATCTATGCATTTTATGATTTTTAAACTTGATTTTCTTGGTAATTTACTTAAATTTGTAATATACATAACAAACTTAAGGAGAACAACTAGATTTTTTATCAAACAACTTTAACGTGCTAAACCAAAACACTGAGCTTGTTGGGCCAATTTTCTCGTGTTTGTGCTTACTGTGTTTTTATCATGTTGTGTTCAGGTTAGCATTGTAGGCACATTAAGCATGGTTGTGCGTAATCTTATTGTATTGTGCCCTTAATATGCTGGCTTAGTAAGGGGGACAACTTACATGATGAAATTTAGCGGCAATGTTATTTAAAAGTATCATTAGCTTGATTAAAAAATGTTCTATTGATGGCATACGAATGTTGGTCTTTCTTACTTATGTTATTTTTTTATTTTTCTTTTTTTCCCCTTAAAATTGTTTCCTTTTATTTGTTCATTTGTATTGGACTTAAATGTGGATAAACTTGTATGTACTCATGCTCTACCTATGATTAGTTTGCAAAATTCTACAATTCTTACTACTAATAGATCTTATTTTAGACAACGAGTCTAACATTATGTGCTTTGCCTATACCACTACATATTAGGATTATAAGGAATAATTTGGTGACCAATACATGATTATTAGATACTTATAATTGTTCCCGAAAGAATAAACTATAATTAAGTAAATCATATTTTGTGCAATAAAGAAAAGCTTGCTCTTTTGTTTCAATAGATATTGTTAATGAGAGTAATACAAAGGTTCTCTTTCTCTCTCTCGCGTAATGTTACAAGGATTTGGTCTAATACAAGACTTCCATGTGCTAGCTTAACTCACTAATAATTAGAGATAATTATTGAAATGAAACTTGAGGAACTTATTCACTGAATTAGCCAAAATTTAGGATTCCATGAATGCCAACTCTTTTAGTTGATCCACATTAATGCCCTCTTGAGAGTCTCCTTGTCTTCCGTGGTTAGACTCAAAATTCAACATGTAGAGACTCTCAAACTCTTTCAATGTAACTTTCTAAGACTTGGTAAGCAATTTTTGAGTACTAATAAATCTGTTGTATGCAAGTCTTGTAGTTGTAGGTCTGTAGAATCTATGGTGCTGGTACACTTCAATCTTGACCACGCACCTCTGTCCTTGGGCACGCATATGTCAAGCCCAGAGAAAAAGTTGTGAAGTGACTAAATGCTTGTCTGATTACTTGTTTATAGACTGATGGAGTTTGGCATGGATAAATATCTTGGCACGAGAAATCTATCATAAATTAATATTCTTTGGTAGTACTCCGTTCCCCTTCATCATATTCATATAGAGATCTACCAGCTGAAGCTGATTAGGCAAAACACACTTCGTAGCTCGAAACATGTAGACTTACAAAGAGAATTACCTTTATTTCTTTGTCTGTTCCTCCTAGCTTGCTTGTGATCATGAAATTTGTGGGCATGGGATATTTTTATTGAGAAAATTGTTTTGTTCCTTCCTGACTGGTCAAGTATCCTCCACTTGGACTCCAGAACTGTGAATGGTTTTACCATACTTTCAGTAATATTCTTAAGCAATTTCATCTGGCGATGTTTTTTTCTAGTTTTGATGATTACAAAAATATCTATGTTTTCTTATGATTAACATTAAAAGAAAGATGGTCCAAGTGATTACTTTTTCCTTGCTGATGGCCTTTATATTCTTTGGCTGTTTTTTTTTTTTTTTGTGTTCATTGGCTTCAGATAGAGTGGTAGATGTCTGGCTTTTTCATTACATGAATTCCAATGATGAAGTAGATGGTTTATCCATTTCACAATTTTATTGCTGAAGCAGATACTATGTAATATTTCTCCCATGGAAAATTTTCCTCGTCATCCAAGGAACCTTGAGCATTCTCTTCAGTTGTAAGTTCCCTCTTATGTTTAATTCACTTATCCTGTATTCACCAAAATATATTTGATGAGACACTGTTCCCTTGTTGCATCTATATGACTTTTCCACGTGTGCGGCTTCTCTTTTTTAATGGGAGAGTTTTGTAGCATCCCTTTTTGGGAGGTGTAGCATGAAAATTCAAGTATCGCCCATGAAGTGGGAATCAAGATATTTTATCTTCTGATGTATTGCTTTCTTATAAAGCGTGTGACTTCAAGTTTCTTAGGACACATCAATAACTGAAAATTACACTTGAACATTCAAATGCATGGGATGCTGAGTACAAAAGCCGTTAATTGGAGATGCATCTGTTTTATTGTATTGACTAATGATTGCTCAATTTTGTGCCGCTCTTCGTATATGGGCTTCCAAAACAAAAATTGTGAGTTCAGTACATTGGTTATGATAGACGTCTCACTACATGTGCACGGCTGCAGTTGCTATTGGCTAATCTGGTGTACTATGCAGGTGAGAATATTTAAGCACAGTGTATTTGTCAACAGTTGGCTGGTTTTCTCTTGTTCTTATGAATTTTTTTTAATATTTTAGACAATATGATATGCTGAGAGGTCTTGGCTCAACTAGATCTTCGTGTTGAACTCTGCATATATGAATCCTTGTATATCAACTCACGGATTTAAGCTTGAGATTTCTCCTGTTATGCCCAAAATATTCATGAATGCAGTTGCATAGGGTATATTTTCTAGTTATAGTTAAAACTTAAGAGACCTTAAGTGCACATTTCATCAAAAAATATGGAAATACCTATTTATGTAGATCTCTTAAGCTAGTAGAAAAATTAGTTGGTGATTGCCTTACCTCATAGATATCCTTATACCACGAAACCAGCACTCTTCTAGTCTTCCGCAATTCTCACCATGCTTGATATTTCTGTTGTGAATCCTATGCTTTCAATATTCCACTTCAACTACATTGTATATGGTAACTCATTAATCAACAGGTATGGATTTTTCAACGACTATTGAACCTTTTCAGCTGGAGAGTGTGGTTTTTGAAATATTAAAAAATAAGAAAGAAGTAGTCCAACACAATCATTTATTTCTTCTTGTGAAGAATCGAGGCCCCGTCTTTCTTTACAGTCGGACAGATGCAAAATTCCTGTATTCATGTTTAAAAAAAAATCTAAATAGATGTCGGTGTCTTTGCCTTCCCAGCAATTGTTACATAAGATTCTAATTGCTGTCTTCTCATCAATGGTCAAGTGAACATTCTTGAAAAGTATTTGTCCTTTTGCTATGCATTTGCAGTCTGCTGCGGTTTATCTACCAAATCCAGTATTAGACAGCAGAAACTGGTTTGATAATTTTTAGATTTATTATAGATAAAAACTTACTCCGACTTTGTAGCTCCCGATTGTGTGTCATGATTCGTTTGTTGTGGCTGGCAAAGCTGGAGACAGATACGTGCATCTGGGTCGTCCCTGATGCTTGAACCTTCCGTACTGAATAAATTGCTGCCTGCTCCGTTTGCATCTCTTGTTCCATACACCTGATTATAGAAGCACAGTGAGGACTTTATTGAACAGAGGGCTAAAAAAAAAAAACTTGAGCTCCAAATAAGAGAAGTTTGAACTTGTGATTTTAAGCCCACGACACTACCTTCTTATACAAATCCATATTTTCCTGGCGAATCACTGTTACATTCTTCCGCAAATCTGAATTTTCTTGGTTGATCAGGTTCCCCTGCAACAAACTCAGGTAAGATTAGTGCTCTAGATCTTTCTGCAATAGTGAAATAGCATTGTTTAGTGGATGCAATAATCGCGGCTCGACCTTTTGATTCAGTTCTTCGATCTGATCAATTAAAGTCTGGTCCTACATGGAGAAAGAAAAAATAAATATGTTGCTAGAGACCACATTTGACCATTCATGTAATGCTAGATAAAAAAGTTTGGAACCTTCCTCATTCGGACAACTCGGAGGCTTATCTCCAGCTGGTTTTCTAAGTTCTGTAGGTCTTTGACATTTAAACCACTAAGCCCCTCACCCATTAACAGCCTGGAATAATGGTAGATATTTGAACAACAGCATTATTTTTTTTGTAAGTCACAACAAATATTACCAAATTCCAAATTTATCATCATTGACTCAATTATTGGATTGTTTGATGCCCGATGCACAATGGTCTGAGATGATGTGCAGTTATCATATAAAAAGGGTCTTTAAAAAAGTATAATATCTTTTAGGTTCCATGCTGTTAGAAATGAGGTTAATGGCTTCCTAAACAGCTCATTTCAGGCACTATTATTCTTGGTTTCTGTTATATTGCCTAGTTTTTTGGCTTCTTATTCTGTCCTTGTTTTTAATTATTTTCTTTCTCCTTTTTTTTCTAGTGAAATCAAGCTTTTTTGTATGTTTGAGCTAGAATTGCATATGCCTAGTACTTAAATCATATTAGTAGAGACCATATGATTCAACATAGATGTGTAGGAGCATATACTCTTGGGAAGTAGGAAAACAATATGCAATGAGTGTGAATATGTGATTGTCATCTTCATATGTTGAAATGTTAAATATCATTCCCAAAACCAAATGATGAAAGAAATTTACCGGTGATTCTCTTGCAACTTCTGTAGTTGTTGCCTCAGCATATTAACTTCACTTTGCCAATACTGTGAAGTTCAGAATCATCATTTGTTATGCTGCCAAATTTGAAGCAGCAAATTTCCTCTAGCAGATTTTAATAAAAAGGCAAATGTATCTGTTTTGCATTATTTCATACAAAGGCACAAATAACCGAAAGACTGGCAATGACTTTCTCATGATATTTTCTAGATGAAAATGATAGACTGAAGATGGTTAAACAAGATAGCTGAATTAATAGGACAGAAAATACCCCCAAAACGAGGTATATAGAGAAAGACAACACCTGCTGCAACTCTACGATCAAAAGATGCCAACCCCTACGTAAGCTCAACTATGTAAACCCTATCTGTGGCACATGCAAAATGGCCAAAGTCCAACCCAAAATAATAACTATTAACGAAATAGTGACTTAATTATAACAGAAAAACCAAACGTATCTTCTATGACCTTCCTCTTGCGTACACCCAAAAATTAATCAGCGTTGCTCTTATCAGCCACGCCCGCTGAATCAACCTTGTCCTCAAGGCTGACTTTCCCCTGAACATCTCCTGCATTTATTCAAGTACTCTCGTCAGTCGTCATCAAAGCATCCCTTTCCAGTTCTCAACTTTGCAACACTCTAGTCGGAAGAGGAGGGTCAACCCCTAATGTAGGGCTAACCGCTGATGTATTGCTGCTGGCTTCAAAAGGGAAACATGGAAAGTCGAATGCACCTATCGACAGCTTCAAATGTCACACCACACACTTATCCTAGTTTTCACTTCAAACGGCCCAAAGAAACTGGGAGCTAACTTACGATTGGCCACTGCAGAAAATGCCCTGTCCCGAGGATGAACTTTAATATATACCTTATCCTCCGCCAAAAACTCCACATGCCAGCGGGGCTTCTTGGGCTCTCTCGAGTCTTACCAATCATGGTTGAACCCTTTTAATGGAATTACAGATGGACTATAAATGTGATCCCTATCCCGCAAAGTGCATGCTCGCACTTCACTGTCTTGTCTAAGAATGGAGTGAGAAGAACAGTTGGACGACCAAACATTGCTCCAAAAACTAGTCTTACTCGTGTTGTAACGGAAGCTATTATTATAGAAAAATACTGCCCATGACCACCACTTACTCCACCCTTTTAGGCCTTTCAGATGCAACATAGCGGAGATATTTTTCGAAACACTGATTTGATACATCAGTATGTCCATTTTTTACAGGTGATAAGCCGTGCTCATCTTTAAGGTGGTGCTTGCCAATTTGAAGAGCTCCCATGAAAAATAAAGCCCCATTAGACACTATTAAACATGCACCCCATGCATCTGAAATTCTTTGCCTATAAGTCTACCACCATTTTCTCTATAAATGTGTGTTTAAGCTTCCCATGAAAAATAAAGCCCCTATTAGACACTATTAAACATGCACCCCATGCCATCTGAAATTCTTTGCCAATAAGTCTACCACCATTTTCTCTATAAATGGGTGTTTAAGCCTTAATCATAGACCGTTCTAAATTGAAACAAGATTCTTAAATCCCTTAAAGTATTGTCGGGTCTTAAATGCCCAAATTTTCAAACTAGGGTCAATTGGTCCCTTGATTAACCCTCCAACTAATGGCTCTAGCGTTTAGCATATTAAAACATAATAAGCAAAGATTTCTGAATGGAAACAAGATTGTTGATCAGAAATCTAATATCCTAAAATCCTAAATCCTAAATCCTAAATCCTAGATGGTTCTCATAAGGAGAAAATCTTTTTATATGCTAGGCTAAGCAAGGCCCACGAATGGAACCCATAGACCAGACCATAACTATTGAATTCCAATCGATACTTGAAAGAGATAAACCTAATCAATACTAAAAATAAAATAAAATAAAATCCTATGTGTAACAAAATCTATATGTAATATCCTTACAATTTAGATCAGCTATATAGCCAATCATAATCATTTTCTTTTAACGAAACTGGGGATAATGTTTCAAATGTTGATTTCTACAACTTAAGGCTGTTGTACAAGAGAAGAATATAGTTGACATTGCATCTTGTCCTGGTATAAAGAGTAACTGTCATGATGCAAAATCTAACACTGATTGCTGTAGGGATTGATGGATTTACGGTCATGACAAAATTATGTAGTTAAAGTTTATGTAATAAGAGGATCATGAAACTGCGAGGAACATACTAGAAGTCACTCAGTCGTTGCGGTAAACCTGTTTAACCTTCCTAGCTAGAATTTAAAGAATACAGGAATCAACTGGTTAGAAGAAGATTGAACCAATGGAAGAAACTCTGCTTGAGAGCTTATCCAAAAGCTCGAAATTGGCTGCCAGGAGTCATAAAATCTCTTTTGATTGGAATATTGAGCATTTAAGTTTTGCTGTTACTTCTAATTGATAATTTTTTTTTTAACTATTTAAGCTTTTTAATTTCTATTATTTGATTGTTTCATGTGAAAATCTCAACCTTTTAATCTACCACTGCTGATTGTGCAACTTGATATTACCTTTTTTTCTCTGAATCTGCCCTTTAATTGAATTTTCTTTTTATCAATGCTATTTACACTTTCAGGTCTAGAAGATTGCTGCTCTTAAAACATAGAGGGTACACATGAACAAAATGAGTTGGGATGAGAAAATCATCCAGGGTTCTTTGTGGTGATGATATAAGACTGGAATACATCTGTTCATGAAGATTACCTTGACTTCAGAAGTTGAATTCGCCAACTGGTGAGGATCCTCATTTGCTTTGTTGTACTTTTCAATCACTGACCTCATACTGCAAAACATTAGCATAAATTTCAAATCTTGTAAGTTATAATGGTGTTCCTTGAATATGTAAGGAATTTCCTTAGTAGTAAGTTATGCATTTATCATTGTGTTTACCACATGATTTGTTGTATGGTAAGCAGTTCAGACCCTGTTCGTTGTCAAAAGAAACACATATTTGATTCATCTATCGGAACACACCCCATTTGAAAACACCCTATTCGAAGTTGGAGAAGTAGCTTTAGAAAATTTAGAAGTGGTCGCCGATTCGTCTAGTGGTAAAAATTTCTTATGTCATTTTAATTTTGTTAACAACCTGTGTTTTGAAGTACCATTTAGGAAGAAGAAGTTGGTCCAAGTTGATGCCTATAAGTATTCCTGACTATTTCATGGAAATGGGATCTCCACGATTTAGCTTCAAGAAAGAAAAACGGGGAAATTGGCCCCAGTCCCACAAAAAGAAAGTGGAAATCAATTGACCAATCAATGTTTAGAGGTTTATATTCATAATAAACTCTTCTAGCAACTTAAGTGTTTTAGGCTTCCAACAGACTTTAAAAGAGTTGTTAAAGGCGTCTATTGAGCTGTCATTTGCTAGACTCTACCCTTAGGACCTAGGGCACCGCAAGAAAACTAAGGATATATATACTGATAATTATATCAACTGCATGCTATCTTGTTGTATTGACTGTAGCATGCGATCCTATATACCTCTCAATGATCATAATGTGGTGATATTTAATAGCGGACTTCATTTGTGTAAGCTTTTTTTTTTTTTTTAACAAGGTGGATTGCTGCTATATACGTGAGATAATTGAAAATGACTCTTTTCTCGTATTATCTCAAATTTGATCTCTCATGAATAGAGGGTTAAGTTTGAACATCGTTAGAAATTAATATGAGATGTTTCATGTTGAGGTGAACCAAATATGGTGATTAGTTTGCACTCTTATTTTGTCCACATAAGTGATTAATTTGTTGGGGGGTAAACTTCAATACTCATTTTTTGTCAAAATGTGTACAATCTATAACCATTTTTAAGCTACACCCTACGTCTATTTTATTGATTTAATATATTTTGAGTGAAGTTATGTGATTTTCGATATCATTGTGGTTTTTTATTAAAATGAGTGCCTTTTGAAGTTTGAAATGGAATATGAAGTCTCCGTTCGATCGAAGACAGAGTAATGGTTGATCAGAGACTTCAAAAATACTAAGAGTTATTTTAAAAAAATGAGATTTCAATGAAAAATATTGTTTCTGATTGTGAAAACCTTGTCTCCTAATTTGTTTGGGCGAAGTTTGCAAAGAAAAGGGAAAAGCAAATGAGAGGAAATGCCTATGGTCTTGTAGTCCTTTTACCTTGGCCAGTAGTTCTTCTCGTATCTTCATTATCCAACTTAAGTTTTTTTTTCAGGGGTGAAGTTCCATATCGAGATGCTAGTGGTCCACCATACCCATCTAGCGAAAAATATTTTTGGGTCAAAATATTCAAAGTAATTGCTACATATTAGGATGCATGAGGATTAAGTGTGTAAATAATAATGATAGTCATTTAGATTAAGGGGAGTAGTTAACCAAATAGGATATTATTGACCCATTTTAACTCTAAACAAAAATAGCATGAACTAGAACATTCTTTAGAATGCCCCCTACAAAAATAACATTGAAGTTGACTTTAGTGTTTTTCGCGTGTTTAATTAATTCAAGCTTATAGTAGTAATTTTTTCCAAAAGAGAAACAAGGGTCCAATATTGTAGTAAAGATAGTGTAGTGAGAGGTGTCTTGAGAGAAGCAAGGCTAGTAGAGAGGTGTGTCTTCAAATTATGTTCGACACATTGAGTTTTGTTGTTTGGTGTTTCTTACAACTTAATCTTATTTAATAAAGCTCATTTATTGTTTCAAGTGTGTTCTAACTTTAACAAGTGGTATTATAGTTAATTTTGCTGTTTGCTATTTAATATATAAGATTAGTGTTTGTCAATCTCAAGATTTGTGGAACTGACGGTAGTGACACTAAACCATCCGAGGATCCCGCGGCCTTGAAGAAGAAATGGAGAAGACCACCTTTGTAAGAAGGCAATGTTCCTCATCAAGGACACCTTTGAGGAGAAGATACTAATGTACATTGGAGAGGTGAAACACCTAACCACATCCGGGACAAGTTTGTTGCATTTTTTCCAAGAAGAATGATGCAAGGTTGCAACTTCTCGAGAATGAGCTTTTCTCCTTCAGACAAGGTAATACACCGATGAACCAATATTACGTCAAGGTAAACTCTTAGTTGCAAAATTTGTATGTTGATTCTTCTATTGACTTGTTGAGCAAGTTAATAGTTTTCTAATCTAGTTAGGACTCTTTTGTATATTTATAAGTGCTTTGATCAGTTTATGTATATATAATATTTTGTTCCGAAATCATGTTTTCATCTTGATTTAACATGGTATCAAAGCCATGAAAATCGAATTTCGTTTTGTAGATTTGGGGGTTAGAATTTCAAATTTCAAAATTAGGGTTTGAGCTTTAAAAAAGAAAATTATGTTTTATCAAATATAAGAATGGGTAGCTACCCATTTTAGAATGAAGCATCGTCGGTCAACATTGCCAGCAAAAGCAGGTGTGATGGTTTCCGTCAAACCACCTTCGCCGGAAGTCCGATTGTCGGAGTCGGCACGTGTGGGTCCAATGCTTCGGAAGAGTCTTTCTGCCCAGTTTTGAGTTTCACACGGGTGAAGGCGCGTCGGTGGTTGTAATTCACACCGGCTAATCCTGTTCGGCTCGTGTCGTCATCCTCTTTCACATTGTGTAGCTGTTCAAATCATCACCGGTGACGTGAGGGATCTGTTCTTAGTCAGATTTGATTTTGGTACGCGTGAAGACGTTTGTTGTCGGAATTGAGTCCGGTTTGTTGGGCTTTGCTCGTCAGACTTTTGTGGGTTGCATGGATATCTATTGATATCTTGGGTCAACATTTGATTAGTATAAGATTCAGTTTGTGTCAAATTCGAATTATGTTTGAGATTTCAGTTGAAGTTCAATTTTAAATTTTAAATTTTCAAATTGTCCTTTATGTTCTTTTTGGGGGGGATGGGGGGTCTAGAGCAGATTATCTTTGTAATAAGCTAAGTTAGGCACGATTGGTATCTATGCTCCAACTTGAGTAGGAGTGCTAAGAATTAGATTAGGTTATGGGATGATTTGTTTACTTAGGATTCTTTTGTATAAATAGGTATCAGTTTATGAATATAGAGTATTTTGTTCCGAGATCATGTTTTTATCTTTGATTTAACAATATAGAAGCTTTATTCTTGCTATATGAAGATGCCCTCCTTGGCAAAAATAGTGGAGACCGGCGAAGAAGAAAAAATGGTGGCCACAATCATTAGCAGAAATGTACTCAACTAGGAGAGCACAAATGGTAAATGATATGGTCGACGTCTCTTATCAAAATAGAAAACTTGGTAGGAAATGCTAGAATTACAAAAAGAATAACCATATGGGTAAAAAGTTCTTGGTCATAGAAGAAGAATGCAACTACATTGAGTGAGGCACAAACTAACAATAGTTAATGGAATGTGAAAGCAAAATTCATAATAGACAAAAAAGAGTGGGCCTTTCAGTTTTTACGGAAACAAGTGAGGAAGATCATGGAGAAGAAGTTGAATCAAGCCCAATGAGAAAACGATTGAACTGTTGACTCAAGTTACTATTATAAAATGGCAAGACAGAAGGAAGAGCTATAGATTCATGAGACACTTGTGAAACTTTTTAAAAAATGTGAAGATTTGATAAAATTGGAAGAGTACAAAAGCTAGATGTTGAAAATTCTCCAAGACCAACATAATGTCGTTAGCAAATAGGAGTACATTAGACGGTACAAGAAATGCCAATGTGAAGTCACTTGAAGAGATTTAGGGACTACAGGAGCACCAGACGGTACAAGAAATGCCAATGTGAAGTCAACTTGAAGAGATTTAGGGACAACAGAAGGAAGTTGAGGTGTCCCCAAGTCCACCACAATTAAGAAGAAGTAGCTCTACTAGACAAAGAAAGGGAAATCCTAGGTATGTCAATATTGTTGTAGTTAGAGAAGAAAAACTTAGAAAAATCGGCTTATAATTAGGAAACATATCCTAAAGACTTCAACATTGAAAGGTTATTGAAGCTTAAAAGAGCAACTAAACAACACAGGTGAGGTGTGGGATCTCTTTGGATCAGCACTAATGAGGTGTGATATCTGTTTTTGGTTAGATTTGATTTTTGGTGCACGTGAGCGGGTTCGTTGCCGAAATTCAGTTCGGTTTGTTGTTTTTTTGCTCATCTCGACATTTACGAGTTGTTTAGAAACGTGTTTAGGTCAACATCTTATTGGTGTGAGATTTAGTTTGGATCAGACAGTTGTGAGTTGTTTGGATACTTATTTGGGTCAACATTTGATTGGTGAGTTGTTTGGATACTTATTTGGGTCAACATTTGATTGGTGTGAGATTCAGTTTGAGTCATATTCGTATTTTGTTTGAGATTCAATTGAATGTCAAGTTTCAAATTGTCATTTTGCATTAATGTTTTTTAGGGTTGAGTTGATTATTTTTGTAATAATTTTGTTATAATTAATAATTATGCTCTAGCTTGAGGGGGGAGGGGGTGTGTTAGAAATAGATTTGTTTTAGGGTATAACTTGTCGAGAAAGTTAGTGTACATCTTTCATTTTGAAGAATGGATTATGTATGCAATATGTCTGTTGTTTTATCTGATGAGAAGTGCTAGTCTATTATTCAAATTTTCCGGAGTAGATGTTCAATATGTTCTTGTTCTTATGTTTCTCGTTGATGTTTAACGAAACTGTTACGGTAGTTTGCTTTCCAAGTGATTTGAGTTGAAGAAGACATCATTTGATTATAATATGTGATAATTATCTCATCTTTGGTGTAGAGATGGAGTTGGGACATGAACCTCCAACCACATATGGCAAGGCAATTTGCAAGTGTTACAAAATATCATCCCACATTGATTATGTACCCTAATATACTTAGTCTCTTGTATTATATATAGATGCTTTATGTAATGATGAAATATACATTACTACTTTCTTCCACTATGTTTATATATTTTTTCTACATATGTCTATAGTTTATTATTCTACATGGTATCAGAGCGGGTTCATTTCTTGTTTTGCCCTAATTACACTTTACCCTATTTTTTATTCGTGCCACTGCCGTTACTGTTTTTAGTGGCGCCGTAGCCATCTCTACTGATCTCCGCGCCATCGTCTGATTTTCGACACCGCCACTATTCTGCTCTATTGCTGTTGCCACTACTCTGCTTGCCCTAAGGTTCTGTGTTCTACCATTTTCTCATCATGTCTGAGAATAAATCTGCCTTAGGAACCACCATTAAATTGAATGATTCCAATTATCTCCTATGGTCTCGTGCTTTTCTGTTATTCTTGGGATCTAAAAAAAAATGCAATCATGTTTTGTCCGCTGCCCTTGCTAGTACCGATCGAAATATGAAGCATGAGTGTCGATGACTGTTCTGTTATGACTTGGCTTCTCAATAGCATGGATGAATCTGTTAGTCGAAACATTATATTTCTGGAGAATGCCATAGCAATGTGGGATACTCTACACGAGATGTATTCTAATGACAAGAATGTATCTCGTGTGTTTGAACTGTATGAGAAACTCTTCTCTCATACACAGGATGGCCAATCTGTCAGCGACTATTTTTCCACTCTGAAGGGGATTGCTGATGAAATCCTCCTCTACCATCCTTTATCCTGTGATGTCGCTACACGAGCAACTCGGTGGGAGGAATTTATGGTTGCCAAATTTCTCTCGGTTTGGATACTACTCTTCGACTTGTTTGGGACATCTTATTGGCTAGTGACAACATTCCCACGTTGTCAACGTTATTTCGAGTTCGCATGTCACTACAGTCGCTCGAGACCACCTCTTCGATAACTCGCAATGTTTGCTCGCGGTCGTGGCCTTGGTGCTGCCCGAGGTCGCGGTTCGGTCGTGGTAGTGGAGGTCGTGGTCATGGATCTGAGGTTCACAAGAATGCCCGAAGTTGTTCTCACTGTGGTCGTACCAACCACGTGTCTGAAAAATGTTGGGAGAAGTTTGGAAAACCAGAATGGGCGATCATGAACAAAGCTTCTAGTGCATAGACTTCATTATCTACTGCGGACATGGTCTCTGTCCCTCGTGCTGATTACGAGTCTCTTCTGACTTTTTCCAGCAACTCACACTCATCTACTACGGCTGCCTCTACATCTACGGCTACCAATGCATGTGCGTTTGTCGTGTCTCATGGTAAGTCTTGGATGTTGGATTCTGGTGCTTCTGCTCATATTACTGGTACTAAGTCCATCTTAAAGTCTTTTTCTCACTCTCCCATACCACACGTCCGTCTTGCTGATGGCACTTATTCTCTGATAACGGGGACATGTGTTGTCAACACTACTACTCATATCACTCTTCATGATGTCATGCTTGCTCCTAAATTTCCTGTTAGTTTATTATCTATTAGTCAGCTAACCAAAACTCACAATTGCTCTGTCACCTTTTATCCTTCCTACTGTATCTTTCAGGACCTGCAAACGAAGAAGATGATTGGTGGAGGACATGAGCGTGACTGTTTATATTACTTGGACTCTGTTGCTCCTACACCTTCTCATGCTCTCTCTGCTGCTGTGTCTCCATATTAGTGGCATTGTCGCCTTGGTCATCCGTCTTCTGTCAGTCTTCAGCGTTTAGTTCCTGTTGCTTCTGTTGATTTTCAGTATGAGTCTTGTGAGTTGGGCAAGCATCATCGCACCTCTTTTCCTTCTAGACAAGATACACGTAGTTCTTCTGCTTTTGAACTCGTCCATTGTGATGTCTGGGGTCCTAGTTAGAGGGGGTTTCAAATACTTTCTAATTCTGGTTGATGATTATTCGCGCATGACATGGTTGTATTTACTTAAACAAAGATCTGAAGTCCCCGATGTACTCAAATCCTTTTATCATGAAATAAAAACTCAGTATTCTGTTGATTTGCGTGTTCTTCACATTGATAATGCTCTTGGGTTCACTCAAATATCTGTTTCATCTTTTTGTGATTCTCATGGAATAGTTCATCAAATTTCAGGCTCCCACACTTCTCAACAAAATGGGGTTGCTGAACGTAAGCATCGTCACATTCTAGATGTAGCTCGTACAATTATGTCTCACATGCATGTTCCTAAGTACTTATGGTCTGATGTTGTTCTCACTGCTTGCTTCCTTATTAATAGGATACCTTCTAGTGTGTTGCATGGGGTATTCCTTTTTCGTGTATTCATCCAGATAAACCCCTTTACCCCGTTTCTCCTAGTATATTTGGGTGTGTCTGCTTTGTTTATGATCTTACTCCTGGGTTGGATAAGTTGTCCTCATGTTCTATTAAGTGTGTTTTTCTAGGTTACTCTAGAACAAAAAAGGGGTATCGTTGTCTTGATCCACTCACTATGCGTAATTACATCTGTGTTGATGTTACTTTCTTTGAGTCTCAACCTTACTTCTCTCATTTAGCTAAACCTCCCGACCCTACTCCTTTACCTGTCCCGACAACCATCTCTCCTGGTCCTCCTGCACAACCATTGCAGGTATATACATGTCGTCCTCGACTTGCACCCACTGCAGAAACTACCCCCGCACCTGTCCCCGAACCGACCTCGTGTCCACCACCTGATTTATCTTCACATGCAGTGTCTGAAGATCATCCACCTCCTACTGATGACTTACCCATAGCTCTCCGCAAAGGTAAACGTACTTGCACCACTAAACACCCCATGTATAATCATGTTTCCTTTGCTCGTTTGAGTCATCCTTTTCGTGCCTTTGTTCTTTGCCTATTGTCTACAGATATTCCAACTTCTTACCATGAGGCACTCAAACATCCTCTTTGGCGGTCTGCTATGGATGAGGAAATACGTGCTTTGCTCAGTCGTGGTACATGGGTTCTGGTATCTGCCCCTCCCTCAGGAGATATTGTTTCTTGTCGCTGGGTCTTTACTATCAAGTTTCTTGTTGATGGTACTATTGATCGGTACAAGGCTCGTCTTGTGGCTAAAGGGTACACTCAGACTTATGGTGTTGACTATTTTGAGACATCCTCTCCTACTGCCCGCTTGAATTCGACTCGCATCTTATTCTCTTTGGCTGTTAACATTTCTTGGCCAATGTATCAGCTTGATGTGAAAAACACATTTCTCTATGGTGATTTAACTCCTACTGTCTTTATGGAGCAACCTCCGGGGTATGTTGCTCAGGGGGAGGATGCTACTAAAGTTTGTTGTCTCAAGAAGGCCATTTATGGTCTTAAACAAAGTCCTAAAGCGTGGTTTGATAAGTTCAGCAGTGTTCTTGGAAATATTGGGTTTAAGCAGTGCAAGTCAGATCACTCTGTTTTTGTACGACATCAAGCATCTGGGATTGTTATTCTTGTTGTATATGTGGATGACATACTTATATCTGGCAGTGATGGTCAAAGGATTGACGAGACCAAGAACTACTTGCAGCAACACTTTGTTATTAAGGATATGGGGCGTCCTAAGTATTTCTTAGGGATTGAAATTGCTCACAGCAAGTCTGGGGTTTCTCTATCACAACAGAAGTATGCTACAGATTTGCTCAAGGAAATTGGATTGCTCGGAGCTAAACCAGTTGATACTCCTATGGATGTTGATCCGAATGTTTGGGATGATAGTGAAGATTTCTTGGAGGACAAAGCTAAGTATAGACGACTTGTTGGAAAACTTATCTACTTGACAGTAACACGGCCCGACATTTCATTTGTTGTTGGTTTGGTTAGTCGTTTCTTAGATAAGCCTAAATAGGTTCATTGGGATGCTGCTATTTGATTTCTTCGATATATCAAGAAGTCTCCGGGAAAAGGATTGCTATTTAAGAAGAATGGTCATCTAAAGATTGAAGGATATTCAGATGCTGATTATGCTGGTTCTAAAACTGACAGAAAGTCTACCTCCGGATACTGCACATATTTGGGAGGAAATTTGGTAACTTGGCGAAATAAGAAACAAAACAATGTTGCTCGATCTTCTGCCGAGGCTGAGTACAGAGCTATGGCTCACACTGCTACTGAGATTATTGAGGTGAAGAATCTACTTGGGGAGTTGGGGTTCACCTTTAATGAACCTTTACCTATGCATTGTGACAACCAAACCGCTATCTACATTGCTAATAATCCAATGTTTCATGAGAGGACTAAGCATATTGAAGTTGACTGTCATTTCGTTCGTGAGTATGTGTTGAGTCAAACTATTGCTACCCCGTTCACTTCTTCTTCCAACCAGATTGTTGATATTTTCACCAAACCGTTGGACAACAAACAGTTCTCGGAACTTTGTACCAAGTTGGACATGATCGATATATATGCTCCAACTTGAGGGGGAGTGTTACAAAATATCATCTCACATTGATTATGTACCCTAATATACTTAGTCTCTTGTATTATATATAGATGCTTTATGTAATGATTAAATTATACACTACTACTTTCTTCCAATATGTTTATATATTTTTTCTACATATGTCTATAGTTTATTATTCTACAGCAAGCATGAAAATATCTCTTTCGGCACACAATTTTAACAACTTGTACACTATTTAAAGATCAACTTATGTTGAGAAAATAAAACTAGTGGATTTGTATTTCCTCTAAGTTTAGGCGTCGAGTATTATTAATGTATGTTTATGTTGTGCTACTCTTTCTTCTTGTGGCCTAACTATTAGTAGAGTGTTTTGCGAGGTTTAAGCACTTACTAATTTTTGTTTAAATTGTATGCAAGGTTGAGAATGGAATGTGTAGTTCGAATGGGAGGCTATCACAGTGTTGATCGATGAAAGATATTATAAAAGCATGTTAGAATCGGGTGAGAGACTTATACTTTGGAGTGGTGGGCAAGGTTTAGATTACGTTTTAAGCATTGAGGTGTTTCCCATTAGCCTTACGTCTCGAGGCGGTCTGAGGCGTAAATCACAAAAATATATAAAATTATAAATATAAAAGCACATAGAAACATCATAAATATATTGGAACACATAAACTTCATATTAGGTACTTTTCGAGGCGATCTGAGGCGTAAATCACAAAAATATATAAAATTACAAATATAGAAGCACATAGAAATAGTGGTGTTCACGGGTCGGGTCGGTTTCGGTTCGGAACCGTCGGTTCGGGGGTTCGGAAATCCGGAACCGGCACGTGAAGGGGTTTAAGTGGTTACGGTTCGAAACCGTGAACTGGCGGTTACGGTTCGGAACCGTGAACCATCTTTTTTTTTTATTCTTCGATTTTTCGTATTCTTTAATTATATTTGTATATAGATACATAGAGATGATGAAAAAAATAATATTGGGACACAATAATTAGTAAATGAAATAAGAAAAATTTTATTACACTTTCTTTTGTCACATTATAATTTACAACTTGTAGCAAAAATTACTACTTATAATAAACTAAAACTTATAAAAAAAATTACAACTTATGCAAATAAAATCATACTTTAATTTAATTTAACTTATGCAAATTTGAAATTTTGGGGGGGAGAAGCATCGAAAATCGGCGGTTCACACAGTTCGGAACCGGAACCGTCGATTCGTCCCGGAATCGTATGAACCGTCGGTTCCAAATTTTATTTTTTGCTTTTTGTTTTTTTGTGTTTTAGATGTTATTTCATGTGTTTTATGTAATAATAATTTTATTTTGATGATATTAAACATATTACATTACAAAAAAAATCTAAAAAAAAAATACATGAACCGGCGGTTTGAAACCGTCGGTTCAACGGTTCATGATTTACGGACCCGAAATCGTAACCGTGTAGGAGACGGGCCGGTTCGAAATCGGAACCGTTGACCACGGTTCCGGGTCGGATGAACACCTCTACATAGAAACATAAAAAATATATTGGAACACATAAATTTCATATTAGGTACTTATAAGTCTTTAAAATTTAAATTAAAGTCTAATAATCATAATCAATATGCTACTGCAGGCTGTGGCGTCGGTCACCTAAGTGGAGATGGAGAATGAGAGAGATGGAGAGTCAGAACAGGGAAAGCGTAAGAGTGAGGTGCGAGAGCAACAACTAGTAGATATGAGGAGAGAAATATTAGGTTATTTCATTAAATTCATTCAATTTATGTTGTTTTTTTTAAAGCCCATATCCAATAGAACAAGAATTATCTAAGCCAAAAATAAAAAGTAAAACAATGGAAAAAAATACATATTTGCATCAATTGCGAAGCGTGCTCTCGGTCGGATGAGGCGTACGTTCTGGGATCAGCTGGTGGGGCGGCGTCTCAAAGGAGTTTTCTCGGCCCCTCGAACCCTCAATAGTGTCTTTTTAAACTATGGTGATGACTTGTTCAATTCATTCTAAGTGTGTGTGTATCTTATCATCGAACTAGGTTATCGAATTTTGTCGTTTTACTACTTCCTTTATTTTGTTGTTGGGTATGTACTTTGTTGTTGAGTACGTACTTTCTACATGTTCGAACATGTTACAATAACTTACTGACACACAAGTGCTCAGATTATTAGAATTTATAATTTTTTTCAAGAAATATACATATAAATATCATCCATATGCAAACGACGAGAAGTTTAATATTTTGTCATGGTGGTCGGAAAGGGCCACCACTTTTTGCTTTCTTTCCATAATTGTAGGAGAGCTACTCATTGTTTTTGTTTTTGTTTTTGTTTTTGTTTAACAGAATAGTAAAGCTGTACTGAACATATAAAAATGTACAATACTAAACATATAAAATATTGTGTTGAATGTAAAGTTGTTGAATTGAATTTAGTGCAATAATTTTATATGTTTATTGTAGTTTTCTTATTTTTATTAATACTTGTATTTCTATGTGATCCACACCATCTATACTATATATATAGGAAGATGATCAAATGAGAACTATATTTTTTTGTAAATTATACATAAGACGTGTAAAGATGATGTACATAACGGTATAAAATTTTGCACAATGAAAACTTTCTAAAATTATTTTGTTGTGGAATAATTAGAATATTTTCGTTGTGCATAATTTTATATATTTTGTTCATCAATTTTATACGTTTGTGTAGAGTTTTCAAATTCTTAAAAAATATAAGTTCTCACTGGATCTAACCGTTACTTCGTTAATTCCCTCTTCCAATCCTCTATCGGTAGTGAACTCTAAACCTGTTTTTCGTATTCTATTAACAATCCAGAATGTGATGATCATTTTTAGCTTGTTGATTATGAAAGATCTACGGTGAATGCATCATCTCGTTAGATGAATGCATCATTTGGGTTTGAATTCCATGAGGGGGGAAAATATGTTTTTTTCTTAGGTGAAGTAACTTTTGGTTGGATGTTCAACCTTTGCGGTTGCACGATAACAAAGGTTTTCGCAATAATCAACTCATATATATATAGGTTTTGAAGGGATATGGTTATTGTAAAAATCATCATTAACATATAATCTACGAACTCATGAAATCGCCTAATTCACCGTGGAAGTGTTTGAATTCAAACAAATAAAAATTCTTATATCATGGGATTTGAACCTAAGTGTTTGAATTCATCAAGTAAGATGATAAATTCATCGTAGAACTTCACGAATCAATAGCTAAAAATAATATATATTTCATATTTTAAGATTAAATTATATTTAATATAATTCCTAGGGGTTGGATCTAGTTAAAAGTACATCTTTTTTGAAAATTTAAGAACTAAGCATATAACGTATATAATTGTTGCACAACAGAAACACACAATTTCATAGCATTTGTGCATAGTTCTCAAGTTCTCGAAAAAAAATGTAATTCTCATTTAAACCAATGATACAATCGAGATGAGAGTGATTCAATTGATATCACATGCAACAAAGGATAATAATTATTATTTGAAAGTAAGTTATAAGATAAAATTGCTGCTCTCGAAGAATAACGGACAAGGTAAGTTAAAAGCTAAAAGAATTATACAAACATTGATTCTTCTATGATGAAAGATGGGCAACTTAATTCCAAGGGTGGATGTATGATGTTGTTATTATATTTTTAATTGTACCGTGTAATTGTAATTTTTGCATTTTGCTATGAGACAATTCGATATAGAGTTTGTTTAAAATTTGTAAATCACAAATGGCAATTTCAATTTTTTATCAATGATCAATAAAGTTTGTATAGATAAAGTTCAAAGTTCTTTATCTTAAATCTCAAATTCAAATTTACTGTCGTTTTTCAAATAATTTTGAGTTTGAAACTAATGAATAAATGAATATAAAAAAATCATTAAAAAGTAAAAGGTGTATCGGCGACACATTCGCAGCATGTATATGTGATCGAGTTTGCTATCTGGTTTTGATTTGCTAAGCCATTATTTTACAAATGCTGGAATTCTGGCCAGATTTCAGAGTTTCTCCACCATGATCTTGTAAAGGACGATTAGAAAATGTTTACGTTATACCATTGTTTGGTAGAATATATTGGAAGTAGATATAAAACATCAGTAGAATTATAACTTAGGTGGTGTTAGGATAAGCTTATTTTGGAGAGCTTATAAGCTCCAAAAGCTTATAAGATGTTTCAAGAGCTTCTAAGAGGTAATATACCAAGAGTTATAAGTTGTTAAAATGTTTGGATAATTTATTTTTTAAGTCAAAGAAAGAATCGTGAGTTAGAGAGAGAAAATTATAGTTAGAGATATAAAATTGACGAGAGGCGAAGTTGGTAGTGTATATGTAGGAAATAACAAACTATAATAAGGTTATTTTGACAAATTCATGATTTCTTATAAGCTTATGAAAAAGTAAGTTATGTAACTTATTTTTAGGAGAGTTTATAAGATGTTGGAACTTATTTTGCCAAACACTTTACAACAATTTATAAGCTTTTAAATAACTTTTAAGCTGTTTTAAAGAGCTTATAAGCTCAGCCAGACACCCTCTTAGCCGATGTGGTCGGTATTAATTTAGTTTAGTAATAAATTAATAAAGGGTACCCATTAATATATGTTATATTTATGCTTTGTTTGCATATCCTGATCTACTTGAGAGATAACATACAAAATCTCACAAATTTGGATGATACTTATCAGACATTTACCTTATAAGATATTTTTAATTTGCCTTCCGAAGCAAAGAATCTACATTAATATATTTTGGGTATTTTATATTCTTATTGTACACCCATAGTAGATGATCCTAATTAAGCTGTACTAAGCAAACAGGTGCTTGCTTTCTATATAACATTTTTGAAGCAGAATCTTGCAAAAACAGAAGCTGTTTCCAAGTATTGTCATATACTTTATAATATATACATTTATAATTAAGAATCTTTTGAACATGCAAGTTTATAACTTCAATACATATATTGTGGAAATTGAAAAGAAATATAGGGTGCTGCCCCCCACTTCCTCAATCTGCTTTCTGATGATATTATATCAACACCATGTTTTATTTTTATATTATTTTCTTCTTAAGGATTTCTCTAGTCTTGCTTGCAATTGCTAAAAAATGATACCGACATAACGACAAACGATGAAGATGAACACATATTCTAATTTATCCTCCAAAATTTGATTGTTCGAGATTCTCACTGGATTCTCACATACTCAGAGACAGCTCATGAAACTAGGTATATTATGTAGATTTAAGCTAACAACTTAGTAGTAAATCTAAGTTATATGAATGAAAAACTTGGAGTAGTTACAATATTGTTTTACGAACGCTGAATTTGGATATAGCAGACACATAATTAGTTTAAAAGGTTTAGGAATATTCCAGAATTCAATTATTATGGAAGAGTAAGATTTATTGTTTATTGAATAAAAGAACAATCATAATATGAATAGAGAAGGATTACCAGAACCTGGCTTATTAATTAGATTTACTTTCTGCATGGACTTTAATTTTATTATGTATGTTTTTAAATTTGATTATGTACGCATTTGTACTTATAGGTGTACATCACCCGGTTCATTTTACTTGCACAAGATAGAGATAGACGCTAAGCATAGTTTAATATTACTCCCTCCTTCCCTCATTTACTTCATGGGAATCTGCGAGTTTTATTAAAAGTTATTTTTATTAAAAGTTATTGGATGTATTGTGAGTGAAATAAGGGTCTCACATTAGTATAATATTAAATTAATTAATGGTGAACCATAAATGGTAAAATATGTAAATAAGTGATATATTGAGGATAAGAAAGAGAAATAGTAGTGGGCCATGAATGATAAAAGATATAAATAAAGGGTATTGTTGAAGATAATAAACAGAAAATATAGCTATCATAAATGAAATAAAAAGGAAACTGAGAAACATCCCAAAAAGAAAAACTAGAAAAGAAATTGGAGGACATAGGAAATATATTTTCAATAAGTTATAAGGATATTTCACATTATACTCATAAATCAATTATATATATATCATTTCAGTATCTTATATGTTCTAATCTAGGAAGTGTGTTTAATTTGTTAAGATTATGATAGAATAGAGTATTATGTGAATAAGTATAATAAAAATATCAAGTGTTCATCACAGAGATTAAAATATATAGATCTTAGAAGTTTCAGATACAAATTACTCTCTATGTCCACCAAAAGTTTGAATTTTATTCATTTTCGATCCGTCCACTAAAATTTTATATTTTTGGAAACATTAATTATACTCAATCTATCTACTTATTTATAAAAAAATCTTTCACTCTCATTACTGATTAATATAATAATTTATTATCTCCACTTATTTTAAACTCATTATAATTTATTAAAACTCATACCATGAAGAGTATTAATTTTTCACATGAGGTGGTCTACCGTGATGCGTATTTGATACTTTTATTCAATGCAAATGATATTTTTCTTCAGTACAAATGATGTTTTCAAATTAAATATTAAAAAATAAATAATATTTTTCTTAAAAACAATGACACTTTTACCGTCCACATGGTAAAGGAATTTTTGTGTTTTCACATTAGTATTTATACAATACACGTGTATCATCCTAACATATTCGCAGAGGATCCAAAAGCAAACTCAATGCACCAAATCATATATGCACGCCATGAAACCACATAATCGATTTCACCACAAATAAAACCAAATATAGCAGAAAAAGCACAGCAAAATTTCCAGCTTCGAAAACGATAAAAGCACAGAATTTTTTTCTCATTTAATTTTTCTGAAAAGAAAAGAAGAAAGTAGATAGAGAATGGCATAAGTAGGTGAGAGAGTAACCTGGGGGTGCTAACGAAATCATAGAGTTTGCCTGTGCTGGAGAAGATGATGAGTGCCACCTCAGCATCGCATAGAATAGCAAGTTCCTTAGCCTTCTTCAACAGCCCATTCCTTCTCTTTGAAAATGTTACCTGCCTGCTCGTCATGTTGTCGATTCTCCTTATCACGATCTTCCCTCTCCCCATTTTGATTTATATCGATCCAACTACTAATAACTTGAAATTTTTCATCAAATCAGAAAATGTACCGAAAACTCGAAACGTCAACGCATAGATCATTCATGATCAATTACAAACTAAAGCTCAATTTAACTGCGAACATGTGTTCGTGGTTCTTACTCGGAAATGGAAAATTCCTTTCATATTGATTCCAACAAAAAAAGGAAAAAAGACACACTTACTTGGAAAAGGGATTAAATGAGATGAGTGGTGATCTATTCCATCACATGACCTGTGAAAAGAGGAGAAAGAGAGAGAGAGAGAGAGAATTTTGATTTTTTTGTCACATAATTCGACCGGTCGGCTGCTATTTATGGAAACTTATGGTGAAAATGGAATGGGAATAAGTTTTTTAGGTTTTGAAAAGGAAAACCGCTTCCGCTTTTCGGAAACCGGCGGTGGTTTTAACAAAATCGACACATGGACCAATGGAAATGCGTGGTGTAGACATATGGATCAGCGACGCGTGTTCCATATATATATAGGGAAACTTCCCATTTTTAGGAAATAGCAACTCATTGGAGGTTCGTTTAACTCAATTGACATCTTTGTCCTTTGTCCTCTGAAATTTGATGCGTGTGAGCCGATCGAATACCCGTCACTAGGGGTGAGCATTCGGGCGGTTCGGTTCAAAATCGAACCGAACCCGAAAAACCGAAAAATCGAATTTTTAAAAAAACCCAAACCGAACCGAACCGAATTATCAGATAAAAACCGATCAAATCGAAAATATTCCGACCCGAAAAAATTAAAATTAATTCGGTTTGGTTTTAAGAAACCGTTGTAAAGTAAATGTGTATAAAATGTGTCATCGGAGATAATAAATGAATATATTAATGGATTAAAATTAAAATTAATATTATAATATATATATAAAGTATAAAAAGGAAAGTACATTTTGGTATATAAAAAATAATATTAACCAATTTAAATATATAATAATATAATATAACCAAT
The DNA here is from genome assembly GCA_036937905.1 of Salvia rosmarinus. NCBI lineage: Eukaryota > Viridiplantae > Streptophyta > Magnoliopsida > Lamiales > Lamiaceae > Salvia > Salvia rosmarinus. Next base: position 19,174,347 of record CM072817.1, on the reverse strand, counting down.
TTATATAATAATATATATATATATATAAAATATATATATAAAATATATATATAGTAATAATTAATTAGCGGTTCGGTTTAAAACCGAATTTTTTTAACCAAACCGAACCCGAACCGAATTAATTTCGGTTTTGAAAATTTGAAACCGAACTGAACCGAATTAATGTTCAAAACCGAACCAAACCGCCCATTTCGGTTCGGTCCGGTTCGGTTTTTCGGTCCGGTTCGGTTTTTGCTCACCCCTACCCGTCACACGTCTAATTAGATTTTGTGTTATTTTTAAGACAAAACTCGGTGAACTTCCTTTTTTTAAAAATAATTATATATTAATTATGATGAGTAAAGATAATTAGATTTTGTTAATTTATAATTAAATTTATTAATTCATAATTAAGATTTATTAATTCACTATTGGGGTTTTAATTCATAATTAAGGTTTATTAATTCAAAGTTATGATTTATTAATTCATAATTAGGGTCAGTGACGGAGCCAGGAATTTTTTGTTGGGGGGCCCAACTATTTATAATTTTAAAAGATAATAAAATAATTTTAAAATTAAAATTAAAAAAAATAATAATTTAAATAATATATAATATTATTTGAATAGAGGTAATTGTTCATATTAAAATTTCTTTTTTATTATATTTTAATATCTTGCAAAGATAAAATAATAAGATTTACTAACAAATAACTAAACAACCAATCAATAATAATTATAAATAAAAACTTGTATTGATCATATTAATTCACATATAAAGCTTATTAAAATTTAAATAAATATCATGTATAATTGTTAGAATAAGTTTATCATAATCTTTTTTAAAATTAAATTGATCATAGTTGCATATATCTTTTGTTTTATCAATATAAAATAAAAAAGAAAGAAAGAAAGAGCATAAAGTAGAGAAAAGGGGAAAAATAAAAGAGAAATTAAGAAAATGAAAAAATAATAAAACTGAGAAAAGGAAAAGAGCTGGAGCTGAAAAGGGGAAAAGGAAAAAGTAGAAGAGAAATTGGGAAAAAGAAAAAATAGCAAAAGTGAGAAAGGGAATGAGAAAGTAACAAAATTGAAAAAGAGAGAGGGAGCGAGAAAACGGGAAGAAGAAAGGGAAGAAAAGAATGCAAGCGACATGATTCGAACACGGATTCTTTGGGAACAAATTCAAGCTCTTAACCAATTGCACTATAACAACTTTCTGAACTATATAATAGGTATATAATATTAATATTTTCGAAAAAAGTTGGGGGGCCCATGGGCCCCCCAGGCCCCTACGTAGCTCCGCCACTGATTAGGGTTTATTATTCAAAATTAGGATTTATTATTTTCAATTAGGGTTTATCATTTCAAAATTAGGATTTATTAATTCCAAATATGGTTTATTAATTCAAAATTAAGGTTTATTAATTCAAAATTAGGGTTTATTAATTCATGATTATAGAGTTTATTAATTCACAATTAGAATTTATTAATTCAAAATTAAGATATATTAATTCAAAATTATTATTTATTATTTTACAATTAAAGTTTATTACTAATTAATTTTAAATAAAATTATTTTAATTAATTAATTAATTAACATTAATTAATTAATTAGGGTAGGTCTCACACAAGACCACCCATATTTTTAATTGTACCATTAAAATTATAATAAATTAATATTCATAGGTTAATAAAAATAATGATTTTCTAATCCCAGATTTAACCAACTTAAACAAAATCATCAATTTTAATAAAAATTAAATACTCCCTTTGTCCTTGAAATCTATTCCTAAAAATTTTCATTTTAATAAAAATTTCCTCGAAATCTATTCCTAAAAAATTTTATTTTAATAAAAATTATTGAATGACATATTTTAATAAAAATTATTGAATGTATATCATGATACACAAAATATGCTTTGTAGTCAACTAATTATAACTGCATTTACATGCAACGTTTCCTTTCAAATAAAGTTGCGACGCTCAAAACACCATCATCCAAAATGCATTCAATCTATTAATAAGGTCAGCTCATCATATTCAAGTATAGTTGCTGACAAAAGTTATTTACATCCATTGCTCAATAGTCCCATAAACTTAAGAAATTACTAATTGCATTTTTCCTACTTTTTTTTCCTAATAATTCCTTATTGACGATATATCCAAATAATAGATATATGTATTTGTGTTTTGGGGTTTGCATATACTCATGTTTTGTTACAATTGAAATTGAGAAATCTTCTCTGAAATGGTCTCTCGGGTGAGAGGACAGAACGCTACTAGCGAGGCTTAAAACATCAGTTCAAGGGAGCTTGGACAGGCAAGTATCCTCGCTTCTTATCAAGAAAAGAAAACTGAAGATAAGTACATATAGCGTGGCGTCTCTCATGGGCCGCCCATCTGTATCAGCTGGAGCGGAGATTTCAGCAGCTTCTTCAGCGTATCCACTATGCTAACAAACGAGGGGCGCTCCACTGGGTCGCTGCGGACGACAAAAAAACACTAGTCAAACGACAAATGCTGGTTCACACAAGATGTGTTTGAAAGTATACAAACTCCGCAACAAATATAAGGAAGATGTGAAAAGGTAATTAAGGAAGAAATGTTACTCGGCCCAGCAAGACTCCATCAGAGACACCAAGATCGGGGAGGTGTTTGGTGGGATTGCAAGCCTTCGATTTTGGAAAGCAACTGCTCCAACCACCTACGAGTTTGCATAGATTGATGAGTTTATATGATGCTAGGCAAAACCAAATTCCCTCACCCCAAGAGAGTAAGATTTAATTATTATTATCCTTCCAAGCTACTTATTGCTTCACAGGGTTGATAAATTAGATTTACAATACATGATTTTTGATATTTGAAGGATTACATTATCAAATTTCAAACAAGTCAAAATTGTTCAATCCATCAAAGCATGTGTTGGATACTTTTATCTACATAAGCTATCACCCATAGTAAACACTCACTCAGGGTATCATTATTACCTGGGCAGGGCTAAGACCAATCCATGGTTGTTGCATTGTGACGAGCTCCCACAAAATTACTCCAAAACTGTAAACATCAGATTTCTCATTGGAGGGCTCTCCTCGAAGAAATTCAGGGGCCATCCATTCAGGCTGAAACGAGGAGGGAGAGTGTTACATGCTGAGTGCACTACTAAGAAAATGCTTAACCTCAATTGTTGCGTTTTTCATTATAGTAAGAAGCATATTTAATTCATTTCAATTTGATGAAGCAATGCAGACTATATTCGGCCATCTTGCATGAGGGAGACAGGCACTTCACTTTAGCATTTCTTGAGGTTTCTTAATAAACCTCGGTCATTTTATACAATGATCTCATCATTGGAATCAATGACGAGTGCGAAAAAAGAAAAAGGAATGCCTACAATGGTCCATCTGTTTTGAGAGTAGATGACAATGACATCCACTATATCTGTAGTAGAAATCACATTACAGTGGATGATTTCCAAAAGAGGAATACGAGCATTCAGCCTTACCCTATCGTTTAACTTCTTGATTTACTCCGATGATACCATCATTTGGTTCCGGAAAGTTTCACATGCAATGAAATGAGGCTGATAGAAAACGAGTCATATCATATATGCCAGGAGAAAGTATGCCTTTCTAATACTTCCCAACAAATTCTTCTGTCCAACTCTACCTACACGTTGCAGGTAACAAGAACGTCTCTCTGTGGAGGTGAATACAGAGAACAGACAGAGATGGAGAGATTGCACGCTTGTGTGTAAGAGAGAGATGAGAGGGAGGGGCTTACTGTTCCAGCAACAGACTTGGATGATATGAACGTATTTGCTTTGAATCTTGACAAGCCAAAATCACACACCTAAGTCATATTAAATAAATATGGTTTAGCGACAAAGTAGACCGGTTTAAGCTTGGAGAGACACAGTACGGTAGTTAGTACCTTAACAGTCCAATTCCGATCAACCAACAGGTTCGGTGATTTTAGGTCCCAGTGGACAATAGGCGGGTTAAGACGATGAAGATAATTAATTCCCTTCGCCTACAAGCAGTGAGAACCATAATCAGCTGATTTCAACGATAGGAAGAAAGATATGAGATTTCGAAACAAACCACATCCAAAGCCATGCGTAATCGTCTCCTCTGGTCCAAAATCTCCCCTGCAGCTGGCCTGTGTATCAACCGGAATAGACTGCCTCTGATTCATAGAAATGAAGAGTACAAAGCTTAGAAACCGTATTCTCTTACTTCATAGAAAATGTTTGGATTGGTACTATAATTCGGAAACATACTACCTTGGCAAGTACTCTGTTACTATCGATAGATGTGGACGTCTTGTAACAGCACCCATGAACAGCACGACATTAGGATGACGGACACGTTTCATAATCGCAACCTGCAGGAATCAGAAAATATAAATGCATCAGAAACTTGCAACAAAAATTAAAAAACTAGCCCGTACACTCTGCAGCATATTATTTCTGCCAAAGAAATAAAATATGTATTAGAAGTCAAAGCTCTCCTAGAAGCAAGATAAGTACAAGTTATATTTATCTCTTTTCTGATAGATACTAGATAAAAATATTATCTAAAGATAATCGCCAACTATTCTAGGGAATAAACAGAGAGGGCTTGGAATGGTACTCTCTTCATTGAGAATTCTCATTGTCAGAATCTATATTTAGAATTTACTTTGTATTGGTTTGAGTGAGAGGACGTAGATTGTTATTTGTATTTATATTTCATGAAAGTTTGAAAATGAGAATATTATGATCTTGGCAGTCTTTAGGAAGTATTAAGGCATGGGAGCAGTGGCGGAGCCACAGCTTGTGATGGAGGGGCAATTGTCCCACCTCAAAATTTGCTATTAATACCTTAGTATTAGGAAATATTATAATTTTATCAAAAGTTGCCCCACCAATTTTTTTAAAAAATAGGGGCAAAATATATTTTACTTTTGTTTCTTCATGTGAAAGAGAATAAAATTAAAAGAGAGAATTAGAAATAAGAGAGAGAATTAGGAAGTCTTGCAAGAGAACTGGTGACGACAAAACGAGATATTGTGTATCCGTTGGTGTATAAGTTCATTAAGCTTGCACTTGTTTTACCTGTGGCAACTGCAACAGTGGAAAGAGCTTTTTCCGCCATGAAGATTGTAAAAAGTCGGCTTCGAAATAGGATGGGAGATCGTTGGATGAATGATTGTTTGGTTACTTACATCGAGAAGGAAATTTTTGATACAGTGGATAATGAGTTGATATTACAACGCTTTCAGAATATGTTTAATCGTAGGGAATTACTGTAAAAATATTTTATGATATAACTATTGTCTAATATATTTTTGAGTTCTTAAATATTTTGCCCCCCCTATGTCCGGGGGCCTGGCTCCGCCACTGCATGGGAGTATGATATGTAATTTGAATCACTATGATAGGATTAGTGGTCATGAATATTAGATCATTGTTTTAAAATTTGTGGTAAAATGACACAAAAATGTCCATGAATAATAAAATATAAAATGACCATTTGTAAATGAGAAACATACGAATGTCAAACATTCTTAATACATTACTTGTCTTAAAACCGATGCATAAATTTAAAGAATTGGAAACTTGTAAGAGGGTGTTTGGCTTGGCTTATTTTAGAGAACTTATAAGCTCTAAGAGCTTATAAGATATAATATCTTAAGAGCTTATAAGTTGTCAAAATATTTGGATAATTTAGCTTATAAGTTATAAGAAGAATCAATAAATTAGAGAGGTAAAATTGACGAGATGTGAAGTTGATAGTGTATATGTAGGAAATAACGAACTATAGTAAGATTCTTTTGGTAAATTTATTGTTACTTATAAGCTTATGAAAAATAAGTTGGAGTTAAGCAACTTATTTTATTAGCGGAGCTTAAAAAGTATTGAAGCTTATTTTCACAACTTATAAGTTGTTAGGGGCTTAATTTGCCAAACAATTCGCATGAACTCTATTTTGAAGAGCTTATAAGCTCAGCCAAACACCCTCAAAGCCACCCTCAGTAATTTAAGATTCACATAAACTTTGCAATATATGTCTAGAGCGAAATTCAACAATTCAAGGAGCACAGTAACCATACCTCCCTTAGAAACTCCTTCAATTGATCATCATGAAAATCCTGGATCGTTAGCACCTTAACTGCTACATCCTGCAGTTATTCTAGAATTTCAGTTACATGAAACATCCAAAAGAGTAGACCAAATTGCGGGAAAAAAGAACAGATATCAATAAACATTAAAAAAAATGCACCAAGCAAACAAGAAGTAATCATAACAAAACTAAGAGATCCGTTTTGCACACAACTAACACGAGCCCAAACCAATATATACTAACCGATCCATGCCATTCCGCTCGATGAACTGTGCCGAAAGATCCTATCAGGAGAGAAAACAAGTGCATCATAAACCACACTTTCAACTAGTCAGCATCATTCATTAAATACAAGAATCAGGAAATAAACAATCGTGGTACCAGCTCCAACACGTTCTTTAATATGCAACTCATCCCACGCGATCTCGAGCCAATCCATTGCAAGAGAAGGTTCAATACTCAAATATCTAGGAATCAATGAAGCATGATATTTCACATTATCATAACCTTTGTTCTTAATCTGTGGCTGATCTTTGCTCTCGCAGAAGGATACTTTCTGAGGTTCTCTGCTAGCTGGAGCTAAAAGCGCCTTTCCTGCTAGAACAATCTCCTTTTTGTAAGTCTGTTTTATGATAATTCTGTCGGTTCCTGGTTTAGTATGACCATCTTCGGACACTGCGGCACCAACATCAAAAACTTCTGTGCTGCTATCATCGTTTTCTACTTTTTCTGGATGGATTATGCCCTTGGCTCCATCCGTATGGACTGCAAGTAAGTCCTCATGTAAGTTTGCCAACCTTTTACTTTGAATTAAATTGATCTAATTATTGATCTTCGTTCATGCTTCTCAAAGACGGGAACTACAAAGTTTGTTTAAACCCATGCAGCAACCTAAAAGACCTAAATTCAAATCCGAATATGCTCATTCAAATAATTTTCTATGATAGTTGCTAACCATATCGAGTCTTAAAAAATGCGTAGAGGCATGTAAAGCCAACCTGAATGCATATGACTGTTATTCCCACATGCATACTTTGATTTCACCAATTGACAATCAATCTTATTCTTCAAGTCTTGCTGAAATTCTTTTACGTGAGATATTTGAAACGGAGAGGATACAGGGAAGAGTAAATTTCCATTGATTGATGAATCGGGATTACGAATGTGTCCCGGTTGCGCAACTAGATCAACAACATATTCCCTGCTAAAACAATATTCATTAGAACAGTGAAAAGAAATGATGGCTCACATCCTATTAAGTACTGTACTAATTTAAGATGTAAATAAACTAATTTATCATCCCAACATCATGTTTTGAGAGTAAAAATTAGGAAGCATGTACGGAACAAGCAGTCCGAGGCTTGATTCGTGCTAGCTATAGTTACTTGACAGGATATTCTGCACTAGCTAAGCTCATACTTGCTCCCGTTGAGTGGGATAAGAGTTGCAGAAAAAGTAGCTTTTGTTTCAAAACTAAATGATTAAACGTAGTCTAGCTTCACATTGCAAAAATCAAGCTCATACAATTATTTTTCTCTGAGGATCTAGAGCTGACAGTTGTTTGGTGAAAATCAGTCATAACATGATCTTCAAAGGAAGCATGGACACTGATGCAAGTGGCGACAGACACGCAAGGTCCCAAATGATGCAGCATACAGACAAGATACTTATAAAATACAAAGAACAAAGAGTTCCATAAAATAGAACACTCTTAGAGAAGAGGGCGATTAATAGTCAGAAACACAAAGGAAAACAAGATCTAACCTTGTAACTTTCCTTTCATCATCAATTTTGATCAGGCATGACGATTGATGTTCAGAAACACAATACTTGCAACCTCGAGCAATCCGACAAGGCAGACCTACATAATCTGCTAGTTTCTGAAAATAGAAATAGGTTGTTTTAAATACTAAATCATTGAGGGCCAACTCATGGAAAATGGGCACAACAAAGTGCACATCAATCATGCGCATAGTGTTGCTCAAAACGAGAAAAATGAATAACAAAAAAAAAAGATAAAGATACTAATATCATATTAGAAGAGGGGAGTCGAAAAATAGTCCATGCCCGAGTAAGAAGACAAAAGGTGGAGTGATCATATTAGAAGTATTACTTTGACAAAAGCAAGAAAGAGAGAGAGAAGGTGAAAGACATTGATAAGTACATATCTTTCCAATTTTCCTTTGCAGAAGTCACCAAGTATCAAAGTAAGTTGAGAACATTTTACATTTCATGCAAGTTAAAGTAGTTTACTACCCTTGAAGTTAGCTACACGAGTATTATTTTGGAAATGTTAAATAATAAAAAATAAGTTGGTTCATCTTTTTCAGACCATACATTATAGGATGCAATACAGGCTGAAGTTATATGAAAAGGCAAGATTAAATGAATCTTGAATTACATGAACCAATTCCACAAATAGGAACTAATTTCGCCTTCGACACTAGAACAAATCCAAGTTTCATTTTCCCTGAATATCTAATGAATGTTTAGAATCACTGAAATAAAAGCATTGTAAAAACAGGATTCATTGTGGATAAACATATTCACCTTGAACAAAATAGCGCGGTGCCTGCAAAGCCCCATAGATAGGCTACCAATTGGAACGATGATGCATTTATATAAATCCTTAAATCTCTGATTCACCAACTTCCAGCCATGATTAAGGTGGCCTTGCTCCAAAGAAAACGAACCCCTTGAATTTCACAAACTTAAGGTCATGACAAGGAAGCACGCAACATTTAAGCAAAAAATACATATCCAATAGGGGGGTGTTTCCTATTCAGGATTAGCCTAGATAGATAAACATAGTATAGACTATCTTATTGTTTACTAACATGGATTGTAACGTTTGGACAATTTAAGCTAATTTGCTTGCTTCATATCCAAAAAAAAATGGTGGGATTTGAAAAATCTAGCGATGAAAATAAAAATGTTCAATCATGTATGTTATCAATCCAAAATAGTAAACGCCCCCTAAAGCTATAACAAGCTTAATATCTACCCCAAAGAGAGAGCAACAAGCTTTGCGAGTTCCTCAGCAAGAATGAGGTTACTCTCAGCAGAAAAATATATCTCCTGAGCTTTATCTTCAAGCTCCCTTAGCTGCGAGTCACCACGACGATCCACCGAAATCACCTCCAACGAAGAACCATTGGGTTCGACACTTGAGAGCGCCATCAACGAGGGCATCCTTCTGCCTTCCTCCAGCTCGTTGCACATTAGCCATAGATATGGATTCATACCCAAGATGTTGTAGAATCCATCCGTTATTTTGTCAGTGTATGACAAGCAACCACTCACCTGAAACAACAAATGCAAATCAATGATCAAATAGAGATATAATATTATGAAGTAGAAGACAATGAAACGCAACTTAGTTGGTAAGTAAAACGCCCCCTCCCCAACCAGTAGGTCGGGGGTTTGAGTCAACTAGAAAGCTATTGTGTGTCTCAAAAAAAATTACAAAAAAAGAGAGGAAAATCGACACAATTAAAACCTTTCTGGCTTAACTACTAGAGGAAAAAACCAGTAAAGGAAAAAGAGTATTCGTCTAAATTGGAAATAAATAATAATGATACAATTAATTTGATGATTGATTACTAAATACTATTTACAGATCCCATACCCAAAGACGGTTGGAGACGGTGTCAGCATCGGGAGCGCCGCCGATCCTCCGGTCCTGCAGAAGCAGAGGCTCCGTCACAAGCGCCGCCTGTTGAGTGAGGCGTTTGGCCAACATCAGCTGCAGATAGTAGCCCTCTTTATACCTCTGCAACACCCCATCCGCCGCGGCTGCCTCCTCCGCCTCCGCCGCCGCCGCCTCCTCGTTCACTGCGGCGGACTCTTTCAGTATTCCGGTATTATTCGCCGACCAATTCCCGTCCAAAGTGGTGATCCCCGAGAACAAGCTCCCGGCGTAGCTGGTGCTCTCCGCGCTCGACAGTCTCTGCAGCGAAACCTGCCGCTCAATACAACTCTCATTGCTAGGCTGCCGCCTCAGCAGTGACGACTCCACCGGCGCCGGCGCCGGCAGCGGCAGCGGCAGGAGCCGCTGCGTCGATTCATCCTCCTCCTCAACACCGTCATCGTGATTGTACAATTTGATCTTTGCGCGATTATCAAATTGAGAACTCTCCTTCTGTTTCTTGTCGGAAAGCCACTTTACGAAGGCGGCGAGCTGATTCCCGTGAATCTTGTCGCCCGTGACTCCGCCGCAGCCTTTAGCGTCGCCGCCGCCACCTTTAGGGTCCTCATCTACCAGCAGCTGCTTCTTCTCGTGATCGGCCGCCAACTTGTTGAAGTTGCGGTCCGGAAATTGCCGCGGGAAAACGTAGGTCGTTCGATGCGGCATCTTTTCCTGATTCACGTGATCACCAGATGATTTTTTATTTCTCTCTCTCTCCCTCTCTCTCAATCCGCCTTTAGCACATCGCCATGAAGATCTTTGACGTCAAATCCTCAGCAACTTGAATCTGCACCGAAAACGACAACGTACCATCGCCGGCGAACAGCAATCCAAATTACATTCTCATACAAAAAAAAATATGGAAGTGATCATCACCTCAAATTCAACAACTCATGCATATTCAGACTGATAATCATCCAAAAAACTTAAAAAAGAAAAAAGGACTGTAACGCGAGTATTGCCGGAAGAAGGAGAGCAGACGGACATACATGAAACACACACACCACACGCACTAATGAATGAAGAAACTTAGAAAGATGAAGACAAATATATATATATATATATATATATATATATGTGTGTGTGTGTGTGTGTGTGTGTGTGTGTGTGTGTGTGTGTGCCAGTATAAGTCGTAGAAAGAGCAATATACATATTGTATTTGGTGGAGAGGAAGACCAAAGGGAGCAGAGTGTTGCGTTGCAGCCGACTATTTTAAGCGCCAACTTGCGCAAACATGAATATTTTTATGGTGGCCGATGCCTGGGGCTAAATTGCACCAGGGTATGGATGCGCACCCTGCTTCGGCGTTTGCCACGTCGATTTTGAAGGAGTTGGCCACGGGACACGTAACCTCAGTTAGTAAGAAAATGTGAATCTCAACCCAAAGCGTATGTTAGCCAAGACCAGGGTGTTAGAAAATATTGAGGCAAAGGTACAGCTGGGGACCAATAGTGCTAGCTAATCGCATTGGGAAATGAAAACAAACAAAATGATAGTGTTACGTGCATAGACTCTCCAAAATTATACTCAATAAAAGATAGGATAAATCAGGCAACGTAGTAGCAAATTCAGAAGTATAAATTTAATTTTTAAATAATATTAACAAAATTTATATTTTCGAAGTATTACTTCAAATTAGAAGAAATGTAACATGATCCACATTAAACATATTCATCAACTAAATTTTCTTAATAATATTTTGCAGAGCTAGTAAATTCCCATTAAAAAAAGCTGGAGGTTTAGTATCAGACAAAATATTAGGTTAATGTGATTTATTGTTCCAAAAGTGTAAGTTTTCCGAGAGTCTCAATACCCCAGTCACATAAGAATATGAGAAGATAAATCACGGTGACTCAACAGTTAAGAAGTTTGGAGGACTTTACCTAGTGTCCACAAAGAATCATTTTTAGGATGAAACTCTCTCACTGTGGCTGCTGCTAGGACTCAATCCTTGATTCTTGTTCCAAAGTTGATAGCTCTTAACCAATTAAGCTAAACCCGTGCGGACAAGGTTAATGTGATTTATTATACCTACATGTTATCAATATAGGGATAACAACGCCATTAAGTATTTTGTAAAATCCCATCAAATACAACGAGTACTGGGGTTCTAAGCTAACCTTTGCCTAAATCTTAGAAAAAATCCGATTGAAAAAACTTGTGTCCTAAATCCATATAATATTACCTAGTTATCCGACCCATTCATATAACATATAAGTTTTAAAAATATGTAAACAATCAAATATGAGTTGTTATATTAACAGGATATCTGAGCGTTCCAATAAAAAGTCGAACTACAAAGTAAATATTAATAACAATTGATAGAAATAATGAAAGATTAAAAATTAAACTTCAAGTATCAAATTAGAAATTATCTAACTTTCATATGTGTAATATCCAAATAATATTCTAAATTATCAAAATAAACATGTAGATGGTATTTTAACTTCTCAAATTTTCGATAAACTTATAACCTTTCGTGATTACATTAAAAAAGGTAAAATAAAATTAACATATAAATTCGTTTTAAATATTATCTCTATATGAATAGATTTACGTAGCAGCTACCACAGACGATCCCTCGAAACCTTCTTGAATTTGTCATAGGTACTATTTTAATATTTATCCAAAATCATGGATTTAGTAAAAAGATCGATACTTATGAAAACAAGAACTTTATCATCACTAGTTGAAGAAGAGATTGGCTTTACTTAGAAGGAGTGAGTTTAAAATTTGAACTCTTATCTTTTTTGCCCTTAATACAACGAGTTTCATTATTTGGTCCACTTCATGATATAAAATATATTGATTCAAACAAACTTTTTTAATTGTTCGCGACAAATTAAATTTGCCATCTCGAAAAATAAATTATTTTTGTCATGGTGGTTGCCAACAATGAAATCTTAAATTTGTCAGTTAGTTCAAGCTTTATCATTAATTGAAACGGTAAAGATTTGATTACACCATTACCAATTAAAATTGAATTAAGTTCATTGAAACACTCATTATCATATCTATCATTTAGAACCATGATCCTATTCTTATATATATAAAATGTACTAGTATATATAATATTTGGTATTGCACTTCATTCATTTAATGCACCTAATTTGCATGTATATAACATTTGTATGCCATTAAGATTAACAGGAATCAACAGATTCTTAATCTACACCGAATAATTATTTCGCCAAACTATTTTATTAGATATTCTTCCTGCATAAGATGCAATCTGATGTGCACTCATTTTTGCACTTCTATAAGATGCTGACAGTGAGACATTTGTGTATCAACATCATAGTTCACTGGAGATTATCCGACAACAAATGAGCGCACCTCCAGTTTTGAAAGAACATGATTTGTAAGAATGGAATCCATCAAAATATTTATGGCAAAAACTTGTATGTATTTGTATTCGTCCTAATTAAATTTAAATAAAATTTATTAATTCCTGATTAGGAATCAATTAGGCTCGAACAATCACCCAACTCCAAAGCGCCTTTACCGTAGTCAAAAAATTGCAAAGGGCCGGGGTGGATTATACTGTTCAGGTCGGTTAACTTATTCAACATATACATCACTAATCTTCACTAATATAAAAATTACCTAAATTATATCGTGGCCCAGGGCAAATGGTGGGCTGCATTAGCCAATAGCCAAGACTCAAGATCAAAACTGGCCAATCAGCTGCAGAATATTATGTAAAGGCTTAAATTATTTATTATAAATTTGACTTTATTGGAGGTTCACTTTGTACCATTAAGAAAGAGGATAAGTGGAAACATTTTTTATTGGACGATTTTTTCTGTTACAGCAGACACTGTTTTCTGGTACAGCAGCCATGGAAAGGAAAAACAAGAGGAAAAAGTTGTATATTTATTCATCACTGAAAGTTTCTCCTTTTGATTAGGCGTATTTTATACGCATATTTTGGATGATTTTGATGAGTTTAAATGCTTAATATCTACTTAATCATATTTTATGAAGCTAATTGCATATTTTGTGGATGTTGTAGGTGTTCATATTATTTTGGAAGAAAAATCATAATTTTGGAAGGAAATTGGAAGATAAAGGATTGAAAGAATATTATTGTGGAGCTTATTATTTTTATCATGGAAGCTTTTATCTTTAATTGGATATTATTTTATTTGGTTAAACCTTTTCTCCAAGGCCTTTGTTTCGGCCCATGTAGTTTAGGTTAGCTATTGTATTTATATTATTAGTTAGTTGTTTTGAGAGGGACAATCATAATTCCTACGCCTCCACTTTGGAATTGAGAAAACTATTCCCACGCCTCCAAACACTACACAATTTTTCTCACGCCAACAATTTGATACAGAGGAGCTTACGTGAATTGAGGATTGGTTTTGGCAATCAACCATTTTTCTCTTTTTCGTTCTTTATCATTCCAGCAGCTTTTCCTTTATTCTTTATTTATTCTTTTGTTTTTATTCTATATGAGTTCTAGCTAATCTCTTTATTCTGGCAACGATTAAGGAAGCCCTAGCATGATTCATATGTGAGATCTAATTTGTTATTTATCCTTTAATTGTATGCAAGTATTTGTTGTTCTCTATTTTCTCTCGTGATTTAATTGTTTCAACCGCTAGGTAGTCGCGAATATTTAGTGAGTTGGAATTAATTAATAGCCAATTAAATCGGCCATACGTAATCGTGGTTTAGGTTTGATTAGTGGTAAATTGACCTTCGTGTCAAGGAATAACAATCTTAATTCGGTAATCCTGCGCCGAGTTTATCGGTTTTGAATCGGGTCTCTAGTTCTTAATGCTGTTGGCTCATTAAACCTATAGAGCGTCTCTTACGGTTGTCGATCGATTAGAGAAATAGTTAGTGAAGCGCCTTCCAATTATCGAGAAGCTAAGGAGAGATAAGATCGCGTCGAAGCGCCTTCGTGGTCATAACTGGTTTATTTGCATGAGTTAAAGTTATCTTTGCATCGATGAACAAAAGATCAAGCTAGGGTGGAATTAATTGGTCACGAATATCTTCACGCATTTGTTACCTTTCTCAATATCTATTCTCTTTAATCATAATTCAATTCCTCATTCTATTTATTGTTTATTTAATTATGCCTAGTTCCTAGTAATCCCAATTTCTTCATGGTTACGTTGCAGGTCGAAAGTTTAGGAGAATTCTCGCCGATCCCTTGGGAGACGATTTTGCTTACTGCTGTCTGCGCAGTTTGGGCATACCGACTGTCTGTCAGTCGAATATTTTGCCTACTGCTGTCTGTACGGTTTGGGCATACCGACTGTCTGTCAGTCGATTATTTTTGGTGAAAAGCGACGCATCAAATTTTGGCGCCGTTGCCGGGGATCGGTTTAAGCAGTGATTCTGTCTAATTTTCGATTTGCCATTTTTATTTATGTTATTTTCTTTTAGTTTATGCCTCGTTCTTCTCGTACATGTGAATTAATTTTTAATCCAGAGATCGAGAAGACCGCACGGAGATTGAAAAAACGAACCAAGGAGTTAAAGCAGGGTGTTAGATCAAATTCACTAGACTCTGAAGTTGAACATATAGTTGAAGTTCCAATGGGTGACGAGAGGCACATTGTGAATCCTAATCCGCCAAGAGCTCAACTGATAAAGGAATTAGGCCGCCATAGGAGCAATCGCCCGTTGTGCATCGTTCTGCCCACTATCAATGGAAATGCTGAAATACGACCTGGTTTCATTCAAGTGCTACCTAAGTTTGGGGATTTACCTGGAGAGAGTGCACACAAGCACCTTGCTGAGTTTGATTTAGTTTGCGCGACTTTACGTCCTAATGGTTTTTCTGAAGATAATTTGAAATTGCTAACTTTTTCTCACACATTGCAGGGCAAAGCTCGAGATTGGCTTTTTGATCTTCCTCCTAGTTCGATTCGAACTTGGGATGATTTGGAAGAGCAATTTTGAGAAATTCTTCCCGAATCAAGAGTCGCAAATTTGAGAATGGCTATCAGCAAGATTAAGCAAAAGAAAACAGAGAGCTTGTCTGACTATTGGGAGCGGTTTCAGCAATTGTGTCGTAAATGCCCTGATCATGGATTTTCTGAATATCAATTGCTTACTAACTACTTTTATCGTGGTATGTCTCCTCTTGATAGGAAGATTGTTGATGCTGCTTGCGGGGGAAGTTTAACTAACAAAACATTGGAGGAAGCCACACAACTCATTGCTGACATGGTTTCCAATGGACAACAATATGAAGATGAGGATGATGACCGTTATGCACCGCCGCATGGCGAAAACTCGGGAGTGAATGAGAAAATTGATGCTCTAACTTCCTTAGTTAGAGGCTTTGTCGTAGCTCAAACTCGAAGATGAAATGAGATTTGTCTTGAAAATACTCATTATACTGATTCTTGTCCTACTTTGCAGGAAAATCGTGCTGAGCAAGCATGCATGGGATCTGGAGATGAGCAACATATGAATGCACAAAGGTATAGGAGAAACGATCCTCTCTCCAACACATATAATCCAGGCTGGAGAAACCACCCAAATTTTAGATGGAATCAGCAAGAGCCTGGAATTTATGCGCAGAATCCTGTACAAGCTGGTCAGTATGCCCATCCCGTCCGTGCAGAACCGAATATGAGTGATATCATGAAGAGTCTCGCCCAGAGCAATGAGATTGTCAAGAACTTGGTGCAAAGCCAGCAAGCATTCCAGCAAGAGACGCAAGCCGCGTTGGGAAGTATGGGCACAGATTACTCACCGGCCACTCAAATGAATCGGATACAAAATAACCAAGGAAACTTCCATCTCAAACGAGTTGAATCCGAAGGAGAACGTGTCGCTGTTATTCTAAGGAGGGAAAGATGTTAGTTGAACCGGAGCTTAAAAGAAAGATGAGGAAGAAAAATGAAGAAGTCGAGAAAACCCAAGGCCATGAGGAGCTACAGACTTCCACAGAGATCAATTCCTCAAAGGTAAGTGGAGAACCTAAAGTTTCAAATTCTCAATCATTGATTACACCTCCATTTCCTTCCAGGTTGGCACGAAACAAGAAAGAGGAGGATGACAAGGACATTTTGGAAGTTTTCAAGAAGGTAGAGATAAACTTGCCTCTGATTGATGCAATTAAACAAGTTCCCAGGTACGCAAAATTCTTGAAGGAGCTTTGCTCTAAAAAAATGAAGTTTGGGAATGATGCAAAAATTAGAGTAAGTGAGAATGTGTCTGCTGTTATTCAAAGAAAATTGCCGCAAAAGTGTAAGGATCCTGGTATGTTTACTATTCCATGCATAATTGGCAATCAGAGGATCGAGAAAGTCATGTTAGATCTAGGCGCATCAATAAATGTCATGCCATACTCTGTGTACAAGGACTTAAATTTAGGGCCTTTGAAACAAACTGGTGTTGTCATTCAATTAGCGACAGGGTCTAATGCATATCCTGAAGGTGTTGTTGAGAATATTCTTGTGAAAGTAAATGATATGTATTTTCCTGCAGATTTTTATGTTGTTGACATGGATGATTCTCGCTTTAAGAAGATCTTTGATTTTATTAGGAAGACTATTCATGAAAACCGCTAGAGCAAAATTGATGTGGATAATGGTCTTTGAGCCTCGAATTTGATGGAGACATAGTCACATTTAATGTATTTGAAGCTATGAAGCATGTTGAAGATCCCGAACTGCTTACATGATTGATATTATCGACCTTTAGTTGATAACTTTGTTGAGAATTTCGTGGATGATGAACTAGAGCACGTTCTTATTAGTGCATTGAGTGAAGAAGATGGAAAACAGAGGAGAATGACGCCATTAAAGAGATTATCAGGCTGATGTACTCATGGAAGAAGTTCCATTCGGCACCTGTCGAGTAGGATGCCCATCCCGACCAGTACAGAACCGATTTTTCCATCTGTTGAGAAATCACCCAAGCTGGAATTGAAAATGTTACCTCAACACTTGAAGTATGTGTTCTTGGGGGAGCACGACACACTGTCGGTCATAATAAGCAAAGACCTTCGTGAAGAACAAGGGAATTTGACTTGGAAATCAAGGATAAGAAGGAGCCGAGAATTTAGTTGTCGATCATCTCAACAGATGCCGAATGGCCCAGCTAGTATGCCAATACCGCACGATCCTCCGGATAAACAACAGTTTGCAATAGAAGAGATGAAGATAGTCGAGTTTCAAGAGATGAACTTGCTACTCGTAGTCAACTCCCGATCGTACCACCATGGTGTCTCGGTCTTGGACCTTAAACAAAGCGCTGCTGGGAGCTTACCCAAGATTTCTTTTCTCACCTTTATCTTTATTTCATGTTTGTTTTATTTTCAGTTTGTTTAAAAAAAAAAAATTTAAAAAAATTTAAAAAAGTTGTTGATTTGGGTTTCTTTTGGCGTTTTTGCGAGGAATAGGGGCATCCGTTAATTGCTGGAAAAGAAGGACCATATCGCTATGGATTGCCGCCTCACACAGATGGAGCAACGCTTTGACCATCCCCACCCACCACCTTCGATTGAGCATTGAGCACTTCAGGGAAGTCTCTTTTGCTTTGTTTTCTTTTCTTATCTTATTATGGTTTTAACACAATGAGGACATTGTGTAGTTTAAGTGTGGGGATTTTGGAGTCATATGTCTATTGGGGATATCTTTTGTTGGGTATGAGTTATTGTTCGATTTGGCTATTGTGAGAAAAATAACATGAATGGAATAGATTGGAATATTGTGATGGGATTGCTTGGTTGATTTCCTTGATGAAAATAATTTTGTGAAAGCTCTTATGTGTCTAAGGATGAGAAAATGTGCTTAATTGATCAAATTTTGAAAACCTACTCAAATATGTGAGGATTGAGCTTATGAGCAAAATTATGAAATGCTCCTTACTTTTGTTGAGAGGTTATGTATTCTTGATATCTTGATGTCTGGTTTGCCTTGTTGTCATAGTCGAACTTATGAAGTTGAATTCTTGCATGAACATGATTTAGGCATTTATTTTGGATTGATAATTCTTAATCATCTTATATTTTCCTAGAGAGCCCACTTGAGCTTTTACCTTTTTCTTGATGAATGAAAGCCACAAAATAATGAACCATAGCCTTTTTAGCCTTCTTTGTCCCACCAACAATTTGCAAGTAGTTGAGGAAGATGAAGTGATAAGTGATAAGTGATTGTGGAATTCTAGCTATTTGGGAAAGTTGGTGTATTTTGTTTTATAAAAGGGTAGTTGGGTTTGTGAGATGATGAGATTAAGGGCACTGATGTGGGTGTGGTTACATATTGAGAAATGTGTTGATGACAATTTTTGGCTATTTGTTGGCTGCTGCTTCTAAGTAAAAAAAAAGAAAAAAAAGAGTTGTAGAAAAAAAAAAAGAGAAAAAAAGAAAGAAAGAAAAGAGTTGGTAGCAGAATACTAAAGAAAAAGAAGTCAAAGAAGGAGAAGGAATTTTGGGGAGTAAAGTAGAATATTTGGGGTTTTGTTTTGGGAGTACACATGTGATGAACTGCTTGCATTTTGTTGGATTTAATAGCCATTTTCAATACTTTTATTTCTCCTACCTATGCACCCTAGCCCCATTACAACCTATGAAAGTCCTAATGATTTATGCTTGAATTTCATTTCATTTTGTTAGAGATAGTGACATATTGGCAAACTTGTGATGGATAGAGTCAAGATGCTTTAGTGTGAATTTATCTTGTCCTTGATTTTTGAGCGATCTTGAGTGAATCTTGTGAGGCTTGATTGATTGCACTATTTTGACTTGGATGAAGGGTGTATACATGAAATTGTTAGAATCAAGGAATGGTTTGTGGTATGAATGGTGGTTATATTTTGATCTTGACTATGATTGTTGTTTCTTGATCAATGGCCAATTGGTATTTCTTTTGAATCGAGTTCCTACCTAGTTTGTGTTTTTATCTTTTGTTTTGCTTATGCTCGAGGACGAGCATTATTCAAGTGTGGGGGGATTTGATTAGGCGTATTTTATACGCATATTTTGGATGATTTTGATGAGTTTAAATGCTTAATATCTACTTAATCATATTTTATGAAGCTAATTGCATATTTTGTGGATGTTGTAGGTGTTCATATTATTTTGGAAGAAAAATCATAATTTTGGAAGGAAATTGGAAGATAAAGGATTGAAAGAATATTATTGTGGAGCTTATTATTTTTATCATGGAAGCTTTTATCTTTAATTGGATATTATTTTATTTGGTTAAACCTTTTCTCCAAGGCCTTTGTTTCGGCCCATGTAGTTTAGGTTAGCTATTGTATTTATATTATTAGTTAGTTGTTTTGGAAGGAGACAATCATAATTCCTACGCCTCCACTTTGGAATTGAGAAAACTATTCCCACGCCTCCAAACACTACACAATTTTTCTCACGCCAACAATTTGATACAGAGGAGCTTACGTGAATTGAGGATTGGTTTTGGCAATCAACCATTTTTCTCTTTTTCGTTCTTTATCATTCCAGCAGCTTTTCCTTTATTCTTTATTTATTCTTTTGTTTTTATTCTATATGAGTTCTAGCTAATCTCTTTTATTCTGGCAACGATTAAGGAAGCCCTAGCATGATTTATATGTGAGATCTAATTTGTTATTTATCCTTTAATTCGTATGCAAGTATTTGTTGTTCTCTATTTTTCTCTGTGATTTAATTGTTTCAATCCGCTAGGTAGTCGCGAATATTTAGTGAGTTGGAATTAATTAATAGCCAATTAAATCGCCATACGTAATCGTGGTTTAGGTTTGATTAGTGGTAAATTGACCTTCGTGTCAAGGAATAACAATCTTAATTCGTAATCCTGCGTCGAGTTTATCGGTTTTGAATCGGTCTCTAGTTCTTAATGCTGTTGGCTCATTAAACCTATAGAGCGTCTCTTACGGTTGTCAGTCGATTAGAGAAATAGTTAGTGAAGCGTCTTCCTAATTATCGAGAAGCTAAGGAGAGATAAGATCGCGTCAGAAGCGTCTTCGGTGGTCATAACTGGTTTATTTGCATGAGTTAAAGTTATCTTTGCATCGATGAACAAAAGATCAAGCTAGGGTGGAATTAATTGGCTGCCGGAATATCTTCACGCATTTGTTACCTTTCTCAATATCTATTCTCTTTAATCATAATTCAATTCCTCATTCTATTTATTGTTTATTTAATTATGCCTAGTTCCTAGTAATCCCAATTTCTTCATGGTTACGTTGCAGGTCGAAAGTTTAGGAGAATTCTCGCCGATCCCTTGGGAGACGATTTTGCTTACTGCTGTCTGCGCAGTTTGGGCATACCGACTGTCTGTCAGTCGAATATTTTGCCTACTGCTGTCTGTACGGTTTGGGCATACCGACTGTCTGTCAGTCGATTATTTTTGGTGAAAAGCGACGCATCACCTTTAAAGGGGAGATCATTTACAATATATGGAAATAAATCATGCTAATTTTGGTGTGATCAATCTTGACCCATATTTCCTGTGACTTCCCTTTCTAACCTCTCTTTTCCTTCTATCATTCTAACACTCCCCCTCAAGTTTAGTAACGGGATCTCCGATACTCAACTTGTCGAGGAATTCAGTCAAAGTTTTAGAATTTACAGCTTTGGTCAAGATGTCTGCTAACTGTTCTTCAGATCGAACAAAGGGTAATTCGATGATGTCTTTCTCAATTTTCTCCTTGATGAAGTGTCGGTCCACCTCAACGTGTTTGGTCCTGTCGTGTTGGACGGGATTTTCTGAAATGCTAATCGCAGCTTTATTATCACAAAACAGCCGACTCTTTTGTGATGGAGAATAACCCATCTCAGTTAGCAATTTTCTCAGCCATAGAACTTCCGTAAGTCCACTCTTAATTCCTCGAAACTCGGCCTCAGCACTCGATAATGCAACCACCTTTTGTTTCTTACTTCCGGTAACTAAATTCCTCCAACAAACGTGAAATACCCCGTCGACCTCCTATCCGCTTGGACTTCCCCCTAATCTGCATCGGTGTATCCATGAATCAGTAAGTGTCCATTTTTTGAAGTAAAACTCCATATCCGACAGTGCCTTTCGGATAGCGGACAATTCTTAGTGCAGCCCATATGTTCCATTGAGGTTGATGCATGAATTGACTAACAATCCCATCTGCGTGGGCGATGTCGTCGTCTAGTATGGGATAGATAGATTAGCTTCCCTACTAGACGTTGGTATCTTCCTCGATCTGTCAGTTCGGCTCCTTCCACAATCTGTAATCCATGATTTGCCACGATCGGTGTATCAGCTGGTTTACAATCAAGCAAACCAGTTTCAACCAACAAATCCAAAACATATTTTTTCTGTCTTAAGAATATGCCTTTGTTGGACCTTAGGACTTCTATTCCAAGAAAATACTTCAGAGCTCCCAAGTCTTTCATTTCAAACTCCTGAAATAAGTTCTTCTTTAAACTTTCGATTTCTTCAATGTCGTCACCTGAATGATCATATCATCCACATAGATGATCAAACATGTTATTAGGTCACCTCTCTTTTAAAACAAAGTATGATCGAGTTACTGTTTGTACCCATATTTCACCATGGCGTCATGAACCTCCCAAACCACGCCCTAGGTGATTGTTTTAAGCCGCATAAAGTCTTCCTCACGACACACTTCACCATTTTCAAATTCTCCGTGAGGCGGTGGTGCCTCCATGTAGACCTCATTTTTAGTTCCCATGTAGAAAGGCATTGGTTACATCAAATTGATGAAGTGGCCAATCCCGGTTTGTCGCAATTGACAACAAAGATTCGACAGATTCATCTTGGCAACTGGAGAAAAGGTTTCGAGTAATCAACTCCATATGTCGTGTATAACCTTTAGCTACCAGCCGCCCTTGTATCTCTCAATTGTGCCATCGGGTCGTCGTTTGATGGAGAAGACCCACCCACGACCAATGTGGTTTCTTGTCCTTTGGTAACCTACATTTCTCCCATGTGTTGTTTCGCTAAAGCATCAATCTCTCTTTCATTGCCTCTCCGTGAATCATGCTCCATGGCCTCCTCAACCGAACGAGGAATCTCTTCTTCCGTAGAAGTCTTGTCTCAAAAGCTCTGTGCCGTCTTGGTGAGGTAACTTTAGCATCATACCAATAGGATACCGGATTTCGACCTATCTGCTCGGGAGAGTATCTCTTAGGTGGGATCCCGGTGTTTCTTGGTGGCAATACATATCGATCCGTATCAACCTCATCTTGATCATTAGTCTCATGACTTCTCTGCCTTCTTCCCCGACATCATTATTAGTCTCGAGGATAGAATTATCGTTAACTTCATCGAAATTGCACCTCGGGTATCGGAGTGGGATGAAGATGAACCAGCGTATTTGAACCGTGTTCGGTATTTGAACCGAGTTCGGTGGTGGACCGTATGACCGTATCGATGTCGGTTCAACTGCATTAACCTCATCGGTTGGACCCGTTTCCGCACAACAAGGCTTGGCATTGACAACCACTTAGAGAGTCACTACTTTTGTTTTCCTCACTCTCCCGACGACTAAGGTGGTGGTAAAATATTCACTCTCAGAAAGTCACGCTTCATGGTGGTGAACATGTGACGAGTTTCGAGATCATAGCACCGATACCCTTTTGGTGGATACCATATCCGACAAACACACATTTAACCGCACATGGAGATAATTTATGTCGGTTATGTTTAGGTATGTGAACAAACACGAGCAACCAAGATTCTTGGTTGAAGAGTCGGGTAACCGGTATTTGGGCTTGTGTGGAAAGACATTGAAGAGGTGTTTGAAGAGAGGGGCTTTTGTAGGAAGACGATTCAACAAGTAGACAGAGGTGGCGGTACCTCGGGCCAAAAAGAGAGGGTTCGATTCGATCGGCATAGCCCGAGCCATTTCTAGGAGGATTCGATTTTTGCTCATGACACCATTTTGTTCGAGTGTGGGCGGTGTAGTCGATGGACCACACCTTCGTGTCACGTAATTGTTTCATACGAGAATTAACATATTCCCCCATTATCGAACGTAGAACCCGGATAGTTTTCGAATTGTGTTTTGACTAAGGCATAAAAGTGGGCAAATTTCTCAAATACCTCATTTATGTTTTAAAAATAGATCCAAGTCATTCGAGAATAGTCATCAATAAAGAGTAAAAAATATTGAAAACCTTGACCCCAACAAGAGGGGTGCGGACCCCAAACATCCGAATGAACTAAGGAGAAAATAGAATCAACTCGAGTATTATTAAATTTAAAAGAATGTCGATGGCTTTTGGCCAAAACATGTTTCACAACGCATATCCCTAGAAGCCACAAGTTTAGGAAAAAGTTTTAAATAGGTCGTGGATGGATGTCCTAACCGACGATGCCAAAGCCAAGCCTCCCGATCTCCGTGTCCGTGAGTCAAGTCGCAGCACCTTTTGAACTATCTCATCCACATAATACTGATCCATGTCGTTCGATTGCCACGCCCAATAATCTTCCCGTCCCGATATCCTCGTAACAAATGAGCGAGGTTGCATTAGCGAGTACAATTTAGTTCCTTGTGACATGGGCGATGGAAAGAAGCTTATGTGATAAAGAAGGAACAAATAAACAGTTTGAAAGCTTTAGGGTGGGAGATAGGGCAATAGTCCCAAGACCCTTTACTGGAGCCAATTCTCCATTAGCAGTTTGAACATGAGTTTTCGGGATGTGGTAGATCGGACAATATCGAGGCATCAAATGTCATGGTGTCAGAAGCACCACGTCAAAAATCCATCGCTCATTTTTTCCATTACTAGGAATTGTAATTGTCTCTGCAGCTCGTCGCCTGCCTCTACCACTCCGTTGCCGCCGATTTGGTGTTGGCAACAGCGGCGACATCGCTGTTCCTTGATCCGATTGTTGATCTGCGCTTTGTTCTCTTGGTTTCGTCCCACCAATCGGGATACCCGATGAGTTGAAAACACGATTCCTTCGTGTGTTTCTTCATGCCACGCAGTGAGCACACAATCTTGCTCTTTTCCTCCTCTCGTTCGACGGGCCGATTGCCGCTTTTGTGGTGGTTGACGGAGCGGTGCTTGTCCTCGCAGCGAGTCCAAGACCTATGCTCGATGATGTATCTCCGTCGGCGACTACCGTCAAGAATTTGGTCCTCGCGCCTCGCGCCTTACCATAGCGTAGGCCATGTCAACCGAGGCGAGGTTCTCTTCAAGACCTCCTTCTTCACAGTTCATATTTGTCATTTAATGCCGTGAGAAACTGGTATAGTCTTTGATTTTGTATTATACGATTATACACTTGATGTCTTTGGAGCACTCCATGGGTTGGGTTCCTTCGATCGATTGTCATCCATATATCCTGCAATTTGCCCGGATCTCTTCTAGCATTCCATCGCTTGTTTGAGTGTTTGCCTTCCCGTAGATCAAACACTTGGAGGAGTCGGTTCCACCGCCATAGGTGAGGCTAATCCATCCCAAACGGCCTTCGCAGTTGGGTGTTTTGACACTGTTTATGAGGCTTGGTTCAATGTTCGTATGAGCCACGTGAAAACACATTGATCTTCTTCTTCCCATCTCGGTATCTTTGGATCGTTGGTTGGAGGAGGAAGGAACTCCGGTGATGTATGAGGCTTTCCTCTTCCCCGATTGCTTTCTTCATAAGAACTCGCCCATAGTGGATAGTTGTCTCCACTAAGTTTGAATCAATGGATAAGGATTCGGTATTGTGTGTGATTGTAACCCGAGACTGCTGCGTAATAGATTTGCGAGTTGGATTGTTAATTCATCCGGTATATTTCCGGAGGTTTGGTTTCATTGGATCCCGACATTGTGGTTTTTCTGGTTTGGTTTCGATCGACCGATCTTAGTCGAAAGGGTGATGAATTTTTCCGAGACTCCTTTTGTTTTACCTTTCTCGATACCATGTTTTCGCACAGCACCATGGAAAGGAAAACAAGAGGAAAAAGTTGTATATTTATTCATCACTGAAAGTTTCTCCTTTAAAGGGAGATCATTTACAATATATGGAAATAAATCATGCTAATTTTGGTGTGATCAATCTTGACCCATATTTCCTGTGACTTCCCTTTCTAACCTCTCTTTTCCTTCTATCATTCTAACAGACACGCTGCCTCATTTCCATAAGTGGTTATGGCAAAGACCCAAATTTATTTTTAAATAAATAAAAGCATACCTAGTGGCAACTTGTTCTAAAGAAAATAACTAATCCACGTTTTTTCAAATAAAACTAATCCACATTGTTGTTCATGCACAGTTTCTATGATGTTTTGGGATTCTAGAGCAATTCTAAAGTCAGAGTAATGAGAGTTTTAATTAATGTTACTTGCTAACGGTGCGCTTACGCTGATTACAAGTTTAATTTAGTTAATTGTTAGTCTGATTATATTATTTTGATATCACGGACAGTTCCAACATTTGATACACAAAAACTCCTCCTACAGCATTGAGCCTCTAAGATTTTGGGATTTCTCATGATTACTTGTGGAATCGAATATATTAAACGTTAGCTGAACACTAAACTCTAAAGTCAATGGAAACTGTTTAGGTTCATTTATTACTTGTTCAAAGAGGTTGGAGCTCACGAGGAACTTGAGTTCAATGGAGGTTTGTCTACAAATAAAAGTAATGATATAATATAATACTCCAATATAATATATCAATAGTTTAATATGGTATATTATATTTATAAGAAATATAATAACTAATATTTTCTTAAAATTTTGGTTATTAGTATATGATATCAATGATTGATCCAGTTTCATGTAGAGAATTAGTTCCTATTTGGTCACACTCCTATCATTTAAGTTATCTCAATTAGATATTTGGAGCCAACTATATTCTTCCCCTGCAGTTAATTTGAGAAGATATTAAAGTAAGTTTTGTGATATAAGTGGTTGTACTTGTATATACCTCTAAGAAAACAATAAATAATAGTACTTACGTACAATTAAAATCTTCAACACTTCAATGGACAAAATTTGACTTGGTCTCTTGCAAGGATAATATTTCGCCCCTTTCTTGAGGTGCATCAGTATGTGCGTTAGATATGATATGTAGTCACATTACTGTACTTAATAAACAATATTCTTACAAAGTTCAGCTAAAACAATTTTTAATCAGACAAATGCCTCGAAATGAATATTTCTCAGTTTTATTTTATGAAAAGAATGTTGAAAATTGATCATCTTGCAATTGAGTAATCTTCACATACGAAAGAGGAAAAAGACCACTGTTACTGTCTCCCGATGTAGGGGACCGCTAATTGTGACTTAAACATTAATTAACTCAGATGAAATTATTAGTAATCATGAGCAATTGAGCATTATATAGTGCAGCATTAGGCGCAACGAAAGCAGACATGAATGGTCGTTTTCGCGTGTTATTTACTTTTGCAACTAGTAAGCATGTGTAAGATTAATCACATCCTAATCGCAAAATTAGTTAATTACATCTATCCTTTATATACGTCGGAATTTTCGGTACTCAAAGGATGGTTACACCTTTCAATTTAAAAGTACTTAAACGAACATACGAACGATATCATCTGGTTACGTTTAAGAATACTTGCCTATAACTCCACACCTACTGCCCATAGCAATATATAACATATACTTGTACATTATTGCCTGTGAGTCTGTGACATACAACTACATCGACAATTGTTGATATTTAGCGATATTACATTACAATGCTACTAGTTATGACAATAATCACGATATCGCAATTCATACTAATTTAGCAGTTTAACAATATGGCTCCCAATTTATGATGATACATACAAAACAACATATCCAACTAATTTATCTGAGAATATTGCTAAGGAATAATGAAATTAAAATATACAAGGCCCTTGTAAGTAGGTGAATGTTTGTGCCTTTGTGGTATGATGCATATGTATAGCGTGGTCAATTTTCACTCCAAACATGAATGCATATATGTATACTATAAATTTATAAACTGATACAAGATACAAGTTAATTTCAATTTGTATATCCCATCTTGTCTTGGTCTCTTGCTATGCTACAAAATTATTGGGCTCTATGAGCCTCAAACTTCCTCATACGGAGAAACACCAAAAAATATTGTTTTTCTTTCTTTTCTATTCTTTCTTTTATCGTAAAAAGGAATGGAGAGTCGCACTCAGTTCAACTCTTACCAAGAAACAGGGTTGAGTTTTCTACCTCTAAATAGGGCAGTGTATCTCCATTTCCTTCCAACTCACTTTATTCCCCAGATGGCTAAGAAACCAACAAATATTTCTTCGAAGTTTAGGATTCCTGGACTAATAGCGCAAGATGCCATTGTTAGCCAAAACGACCCCATCTCCAACTTTGAAAATTATAATGTGCCATCTACTACACTTCTTGAAACTCCTCACTTCGTGAAAAATCCTCATACGGCGACGATCCACTTGAAGAATCACTTTCAAACATTTCAAAGGGTTCACTCTCCCTGGGAGATTCAGGAAGTGAATCTTTCTGCTGCAATGTTAAGCCTGAACGAATGATACAGTTAATTCAAGTATCTTCAGGAAAATGAATAAGTCACGGACCAGAAATTTCGACTCATGAAAGGTGTAACTACCAAGATGAGAAGCGACTATAAGAATATGAAGTTCAAACAAGTGCAGAACAGCATTCCACTGACATTTTATTTGCCACTAAACTGGCTTAATATGTATGTGGAACAGTTGATGCAACAGTTATTATGACATCAGTTGAGGCTTTATTAACACGATTTATTTTCATACATATATATATATAGGGGTTGGATCCAGCGAGAAATCATCTTTTTTGAGAACTTGAGAACTATGCACAGACGTATAAAGTTGTGCACAACGAAAACATTCTAAAATTGTTGCACAACAAAATAATTTTAGAAAGTTTTCGTTATGCACAACTTTATACCGTTTTGTGCATCATCTTTAATGTCTTATGCATGGTTCGTGGAGTTTGCAAAAAAGATGCGGTTCTCATTTGATCCAATAAACATGAGCGTACATACCCACACAAAGAAACGATATGGAAAGCTTATATAACAATAGTAAACTACCAAAAGAGAGAGGATATCTACTGACCTTTCTTAGAACGGAATTTTTTAGTGTGACGCCTAATCAGCCTTTTAGCTTTTGTTATGGTCAACTGTCTGGCAAATGGTGAGAACTCTGCTTCACTTTCACTCCACTCACCGTGGATCTCATTCTCTGCATCACCCCTCATTGTCCGCAGAACAAAAGCCTTTGCCTTACGGCGCTGAGAAGTGAAAAGACCCCTTACTGAGGTCACGAACCCATCTCCTGCTCCATCAGTTGGACGCTTCGGCCAGGACATTGGGTTCTGATCAGTTTTTTCAGCTGAACCTCCGTCACTATCACTCAGATTGAGTTCAGCCTCTGGAACAGTAACACTGGTACTAGTGTTTGCTTTGTCTTTGAACTTCTTGCCCTATATATTTAAATAATGGGCAAGATTGTCACAAGGGCATAAACATGTTTCCTTATGCTAACTTTCTTTGTGATTGTTTTGCATATAGGAGAAAACAAAATTATTTATCCAGCCTGTTCAAGGCAACCAATCCTTTTTTATCAGTAAAAGATTTACACTGTGCTAGTCATGAAAGTCAAACATGCATGGGCATGTATCTGTCTAATTTCATCAGTCAAGAGATCTAATTTGTATATGATTCTCTAATAGAGAGATAGAGAGAGCAATAATAAGAGTATACCTGCATCCCTGTGACAGATTTCAAAACACCCCATATTATATGCTTCTTAACACGGGAGAACAACCTTCTCCATGTCCCAGTGAACTCAGCGCGGTGGAAGGTGTCCATTAGCAACCTTAAGTCACTAACAGCAAATCTTGATCCTTCATAGGTAACTAGCAGCTCAACCTAATTCATAATGATGCACAAGTAAATTTCAATACAAAAAAATAATATATTAGGAAAAGAAATAAGAAACAACTCTATTAGAAAGGAATCAACCTGACTGATCTTGATATTGTGAAACTCCCTCAGCTTTCGAGGTTGAGATTTTTTGTCATCTTGAACTTTTGCACCCTTTTTCTCTTCATGAGAGGATCGACCAGATTTTACTAGTTTGGTCTCTTTCAACTTACTTTTACTAGTTTCATCTGGCTGTTCTATACAAGAAATGGAACCCCCTTTTGTAGAAGAATGCATTTGCAGTACAAGTTCATTAGCCACTGAATCTGCCACATTTTCCTCCCATGTTCTGTCAAAGGAAGAGGTTCTCCTTAGCTCTGGCTTTGCTTTTAGATTCTGCAACTTTGATGCCTGCATTTAGTTAACACCAAGGAATTTGAAAATAACTATTGTCTGCCTGTCTCAAACATTTATGAAAAAATCTCATAGCTGGAGAACAATGGCTGGGTGGTGATGTTATCTCAGATGAAAGCATGTTGGAACTTTCAATAATTAGTTATTCAGTATCACACAGGGTCCATAATATTCCTGGCAACAAGCTGTGATCATCTAGTGTACCGTTTCCTTCTCCTGACCAAGAGCTTTTGTAAAGGAAAATAAACACATAAAGATAACAATTATTCAAACTTCTCACATAATAATACCACCAGGATCCTCAGAGGACGGAGTGGTTTGGTTATATCCAATATTTGCCCATTAAGGACACATCTTGCCAAAGAGTTGTTTGCTTAAGACTGTAAATAAAATAACACCTTTACTACCTGAGAATCTGGAGGTGGTGATGGTTGATGCCTATAGACCTATTGACAACACGCTTGAATAATATACTAGAGGCACTGGCACTTGTTTGCCTCTCTAGCCTAATGTGTTGTATTTCAGCTACTTGAGGAGTTGTGATGCAGACAATTTCCCAAATCGAAGCAGAGAAAGATCAAAATTGTATAACTGATGATTTGATTGTTCCAATATTTATTGACTTTCTGTTTCTATCCATACTTAGGATTTTGTCCATCTTCTCCAAATGCTAATGAGCATGAATGGATTTTTCTGGAAGAATAATCATGTTTACCTTACTGGAAGTCTACTCCTCAAGTACAGCTGTTCTATCTATCAGTTCAAAGATACAAAGGAGACCTATTTACAGGAGTTTGAAGTAAACCTTGGATTAATAGAAACAACAATTATGCTAACTTGATTTGTTCTTGGTGATACATGCTTCTTTCCCTCTAGATCTCCATATAGTACTTATCCTAGAGGCAAGCTTGCAGTTTCTTTGGAATATAATCCATAAAATTATATCAAGAAAGATGCAGAGTTCTTCTTCGTAAAAGAAAAATTTGTAAATATCCAGAGCACCATAGATAAACTGTTGAAACTATTACAAGATACTCACTTGTGAAGAATCAGCTTGAGTGCCAGCCTGGTTAGCTGCAGCTGAATTTGATTTGGACGTGTCAACCTCTTTCGTTGAACCATCATGGATTATTGAGCCTTTCTTTACACGCCTTGCACCTGCTGTTGTTGAAACCTTCCATACTTCCTATATATGGCAGAGGAATATAAAATAAATGAAAAGAATGGAGGATTATCTGGTTGAAAGATTCAGTTGGTTCGGATTACCAGACCTGTCTCCTTTGGGAGTCTTGTTCTTCTTCAGGAAATAGGTACTGCCACATCAATCGGTACATGCTCTCAGTCAAATGTATCTTTAATGGGTAAATCTCCACCTAAACAGTAGGAAAGCAGCTTGTTATGCAAGAACAACTGAACTGGACCTCTAGGAGTGGGTGGAGATTAAAATGGAGTGAAATTAGGAATTCAATTGAAATTGAAAAGGATCGTACAAGAATGACATTTCCTAAATTGGTATGCCTATGGAATGGAAAATCAGATCATGTTTTATATCCTAATATCCTATAATTTAAATAATTCTTTTTTTATCAAATCTACTTTTAAGTAATAGAAACCTATTAGAAAACTTATAGAAACTAATAATAGCATTTCATTGTAAGGTCTTGGTAACATTTCCAAACTAATTTACTCATTTTATTATGTATTATGTTATAAAAACCTATAGAAATAAGTAATAATATAGGAAACCATACACAATATAACAAAAATTGATTGAATTCACTCAATATGGATTCACATGCCGAAATTAATACTAGATACTAAAGAAAAAGGTTAATCATGTTTCGTGTCCCCAACTTTCAGCATATTCCAAAAAAATGTTCTCAACTAATGTTTTCTCTTTAAATTCAACTTTGAAAAAAGTTTGATTTATACCCTACATAATCCAATGACAAAATGATGAATCACCTTGTCAGATTCTTAGATGATTTTTTTCCACCTAAAAGTCAAACGATGTTGCTTTGATGCTTAGATGGGGAAAAAAATGGTTAATCATGTTTTGTGTCCCAAATTTCAACATTTTTCATAAAATATCCCCAACTAACGTATTCTCTTCAAAAAAACCTGAACTTGGGTTGATTTATGTCCCGCTTTATAGAATCGGACAACGGAATGATATGTTACCTCACCTTACTCTTAGGTGGATGCTTTTTACTCCTACTTCTCTCTCTCTCTCTCATCGACTTCGTAGATTATCAATTCATTCATCAATTGCATTGAGCTACTACTCCAACTGGCACTCGTTTTAGTAATCGGACTACTCTGATGTCGCCATTGATGATCTGAAGCTCCAATTTCTGTTGAACACCAACAACTATTTGGTGACCCCGTCGAATTGTCTTGCAATTCTCTTCTCTCCTACTTCACTAATGTTAATGGACTTCTTCTCGATAATCTAATCTCCTTTGTTTTGATGCTTAGGTGAAAAAAATTCCACCTAAGAACCCGACAGGGTGATTCATCATTCCATCACCCGAATTCTGTAATGTGGGTATAAATCGAACTTTTTTCAAAGTTGGGGGGTTTAAAAAAGAAAAAGTTGGGGACAGAAAATATCAAAACAACGTTGTTTTGATGCATTATGTCACAGGATTTTTGAAGAGAGACGTTAGTTGGGAGAATTTTTTGGAAAATGCAAAAGTTGGGGATACAAAACATAATCCACCCTAAAAAAATTGGAGTATAAACAAGTCCCTATTAATGTATCCAGACATGTCACAAGCCTTTTAGAGAGATCAATTAGGCATATATGTTATTAACATGAAACGAAATATCATTAGTTAAATATTACAAAGTTACAATAGGACGAGGGGTCTCAAGAGGAAAATTAGTCAACTTTCGCAGGATACTCCAACCTCTAACAATTCCAAATACAAGGAAGGTTAATGTATTGAAGTAACCTTATACCCAATCCTATTCAGTGCCTCCTAAAGTTATAATTCAGCATAAATTCTGCATATTAATGCAGCATGATTGATTTTTATCCATGATGTATTTTGATAGATGTTCGTGTCCCTTCCAGAAAAGAAAAACACAAGGATATACATATGCACATGCGCTCACGCGTGCAGTCATGAATGGTTTAAACCCTAAGGATGTCAGTTTGATGTGTCAATGTCCAAGATGTAATCCTCTTCGCTGATAGTGTTAATGGCAAACAAGTTATACAAACTGCTACCTGTCCCACAAAAGATTTGCATATGTTGTTTCATCTCAAAAGGCTAAAATATGATCCCCTAGTCTTAATTAGCAGCATTCCATCATGAACTAACCCCAATTGATTTTGGCATACTTAACCCTCACTTTAATACTACAAGAACACAGTTAAACCAGTTAAAATTAATGCTAGCAGTGTATGCATATTTATCCATTTATGAGGATGCATATCTGCGACTCTCTGTCCATGATTCAAATGCACACACACACACACACACACACACACAGTGAGGACCAATATTGGATGCAAGTGAAAATGGACATTTCACTAACTATTGAAGCAGTACCAACCTGGAATAATTCAAGAGGAGAGTTTCCATCCTTTGAAAAGCCTTGTTTTGCATCTACACGAAGCATCACTTTCCTGCATCCAGAAAACAAAACACAGAGGACAATGCAGAGGGAAGACAATGCCTGTGATTCATCATACAGGAAAAACTTCACAAAATTTTGGGACATATTAACATCTCAGTTGCATAGAGGACATATGTGACAATGTCATAACAGGAAATAAAGTTAGAAAAAACTTAAAGTGTTCAATCAGTCATTTTGCCAACTTGTGCTGAGCATTTGATAAGAGTCATACTGGATGTAAGAAAATTGTACTAAAGTTGAAATTAATACTTTAGCAACTTAAAAATGCTTTGGTGTTCTTGAAGGCTTGACTTGCTCAAGAACAATATTACTTAAACAATTCTCATGTTTTCAGTCAAAAAGATTCTTATTGTGTGAATGCTCGATGTTCAAAATTATTTTCAGAATTTTTTCAAAGAGTAACACTATTTTCCAAGTCAGTCAACGTAATTAGATGAAACTTTGAAATTCACTTAGCTAAACACATTCTTACTTTTACAAGTTCTCCTAGTGGATCTCCTTGGGAAGTTCTATGAGAATATTTTTTGCGAGAAAATTAAACAAAAAACAAGCATATAGCTAAAGCCAGATTGCTTTTATTTCAAGGAACTGTCTTTTGTTCCCTCACTTCCAAGACCAGAGAATATTTGCTTTGCTAACTCTTTTTTTTTTCTTTCTAATATTGGCTTCTTGGAAAAGAATTTGGAAAACATTTCACAACCATATGCCAAAAGAAAAAATACATAATTCTAATTTCCCATTTTTAAACTTACCAGCCCAAAAAAAATTAGACGAATCCATACAAACCCTTAGATATTTTAGGCAGGTGGTT
The DNA here is from genome assembly GCA_036937905.1 of Salvia rosmarinus. Taxonomy (NCBI): domain Eukaryota; kingdom Viridiplantae; phylum Streptophyta; class Magnoliopsida; order Lamiales; family Lamiaceae; genus Salvia; species Salvia rosmarinus. Next base: position 19,139,889 of record CM072817.1, on the reverse strand, counting down.
AGACATGATTGACTTAAGAATGTGAAGATCAGATCAGGAACATTGCAATGATACAGGTAAGCATTTTATGGAACCAGAATCAGCGCTCATGGCAGAAATAAGTGCTGTAGATTTTAGAGCTCTTAACTCCTAACCTATAAAGAAAGGAAATAATTTAACAAGGATGACATTATGAAACATAGTTATACACTAAAATGTGAGCACATCAACATGTCCATGTGAGAGAGGTTGCTAGGACTAAAAATGTAACAAATCAACTAAACCTTATTTGCTGCAACCAAGTCAGAGATAAATGATAAAAATATGTTATAGGAAATGAAGCATACTTTCCCCATTCTGCAGGAGGATTCCATGCACACAGGAGCATGTCTGACTTGGCATTCGGAAGACAGTTTCTGATTACGAAGTACTTTGTAGTGAACTTAGCAACACCAACATCCTTATAGTCTCTGTCAAAATCATAGATCTGCAAAGAGAATTAAAACTAGTTGCTAAAACTAGACAAAAAAAGTTCTAACAAACAACATCAAAAGCTTGCCTTTTAAGGCTTCTATTAAAAGATAGGGGACATCTAATCCAGTGGAGATGTAAAGGACAAGACTTTGAAACAAAAAATTTGGAACTTTTATCATTGATGCTACCACCTTATACATTCACATAGCCATTCATGCTTCTGGTAAGGGACTAAAGTAAATAGGGAAGATTAAAGGAAAGCAATAATAAGTACAATAACTACAACATCCTTCCTTTTCAATTTTCTGCTTTCCCTCAGAATGTTTAGAGATGAAATATGCCTATATATGAGTATCCAAAAGCAGTTTGCTTGTGATTACCCAAAAAAAAGGTAGAGAACATTGACCTCTACAACTACAGCTAACAATATATTAAAAGCTAAACAAACAGAGAGGGAAATCTATTAACCTAATATTTTAATGACTTCAACATTCCACCTGGCATGCAAGAAAGTTATTTCATATTGAACTCTGGGATGTGGAATTTCTAGCCAATCGTGAGTCCGTGAGGTGGAGATTATACACATGGACCTTTTATTTGCCTTGCTTTAATACCATTAGGAACAACCATCTCCTCGAAAAGCTTGAACTATTAGAACGGAGGATAGTTAGTTTTTTAAATATATTTTGACTAATATAAAAATATAAAATAATGTTCTTAAGTGCCTCAGAAGTATTTAAATGAGTCCGTATAATATTTGAAGCATCGAACAATGCATTTTCTTATAAACTGTCCTAAGGATGAACGTTTTTTATTTTTATAATAATTCTTATTAATGTGTTCATCAATTTTTATTTTATTTTATTTTTCTCTTTTTTCTGCTTTGGTTTTTTTTCTTGCAATTTCTTTCTCGATAAAATATGCAGTATGCATATTAAATCAAAAATCATGAAAAAGCTTTAATATGATATATGATATGTAGAAAATGAACTCGAAATGAGCCAGTTATGACCATTTGAAGTTTCGAAAAGTTATATAACTTTAGATTTATTTATTTACTCATTTGTTCTTTTTCAGCAGCTGATGATTTTAAAAATTTTACATATTATTTTTTATTTTGTTTCCATAGTTTTTAATATTTAACCGAGACTTTTTATATCATTATCTTTTGCAATTTTATTTCAATTAGAAATTTCATGACTACGAATTAAATATGGAACAGAACTAATTAAGTATATAAATGAATATTGTAACTATATATAGTAGTGGGACCTGTATCGAAGTTGCTTTTGTGGTTCATTGTTATGACTTATGAGGATAGGTTTATAGAAGTTGGTGGGTTCAAAGTTTTGATGTGACCCTGATTTGGTAGTGTTGAAGTTGTTTTCCTTGGTTTATTGTCACAACCACCATAACAAAAAAAAACAACATGCGAAGCGACTTATCGTAATAACATAAACTGTCAAAAAAATTGTAATGCCCATAAACTATAGAGACGTACCATGTCATTTATCTCAGCTTCAGCAAAGGACTTCCCATCAATAAGCATGCCCCACACCACCTTATTAATTTGCAAAGAAATACGCATAGCATATGAAGGACTTTTATTTTTCTCTTTTTCCATTAATCGTAGTTGTGCAGCTTTCTGCAAAGCAGTCCTTAGGGAAGCTGATGCAACCTTTCTGGACTTTTGCGCATTAGCTAGCTCCTTTTTCAATCTTTGCACCTGAGAATATATCAAATCATAAAGTCCAACATAAAAAAACAGACAGGGAATCCATACAATTAAAACACAGGACGTCCCTCATATGATTAAACATTTAACTTTTGTTAATATGTTGACAGTCTTTTGTATCTTAGAAATTTATACAGTAATCTGATTAATTGCTATAAGAACCTAGAATAGAATGCAGGAAAAAAGGATTAATAGGTTCACTTGTGAATTCTTTATAATTTGACTTAATGAGGTTGGATTGTTATCAATGGTATAAACATTTTATACAGAAGATGTGGTAAAACATAAAATGTTATCTGTTAAGCAAGCCAATTTCAACACACAATAAACAGACACTATATTGGGATTAAATATTAAGACATTTCAATTAGTTCAGAACTTACCAATGTGGATTTTGCACAATTTATCATCCAGAGTTCCATTTCCATTTCTGCATGTGGATCTCCAGTTATATCAGCCTGCAGAGTCAAGTTTCTTATATCATCAAGGATTAACCTCTTCATCCGCTCTTTATGTTCGAGGTCAACTTTTGCAAGCTCCACCTCTTCAACACCATCAGGAACCACTTCATCTGCCTCCTCTTCAACATCATCTTCATCATCAGTCGGATATGATAGACTACTTTTCCTCGGCCTGGATCATGAACTTAACACTTGAAGTCCACAAATGAGAAATAAATCTGAAATGCTGCTAATCTACGGACGAATGTGTATCTCAATAATCTTTCCATCTCCGAGACAAAAAAAAATTACTCTTACAAGTCTTATGCACACTATTGCTTGATAAACTAATTTTCAGCATAAATTAGTTGATAAACTAATCAATTTCTAAGTGGAAAAATCTATCATCACAAGTATAATAGAATCTACAGGGAATATTATGGATATGCCAAATCCCTATTGCATATAAAACAAGCAATGCATCAGTGCATGTGTCACATATGCAACAATATAAAATTCAGCAAGTCCAGATGTTGATCTAGAAGTGATTAAGAAATACAATGATATCATTTAATAGATATCTAGATAAGAGAAGTTATTATCAATAAGAGACGAAAGTAATTTGAATTATGGAGATCTGACCAGCACCACAACAATGGAAAGGTAGTTTGTGGCCCAATAATGCATAACATCCCACAGGAAAAAGTACGCAGGATGTCTTAACTTCTAAAAGAGAAGATCAAGATTGTTCTTACTTAGGAAGTCGAGCAAAGAGAAGATTTGTCAATACATCAAGCATGACTTGGAATTGTCTGGACGTCATTGCAGCTGTTATATCGTGAGAATTGAAAGTAAGCTCTTTCAAAGGTTTGACCTGTAAATTTTGAACATAAATTGTCATCACAAAGTGAGATATACTGTTTCTGGCACCAGTATAATGCATGCTAATCCTTCGCTAGTTATCACCTCAAACTTAGAGGAATACCTTCAAGTCGGGAGTTCCACCTTTGTGCCTAGAGTAACGGATGTACATATCACAGGGCATAAATACCCGCTCCAATAAAGCTCCAGTACGCTTCACTTTTGGTGAGCTCCGACGAATTTTAGGGAGCCATTGCAGTCCAGCCCCTGGGTCCACATCAGTTGGGGCTACATGAGCTTGCACATGCTCCAACATCACAGAGAACTCCATACGGTTCCATGTCAGTTCAGGCTGAGATTCAGGAACTTGGATCTTTCCTTCGCTAAGAGCTTGTTCAATCATCTCATGGCCAACCTGGAGAACTGAGTGGAAGGATCGAGCTAAAACACGACCACTCACAGCAGCGAGCAAGAATCTACCCTGTCAAAATAGATTATATTTTAAGCTTGATAACAGATTTTAGATTATCAATTTTTTCCTCTTTTTGATTGACAGCTTGATCAAATATGCATTGCTTCAATAATGGAGCAATGAGCAGCATGAACTCAAAAAAAGTGGTCCCATTTGTAAATATGAAGAGAGAAGTAAAATATATCACATTTTTTGTCAAGTCTTAAGGTGTTTCAGACTGCCCTACTATTATGTGTATTTCACCCTAACCAATGGCCAACCTAATATTCACAACTCAAACCATATTGGTGGGTCTTGAATATAGAGCAATTACTACTTGACAAAAGTTTTTGGAGCAAAAAGGATTAGAATTACTTGACTATCACCAGAGTTCCTACTTGACAACTTTAACCGAACCTTTGTTGGTATCAGTCTTAACCTAATCATTTGACAAAAGGAAACTCAGAAATTGCAAGGGAACAATGACCTGAAGGAGGACCTATATGGAAAGAAGACTGAAATTTCTAAATTCCATCTTAGTGAGTCATCTGAACCTCCCATCAACGACACTCCCCCCAAGAATATGATGAGACCACATAGTTCTTCTACAGCAAAAAGAAAAAGAGAGAAAGAAAGAAAGAAATTATGGATGTGCGTGCTTCAGATGGAATGAAAAATATGATGTAACAAAACCTGGAAAGAACAATATCCCAGTTCACTTGTCTTCCGAAAACCTGATTTGATTCTTTATTAGCCACAACCTTAAAACATTAGCTTAAAGAGGGTATGTCCTAGATAAAAGGTCCACTGGCATTTGAAGGTTTTAACTAATCCTGCATCCCACTTGTTTTCTTAAAGGCCACACACCAGAATCATTCTGTTTCCATTGAAATATCCACCATTACCAAGCAAAGCCTTATTCTTCATCATAACATTACCAGTACCTAGACTACCATATTCTTTAGTCCAGCTATGAAATTCTTAGGCACCAGATGGGAGGTGCAGCTCCCCATCCAGTTCATACTGTAGGAGATCTCTCATCTTTTTCTCAAAGCAATCAGCCAGACAGCCACACAGTTTGGAATCCTAAAAGGTTTGTTAAAGATGGATTCCATTCCCGATATCTCTAGGTATTTTATTTCCATAGACAGCCTCTCTTATTCCTGCTAGTCAGAATAGTACCATAGCAGCCACATCGATGCAAGCTCCAGTCTCCATGTGGCCGCCCATATCTTTTGTTTATGCAGTGCCCTCTTCTTGCAGTGGCTCCTACTCCGCTAGCTGCTGCTGGTTGCTCCTATCTGATAGAGCGCGAGCTCCGTCGATGGTGTACGCTCGCGGGAAGCGAGCGGTGGTCAATTATTAGTTTATTATTATTATTATTATTATTATGCATTGTTAATTTATTTTGAGTCAACCCGTTTCTGCATGGGCTTTTGAGAGTCTGTTAGGGTTAGTATTTATATAGGGTTTCTGCTTTTGTTACGGAGAGAGATATTATTTAAGAATTCTGGACGGCTTGCCGTAAGGCCTCTTGAGAGGAGATTTATCGTTATTCATATCTTTACTTTGTTCTCTAACTTTACTCTATCACTATCCTGGCAAAGTCTCCTGATCCTTCAAGGATTGATATTTGTTTCACCCGTCCAATGACAAAAATGCCCATCCATCCTCTAGAGCCAGAACCACATGTTTTATTAGTTATTTATTCTCTACATCATTTGATGTGCATGTCCTAATTCTCAACTTTGCTCGTATTGGAATGAGGTGCAACACTGTGTCTACTTAAAGTCAAGACTTGGGATGTCTAGTGAAGTCGAGATGTGGCAGATTTGGGACGTCTTCTGAAGTCAGTTTATGGCCTCGAGGACAAACTGTTTTGAATGGCGAATGAGATGTTACAGATGGACTCCATTCCCGATATCTAAACTTATATTATTTCCATATTTATATTTTATTTCCTTAGTCTGTTTGAATTCTCATTCATTTGAAATTTACTCTATCAGACTTCAGTCTACCATATTCTGATAGGAAGTCCTATTTCCAACTAGATAACTTTATGAAGGAGAAAATCTGAATCACAATTTTCAATCACCTAATTCTAAACTTTCACTTCTTATATGGTTTCTTCCTTTGTTTCTTTAGAGGGCATTTACTTTGTGTGATAGATTAGATTGATAAACATATAATTAAGTATTTGAAGGATTAGATAATCATACAAGTTCAAAATTAATTAATCCATCAAAGTAAATGGTAGATTATATTATTAACATATGATCGAGTATTTGAAGAATTGGACAATCAAACAAGTTCATAATTAATCAATCCATCAAAGTAAATGGTGGATTAGCCTATACTATTTTTATCTATCTATCCTATTATTTAAAGTAGATACTCCTCAATTGATAACTCTACTCCATCTTTCTCCAATTTCAGGATTTTGTTCTTTGCTGTATTAAAATATTAAATGCAAGAGCAATGTTCTTTGCTTGAGCAATTAGGAGGATGTGCTCGTTGGCGGTTAGGGGGGTGTTAGAAGATGAATTTTGGATTTATCTAACAAATCTTGCAAGTGTTTTCCAAAGACTTCTGCACACCCTACCGATTTCTAAATCCTATATGGAAAGTTTCTATACCTAGAAAGGTTTATCAATTTCATGGTATTTGTTGGGTAAATTTCTCATTTGCAATGTGTTAGGGAGACATGTTCCATCTATTTTCCTCCACAAAATTGGTGTCAAAGCAATCAGTCGAAAGACCTGGATCCTATCTTTGTGCAGTGCTTTTTTTCTATGTTTATGGCATCAAGTCTTTCAAGATTTAAGTCTAAAATAGATATTGCTAAGCTCAATGACTGATCTGTGTTTGTCTGATCCTGAGAGCTTCATTTGCAAAGATGGTATACCATTGGGGGTATTATTCTAGCATTATGTTGCTGTATGGCTCAAAGAATGAAAGCACCTTCAAGGTCCGACTGGAATTCTTTTATAGAATGTATAGATTGTGCGTCTTGTTGAAAGGCCCATCATCCCCTTAAAAAGCCTATACAAGGAGAGGGTTATCCAACTTATATTCTGAACCAGGATCTTTTAGCAAGTCGATGTGGGACAAAAAAGGCTTCAACACGCAACCGCATGTGTAGGCCAGTATGACCATCGGCTATTACACATCGACAAATAAATCCCCATCAACTTGAGCCTCCTTTGATACCATATTACAATTGGTCCCATCATCCCCTTAAAAGGCCTTATAAGGAGATAGGGTTATCCAACTTACTTACTAAATGCAGGATCTCTACCAAATCAATGTCGGACAAATGGGTCTTCAACAGGTTTTGGTAAATCGAAGGTAGAAACATGATTTCAGGACAAAATACTCTTTATTCATAAACCCATCAAAGCACCTATTTATACAAAAGAGTCCTATTCAAACTAGGAAAACCAACACAAGAGTCCTAACAAAACTGTGAAACTACTAACTTGCTCTACAAGCAATACCATAAAGCAAATATTTTTCTAACACTCCCCCTGAAGTTGGTTCATAGATTTTAATCATGCCTAGCTTGTTTACAAAGATAATCAACTCTAATGCTAAAAAACGAAAAGAAAAATATGAACTTGAACTTGAACTTCAATTGAAATCTCAAACAGAATTCGAATTTGAACCAAACTAATCCTACACTAATAAGATGTTGATCAAATAGGTATTCAGATAACTCACAAATATCTGACTCAAACTGAATCTCACACCAATCAGATGTTGACCCAAACAGATATCTAGACAACTCACAAATGTCGAGGCGAGCAAAACAAAGCAAACCGAACTGAATTCTGGCAACAAATGCACTCACACACGTCAAAAATCAAATCTGACCAAGAACAGATCTCACACCGCACCGGTGCTAATCCAAACAAGTACTCAAACAGACACAGGACGTCGAGGAGAGTATAACAGGACCGCAAATTCTAGCCATGCACGCACCTTCACGAGCCGGAATCAGAAAACTAGGTAGAGAACACTGGCGGCGCGTGGGTCCCACACGTGCGGCCTCCGGCCGACGGCCGTCAGAATTCTAGCAAAGGTACGCCGGTTGACACCTTATCTCCATGTGCCAGAGATGTCGACCGGTGAAGATCCAAATGCAAATGGGTGGCTGCCCCATTTTTCACCCCAAAACCCTAATTTTCAAATCTGAAACCCTAATTTCAAATTTTGTAATTTCAAACCCTATATCCATAACATTGCTCTGATCCCATGTTAAATTGAAGGAAGAAACATGATTTTGGACAAAATACTCTCTTTATTCATAAACTTATCAAAGCACCTATTTATACAAAAGTGTCATATTCAAACTATGAAAACCAACATAAGAGTCCTAACAAAACTAGGAAACTACTAACTTGCTCTATAAGCAATACCATCAAGCAAATATATTACTAGCAGGTTTCAACTCAAAAAGAATCACCATATTGTGTCTCGAGTAATTAAAGATTGACGATGTACATACTTGTATAGGAAGAGCCACTTGTACAGCCTCTCGTTAGTTTTCAAACAAAATTTTATAATTTCTTATCCTCCTCCCCCCAAAAAAAAGAATATTAGTGCAATATATTGTCTTTAAACTCTCTTTCAATCCCATAAACCTAGAGCATGCCATTCGAATCCACTCAAAGGTCTACTATTGGAAGTTTGAAGACAATTTCCTCTAGAGTTATTCTACTTATATTATGTGTGCTTTTCAAGAAAAATCTTTAGATATCTACATATATATTGTTTTAGTCTCAGAACTTACATTAGCCTCTTCAGAGTGGAGATTGAATTGTGGCTCAATGACATTCACCATGAAGTGGCGTGTACCCTCCTCATCAGAGTCATCAAAGTTGTATTTTGCTGTATACACCAACAAAGATGCATATTAACTAGGAAAAGGAATATTGGACATTTTTCAAATGTGAACTTTTTCATGCATGGAAGACAGGAGCTGATGTATATAGGTTAGTGATTCACACAGCATACAGCAAAACTAGAAATAGAATACATTCACATGAAGATGGTCATTATAATTGATTCTACAAATGCAACTGCATAGTGGAAAAAGACAAATCAAATGCTACCAAACAGAATAATGTCTTCAGGCGATATACTTTTACTATCAGTTGTTCTTTTCACAACTTTTTCTTTGTTTTTACTGCCACTGTGCGGAACTCAAAGTGCTGCATTGAGGCAAAAGACAAATGAATTGCAACCAAATGGAATTTATTTTTACTATCAGTTTACTTTCAAGAGATTACTTATTTTTACTGCCATTGTGCAAAACTCAAAAGGTTCTTATGAAATTACTTTAATGAGCTTAAATTGGATTCCACCACTCATTGGCAATCTTTGATGAATAAATAAGTTGTAAAGTAGAAGACAGAAGGTATACGTCAGAATATGCTTCAGCCTATAGTATGAGTACATCATGTTACTAGATCCAATGAATCGGGACCCATACAATTACGTCTACTCACTTTATGGGTCACTTGGATTTCTTGAAGTAAGATTTGGGGTCCATTTGGATTTATTGAAGTAAGATTTAGCATTTGGGTCCATTTGAATACTAACAAAAATCCACTTAGACATCATATAATACATAAATAACCTCAAAAATATGGGAACTAAATGATCTTCTAAATACTGAAAACCCATATTCAGACACGCACCAAAGTCATTCCTCAATTAGTCTTTCACCTGCCACTACCTCTCTTAGCCCCACCAATTAAGGTTGTAAATGAGTCGAGCTACTTGTGAACTACTCCAATCTCGGTTCGATAAAAGCTCGTTCAAACTCAGCTTAGTGAAGCTTGTTAACTCATCAAGTCAAGCTTGAATTTATCTCGTGACAAGTTAAGTGAGTTAGCTTAAAATATAAAAATATTAACTTGGCACAACCTATATTCTTTAAAATACTATAATTAGTGATAAGCATATTAAGTCTCAGATTAACTTTATTTGTTATGAGAAAATAATGAATTTTAGTAAATATAATATATATTTTTATGATTAAAAAAATAGTTGTAAGAGATAATGATAAGCTTACCAATTGCACTGGAGAAAGGATTTTCCACTGCCTCTGAGTTTGAAGGAGAGGAGAGAGATGTTGAAGCCTCCATGTTTAGTGAAGATGTATTTGTACCATCAACAGCAGAAGGAGATTTTTGGTTATCATTTTTCTGGATGTCAGGTCCATCACTGGAGACATTCTCCTCAAGCATTTTCCTTTGGGCATATTGACGAGAAGGAGAAGGTTTTGGAGGCTCAAATGCCTTGGATAGACCACCTACCCAAGACCAAACAGCATCTCTATTCTCAATAGTCCACAGAAGCTTCAGACCGTAAACAAATATTCGCTGGCAATTGTCAGCAATAACTACATTATCTCCATCATCATCACTGTGGTCAGATCTAGTATGGTCATCACTTTCACTCCCATTTTCGAACTCAGATCTTACATAAGTCAACTCAAGATTTCTTCGACCTGCTTCTTGCCACTCGAGTAACCTTGAAGGATCAGCTTTTGGGTGCTGCCTGCGGATTGTGAAGTAATCAGATGACAACAAAAATCCATCATCTTGATGCCTTTCGTTAGTGTTCCTCGGAGAGCCGTTTTTTTCACTCGCCCTTTCTGTTGATGCAGACTGGGACTTTTTCCTAGTCATCTGAATCACTTTTGCCACGGTCGCACAATCTTCCTTATTTATGTAAGCTTTCGGCATGTGAAGATCAAGACCCTGATAGACAAGGTCAAGGGGATCCCTGATGCATTCAAATGTAAACTTTTGCTTTCCCCTACCAAAGTAGAGTTCATATTTCACCTTTGTCATCTTAAACATCAGTCCCTTTGCAGGGTCATCCTCATGTAAAGGAATATGTGTTATACATGTAGGGGTCGCCTCAACTCGAAACATAAATTCTGTGATTACCTTATCCAGCGATAGATTTCCTGATCTGGGAATCCTAGGGACCCCAAAGCGAGGCCACCTGGAAAAGGTCCGTAATTTATGAGGAGGCAGATAATTTAAGTTCCAGAATTTGATCAGCCATGCTAAATCATGATGACCAAGATTAACTGTAGGTGAATTATATAATGCATTCTCTGATTTCAATGCATTACAAGAAACTCCATCACCAACAACCTCGTCACTAGTTGAAGAGGACCGTAACTGGCCTCTATCCGATGGAGGAGAAGGTCTGAGGGAGATATTCCATCTCATGGAAAGAGCAATGGATCTAAAGGGATCAAAAACCTTTTCACGAGGCACTCCTTCTATGGGAAGAGCAAATAGATAATGATTTAGCGGACTTCCAGATTCACAATCCCATTCCATTGTGACTTCAACTGTTAAAACTGGGACTTCAAGGAAAGGTTCAGAAAATCCAGAAAAATGTTTCCAGGTACAATTCTTCTGCAAGCTTTCTAAACTGCTAAGGAAAACCTTGAAATCCTTAATGGAAGCATAAATACAACCATCTGATTGCTGAATTTCAAGATAGCCTGACACGATATGAAGTTTATCTAACTTTTCATAAGGATCAGTGGTTGCAAGAATATTCCAAATTGTCTCAGAAAAGTATAAAGTGGTCTTCCCGTGGATATAGTTCCTCATTTCATCCCACCAAGGTAAGCTCTTTTCCTTTTTAGGGGGCTGGACTACCGGATTTGGATTCCTAATGCTTAAATTGGCTCTACGAAGTGCCACAGTAAAAGCATAGCTGATGTCAGTAAAAGATGGTTCATATCCAATACCGAAGGAAATTTCTCCCTTCTGAAAGTGTATTGGCAGATCACAAAAGGTTTTCATTGGTGGAGTTGTGCCAGTGGCTGAGCGAAGGATGTCCACCTTTCTCCATCTTCCAATGTAGACTTCATGGTGAATTTGTGGCTGAAAACAAGTTGCCTGTGAAATGCAAAAGCATAAAAGTGAAGTAGTAATTTTTTGCTTGTGATCATAACTTACTATAAAATATTCAATATAGTTTACAAACTAATAGTTTATCAATGATACCCTAACATCTCCACAAACCTTTCAGTATGGAATCCAAAAATGTGAAAAGTTCATTCTTCAAGTAAAAGACAAAGAGACTACAAGTAATTTTACCTTTTCTTTAAGGATGTTATATTGGAGATTCCCACTAATGATGATAACTCTTAAAAGCTAAAGAGAGGGTCGAAAACATGGAAGCCACCTTTTCATTAGTCAGATGAAATTACAGACTATACAAATTCTAATCCATAAACTTGAACGCTTGTAGCGCGTTGCCCGCCTGAATGATCTTAACGCTTTTTCTTTCATGATTTTATCTTGAGTACTTCTCCAAATCTCAATAGTTTTTAAGAGTTTTTTACCAGCAACACATGATCCCCCTCTGTATTTCTTAGAGATTCCATTGTGGAATTCATAAGACAGAGATTTTTGAAGCCAGTAACTTTTGCCGGCTTGAACAGATTCAAGACAGACAACTTCTTATCAATCTGTAAATTCTTAATTCTAGCGGTTAGAAGGGTTATCCTTAAATCTACAATCCTTCCCCACCCCATCTCTCTTCTCACTTATGCAGCCTTTTGTATTACACTAATCTTTATTGGAGGAAATAGAAAGTGTTCTGAGTGAATAGTCTACATCTGAATTTGGATCCACAGATGTTCCAAAATTCCAATTATTCACGATCTTTTGGGCAACTGTTACTGATCTGCCTTTTATGAAGTATTTGGACAGTTCCAATATCTTCAAAGGTTCACTTTTTTCTCATGGCTATTGTTGTTAGGGAAGTTGCCAACATGTGATAATGTTCATAAAATTCCTACATTCGTAGTTCTCTTAACTGGCATGTCTTATGTTAGAGTTGTTCAGATATCAAGATTGCATTTTCCTACATCGTTCGTTTACTTATCAATTGTGGGGCAGAGTGTTGAAGGATAGGCCTTTCCTGGGTCATACAAATAGATATGGAAGTCTATATTCGGGAATAAGGTTATCAGTCAGAAAAAGAGAGCGAATTTACAAGGGGTGGTTGTGTACACATTCTGCTAGAATGGGACACACTTCGAAGATGTTGAGGAATCTTTTGATGACATCCCTTATGCACAGTTATAAGAGTGGTTGTATACACATTATGCACAGTTATAAATTTATAATTAGGATGCCCTAAAAAGTATATATTTTGGAAGGAAATGAACTTAATAATTTTATTGCAGAGGAATAAAAAATTGGGGTAAGAACAAAATAAAGCTGACATATGAGGTAATGTGAAACTGTGGCATAGAGCAGGTAAATAAAAGAAATTATTTGAACGGGTATGGATCTAAAGGCATGGGTGAAATTTACTATGTTATCAACTCGTTTACTTCTAGATGGAAGTGGGCGCTCAAAAAACTAGTGCTGCTGTTAATGGGAGGCTGTCTATTTCACTAAGTCTAAAGCCAACCACGGTGGTCCATTTGATTGAAAATTTACAACTACTGAACTCAAAAGGTTCAATCAAATAATTAGTACATAAGCTCCACATAGCTATATAAGAGAGTAAAAGCACCATATTTAAATGGCAGACCTGTTGAGCTAGAATAAGACGCCCTTCGCATTGACCACCAGTAGCAGCAAGTAGTGGATATGTGTAGTTTCTTATCTGAGCAACGAGGGAACCTGTATGCAAATTGATGCTGGCTCCGTAGAGCCTTGAAAACGGAATGTTGTGGGCACGACATACTGGATCAAGCTTCTGCAGAACTTCAATCATTCCAGCATCACCACCTTCAATTTTTGACAAACTCAAATCTAACTCAGTAGCAGAAATGGAAAAAAGAGAAGTTCGTGCTTTGCTAGGCCTGAAACCAGCTTGGAATCCATTTTTACATGCCCCAGATCCTTGTGAGGGAACAAGTCCTTGACATGCCTGGTAATATGACCGGAACGACTGTTTATGTATTTCCTCACGCAATTTCTGAATAGCTGAAGCATCATGAAGATCAATCTCCTCTTCATTATAGTGAATCTTTCTTTGAAGAGAATCATTTGGATTTGGTTCATCAGTACCATGATCTTGGCCCCTAGAAATAAGTTCATCAAGAAAATCTAACCTAACAGCTAATTCACGAGCTTCATTTTTCAAAAGCTGGTAATGCTCATCAAGCCAACCCTGTAGTGGTTCTTCCTCAATATCAGCTGTTAATTTACGAATGCAAAACTTTATGAACCCAGTCCTTGTTGAACTGGGCTTTTTGGGTTTTGATGGCTCTTTCTTCTGAGGAAGTATACATTTAGCTTTAGCAGAAGTCACAAGTTTCAAAACTCGAAGCATTTCTTCCAGAGAGTCATCAATTGCACGCAACTCCAATCTAAAAGGCATGCATATATGCACATCAAGGGCTTGAATTACCCAATCCCAGGTAGTTACAGTCTCAAATTTTGTATCTGATAAACTTCCAGAGGCATTGGGGATTCGTGATATCTGCATCCTACTGCTTCTAAAAACCCTAGCTTCATTTAGCTCAAGCATAAGTCCCTCTAGAAGCACCCCAATTCTAGCATTCTCAGAAAAGATGGACTGAACCTGGACAAAGGCTTCAACGCCATCTCCAACCTCAGCAGACATACTAAGCATTTCCACATCAATAGCGAAAATAGATTCACTTTTCTTCACAGGTTTTTCTAACTTTAACGATCCCGAAAACATGTTAGACACCTTATCTTTTCTCATGTGAATACTCTCCCCATCATCGTATCCCTGTGGTTTGTGATTTTGTACCAGTGACTTCAAGTGTAACCCCAGTTCAACCAATGCAATATGCACATCCGGCTCCCACCTTAAAGAGATTTCCGTGGCACTACAGAGAGAGCAGACTTGAATTTCTTTAAGTCCACCAGACCGCCTGACAAGCTTTGCATTTTGCATGTCAAGCAAGATAACTTTTGCTCCAGGACTATTATCTTCAGGATATTCCTGATAGATAGATCTAGCTCTTTCAAGCTCCATTTGTATAGATTTTTTTTCCTTGTTCATGGAAACATTGAAGTGGTAAATATCAAGCGACACAGAATATTTCAACTTTTTACATTCATTTAAAATTGTAGACATTATATGTGCAGTGCGGGTGCTCCCATCTGCTGAGGTACTGATTAATACTCTACCACCCTGGGATCCATAATTAACACGTTTCGGATCGGGAATAACCATGTCCTCCAAGCTAGCATCTGCACTGATATTCAGAGAGCACCTTTCAAGACTTAGACTCAAGAGTTGAATCCCTTTTCCAGATGGCTTGGATGATCTCATTTCTTTGCTTTGTGTTGGTTTCTTACTGGATTTAGATAATTTTTTCACCAAGTCCTTGAAGGAAAGAGCAGTAGAAATCAGTGACTCAAGACGCCTGAAGGTCAAGTAAACACCCATGCCACTAACATCAGCACCAAGAACCATCTTACAATTCGAACCATCAGATGAATCCATATCTTTCTTGCCCATGTCCAGACTGACCTTAGCAATGTGCATCAGTGAACCTGTATTTGTTTCCACGCCAAACAAGCTTTCTTTCAAGCATTCTTGATATTCATCAGACATGTGTAAGTTTAGTTCTCCTAGTTCCATATGCAACGTTGCACCGGTGCTAGATATGTTATTAGCAAATATGTGTGAAGATTGTGAGCAGCCCTGGAAGTTTCGACAAGAGATAGTTAGGACAGAGTTGCAGTTAAACTAATAATGGGAAGTCATGAGAAAATATTTAAAAACAAGAAACTTAAATTTAAATAGAATCATCATCAAAATTCCACCAAAAAAAAAAAATCTACAATTTCCATCCTAATGCTGCAGTGTTGTGGTTCACAACAACAAACACAGATAATATTTATGTCTTGTTGATAAGTAAAACACCATACATGACAATTTTGGGAAAGAAGGATGAGTTCCAGAACCTATCATTAAAACTGTCATATGTTACCAAAGATTCAGAAGTCACCAAATCAATGCAGATGAACCTGATGCTCTGAGAGTGGAGGGTATAATTATGTGAGTATGATCAAGGATCAATCAGAAATTGGGTGTTTCTCAAGCAATAATTAAGGTATGCAAGTCTAAGATTAGAAGAATTCTTGATATAGACTAGCATCACTCACCAGAAATAGTGCCTAAACATCTGGAGTATTTGATATATTTGATATACAACTCTCTTAAGTTGCCCTTTGCTGTACCCTAGTAAGGTGTGGTGATAACTTAAGGATAAGCACAGCCAGGATTGCTTACGTTTTAATATATCTCGATAGTAAATTGTCTTGATCCTTGAGATATGGTCTGGAATAGTTAACAAAAGATATAACTGTTTCTGCTTTTAGAAAAGGGCACCATTTATTTATAACAAAATAATTCTTCTTTCTTAGTCTTTTTCACTTCTCTATTGCCGTTGAATATACTAGTGTGTATAAATATTTTCTACACGCGTGCACGCGCACACATACATTCATATTTAGAGAGGGGGAGAGAGAGAGAGAGAGAGAGAGAGAGAATTCGTACACACATGCGCACAAAGATATATGTCTATATAGTGATAAAGATGCAGTTGGAAGAGAAAACTGGGAGAGAAGCAGAAAGGAGGAGGTGATGGCTGGAAGGGGGGGGGGGGGCAGGTATAGGAGGTAGAGGCAGTGGCAACATATGAAAAGGGTTGAGCATGTCCACAGATAATGGTAAGGATGTAAGGAGAAGTAAGTGAGGGTCTTGTTTCTGTCTAGAGGACAGTTAGGTCATTTGGATGATATGATCAGGGTGGAGGTTGAATGAATCTAGATTGCAAGTTAAAGCTCGTTTATTTGCTAAATGATCAATTAGAGAAAAAAAGTAACATGATTAAGCGAGTAATGCCAATATTATTTATCATGTGCAAGTAGTTGGCTTTTCCGTCGAACTCGCAAAATTCATCAACTAAACCAAACTAGAAAGACTGACTAAATTACATGTAACAGTGGACAATCACATAACATATACAAGATGCTCACATTTTGCCTCAGACACTCATTTTGCATCAGTCAGAGCAATTATACATGATATAAAAATAAAAATAGAAGTTTTGGAAAAATATATCACTATTGAAGATTATAGACAATATATGGACCCAAGGAGCTGCTATGGATAAAAGAAAAAACTCATCATAGGAATATAAAGATGAGGAATTCATCATCAGGGAAGGTGCTTACATGGTAAAGTGGATACCCGCTCAAACTATAAAGCACAACAGTCATCTCTGGAGCTGAAAGAGTGCATGTCCACATAATTGTTTTCTGTTCAGATGAATGTGATTTTTCTTTGACGGGACTTTTTTCTAGTACTTCCTTTTTTTGCTTCTGCGGAAGACGGATGGACATCCACGGCTCTAACCTGTTCAAAATTAAGTTGCATTGTGTGCCTCCAAGCTTAACATCAATTTCAGATCTGATAGGGCAGTTAGGCTGCAGTAGACAGCACAAATCAACAACATAACGAGAAGCAAAAGAAAAATATCTGTTCAAAAGACATCAAAGAACTGAATGAGGGATTAATATCATTATGCAGATACTACCACCAAGATGTCAACAAACCACCAATGTATAATGCATGAGAGAAGTGTCATGCTACCAGTTAACTCTAGTATTCATTATTTATGCAAGATAAGTAACATTAAAGTGTAACATCATACTCAAGCTTTGGTTTGGAACAAAGAAACCTGTCTCTGGAACTAATATAAATAGTAATAATATGTATATTTGTCCATGTGCCTCACGTCACTTCTGTTCAGTTCAGTCAAGCTCTTTTGGGAAAATCTTTCATTGCAGATACTTCTTTACTTACAATAGAGAGTTCTAGTCTGAGTTTACTTATGCTTCAGATGTCAGGAGTTGTAAGTTGATTTTAGTAGGATTCCTCAGAAATTTATAAAGTAAGACATATCTAGAGCTAGATGAAAATAGGGCATGTCTTATCCAAGACACGAGTAGAGCTGACAAGTTTTAATACAGCATCTTCATAGATGTTTCATGCATTCCATCTTCAAATCTTCTAGAAAATTATGAGTAAAGTATTGTTTAGATTGAAGATTTGAATTTCTGCTCAATTATATAAATTAGAAGTTACCCAGAATTGTACCAATCTTCAGCATCTTTGGTGATACTTCCAGGAGTATAACCACTGTTGCGAAAAGCGCCGGAGGCGGCCGCCTCGAGGCGCGCCTCAAGGCGAGGCGACCGGAAATCGCCTCGGGGCGACGGCCTCCATCTGCAAAGCCCTGCGCGCAAGCCTCACAGACCGCGATTAAGCAAAATTGGACTCCAATTTTGGTTTTGAGCCCAAATTAGAGGAGCCCAGACGAAATTAAGACTAAGCCCAGCCATTATCTGAGATTAATCAGATAAATTAAAAAAGGAAGAAGAAGAAATTGAAGAAATTTACAAAACAGCGCGCCTCTCTTCTTCGCAACACTGCACAGCACCGCGACTCTCCTCTTCTTTAGCACCGCGCAGCACCGCGCCGCCCAGTCGCCACTCGCCGCCGCCGCCGCCGTTGTTCTTATATTATATATGCCTGTGTGTGTGGCGTGTGTCTGTGTGTGCGTGTATCTGTGTGTGTGCATGTGTTTGTGTGTGAAGTTTGAACTGTGAAGTGAACAGGAATATTCATGTATTTGTTGTATCTGTAAAATAATAATATTAATAGCTTCTAGGCTTCCAGACTTTACGTGAATGAGTATGTCCTGTTTGCGTGTCTGTGGCTATGTCATTGACTGTGCATGTGTTGTGTATAAGTGTATATGTGTGTTATGTGTCATTATGTCACTTTGATAACACTTTATAGCCGTGAATCACGCCTAGTAAGTGGTAACAAATCGAACCAAACATAGCTGAAATTTCGAAGTTTGATTAATAGCTTCCTCAATAATAATAGTTTGATTATTTTATATTTTATTTATAATTTTGGATTTTAATAATAGTTTGATTATTTTATATTTTATTTATAATTTTTGGATTTTTTTTATTCTTTATTGTCGAGGCGTAAAGGCCGCCTCGAGGCTTACTGCCTCGCCTCAAAAAGGTAAAACGCCTCACTCCCGCTTCACGCTTTTTACAACATTGAGTATAACAAGTCAATTTGTTTTTGGAATCTGCTTTGGATGTGCCTAAACAGTACCCCAAGACTTCATCATACATATCTTGTTTGTTCAATGGTACTTCTTGTTCCAGTTCCTGTACATTCTATCATGCCTCCTACCTAAAACTTGACCTAGATGTCCTATAGTTAAGTAAACTTTAAGCTCAATTACAAGAATATGACCCAATTACCGAAATGATAGAGGAATTAAGGATTCAGTATCACTCCTTACATGTGCAGGAGTGTGAATAAGTTAATTTATCTTCCAACAGCTAGTTTGAATCCCATATTTCTATAAGATCACTATAGGGTTCCAAAAGTCAATCCTGCCTGTCTTGTTAGTTCTAACGCCCTATCCTGGAAGTTCCTGTATACTCTACAAGGCTCCTCACCTGTCTAAAAACTGACATAATTCCTGTAAAACTAAGCAGACAGATCCATCTTATTTTTTCTTCTAAGCAGGAGTTAAGTAATACTAACAACCTATTGTTTTAGAAGCTGATTGGACATATTAATAACTGAATTTGCTATGAACATGAACAATCCATCAAACTGTCATTGAAATCTGTACTAGCTATCCAACTTTTATCATAACCTATCCAGAAGTATAAAAGCTCTGTCAGACTGAATCCTCTTGCAAAAGTATTTGCCTGCATATGGAGATAATACTAGGTGATACTAGACTTGTTTGTCTAGTGAGAAGAAGATACTAGCAAAGTCTTTCTGGTAGAAATATACAACGTATCAATATATAGCATGTTAACCAAGACACTTTAAGATATGTGTAAAGTAGAAGATGAAAATAAAATTTATATTAAGCTACTTTCCCAGTAAATGCAAAATTAATCCAGTACTGTAATGCACATATCTAGAATGCGTTCCGTTTGACAAGACAGAATGCTATAGCCTGCAGTTTGGAAATGAGCATACCTGTAGTGGTATGTAGACAGAAGAAACAACATCAAGTTTCAGTATTTCCAGAATAGAGATGCCAGTTTCTCTAAGCAGCTACAATATAGTAGATGACATCAGTATAAAGAGGAGATAGATTATACTTCCAGGTTGAAATTCAGGGTGGAATTTGTAGGCACTTACATATATCTCACTAAATTCCATCTGAACATCAAGTCTCGCACTTTCCCCCAGATCTTCAACAGATTGAGATTTCATGCACTTCAATTGGATTCCCCTAATGTTATTCTCAACCAAAAGCCCATAGCCACGATGTCCAATCTTTACGTCAAGTTTAGGCAGAGTGAAGGTGGCCTATTAAAAAATAATCAGACATACATCAATTACTCAGTCAACATTATCTAAAGAAGATCTACCAATAGAAAAACATGACACAAACCTCAAGAGAAGCGGTAAGAAAATTGAAAAAAAACAATTGTTTTATAACTGTAAGATGCCCTTGATAAAGCTAAGGGTTTATCATCAGTGTCCCAATGATAGTCCAATATAATCCTATGTAACAATAAACATAAAAAGTATTGCCTTTTCAGCAATTTAAGCACAATATAATTCAGAGGGAAGTTAAATTTTAAGTGGGTTCTGCAGAATCAACATCATCCAATAATCAACATCTTATTCTTGAATTCTTCTGTTTGACTTACACACAATCGTTTCTACAGGGTTTTTAGTTTTTGTTTTCTTAAGTTGAAACCCATCACTTTCATTTTGAACTCGTATTATCAGATAAATAGTCCTAGCATTCAAAAGAAATAATGTTTGCACACCTCGTCTCCTCCTATCGCTAACAAACATCAAGATCCTCCAAACACAAACAGTTATTCCAGCAAAACATCCTGATGGTTATGCATTAATCTTACAAGAGAATATTAGGCAAGGGACAATGACAAACAAGGAAAGCAGTGTCAAAGCAGTTGAAATCAAGTCAACCTTTTCAGGTATCGTGGAGCTGTACTTGCATAAAGCAGAAATTTTGTTGCCCTGCTGTTTTTCATCAGACCCAGATTCATTGTTCACTTGTGCAACTTCTTGGGGCAGGTCAGGCGATGTGTCAGCCAAATTCTTTTCCTTGAGCAGTGAATCCTCATTTAAATTTACTCGGACTTCCCCACTAGTAATATCCAAATTCCTAATAAGTACCCCTGCTTCCCTGCACCAAGAGATATCAGATAGTTTGAACTCTTACAACATTTAGTCACAAGTTCCAATCAACAGCAATTTCCATGCAGACTATCTTTCTGAATTTGGAAAAGCAGTACTATTATGAAAAATTAGTCATGTCACCATTGTTGAGTACTTAGTAAACAAGGTCTGCTCCCACCCGGAAAAATAATAAAATTAATAAAAATAAGGAAAAGAACAGGTCCTTCTATTTTGTGAAAACCACAAAATCATAACAAACTTAAATGAGATGCCCTAAACTTATACAGCATTGTGTAATATTAAGACAAACTGGGGAGGTGATCTGCCACAAAATGACTTTAAATTTCATTCCACCCTTTTTTCGTAGACATACCAATCAATAATGATCTCAAAGATGCCTTACCCTGGTTCATAAATGACTATTTAAAGACCTACAAACTTGAGGCCCAAATAAATAACTTGGAGCCTGCACAAAAGCCTGATCCATAAAAATAAAAGATAATTGCGAATATAAAGTAAACAAGATAGTGGTAATTGGGAATAATAGCTACTTTGCTTAGGGAAAGATAGATACTAGCCACAACTTTTAAAACATATAAACTCTAGCCACTTTATAGTGAAGAGACAAGTTTACCTTTTACTTAAACAATTTACCAACAAATTAAAAAAATGAATTTACAAATTAATATTATAATTTAATTCAAAATATATTTGAGATATTCACAGATTCATTCATAAAAAAACCTCCAGATTTGAGCTTTCACTTTCATTCTTCTGTACTTTCAATTATTTTTGAAATTCTAAGACTTCCAACTATTTCAATTTATTCATTTTGTAGAATAATAAAGTGAAAATGAGTGTTTTGAGAGTAACATTTTATGCTATAGTCATTATTTACCATTTTGTTGTGTTTTTGGTGTTTCATATTTTTGGAATAAGGTTTTCGTGTACGTGTTTTTGAAGGTGCGAAAGAACAAAACATTAGATGTGAAACGCAAACAGGCGAAGCCATTTTCGCGCAAGGATGTGCGAAGGCGAGAATGGAAAACGCGAAGATGAAGCCATTCGAGATGCAAAGATAAAGACGTTAGTGTAAAATACACTATGACAGGAAGATGATTCGCGATGCAAAGATGAAGACGTTAGTGTAAAATACACTATGACACGAAGATGAAGAAATTTGCGAATACACTAGGACGCGCTTCATGTTTCGCATCTCTATGAATTTGCTTCTACTCAAATCCAACACAACAATCATACCCACCGAATTCAAGTCTAGTTCATCTAAAATTCATAGTGTAATTAAGGGTGTGATGATACCTCATCATGATTATGACCATCAGAGTCTTGGGTTTTGCAAATTATCGCGTCATCCTCTTGCTCCGTACTCGACATCCTATTGCTCAACGGCTGACAACGATGATGGTGAGATGGAGGCGACCTCAGACGATGATTGAGTCATGCAACAGTGCAAAGATGCGAGGAGCAGCAACATAAATGGGTGGGAGATCTAGAGAGAAATGACAAATCCGCAAGCTGATCTAGAGACTTTGGATGATAGAGAAAAAATTGGCATTGTCGGTGAATATTGGATAGGGAAAACAAACATCAACCCTCTATAGGAAGAGGAGAAACAAAGTGCAGCATCAAGGAACAGCCACCGCAACAAGAGAATTGGCGCTACAATGACAAGAGAAACACGCAGCATCAAGGAGACCAGGAAATAGGAATGAGCGTCGTTGTGACTGTTTTGGTACTAATTTGAATAAGAGAGGCCAGGGGCTCCCATATTCCGAAAGCTTGGCCATGATGGTGGTGAATTTTAATTGCATGTTATCGGTTATGCCCCTCATAGACGCTGAATTCAATCCAAGGAACCACACGTGAGTCATGAAGCCCCAAACCTCAACAACCGCCTTCTCAATTTGCTCCAAAAAAGCTCCCGTGTCATCATGAACGAGAGTGGCAAGTCAGACCAATTGATAGAAAGCTAGATGACAAATGAACTACTAAATAACTAAAAGAAAAACTATCTCAAAGGTCAACAGGAATTTCCTGCTCAGCAATGGTGTCCAATTCAATAATAATCTCAAAGATGTCTAACCCTAATCAATAAATGACAATTTAAAGACCTAAAAACTTGAGCCCAAGTAAATAACTTGTAGAGCACAAAAAAGCTTGATCCATCTCTTTATTCTAACCCCAAATAGCTTTATATATTAAGGAGATAAAAGGTAACTATGAATATAAAGTAAATAAAAATATCACATTATGAACGGCATACGTAATGTTCATACCTAATTTCCTTCCATCATACCAATCACCTCCTTAGGCTTTTACAACTTCAACCTAATTAAAAAATAATCAACTAATAAAAATAAGGTCAATCTAACATAAAAAACTATTTCTAAACTTTACCCTCTAGTCACTTCATTTTGCAAGAAAAGTTCAATCAGTCCATCTCATTAACTTGGTATATAACCAGTGGCGGACCTAGAGAGAGGGGAGGCAGTGGGGCCACAACACAAACCTAGGAGTATATTTGTATTTGTCAAATTTAATAAATAAGTTTGGCTGAGCTTATAAGCTTAAAAAACAGTTTCTTTAAGCTTATAGGCTCAGCCAAACACCCTCCAGGTTGGTTTTCCTTTTGCCGTTTGTGGAGTTAAATTTTCTAGTAAAATGATCTAGTATGTCAATGAAAGTATATCTACATCTAATTGTCGATGATGTGTCAAGTACGCCAATTTAGAAG
This sequence comes from Salvia rosmarinus, assembly GCA_036937905.1. NCBI lineage: Eukaryota > Viridiplantae > Streptophyta > Magnoliopsida > Lamiales > Lamiaceae > Salvia > Salvia rosmarinus. The sequence continues at coordinate 19,115,935 of CM072817.1, read as the reverse complement.
ATTGAACAATGGCTCCCTTTGAATTTTGTTATTATTATTTAGGTAGATGGAACGTTTTATATGAATATATCTCCTCTTGTGGATGTTTCATCTTCATCAATTCATGGACCTACCCTAATCCAAACTCAAAGAATATAAGAGAAATGTTATGAGGTTGTCGTGTTTAATTAACTTTTACTTTTTGTGATGTAATTTAAACGGTGTTATAGTTGTATTAAAATTATTGTTTATTTTTAATTTTAACTGTAAGATTCTTCTTATGAATTTTATAAAACCACGATTAGTTGGACCGTCCTGAGTAAAAAGCTTGGGCCCGCCACTACATGCCAATGGGGGCCTAAGAAGTCAATAATATCATTGACTCAACATGTCACCCTGGAATTATTTGTATCTAATTTCTTTTGGATAAGCATAAAGAATGAGAATAGTGAAAAGTGACCTTCATATGCATGGAAGTTTCTTTTTTATATATAAGAAATTAGAAAGTCATAAGGTAGGTACTTCAAAGGGATGAGAAATCCCTAAATGTGAAGTTAACCTAACTAACAACTCCAATCTCTAGTAATATCTAGCACAAAAAATGCCTTAAATCTTTGTTATATGAGGCTTACCAAGCAATTCTGATATTAGCTTTATCCCACAGCTCCTCTAAAGATTTCTCTTTATCATCAAAGATTCTATTATTCCTTTCTAACCACTATGACCAACTACACTTGGCCTCCTATATAGATCAAACCGCCATGAATAGACAAAAATAAATCATTGACCAAATGTGGCAAAATCCCTTATATGCCTATTGAATTAGCAACCCCATGCCATAGTCTGAGTGACAAAAACCAGTGTAGAAAGACATGGTCAAGGTCTTTGGACTAATTCCTAAATAAGAAACTAGTTTGGGGAGAGAATATTATGCTAGGAAACATCTGGTGAAGCATCACAAGTGAGTAGCTTTCCCAAAACCAATAGCCAAGAAAAGACCTAAACTTTTCGAGGCACAGACATCTTCCAAATTGCTTTAAGGTAAGGGTCATGAAAAAGAATCCATAGATAGAATAATTTCAAATTGCAAGATAACTTACCAGTTGCATCCAAAATCCACCTCCTAGCACCCTAGTATCATTCAAATCCTCTATATTCCAAAAGGTTGAGCAAAGAGCTAAATCTTACAATTCATAATCTTTAAGGTTGTGAAACAAATGCGAATATCAGGAAACTAAAGATCAAGGGTGGGAGTCAAGAACCATGGAGACAAAGAAAACAATGGGTCTATGATGGAATGAATAAGTACGAAGGAATAATGAAGATAACAACTTAATACCCACCCACAAATCCTGCTAGAATCTCACTTTACACTTCTGACAAGAACCTATAAGCTTCCCGGATGAAATTTTTCATTTCGGTATACCAAAATTAAGGTTTTTCAACTCCCCCATAACCTGTTTCTTAATCAAGATACTCCTATTTTTTAACTACATCGAGATCTAACTAACAACTCTTTTGCACCGCTATTTGATACGTTTATCTCTTGTTTCGAAAAGTGAGTAGCAGTGTTGCAAAAATCGCATAAGGCGGCTGCCTCGAGGCGCGCTTCAAGTTGAGGCGGTCAGAAAACACCCCCACTTGACCGCCTCAATATGCATAAATGAAACGCACGCCTCGTTGGACTGAGGCGGCCGCCTCAAGGCGGCAAGGCGGTGCGAGGCGACACTGAGGCAGCAGTTGTGCATTTTAGGGTTTTTGGGCGGCTGTTGTTCATTTTAGGGTTTTTGGGTAGGGTTTCTGGTGGGTGGCAGCTATGTATATTAGGGTTTTTGGGAGGTTGGGCCTAATTTTTTGACCCAAACTTGATAATAACAAAAGGTCCAATTAATTTATACTTTTTAAATAAAGCTAATCAGTTTTTTTAAAGATCTAAACCCTAAAAAATTAATTTATTGAAACTTAAAAGAAAAAAAGAAGCAAGATTGCAGTTGACGTTCACGCCATCACTCATCGCTCATACCTCATCCATAGATCCTCCTTAATTTGATGCTTTCAAGACTTATAAACCCTTAAATTTAATGTTTGGACGATATGTATTGTTTTATATTTAGTTTTAAATTTTTATGATTTTTTTTCTTTACTGCCGAGGCTTACCCCTGGAGGCTTACCACCTCGCCTCACAGAGGTAAAACTTCTCAGTTCCACCTTAAGATTTTACAACATTGGTGAGTAGCTGATAAGTTCTCACCTTCCTTTGCAGATCCATCTGTCCAGCTTTCAACACTTTCCTTCCCCATATCACTAAGACTGTGATGACAATCTTCAGACCCAGATTGTATGAAGTCATATCATAAGAAGAATCCTGATCAACCATAGTCTCACTAATATGATAGTTGTGTTCCTCAAAAAAAAAAAAACTTAGGATGTCTTAACAGAAAATACAATCCCTAAATATATAATAATAGCTTCACAATAATGGTGCATCAACTCTCTTTAATATAAATGGATAGCATAGCACCACTTCTGTGTAGTTTGTTCTAATCTAACTGTAAGGACAAAGGAAGTGGAGAGGGTTACTATTTTCATGCACTAAAAACGCTGACCAATACACCAGTGGAAAGGTGAACTTCAAAAGGAATCAACAAAGACGCAAACAGATGGTCCTATCCTCAAAGGCCCTGTAAACTAACTTAAGAGACTAACCTGATCTCCAATATAAAGAGAAGGATCCGCTGTGTTTGTCTTTAAAGAGTACTGAGTAAAATAGATATTCATTGATCATTTTTGTACAGCTACCTCCAGCTAGGTGCAGTTTGTTTCTAGTGAAGAGTTCAAGAGGGAACAAAAGAAGATGCACATACATGAATCATTTGGAAGCAGTAAAGAAACAAGACGTACCTGTTATGGCCCAACTCACAAAGGAGAGAGAATTCTTCACAGCTAAAAGGAGCACAAACTGCATCTATCAACTGGTTGTCAGATACCACACGTGATTCACCTAGGTGAACAGTAATGGGAAATAGCTTCAGCTTTACAAACAACCCTGCCTCAGATCCAGCATCTTTAGATATGTCTACTCGCAGTTCTTTAATATCCAAAGTAGCATTTGGTATCTGCAATATTAAGCATAGAATTGAAGGTATGGTTGTTGTGAGTATCAAGTAAAACTAGAAACTGTCTCTGTACCATATAAGCATGTATTACAAACTTCTGAATATCCTAGAAAACAGCACATGATGTCAAGCACACAGCATTGTTTTTATTCCAGAACAATCAATCATCCATGTCACCAAGCAAACATCTCATGCACTTCATTTACATATGTCCCAGTTTTAGTAAAGTTCCAAGACAACATTGTGTGAAAGCAAACAAGATGTTTTTCTTTTTCCTTCTTCTTTTTGGGGGAGAGGGGGTTGTTGGAAAAAGAACAAATTTTTAGTTTATTGTTTGAGAGAAGTACAACTTTTATTATAATAGAAGAGGCATTAAAAGGGACAAGGTATCCCTCAAATCTGAAGACAATCAAACCAAAGATAAATCTCCAGTCTCTAACTAAATCTCAAACTAGAATACTTTAAACAATTTATGATTAGAGATCCATCATCTACCCTAAGCTTTCTCTTTTTTCCTCATAAAAGAAAAACAAACTTTATAACTGCAGATAAAAAGGCAGCACAGACATCATCTAATCTAGAAAATACAACTTCGATCTCCAAATAAGTCATATATAAAATATGCTTTAAGGTTTAAACTCATTAAGACTTGACACCCACCAAGCTAAAGCTAAGGAACAAGCACAAACACTGGAATAATGATTGACTGTAAGACTAATAATCTTACTCTAATGAAAATTCTAAAATGACCCTAAACTTAATTTTTCCCAAGCCTCTTGTAAGAATTCCTAGCACTCCTCAAAGATTCTTCAGTTCCTTTTGAGCCAGATTGGTCAACACAAAGTTGGAATCAGTCGGAAAGGAAACAAACTTTGCCCTTTTTCAATTGTTTCGCCAAAGGACAGTTTTCTTTTCTATGTGAATCATTATGCTAAGTGCAAGTTATTATGAGGCTTGAGTTCTTCTGGATCATTACTTTTATTTATCTCTAGGTAATTGTCAGATATCAATACTAACGACTTATTGGTTCACTGGAAGTCTTAGTAAGAAAGTGCATCTGGTATTAATAAATATAATTCTTGCAGCATCTCTGTTCTTGGATTTTTACTATCTAATTGACCACACATCTCCATAATCTTTATTTTGAATACAAGAGTATCTTCTGTTCAAATCAGAAAGTTTGATGTGGATAGCTTCTTCACCAAGTAGATACAAGGATGTAAGGAATTAGATTTGAGGCATGGCCAAAAGGTTAGATTTCATCTTTTCACTTCTATTGATGCTAATTTCTAAGAATCGTTTCATGCTGAGATAAAAGCACTATTTGTATGTTTCTAGGGAAGAAGAAATGCTGAAGCAATATCAGTGCAAAACTAAGTGGAAGCATTAATTAAACTGGACACCCCTTACCTTTAACACCAAATCAGAAATAGAAACCGACAAAAACCTTGCCATGTTAGCCAAAACCATCCACTTTCCGCGACCTGAGCTGCGAGATTTTCTTGATCTGGCTTTCTGAGGGCTTTTCTTTGAAGACCTGATGACAATTTCTAAATCACATATTAACACCTGCAGTTTTGGATCTCTCGACATGAAGCCTACCCCAAGCTTAACCAAGGATTGCCGTAAGCTTAGTCTGATTTCGCCAACAGAGATAGATTCAACAGCACCCTGTAGTCATCAGATTCACCAAATATGTAAAATACAATGTCAGCATGAACTGTTCGTGTTAAGTGTTACGACTGAGATTAATCAGGCTAAGATTGCTAAGATTATGTATAGTTAGGATCATCTGCTCTTGCTTCAAATGTCTAAAGAATATAAACACTTTGATCTATCGCCCTTCATAAGGCTTTAAAATAGTCTAGTACATTCAAAAAAATACCTTATTGAATTTCAAAACAACATCTCTCAAGCATTTCCATCCACCAATCCGGAATTCAACTGAAGCTCCCATAACTCGACTTAATATCCATGCCAGCAACCTGGAAGCAAACCTGGAACAAGGATCATCATTTCAGTTAACCAAATCTTTGAGTCATGACCAAGTCAAGAGAACAAGATTTAGGGTTACTAAAAATGAATAAATAAAGGAAATTCCAAAGGAGCTTGTTGCCCATATGCACAATAGAAAGAACAAAAAGAAAAAGGAAAAATATAGACAAAGATCTTATGCATGAACATCAAAATAGGCAGCAAATGTCTATAAGCAAAATGGACAACAATGCAAATTATTCCACAATGTTTAATATTCCACAATGTATTCAGATATCCAACAATGTTTATTTTCCGTATTATAGCCTTCCAATCGAAAAGTTTATCTGATTTCAAGCACTTTTTCAAATTATTGTTTCTTTAATAAGAAACAGAAGTTTTATCGAGCAAACTATGTGTTAAGTCATTACAACAGCTTTTAAAAACTAGAATGATATCAAGAACTAGGAGCATTTTTACAGTAAGCGTCACGTAATTGCCAAGCAAAATGGAGCAAATGCTTATAGTTCAACAATGAGAGTTTTTCTCAGTATCCTTTTTTCTACATGATCATAGTTAGAAAGTCTTCAGATGCTAGGAAGAAAAATTTAATAGTCAATAACTTTTAAAAAGTAGAATTTAGGTTTGAAAAAGCAACAAAAAGGTCAAATCTTACTAATTAGAGTCATAGGGTTGAAATATTGCAATGGTAAATATTCTAAATGTTAGAGAATACTCTTTTCGCCCTTGATATTTGTTCTTTGATTTTACCGACACCCGAGTTTTAATAAATGTAATGAATGTAAAGTGAATGAAAAATGGGACCCACATTGTAAGATGTATTATGCGAGTGGAAAGGTGAGTCATGGGTGGTTTTCTTGTAAATAAGTGGAATAATTGTGGGTAAAAATTATGGATTTTATGCGGGGGGTCATGTCTATAAAAGGAAAGTGAACCTTTTTTTTTGGACGGACCAACATGGAATTAAGTGAACATTTTTCAAGAACGAAAGAAGTATAATATAGGCCCAATACTAGTTAGGCCTATTCTGTTGTAACCCTAGCTTTTTACACCCTATATATATGAGAGACTCTATTGTTATGAATATATAACTTATTCCCTTTCTCCTAAATGACATTATATTTACAGCTTTACATGGTTTAGAGCTTACTAAAAAAAAATAGGGAACGAAACCCTATGTAGCAAGAGTACGCAGAAGAAGCGTGACGAAATAAAAAACAATGCAATGCACAAAGAAATAGAACAGTGGCGAGACGACGGAAGTAAAAGATAAACGACGCAATATTTTTTATTTTTCGGACCAAAAAAAATTTGGGCTAGGGTAATTAGGACACTTACATGCTCTAATACCATGTAATTCAGTAAATATAGAGTCATTCAGGAGAATGGAATAAGTTGTACTCCCTCCGTCCCATCCAAGATGATCTGTTTTTCTTTTTGGGCCGTCCCACTCAAAATGGCATGTTTCATTTTTAGAAAATAATTATCTACTTTTTATCAATTTAATCATTTTATTCCATTCTCTTAAATAACCATGTCAAAAGAAAATGGGCCGTCTTGGATGGGACGGATGGAGTATATTCATAATAATAGAGTCTCTCATATATATGGGAGTAGAAAGCTAGAGTTACAATGGAATGGGCCTAACTAGTATTGGACCTATATTATACTCTCTAAGCTTAAAGTCTCCGTTACTATGGTTTGCATACACAAGGTTTAGAAACTAAGTAGCTTTTATAGATATGAGCTTCTCACAAGGTAAGTCAAATGCACAAGACAACTTTACGTTAAGTCAACTAAAAAACTTTGTAAAGGTGGGTTCCGGATGGCTCTGCTCTTTATTTCCATTGAGTTGGCAGATATTCTGGGCAGAAGTAGCCAAATTAAGTTGTAATGAATTTGGGCGACCATAGACAATTAGAAGACAATGGTGAAAACTTTATGAGCTTTTCATTGTAAGTATCAAGTTTATGTAATGGAGGTGATTTTATTGAGTTAGCAACTTTTATGAATGACATTAATCAAGTTGAGTGGCAAAAGAAAAGAAGTTGAGAGTCTTGAGACAACCATCCATAACAAAATGACAACAGTCAGAGCATGAAAAAGGTTATTCTATATCTCTAGGATGAACAGATTCAATGCATAAACCACCTAAGCTGAAGACTGTTTCCATTCAAATGTTTCTTCATGGATTATGGACATATGGATTTCTTGAATTAGGCTTCAACGGGTTCTGAAACATCGACTACATTAAATGAAAACAGAGTCTCCATAGATCTCAAGTGATGCCCACCCATAGTTATCGATGGCGGATGGCGGGTCATGGTGGATGGCCAAAAACCCGCCATAAGATTATGGCGGATGGCATAGCGCGTTATGGCGGAAGCACGGCGGATTAAATAAAATACAATATATATACTATAATTAATAACTTAAAACTGTAAAAATTGATAAAACAATAGAAAACATAAGTTTTAACATAATCATTAAAGCACACACTCATAAACCATACTATCATAGGTCCATAAAATGTAAGTTTCAAGTTCTTAGTCTTCATTTAGTCGACGTAAATCATAAACTCATAAATATAAATATAAATATTTCTAATATATAAGGTATTTAATTTGCAATATATTTTGGGTTTTTGTAGGTTGAAATTATTAATTTGGTGTAGAAACTGATCAAATTAATTAGCCTTCATTTAATTGCGGTTTTGTTTGATTTGTGAAAGAAATTGCTTATGTGTCTAAGTTGAAGGAAGAGCAGAAAAACCTTAATTTTTTGCTAACTAGAGGCATGTAGCTGCAAAATTAATGATCTCAGTGTCCTAAACAAGAAGAAGCTCTTGTGAAACTTTGAAGCAACTTTCATTTATATAGAGAAAGATTATACCCATAACTTCTGCCATTTCTCATAATTCATAAAAGGTTCGGTTTTCATATTGAGAAACCGACAACTCATAGAGAGTGCTCTAATATATTTATTTATTATAAAGATGGAAAAAAATTGGAAGAAACAACCAAAGAAAAAAAAAAGTGAAAATTTCAAACTAACTTGCTGAATAGCTGTCTGCCTAAGTCATCGCCGATGGTCTCCGATCGTCGATGGTGGTTGTCGGTGGTCTTGGTGTAGAGAGAATAATAGGTTTCTGTTTAAAGCTAAGGAGAAGAGGGAAAGTTGTGAATCACTATTTTACAAGATAAAAACCTTAATTTTAGTATGGGTTGGGCTCAAGTCTGGGTTTGGATCGGATTTAACCCATTTTATTTTAATTGTCAACGCCATTTGTGCCATAACCGCCATACCTGCCACGGTCGCCATAGCGTGCCATGGGAAAGATGCCATGCCATGAGGTGGTCATGGCAAAATCCTTAAAAACTGCCACTGCCATCAGCCATGACGGAAATTTGATAACACTTTGCCCACCATAAAACTCATTTATATTTCTTTGAAGGTTCTTCCCCACTCAACTACAACTACTCAAAAGAAATAACATAGAAAAATAAAAGACCAAAAAGTACCCATAAAATGATGTGGTACATTCTTCAATGAGCAATTTTGCACTTTAACATGTTTGGTGGCCTTTCTGAAACACAAGTCCTTTGTAATAAACTTATAATGGACTAAAATGTACTTATGAATATTCTCAGGTGTTTGGAGAAAATACACTTCTGTGCATCCATCCATCAAAAGTGCATGATTTGGTACATTATTCAATGAGGTGGATTTTTAGAGAAGTCACGTATTCTAAAAACTACATTTGTTTACCACCAATATACAAAATTTACACTAGTGGACTTCTATGTCTACAGGTCCATTTCGAATGGGTCACTAAACAAAGCTCTCTCTATTGCGTTTGATAATAATGCAGGGTGGCATTTATTTTGAACTTTTATGTTGTTTCTCTAAGTCATAAATTTCATTTATTATCAAGCCCTCTGTCCCTTGTTGTTTGGCAAACCTTGAATAGCCATCGGTCTTATTTAAAGATGACTTGAGGATCTTTCACTTTCTAAGTCCCACATCACAAAATAAAGTTGCAAAGGAGAATTTGGGGGTGATCAGGAATGCCTTACATAGGTTACTGAAACCACATTTCAGAAGGGAATTTCCCTTTTTTTAAACCTTACTGCTGCTTGTAACATGAAGTGGCACATGTCATGTTACTGTCTCATTGGGTTTTGACTGCTTGGAAACAAGAAGGGTATACATGTTATACATGTCATGCAAGAGGTACAATGATATGTAACATTTGATGGGCCAAAAAAAAACAGACAGAAGTATTAGAAAATTACTAGGTGAACAATGAATATATCGGCCCACTTCCCTTTTTCAGCAAGTAATTATTCAGTTATGCAATGGCATGTATCAGAAGAAAAACACCACATTCTCCATTTACTGTAATGTTCTATGGTTATTCAAGTTTGGTATTAGATGATTAACAGAATTAGTTGACTACTTGACTACATGGATTTATGAAAATTAACTAACGAAAAGTTCTATGCCTGTCATTTTCGCATTCCAAGGATTTATGCGCAACCTTCAGGTGCCAATGCAAAACACAAGAGTCATCTAGCTAATGCAATGAGTAAAGTCCAACCGCCCCTAAAAGAAAATCCTATTGTACAATAGAAGTAAACCTGAGAGTTAAAATTAAACAACAGATGATAGTCCAATTGGTACAAAATTATGGTGTGCATAGGGTCAACCAAAATGACTACCGCATCATCCTATAGAACCGAGACACAAACGGAACAATCAAACTAAAGGTGCATATCATAGTTTTCTTTAGTTCGCTAAAACGTTGGACAACAAAGGAAATGATCACAGCTAGCGAAACTGGATTGGACCTTAAATTAGAGAGGAACACGAATGGCATTGCTCTAATCACAAAAATAATAGTTTAATTTCAACGTGATCATCAACGACATCCAATTAGAAGATAATTGAAAATGAGTAGTGCCGGCGTACATGAATACAATCCATAGTAGGACGGAGACAAAGAGGAATCCGGACAGGAACTTGGCCGGAGAATCCCCCATTTTTCCTGATCAAACTCGGCCGCTGATCCTCCCCAATTTCAGGTCTAGGCAGTCGCCGTGCATGCCTTCATATGTCTACCGATTTGGAAACAATTGCGATAGCAGTAGCTGAAGGATCAAGCATTTAATTCCGCGGTAAGAATATCAAAGTCTAGAGAGAGAAGGTGAGAGAGAGATGTGGGGCGCACTAGGAGTTAGAAAATGAAAACATTTTATATATATAGTAATAGGGAAGGGATGAGGGATTCGATCCGTGAAGTATGCTCTGAATGATGGTGGAAAGGTAAAACTGGAGAGCAGGTGAACAATGGTCTCGGATCGACTACGCATGGATGTACGGCATGCTACTGTATATCCTTTTTTATCTTTTGTATTTTCATTGTCCTTTATTTCCTACATTCTTTTGGGCCAGGCTGACTTCAGATCATAACCCACCGGATCCTTAATGAACTCTCGTTTTGTACCTAACATGTCAAGTCGGTAATACCCATTTTAAAAAATAATTATTTTAAAGGTTAATAGCATTTAAATGCACAAATTTTTGGCATTTTCTGATTTTGCAGACTGACTTTTTCTTAATTTTAATACATCAAATTTTTCAATTTGTTTGATTTTTCCTCCTACATTAAACTGCTCCCAAATTGATTATGATATAACAAAATTAAAAGTAATATGGCAATATCAATTAAAAAAATAGAAAATAAAGATAATTTCCAAATCACACCTACACCTCATCATCCCCCCTCCGCAGTCCAATAAGGCTTGCCGAAACCAAGTGGTTGGTCCAGTAACATCTCTACTTATGTTGTTGTAAAGATTATTTATTGGATTATGTTTAAACACAAGCTTTTATTGCATTATACTATTATATTTATCTTAATATACGAGACATAAATTCTTAGGTCCCAGAATTATATAGTTTTAACCTATTAAGCTCTCAAAACTTTGTTTTGTTTTGTTTTAATAAACCCTATAACTTCACAAATACTTGGGTAGTGTCAACCCTACCTAAAGTCGGGCCATTTCATGGGTCGAACCAACCCAAATCCATCCAATCCAATTCAACTCATAAACATATCATTATATCACTTGCTCTAAATAAATATGTTATTATATCATTTTGTTGTGAATAAAATATTACTATATAAATATATCCTCTTAATAAATGCATCATTTGCTCTGAACAAATATATTTTATCACTTATTGTAAATATATATATCACTTACCATGAATAAACAGTATTATATTATTTATTATGAATAAATATATCAGTTATTCTCAATAAATATATCACTTATTCTAAATAAATATATCATTTGTGAATTAAAAATTTCAATAGTAATGGATCTTGACCGGGTCAACCCACAAGAAGACTCATCCCTACCTAAGGTCAACCCTATGTTTCATGCTTCCTATAATATATTGAGAGTATTGTATTGCTACCATAGGCTATGGGAGTGCATCTCCTAGAACTTTCATGCTTCCTATAATATATTGAGAGTATTGTATTGCTATGTGTAAAGCAACTGAGCAAATCTGACATCCAACACCACATCACTTAAATTTGAGGTGAACTTTGAAAGGGTCATGTACCACGGCACAACCAAACCTTTTCTTATACATAAATGTTTAATCAGGCGCAACGCAAATTACTGCGTTGCAACAGTTCCTAAGTCATTCAACAATAATTACTTTCTAAATGAGTCGACAGAAAAGGCAAGCATCAGCAATAATACAACTGTGGGGAGCAACATGTAGATCACCCTTAATATTTTTCAAGGAAAACACCATTTCAAGTAGATAGCAGCTTATAATCCCTTGTTTTCTTTCCCATTTCTTGTTTTGGCTTGTTGACGAGGACTTCCGAGAGACGATGTGCAGATATCATTATCAACCAACTCGCTTGACTGCTCTGTATTCCTCTGTTTCAGCTGATTGTTGCTTGTCAATGTAGACCGCATAGCTCTAGGTAATTTTAACGGAATATCATTTTCTCCGTTAGCTTTTGGCTGTTCGGGAGCTTCATTTGTCTGAGGCTGAGACACGGGTGGAGTAGCGGGGACGAGCTGAATGGATGATTTGCGCCATTTTTTCCTAAGATTAGGCTTTGGTACACTAGATAATCCCTGAAATATTAAAAAGACAGAAATGTAAATGTGCATTAGTGGGTAGATAAAGCAAGATACATCACAGAAAAATTCAAGTTCAGTGAGGATGTGGAGGGACAATATCGAATTAGGGTTTATTAACCCTAATTGGGTGTGTTCCCACCCATCCTCACGGTAGGATATCCTCACAAGAGATTTTTTCCAAGTTCATATGACAAATTTCGACGCTGAAATATACAGCTATCAAAGATATCCTCTGAATTCATATTTAAAGCATAAGAATCTACACTTACAAGGTTATTTCCAATGTCGGATAATGGCTTCCTCGTGGTAACATCGGTTGTTTGGTTGGCAGGCTTTTCAGAAAGAGCGGTTTCAAGCAGCATTGCACCATGAGCAGCAAGATCATGACTCGTCTCTGCTTCATCACTCACCGACATATTTTCAGATGGTTGCAACATGTCCTTCGTAGTTGCTTCCCTATTGCTGCATCTAGTAGGCCCACAGCTGCATGATGAGCTACAGATGCCGATGGCAGCTCGGCATTCGCATCTCGAGGTCTTGCAGGAGGACGATTTGCTGCAAGAACAACATACCCCCTCGGTGTATCTTGTGGAAAGGGATTGACCTAAATCAATACTTTTTTCCACGTGGAGATCCGTTTTGGAATTCCTTTTTCTCGGTTGGCGTCTTTTTCTTTCTCTTGTGAAGCCCCACTCGCCATCCTCATCATTTTCTGGATTTGGATGTTCATCATCGGAAGTATCCATATCTTCTAGAAGCTCCAAATCATACATTCCACTACTGAGAACTGTAGAGCTTCGAGATCCCTAAAGCATGTGATATCAATCAGTATATTGTTGAAAATAAAATAATACAAAAGGTTTTGCTGTTATATGAAAGTATTATAGTGGTGTATTTACTTGAAAGAGAATAAACAAATAGTGTCCTGATATATACCTTAGGCCGCAAGTCATAAACATGCTTGTCGCTATTGCTCGTCATATTCCCAGAGCCTTCCTTTCCATTCGATTGTCTCTCCAACGCCAACATCTGCCAAATGAATCAGGAAAACCACATCATTGTCACATTTCTCTAGAAGGGAAAATCTATATGCCACATACAGGTAAGTTTGAAATATTAATATAAACAATAACAAATTATGGACATTGTCATAGGTACAAAATGGTGCATAATGACGGGGATAAACTTAACAACATACAAAATAGTATACATTGTACCAGACACTATGGTGCGCTCACCATTAAATTTTCCCGACGACTGAATTCTGCCTTTTTTAGCTCTAGTTGTCTTACCAAATTGACTACTTTTTCCTTCAGATCTCTAATTTCAGAGTCCTTTTCTCTGCAGTCAACTTCTCTATCCCTTAGCTGGCATCTGTCAGCGGTGAAGTGAGAAGAAAGCAGTAAGGCGATGAATTTCAGAAACCATAGGAAGGTTATGATAAAATTACTTACCTAGAGGATGATGCCAAGTTAAAAAGGAAGTTCATAACATTTTTTGCTTCAGCAAGAGAACGAACTTGGTTCCACCTTCCTCTGCCACTAAATGCTCGTTCACGTTCCTCGGCTTCCGATAGTTGAGATGCCATGGAAACAAGAGTGCTTGAAGATGTAGCAAGCATGTTCTCAAGGGCAAAAATCCTCGAGTTTCTAGCACCAGGAGACATTGCCCGTGGGAACTCACTAAAGAAAATGGAATAATTTAATTAACTAATTCAGGGAACAAATATGAAAAAAGAAAACATGTGATATAATTGAAAAACTTGTTGTATAACTTCAGACCTGAAGTTCTGCAGCTTCTCGATCAATGCTTCTTCCTTGAGCTTTGCGAGCTCCTCAGCCATTCTAGCCCTCCTATATGTATATAGAAATCACAATGAGAATTTGAGCTATAAGTACAGAACCATACGGAGTAAGTTACCTAAAGTGCTATGATACGTAAGAATTACAAAAGTAAAATAGATATCAGTAATGACAGTGATTGCATTTACTCTTTCATTTGCCGCTCATACTCTGACCGCACCTCATGCACTCCTATAGTCACCTCAAGTTCATGTTCAATAGTCTGCACTAGTGCCTTGAAAATGAAAGAAGATATGGTAACAATAATGAATTATTGGATATACAATAACCAAAAACAAGGATATAAGTGCTTTACTACTGGCAACTTGCGCATATGAGAGAGAGAGAAGAGAAAGAAAAGCCTTGCAAGCCCACTAGTAGAGACACCTAGGCACGTACCGGGATTCCAGGACCTCTGTTACTTCCTGCACCTGCATAAATGTCAAAGTGAAAGCTAAAGTCATAAATATTTTAAGAATATTGTAATAATAATATAATATGCATAATGAATATGTTCAAATAGATTCGAACCAGATGTTTCTCGTGACGAGGCTTTCCGCGAATCTAGCAACTCTTTAAGGCGTTTCGTAGCCATTGCAGCCTCTTCAGTCTTTCGTTGCAAGACCTGACATGAGACAATGCATCATAAGATCCAAAACTGCACAATTTTAAAGAATTATGACTAAGCGGGAAAAATCTTTACCAGCTTTTGCCGCTGGTTGAGTGCCAATAGCTTATGCATCTCATATTCATTTCTTCTTCCTTCCTTTTTTAGCTATAGAAAAGACATTAACAAATGGTTGGTTAAGGTATTAAAGACATAATAAAGCAAGTTCATCTTACAGATTTTATTCCTTAGTTACAATTTTCCTTAGCTGGACTTAAAAGAATGATAAGTACACAATTTGAAAGGGAGAACGGTTGTTTAGGCAGAAACTCAGAGTGGTCAAATTGAATTATAAAACACAGTTACCTGAAGCACTTCCTTTTCCCGAGATGCTTTCCACTGTCTGAATTGCTCAGATTCTTGCTTGATCCTATGTTGCAATTGGACCTTTACAAAAAAATAAAATCAATTGCAAAGAGAAGACCAAGACTTCTGTGTCAACTGTCAAGCAGGAAATAACAAAATGGAGTACCTTCTGTGTCTTTATTCTCTGTATCTCATCATGGAGTCTTTTAGCAGCTTCATCACTCTTTTGTTTTTGTCTCAGCAATTGAGCTTGAGCATCCTGTTTCTTCTTCAGCTCAGCCACCTGTAGAGATAACCAAGTCATTGAAAAGAGCATTACGGAACCTCTAGAGAGGATGGAGTTGAAAATATTAAACAAGAATGTTAATTTGGAAAGTAATGTTTCCTTAGTATTTACCTGTTTCTCAAGAACATTCAATTTCTGAAGATACTCCTCCTTCAACTTTTGAGCACTATCATCAGAATTGGAAGAGATATTTGCAAGATTGTGCCTAAGTTCTTCAATCTCTTTCTATAACGTGAAAGACAATTACAGTTAGAGATACGCATCTGAATAGAACATCATGGAACAAAGTACCATGAACAAGAACACACCTGTAGAGTCCATTTTTCATTTTCTAGTTCGTGTACTTTCTTCTCATAATGCTGCTTAAGGACTGATGTATCGCCGCTTGCAAACCGCTTCATTTCAGCCTAAATGAGAAATAGATGAAAGGGGATGAGTCAGTGGCATGTTCAAGAGAAATGAAAATTTCTTAAATATGAAAGTAGTAGGGTCTGCAAACTTAAAATGCTGTCCAAATGAGTTACCTCCTTCTGCTCAAGTCTTTTGTCTAATTCTTGCAGTTCTCTGTCGAGTTGCTCCTGAATAGAAGAATGTTCGAGTTCTTTTCCACATCTTCCACCACTACTGCAAGATGTCAGCAGTTGAGATCGTGCAACAATCGATCTAACTAAACTTACGTGTATACAACAGACTACTTAATAATTTATTCACTTGTTATGACGACACAAAAAGTAAAGAAGCTGCAAAAATACAAGGTGCCACAACCATTGAATTTCAAAACAATGCAAGGTAGCATACCATCAGTCTCTTCAGTTTTGATATCAGCATCCATAAACAAATTTCTTGAGTGAGTTCCATCGTCTTCCGAATAAAGAAAGTCATCAGAATTTCCACGCCTTAAATGGTTTGAACTTCGTATCCTTACTAATTCACTTTCCAGTTCCTGAATTCTAGTGATATAACTTTTCACCAGATCAAAATCCTGAAGTAAGGAAAATAATTGTCAAACAAGGGAGAAAACGAAGACAGTCCTGACTGAATAGTCCATGAAACTGTTAATCAAAAATAAAGTTCAAGATGAGAACTCAACCTTATCAGATTTGTCATTAATCTCATCCGAAGGATTTCCATTTCGAATTGATTCAACTAGCATAACCAGTCTATCCTTTTCCACCTGTAATTGGATTAAGTAGATTAATATGGATGAGACTAGCATTTCTTGATCTCCAGAAAATTTGTAGCACAAGGAAAGGTCAAATTGACATCAATGTAATGCCAACCTGAGCATCAATAGCTCGTTGCTTCAGATGCTCATAACTGATTCGACATTCCTGAAGTGCCTCCTGTAGCTCAGTTTTACTAGCTTCAAGTAAAGATACTTTGTGCTTAAGAATCTGTGAATCAAGAATTACAAAGTAAACATCAAAGGAAAACAAGTAGTCCAGTAAACTAATGTAACTCTCCCTCCCCTGAGGGATGAATAAAATAAGTTCTTAAAAGACATATCTTATTCATAAAAACAAAATTATCTGTAAAAAAGAAGTTAATGCCGTGTTTCAACTCGAAAGAGTCTTGGATCAAATAAAACATTGAGCTGGTGGATATTTACTTTGAGTTCTTCAGTAGGTGCACAAGAATCTCCACGAAAATAAAGAAGCTCTGATTGCAGTTGCTCGATTTGATTTCGCATCCTTTGCACCTCAGCTGTCACTGGATCACGGTTGACCTACAATTTTAAACATGTCAGGTTTGAAGTTAAAGCTATGATGATGATTATAGATAACTAATAAACTTCAAACTTACAATTGCTTTATTCTGAATGTTCCTTGCACGGTTTGCATACTTCAATGTGTTAAGTGTCTCCTCGGCATTTGTGTCAGCAGGGCTTACACATGCTGTGAACAGCAGAATCAATTATTCGATGACAGTGGAAGAAGAGTGTTAAGTGTCGTCCAATTTAAAAATGGGAATATATGTAAAAGCATACCGATCATAATTGTTTTGCAATTGCCACCAAGGGAATCCTGTTACAGATGATGTACTAGTTAGCACGATAAACACATTCAAGTAGATTAAATAATCATATAAAAGATTTTTTTGAGACACGAAGAAGATATTTGCATTGGATAATCCATTGATTACAAGAAGACAGATACTATACAATAAGATCAAGCTAATCTGCTAAAGTTATTGTTAGTTATGCTAGAATATCTAGTTATTATATCATTACACTTAAAATATATAATTAAAGTAAATGGTAACTCATCCATGTACAACACTGTTTCCATGTCGGTGACATCTAAAGGCAAAGTAAAAGACAGCCTTGCCTGTAATATGCGTGTTAACTTGCTGTCACGGTAAGGAACATGACCTCCTTCTTTGCGTTTTTTGTCATCTCCTAGAGCACTGATGACATTTCCAAGAGCCAATAATCCCTTGTTAATGTGTATACCTAGACGACATGAACAGAAATTTGAAAGTTCATTCAGTGTACAAAAACAAACAAACATAGCTCAAATAACAATGAAAAATACAATTTTTGGAAATCAAGAATAAGATTTTTTGATACATAGGCAATATTGCAAAACTCAATGCATAAGATGCAAAAGCATTTTACGA
Source organism: Salvia rosmarinus (assembly GCA_036937905.1). Classification (NCBI taxonomy): domain Eukaryota; kingdom Viridiplantae; phylum Streptophyta; class Magnoliopsida; order Lamiales; family Lamiaceae; genus Salvia; species Salvia rosmarinus. The sequence continues at coordinate 19,097,951 of CM072817.1, read as the reverse complement.
TAGCCACCAAATAAGCATTACCTTCCTGCAAACGTAACCCATCAGCACCTGTTCGTTTAGCACGCTCAGAGCCAGCTAAGTCTACCAAGTGAAGCTTGGCTATCAGAACATCATCACCGACATCATCTCCAGCTGAAGAATTAGCTATTCTTCTTTGTTCCATTGAGATTGTAAAAATAGCGTGCGAACGACTAGATTAATAAGAAATTTTGAGTGAGAAGCATATCAATTGGGGTTAGAACCCCATACTCATCGATATGTGTACGGTATGTTTAATTATATACATACACTAACATGGTAGTAAGCCTTTTGATTAATTAAAATGAAAAAAAAACATAAATAAAAAGGAAAATATTACCTTGATTGACTATTCATCTTTGTGCTCCCTGTGGCCCGAGATAGTGAACCCTGGAGTAGGTATGAAGCCATCTCTTCCTTTGTCCTCACCTCTGACTCTGTAACCCCAGCTAGTGTAATTCCCCGCTCACCCTTTCTCTAATCTGAATAGGAACTCTTGCAGGCCCTGTAGTCTTTGGATCTAGCAAATCAAACACATCTTCCTTGAAAACCTACAAACATCAAGCTTAATCAATAACCAAACTGTAAATGAAGTAGTTCTCATATATAGATTTCAAATTTTGCAATTTTACACATGATACCTCTATAAAAGATACTCTAATCAGAAACTCGGTAGACTCTTTCATAGTCTCCACTTTCGAGAAAATGGTATCCATTACTTTAGGAAGGATGGCATCTCTGTGCTCTTCGCCATTATAATTTGTACCCATCGTATAAGTCTTCCCAGAGCCAGTCTAAGATCAAAACAATAGCAGATGAGCTTGCTTGCTATTATATTTTATAGGCGTGTCATTCCTGGATAACAAGATACTACTAGGATGAAACCAAAAATTCTCCGACATGTTGCTTACCTGGCCATAGGCAAGTACTGTTCCATTATATCCATTAAATAGAGCATCAACAAGTGGAGCAACACATTCATCAAATATTGTTGAAGATGGGGAACCTCTACTACCAAAGACGTAGTCAAAGGTGAAAGAATGGGATCCAATTTGAACCTGATGCGCACCAACATGCAGAACCCATCAATTGCAAGTTAACGGCTCAATTTTCAGCATACAATTCATGAATTAATAAAATATCAAAAAAACCTATGAGTTTGGTCTTGGTGCAAATATTTGTTAACGAGTTCCAAATCACAAGTCCCACAATACATATACACAGCAGCAAGCAACGAAAATATAAGTCAATCTAAAAGAAAAAAAGAGTAGATTTGGTTGAAACAAAGACCTGCTTCTGGGCCGGATAAACGGTAATGCAGTCGGCACATTCCGCAAGAAGCTCAGCGGTGACGAGCGGTCTGACATTCACCGCAACCCTCACACTCTGCGACGGTTCGGAGTTCTCCATCTTCAGTCAGAAGCTGCGTTCTCACAAATTACCAAATCACTAAGCTTGCTTACCCAAAATCTGGAAGAGGAAGAATAAACGCACTAGAATGAGAGAACTATCTACTATTTGCTGCAACCCACATTTTGATTACATATAAACCAGACATCAATTTATTTTTTACACCAAAAATCTTTCAACGAAACAAAAGGAACAGCAGAAGCATATATCTAAATTGTAAGGAAAAAGTGGAAATACGTTGCGAACTGAAAGTGAAATCGCCGTTGAGAGAGAGCCGAATAGATGGCGGCTATTTCATTTGAAATGAAATGAGGGAGAAGTGGGAGAGAGATCTATGAAGAGTGAGGGTACGATGGAATTGCAAAAAATTGAATTGGAGAAAAAGCGGTTGCGTCCGAAATCCAGAAATTCAAATTTCACATGTCACGTGCACTCCGAGTGGTCTTGTGAACGGTACTCTTTGTCTTCTATTTTGGGATTTTAATTGAAAATTCCATTCATAAAGCTATCTTTATGGACAACCACCCCAATTCTTCAATTTTTCACTTATTTAATATTTAATTAATTTTTCTTTCTTATATATCATCATTATTCCACCTACTCAACTAATTTTATTTTTGATTATTTATGAATGACCATCCAATCATTCAACTACAATATTATTTATATTATTTTTAATCTAAATATAATTAATTATAATAAACTATACTCATACTATAGCAAAATGCGTAAAACTAAAAAATCACAAATTAAAAAATATGACAACCCCAAAAAAAAAAATTACAAAAATTAAAATATGAAATTGAAAATAAACAATTGATTTATCAAACAAATGACAGAGATTAAACATCCATTACCATCGCCGAATTCATAACAAATTTGAACAGTATGAATTCTTTTGAGTTTTGGATATTTTAAAGGTTTGTTTAATAATCTTGGAAGGATGATAAATTTTGGAAATTTATGATTGAAAATTGATGTTATATGTAAAGAGATTGAAAATTGTATCGTACGTATTACTATGTCAATATTGATAATTATTTGTAGAAATAATAATAATAATAATAATAATAATAATAATAATAATAATAATAATTTTAGTGTTTTTTGTTTCTAAAAAGGTATAATATGCAAAATTTATTATATATATCTTTATATTCAAATAAAAATTAATGAGCATGTAACATATATCCCAAAATAAAAGGCTAAAATCTCAAGGACTCAAGGTTGGGTTCGGTCCTTGATTGACCATGGCCATGGGAGGTCTACTACTATGCAACTTATCTATTTTTTTTCTTCATTTTGTGACATGACAGTGGTTGGGTTCGGTCCTTGATTGACCATGGCCATGGGAGGTCTACTACTATGCAACTTATCTTTTTTTTTTCTTCATTTTGTGACATGACAGTCGACCAAGGAGGGATTTGGGCGCTAATAAAGGGAGTCTCACGCTTTGCCTGTTTTTTAGCATGAAAATTAAAATTCTCACTTTGCCTTGCTTTATTTGTCATCATTATAGTTCGGTGCCTAGTTATTTCAATCTATAAATCGTTAGTATTAATAAATAAACTGGTCAAGTTACATCCGTTTTTTCAAAAATAAATAATTCAATTATATATTAAATCCGTTTATGCCTTTGTTGTGTAATAGCTAATATCTTAAGACGATGTGCATAAATTTTTCATTATATAAGTACCAAACATAACTATTATACTCTTTTCGATCACGATAAATGTATTATAATTGTTTTATTTAATGTCTATAAAAAGTATATCACATCTTTTCTTAAGACACAACTTTTACTATTTAACATCATAACCACTCATTATTTATCAAATATCATTCTTATCACTCACAAACTAACACATGGTGGAATATTTTCTCCAATCAAAAACACTCTATAATAATTTTATTAATACTCATATTATTCACAAGTAATACACTTATTGTTGATGGAGGAGGTATCAATTAAAAGTAATTATATTACTCGAGATTGTAGCAAGACGAGCGAATAAATTTGATTTATGATAGTAAATTGTTTATGCATGTGATGGTTATATTACATTTCTGGTAATTGTTCGTATAGAAACTATTTCATCATGCATGAAGTATAAATCTGAATGTAACTAGTGCTACAACAAGAAATCATTTTCAAAAATAGTTGCTGATTCCGGATAATATGTGCTCTACAAATGATATTTTCGTCTTTTCATCCTAAACAAATAAAATTGATTTCTGATAGTTATTAATACAAATTTAAGATATATAAATTTATTTTTAGTTCGAATTCTTATGTGTCTCATCTGGATATTCGTTTTCTGTAATTTTCATTTTATTATTATCTTAAAATCGTATATAATGTTTTTCTGCGTATGTGGGCCAAACACCTACTTATATAGCCCACTGTCCAAAATCCTTCCCAGGTAAAGCCCTCTAATCCATATTTGTTGTCTAATCAAGTGGGCCAGCGCCTATAAATATGATTACTTTAGCATAGCATATGTTTGGTTGCGGAACACCAAAATTGTCAAAAGTGTGATTCCTAAAAATATGATTTTAAAGAAAATGATTCCTATCAAATTATTTATCTTGTGTTTAGAAAATACTAAAAGATGGTTGTGGGAAAGTTGTTCAAGAATGTGATTTCTAAGAATATGATTTTTAAAGAAAAATGAATTCTATTGAATTTCTTATATCGTGTTTGGAAAATACCAAGAAAATTATCGAGGTTCTAAAAACAAAAATTGGTGAATAAACAAATTATTTTAAAAACTGCATGATGATAGAGTCGAACTTAAGATTTTTGGCCTCTAAAATTAACCATTTTATTATTGAACCAACAAATGCACACAAAATTCTTATTTTTAAAATTGCATAAAGTTATCTAGTATTGTTAAGACTCGTACAAGATGTTTCGGAATTTTACAATTCAATTAAAATTTACTTAGAGTATTTTAGTAAATCGAGAACATATTTAAAAAATAAAGAAGTGTACCAAATATAACGCAAATTGTTGTTAGAAAAGTTAGCAAGTTGCCTATTGAAAGCTAATATTTTTTAAGAACAAATATAAAAAACTTCAATTATATTGATAATTGACGAAAAGTGGTATGGTGTGTCTGAGATTACATTATTCAACATATTTATAATATTTATTACAATAGTAAATTATTCAATTGAAAATACAAGACTGAGGAGAACAAGGAGTTCGTATAAATTACAAATAGCAAAAAGAAAAATGATAATCGGCGAAGTATGGTGATGGCTTTCCATCACATTTATAGATATATAAAATATCACGGATTTATCTTCATTGATTAAGAATTAAAAATTTTGAATTAAAGATCTATAACTTTTCTTTTTCCTTCCGGTAAAAAAAATAAAAATTAATGAAAGGAAAACAGCTTGAACAATTCATGTTTTGAGAATGATTAAATTTAAGATTTTAGAGCAATGGTGGGATTTCTAGCCGATGATGAATTGAGATATATTTTCATAGTGATTTTGTTATAACTCGGCCTTAATATGAAGTAACGCAAATCACTATCAACGACCTGATTTTATTAAAAAATATATAATTGGGTGTATGAAATATTAATGTAGAGAAAGAAAAAAGTTTGGTGAGTAACTTTAGTATAACCACCGGTGGTGACGAAGCAAAGAGATTGAGAGAGTTAGAGAAGAAAGTATTGGATTTGTATACTAAAAGCAGTTTATTGGTTGAGCTTATATATAATATTTCATGTTATCACTATTTTGATTGTTAATCTGAATTGTTTGTTATTATATATATTGTCCATTTATCTCATATAAAAGTTAGATCATACAGTATGTAGAATATCACGAAAGTTGTATAATTGGTTAAATTAGTTGAAATATAAACTTAATCATATTAGACAAGTTCTTTTATCTAAACGTCGTGAATGACCTAGGTCTCGATGAATTATGATTGTGAAGAAAGTAGATCGATTCTTTATGGGTGTACTTCTAGGGAAAAATTCAAAACAAAAAACCAAAGGCTGTTTCCAAGTAAATAACAAGGCAATTAAAAAATTATTCTACAACGAAAACAAACGTAAGCGACTCAAAGAACTGATGGGCAAATTCTTCACGTGTACTGAGATAGTTCACCAAATCCATGGATAAGGTACAATCAACATTACAAAACGTATCTCATGCAAGCATCCGTATAATACACTAATGTACAATCGACACTAGTGTAAAGATAGCCAACCAGAAAAGATCGAATAAAAATAGCACCGGACAGCATTACGATTTACGGATGTTTAATCTATCTATTATACTAAAGCAAAGTAGTTGCATGAAAATCCCTCCAACACATTACTCTTCCCGCCAAAATGTATTCATTTTCATGCAAAAAATATATTTTATTCTCATTCTCATTCCAACAATGAATTAATGCAATCTGTAATTATTCCATGCATGCATGCCACGGTTCCAATGCATATTTTTAATTCCAACACAACTTTCTCCACTTTTCATACAATTTCCATGACCAAATTATTTGATTTCGTACATAAACGTAACAACATAACATCAATAATATGAATTTTGTATGCAATTTTCATACAATTTCCAAGACCAAATTATTTCCGACATGATTAAATTTATCTTCCTCCACATTAGTGTTATGTCCGCAACAATTTGACTAAGGATGAAATCCGGTAAAAAATTGCAAATAAATAAATAAATAAATCATGTTATTGGTGTCACATTCTTAAATTCATATATAGAACCGAAAATTGTTATAGTATCTCATTCTCATTCCAACAATGAATTAATGCAACCTGTAATTATTCAATGCATTCCACGGTTCCAATGCATATTTTTAGTTCCAACACAACCTTCTCCACTTTCAATGAATTAATGCAACCTATAATTATTTCATCATGCAACTGTTCCAATAGTTCCACAGAACAAAAAATTCAATTGATATGGAATTTCACTCACTTTTAATTTTTCGTTTGCTTTAATTTGATCCATGTATTTGGCAAATCTTTTGGTTTCTAAATGATCGACCGTCACTACTTCTTTTTTATTTTGACTTCCCTAAGGATGCTTGTATAACAACCAAAAGAATAGGATATTTGTAGATCAATAAAACATAAACCAAATAAAAAATTAAAAGAGTTTAAATAAAGACTTCAATTTGATTACCTTGATGGCTAGGTTGTTTGTATCCTAAACCGTCGGCTGCTCACAAATTTCTAGATTTATGTTCCTGCAATGTGATATAACATTACATCATTATTTTGATATATTTTATAGACAAATGCTTCAAATTATATCAAGACAATGAATACAAACCAAATTATAGTTATCTAAAATTAACAATCAAGTGTTTTCGAAGTATTTACCTGTAAGTAAAGATAATAGTATATTAGGCAACACCAATATGCTCTATCTCGTGATCTTCTGAAAAGAAAACTGAAAAGGTACTAAAAAGTATTTAACAGTATGTAACATGCCAGCATTAAATGCAAATGTGTCTTGAGAATTTCACTCAAAAGTACCTATTAAGTCTATAAATGCAAATCAGTCTTGGGCAGCTGAACATGCAATTAAAAAGAACAACTATCATTAGTATCAAAGTATAAAGAATGTATTTGTAGAACGTTTCAATGAAAACACTACTATCACACCACATATAATCATACAGAGAACATCAACCTCAAATTTCAAAATATTCCCAAAGTTTCAGTCAAGTGAAGATGAGGAAGATAACCAAGTCTACTACACTACATCAACTCGAGACCTCAAAAATTCCCAAAGTTCCAAATCAGTGAAGATGAGGAAGATAATCAAGTCTACAACACTTGAAAAGCAAAGCGAATGTTTCGGAGAAGTGAGGGTAAGTTTCCTTGAGATTGTCACTCTTTACTCCTCAGACATTCTAAGTTCTAGGATATAACCATAACGTTTTCCCCGAATATAAAATATAGCTCGGCGTGGGAACATAGAATTTTGAAATCACAATTTCAATTTTGATTTGTTTTAACTCATCCCAAAATAAACAAGCTTTTAACTCAGGATTAGTGAATATTAATATCATAACGTGTTATCATCTCAAAATAAAATAAGCCGTAGTTGATTATTAAAAAAATAAAATTATATATTTATTATATACCGTATATATACATATTTAGTGTATTCGTTGTTGGTTATTAAAAAATTACTAGAACTTACTATCATTTAATATATATTTGTACAGAAATAAGTTATGAGAAAATAAATTTTTACATTAAAGAATCTCAATGCTACGATATAATTTGAATACTATGAGTACAAAAATTGATAAATCAATTGTAATTTCTAAATTACATTTTAATTTTATATCTACTTATTATTATTATGTACTAAATACTCAAAGTACTAATTCAGTACTTAATTATAGAATAGATACTATACATTTCATTTTTCAATTTGGATATCTTGGTATATAATTAATAATAGATTGTATTTGTTGGAAAAAAAAATATTTATACTATAATATCATGAAATATTATAGTCGTGAGAATTATGATTTTAAATGAACTATGCAGTATTGATTCACAATATTTAGCATATCCAAAATATATACTGTATAAAATTATGGATTATGGGTTTCAAATTTATGTTGAATTGATGTTACATTTTTCATAATTATATTATGTGTATTGGTGTGTTTTATATTATAGATAATTTGAGTCCTCAACCATCCAAATTGTCATGTATTGGAGTGCCTACATATCAACGTGGAATACAATCATGGTATTCATCTTTTCAAATGCAATCAATAGAACTAGGGCTGGCAATTCGTGCGTGTCGGGTCGTTATCGTGTCGACACGATAACGACACGACCTGATAAGGCCAAACACGAACACGACCCGTTAAGGATCTGTCCGACACGAACACGAACACGACACGAAATTTACTGACACGACACGAACACGAATATGACACGATTTTTTTCGTGTTGACACGACACGATAACGACACGAAACGATAAATTTAAATCAAAATTAGAAAATAAATAAATGAAAATATAATTAAATTAATATTAAATATATAAAAATATTATCGACTTATACGAAAACGACACGAACCGACACGAACACGAATGCAACACGAAAATTATCGGGTTACACGAACACGACACGGATCCGACACGAACACGACATGAAATTATCGTGTCCTTATCGTGTCGACACGATAAGGACACGAACACGATAAGGCTAAACATTAACCCGTTAATTTCGTGCGTGTTCGTGTCGTGTTTTCGTCGTGTCGAAAATTGTCAGTCCTAAGTAGAACCATCTCAACTACCTTTCAGAGATGTAACTAATGGTAATTTAATATATTTTTCTGTAAATATAGTGAAAAGGTTCATATTTCTTTGTTGAAATTAAACTTATAATTCAATATATATATATATATATATATATGTGTGTGTGTGTGTGTGTGTTGCAGTTGTTGGAAGCAATTCGTCGTATCCAAATAATACATTCCAAGTGAATGCACCATGTTCATCACAAGCTCAAAGTATCCACGTCACAAGTAATAAAAATTCAGAAATTATAGATTTGACATATGAAAGCTTTGCCTATTCATGCACAAAAGTCTACAATTGCACGAGATTTGGGTGTAGAAATTCTATTCCTGAAACTGTTTCCATTGATCCAGTAATTATTAATTTAGAAGTAGCTCCTCAATGTTATTGTATTTCAGTTTTCTAAAATTATTCAATTTGAAATGATAACACCTCTATGTTATTAATATTTACTAATTTTAGACAAAAATAAAATTACTCCCGTGCATCGCACGGGCGCAACACTAGTACATCATGATGCTGAGAAAATGAGCAGCAATATGAATGTCTCTCTCATTCTTTCTGAAGCCACAATCCAGACAACATACACATAAAGCATCAAAAGATTAGAATTGTTGTTCCCTAAATCCTATTACAAAATAAGGCGGCTCGATTTAACTCATCAGTGCGCAAAAGTATTAGGATTACAAAAAAAACAAAGTTCATACATATTTCATGGTGCAATAAGTTCGAACATGAAGTAGAATGAAAATGACCTACATCCTTTTAGATTTCAGAAGGCACATAACATATTGTGGTCTAGCAAAATCAGGAAGCCCCATGAAAATCTCCAGACATTCGACTTTGTCTGCAAGTATCTCACAGACATCGAATTTGTCATCCAGTGATAACCTAAAAATATTACCAACAGATCAAACAATTCCTTCCTTGCTTTGCCCAAATCGAATTCATATCTAATCCGACTCACCAAGTTTATAAGCTAGCATTTGTATTGCGACTAATTTCTCCCAATATATCACAAACACCTTGTAGCCCATCTATTGCCTTGCGTTTCTTGGTTGATTGTCTGGGAAGTTGATCCTCTTTCTGACTTTGGCATACGCTATTTTCCACTGTTTCGTTTGCGATTATATCTTCCAAGCTAACATGATATCACCGTCAATGCCCTCTTCTGCTAGGTTATCCTCATGTAGTAATTCATTCACCGCCTGTATAATATCATTGGCACTCTCTCCGGTCACTATGTCCTCACCAAAAATTTCTTTCCAATTATCCAAAAAGGACCATGACTTAAAACGCATCAGACGCACATTATTATCACTCTGAGAACAATGACATATGAGATCCACTTTGAAGCTAGATGGATAAATAATACTAAGCAAAACCTCGGTTTTATACAGTTATATATATATATATATATATATATATATATATATATATATATATATAGGGGATGATTCACGTGAGAATGCAAACATTGGTGAGAAATAAGAATGCAACATTTAACGTATAAAGTTGTTGAACTAAATGTATAAATTTGTTGCACCAAATTATGTGCAACAACTTTATATTAAATGCTACACTTTATATGTTAAATTTGATGCAACAAATTTATACATTTAATGCAACAATTTTATACGTTAAATGCTGCATTCTTATTTCTCACCAATATTTGCATTCTCACGTGATCCATCCATATATATATATATATATATATATATATATATATATATATATATATATATATATATATATATATATATATATGCATTCATTAGAGTTGGCAAGCTACTGATTTATTAAATTTAATTTGTATTTAAGTCAGCAAGCTCATTTTGACATGTCAATATAGTAGAACATTTAACCAATAGAAGAAAAAGCATGTAAATTAGATTTTATTTTGTGATATAACACGAACATGCCAAATTTGTAATATAACTGACTTCAAATCCTATTGATATATGTAAATTACAATGAACAGTGATCAGTATTTGGCAACCAATCCACATGATATAATGATTTCCAATCATATACAAACCCAACTCTTATATATTAATTACCAAAGTACCGAATTTACCTTGACTATTTGATCCCATAGATAATTGTCAAAGTCAATCATGTAATTCCTTTTCAAATTGGAGTCAACCCACTTCGGCTCAACATTTATGTCAGAGTATAGTAATTATTCTTCCAAATACTTAGTTTCAAGTTGATATAAGGCATTCCTTTTAAATATGTTTCGGAAATTCCTTCTTCATGGCGTCTTTTAGTATATTCAAGTACCACGCTCTAAACCCGTTGTATGATTTTCAGCTTTATGCAACAAGTTCCTTCAAAGTTGTGATAAGGATATCATCATCTTTTTGCGACCAACAATGCATTGTCTTAATGGTTTTGTTAACCCTATCACGTCCTATATCACTACGACCCGTGTCCATTGCAATAATAAAAGTTGACAATTATAAAGTTGCATAAAAAAGGTGCAAGTATAATCACATTTTTTAAGGGGTTGTATTCAAATTTGTTGCTAGACTTACCGTTGAACTCATCAATTGCAGTTGCTCTGGTACTACTAGAGACTCTTCATGAATATAATATTATCAAAGCATTTTATTTGTTTTTCAGCTAAAATGGTCTACTTATAATAACTCGTATCAATTCAGTTTTCCATCGTCCCAAACCCTCATCCTTTTGCATAATAATAACTAGAAACAAGAACATAAGCAGTCTGATAATAATTTTCACCATTGAGTTAAAGAGTTATATTGAATCCAATAATGAGACATTAGCACACACAGTTTCCCTGCTACTAATACACTTCAAAGGCCCTTATTTGACTCCAAAACCAATGCTAAATTGTACAAATTCTGGATATTTTCAAACTTGTAATATAGAATAGACACCGTAGATTAGTTTTCCCAACACAGTATGTCGTTTTAGAAATAGAAACAAATTTAAACAAAATTATAAACCATGTGTAACTCGTATCCAATCTATGTTTCCTGAGCAATGTATGTAAACCAATGAACTAATTCTCAAAACTAACCTAAATACCGTAGTACTGAATTCTGCGAGTGTTAAGGTATGAGATGGACAACATACGCATCAAAGAAGCAAGCAACGACTTAACATCAAAACTATACATGCAGATATAGAAAAATCATATTTGCACTTCTAAGCATATTCTCGAAACCACAAAATCAACCACTCTATATAACACATTCACATCAAACGTCGTCTAAAATGAAAGAACCGCAGCACAGACAATCAATTTCACAACTTTTGTAAATAAAAAAAGGTCATTTATAAAAGTTTACCATATTGTGAGCTACGAGCCAGAGCCACTTATAGAGCTATCAATGTACAAATACAAAGCAACACTTTGCATTCAAACTCTACACTTTGCATTCAAGGTTCATTTCACAAAGCAACACTTTGCATTCAAGGTTCATTTCACACACCTACACTTTTCATTCAAGGTTCATTTCAAAAATAACAATTTTCATTCAAGGTTCATTTCACATAGAACACACACTCAGATCAACAAAAACATTAGTGCATCGATGAGCCCATTTACACGGTTTTGAATATTTTACAATGCACAACAATATACTTGAATTTTAACCTGTCTGGTTTTATTTTTATGCTCAACTTCAAATTTGAAAATCATTTAGTTTACTTAAAGATTATGGTAGTGTTGTGCCTATTTCTATTTGAGATAACCAGAGTGTTTTCAGCATGTGTTTGATGCAGACACATGTTATCCTCTTTATAGGGCACAGTCCACTGCATGGGGAGCATTTTGAATTGGTGCAAGAGTTATGTCGGTCCGAGGGTTACCGACGATTTCTTGGGGACAGAGCACCTGATTAGCACCGGTAAGTTCCATGCTGAGGGGTGGTGTACTACACATCCACTCTCTCCAATCGACACTTATCATTATATTTTATTTTGATTTAATTAAATTCATAAATAAATTTAACTCAACCAAGGTTAGAAAATGGATCCCACTATAGAGAAAAAGCTTTCCAAAGAAGCTAAATGTTATAAGCGGAGTGCTACACTCCATATGCCGAGTCGAGAAAAAAATTATCGGCAAATTATATCGATCATACAATTGAAAAATAAATTATATTTAATTTCTAATTTTTGATTTTTAAATAAAGCTTCCCGATGAAGCCATATTCATATTTTCTCTAGCCCAAAATTCATTTCCCCCCAAATCATCTAAACCTTTTTCTTTTCATTTTCTCCCACTCATCCCATACATTTCTCTAACCTCCCCTCACGGATTATATCAATTTCTTGATTTTATAAACTTGAAATATGATTTGTAGATTTCTTTTTATTGTTGCAGATATACTCTGAATCCACAACAGAGAAGACGGCCCCAAAACAACGGCAAAATCGAAAGTGGCATGTGGCGCAGTAAGAGGAAGCGCTAATGGGAAATGGTGCTCTGCATTTATAGCTTCCTTACTAATATTGTTGTTCTTCAGGTTCTCCTATTCTTTTTCAATGAAAATATTTTTCGTTACACATTCCTTCCGTGATTTCTAGTATTTGTTTATTTTATTCCAGTTTGGGTTTCTTTCGATCCTTTACATCACAGGTTATGTGTGTGTTTGTGTGTGTTTTAGTTTGTCTCAAGTCGTTTTCATTCACAACACCAAATTCTCGCTTCAATTGCTATTTATTTGCACCACATTGTGTTTCTCTTTCTAATCTGTGGTTTCGATTTTTGTTTATTTTATTGAGAAAAGAATTTTATTATCCATCAACCAAGACCTCATATAAAACTTATTTTTCTCGTGTCATACAAACAATCCTCTACAAAATAATTCATCATTTCTCATTCTATTTGCTTATCGTTGATTCTTGTATATCCAAATGGAGGAAGTCATTGTATCCTCGGGTATTACGTATTTTCTTTTATGATTAATCTGTTTTTTCTTTTGTTTAGAGAATTTGTTGTGTAATTTCCTTTGAACATGAGTGATATGTGGAGTTTGTTTTGTTGGATCGTAGTAAAGACTCAAGGCATCGACGATGATCTTAAATGAGCTCAAGGATCTTGAAGGATCCTCCCACTGTTTTAGCTAGTTAAACAAAAATATTTAGGTTTGGAGTCGAGGAGAAATGGAGGAAGACACATAATTCTCATTTGTTTGGTGTGAATTAATGTTGGGTAATTAATTTGTTTTGACTAGTGTTTGATATGATTTTGTAATGATTCTTGGTACTGTTTTACATGTCAGTTTTAGTGGTTTATCCTATTTATGCCGTTGTTTTGATTATTATTTATCGATTCGGACTTACTTAGTTCGTTTCAATGTTTTGCAGTAAAACGGCATTAAAATAGGATGAATTGGATCTTCCAAGGATCAAGTTTATTGAATAGCATATCGACAGGAATCCGTAGGTGAAAACGGATCGCAATTTGGAGTTCGGACGAGGGAGAACAGATCATTTCTTCAAAGTCGCGCACGTGCACTCCGCGCGCCCGCTCGCCCCCGGCGCTGAACACTTTCAACGATTTTCATGAATATTGGAGAAGGAATCAAGGATTTTGTCCTTCATAAGAAGTAAAGTACGTTGCAATAGGAGTACGTAGGCGAAAACCGTGCGCAAATCGAAGTTCGGACGAGAGAGAACGGAGCAAAACAACGGTCGCGACGCGTCGAAGCGTCCGCGCCGGTTCGCTTTCGATCCGCGTTGCAATCCGTCCGCGCCAGTGCCCCCAAACCGGCGCTGGGATACATTCCAGAAGCGCGGCCCGTCCGGCGCTGGATGACGCGACTGTTTTCTCCAGAGGCTCCTCGCGTCCGGCGCTGCGCTCCGTCCGGCGCTGGGTGCGAAAATCTGCAGATATAAATACAGAAACGCACGCAGAAACCCTAGCTCCCTTTTCATTTTTCTTCTGTTTTTCTTCTCTCTTGGGAGCGCCTCTCCCTCTAGTTTTTCCTCTTTCATTTAATTCTTACTTTTCTTTGTTGTTTTGGATCCTAGAACTTAGATTCAAGAAGCTCAATTACTTCCATTCCAATTGTAAGGATTTTCATGGTTTGATTTCTTCTCCGTTTTCAATCTTATTGCTTGTGTCTTATTTATATGCTTTCTTCATTATTGTTGATTTAATTTGTTTAATGATTTCTTTGCTTCGATTAATTCATGCTCTTATTGGATGATTGATAATTAGGGTTTATTTGCAATTAGATTGATTAGGGCTTGGCAAACCCAAGAATATGATTGCTATTGCTTTTGTTTACCGTTTTCGATTTATTGCTTTCATAGTTCAACTAGGGATTGACAACCCCGGTCTAGATTTATTGTTTTATTAGTTTAGCTGGGATTGACAACCCCAGCTTAGATTCTGTTTATTTTCTCGTATTTCAATTCTCGCATGTTTGAAACCCTCGTTGATATTAGAATGTTTAGGTTTTAATTGCTTTCTGTGCGCGATACGAACAATAGTCCTGTTAAGTTTTCCTTGAGAGACGACTAGGGTTAACTTTCCCTACTACGACACCTCATTCGATTGTGAGTTAGCGCCAAAATTTGTTTCAATTAAAAGTATATTCTTAATTGACTCACAATCGAATGAGGTGTTGTAGTAGGGAAAGTTAACCCTAGTCGTCTCTCAAGGAAAACTTAACAGGGCTATTGTTCGTATCGCGCACAGAAAGCAATTAAAACATAAACATTCTAATACCAACGAGGGTTTTGAAACATGCAGGATTTGAAATACGAGAAAATAAACAGCAATCCTAAGCTAGGGGTTGTCAATCCCGAGCTAAACTAATAAAGCAATAAATCTAGACCGGGGGTTGTCAATCCCTAGTTGAACTATGAAAGCAATAAATCGAAAGCGGTAAACAAAAGCAATAGCAATCATATTCTTAGGGTTTGTCAAGCCCTAATCAATCTAATTGCAAATAAACCCTAATTATCAATCATCCAATAAGAGCATGAATTAATCGAAGCGATAAATCATTAAACAAATTAAATCAACAATAATGAAGAAATCATATAAATAAGAACAAGCAATAAGATTGAAAACGGAGAAGAAATCTGTAACAGCCCGCCTTTCCAAAGTACGGATTAGCAGGAACTGTTACTAATGACGGGGATTAACAACAGAACAAAGACTAATTATGGAACTGCGAAGTATATGATAGACAAATTTCCAAAACTTCATACCATTTAATGTGACACATATATCGTATATATCTGGCCGAATCAATAGACTCTTATGGAAAGGTTCAACTCAAAACATAACTTATTTAACTTTGCAATGAAAGACATGTGATTACATATGTGACGATATGTAATCAAGGCTATACTTATCAGCGACCAAAGACTTCGACTGCTCAACACTTCAACATCCAACATCAACTGCTCAACCTGCACATTTAAAACAAATATGCGGGCTAAGTACAAGAATGCACTTAGTGGGCTCATGCCAAAACATTTTCTTTAATTACACTGCCCCATAAGTAAGACACAAGGGTTTTAGTTGAAAATGCCTTGTGCTTACTAAAACATTTTCTTTTATTTTCAAAAGTCGTCTGGCCAGACATATTTTTGTCTGTATGATCCATATCAATTCTCATATAGTAATATCATAACATCATCACATAACATCATCACACGTTGGTAGCGATCCAACAACTTTCAATATCATCATGCCAGCCAACTCCACATATAATATGATATCACATCAGGATCATCATACGTTGGTAGCGAACCAACAACTTTCAATATCATCATGCCAGCCAACTCCACATATAATATGATATCACATCAGGATCATCATACGTTGGTAGCGAACCAACAACTTTCAATATCATCATGCCAACCATCACCACAAATAAACATATCATCACATCCGATCAATCCTAGCCAGGTATAATCCTTCCGGCTTAGGATCCAATATCAATTTCTCATAGTTGGCTTGCCCAACAACTTGATAGGATCATACATAAAAACATAAACACTTTGGGCAGGTAATCATCATTTCTCAACTGAAAGCTTGTAAATAAATACTTTGCATTTGGCAAAATAAATAAAAGGGTTTTCGAATAAAGCCCACCTGGTACGTAGCTTTTCAATAAAAGTTCCTTTCTAACGTCAACGCTCAAGTCCACGTCCCACCTTAACGTAAGAACTTATTTTAGTACATTGGTCACGTTCGATAGAGACGAACATAGTCTATAACGTTCTACGCATCAAATAAGGCTAACGCCGGACTTATTTCAACGTTTCCTAATCAATTGATATCGATTACAATTTTTCTTAACATATAAGAGATATTCTACCTTTTTAGTATATAATGTACGTTTTAATGTACTTACGTAAGTTACATTGTTACTAAACGTACTACGTCACATAGATCGCGTTTTATCGAATTATGTGCCCTTTGACCTTGGTCAACGTTTTTGGTCAACAATTTTGACTAAGTCAACCTTTAGTCAACAATTTTGACTTTAGTCAACTCAAAGTCAACATTTTGACTTTTTCAATTTCTTATGAAATGTTCGATTTTAATGTACAATTCTTGTTCCAAAAATTCTTATAAAATCATACTATGTCCAAAACATTGTTTTAGAACATTTTATGTAATTATACTTGATAAAATAAATTTATAACATTAATACTCATAAGGTATGATTTTCGGTCTTTACAAATAACCAACTAAACATTTTTCAAAAATTTCAATAAATTCACATAACACTTAATCGCCCTTAATTATCCTTATTATAACATAATTGTTATTTATTATGAACTATCGAATTTAATTTACCTAAGTCATATTTCGAAACTTTGACTTAGGTCCAATTAATTTTTATAAATTTCAATAAATTCCCACAACCATATATTATGAATATACATCATCAATATGACATGATAACACTTAAATATGGATTATATCTCAATATCATATCATATATTATATTTTTCGAAATTCTTGAACTTAGGTACTAAAGTTTTCCAAAAATTCTATATAAATTCATATAAGCTTATTTAATACTCTAGATTATGATTTCATGCTTAAATCAACAATTAAAATCAAAATCATCAACATATCCCACCTACATGATTTCGGTCCTTTCTTAGAATTTTATAACATGTATAACTTTGTAATATAATCATAGTACATGCTTAATAATATCATATAAACATGATTTCTAACTACTTTAGCATATGATATGAAATTTTCGAAAATATCATATAAGAACTAAGATTATAACATAAAATCTAACGGATGAAATTCGAAAATTCTAACATGTATACGAAGATCGGAAGATTTCTAACCTTTTAATCGGAATCGATTTAATCGGCGGAGGTTTATTTGTCTAAAGTTTGGGATCAAAGATTGAAGAACACTCTCCCTTTTTTCCTCACTATAGTTTCAAAATTTAGGGTGCAAAATGGATTAATGAAGGTTTGATCTTATATTTATAGATGTATGCAACTTGTGCTATAATTATTATATTAAAAATATCTAAAATCCACTTGCTTGATGATCAAGCATTTCGACCACCTCCATATGCTAGGGATAAGATTTTTGATCCTTATCATGTACAACTCATCCACTTGCTACCTTATCCTTTAATTAGATACATTGAATCTTCCTTAAATTAATTAAAGAAATTACAACATTATAATATATATATTTGTAATTTTCGGCCATGTTCTAGGCCTTAGGATAATATTTAATTTTTTTCATATTCTATACTATACTATTATTATATAATAAAGTTAATTTTGAAAAGTCAAATATTTCAACTACAATTGTGTTCATATTACATAGTGTGAAATCATATAAATTCAACCTTAAATTTCAAAATTTTCGGCCATTCTCAAACAAATCCCATACATTACTTGTTCAATTTGAACACCATCTTATCTTTACACCTCATATACAAGTGGGTACCTTATCTTATCATCTCATTAAATTAAAGCAAGATTTGATTCATCAAATCTTATAAAAAGAGTATAATTTTCGTCCCTTCTTGCACAAGTGTGCCCCCCACTTGTGCAAGTTGCATTACACCTCACCTTATCCTTAATAATATCATATTAATATAATTAATATCATATATTATTAATTAGATAGGAATTGAATTAAAAATCATACTTTAGAAACCCTAATTTTCGAAAATCACTAAGGACATTCCAAACATTTCATTTCCTTGTATAAAATAGCTACTACATAGTTATGTGACATATTATATGTCTCAGATAATAAATTTAATCATAGAAAAGTATTAAAAATAATTTTAGACCTTAAAAACCCTAATTCGAAATTTTAGGGTTTTCGAAACCCATAACAATAGGTACATTGCATTCTTAAATTTTCTAGTATTATTTTAATAATAAATAATACTCGTTTATCATTAGATAATCAAGGAATTTGAATTTTATAATTCCGTGATCATTTGACTGAGTTATCGACTCATCTCTAAAAACCGACGTTTGAAACGTCTCAAAATTCCCATAGACGAATTATCTCTAAAACGTCCAAAATAAAGTTGTAACAACTTTACTTATTCCTATAATAATAATAGGAAATTTCTAAATTAAGCTTAGCTGCTTAATAATATTGTAAGACGTAACTGTCGAATTTACTTGACGTTAGAAAATTACGTTCGAAGGAATATTGGAAATTATATTCCTTAATTCACTAAGCGTCAGTGAATATTACATAGAAATTATCCAACTATACTTGGTCAAAGTCAAGTATTAACTAACTAAGATTTTAATAATCGGGATTAATTTCTTAATTACGATTTTAATTATCGTAATTAAACACTTAAAACTACGGGATATTACAAAATCAAACCATGAAAATCCTTACAATTGGAATGGAAGTAATTGAGCTTCTTGAATCTAAGTTCTAGGATCCAAAACAACAAAGAAAAGCAAGAATTAAATGAAAGAGGAAAACTAGAGGAGGCGCTCCCAAAAGAGAAGAAAACAGAAGAAAAATGAAAAGGAGTTAGGGTTTCGCGTGCGTTTAGATTTATATCTGCAGATTTTCGCACCCAACCGGACGGAGCGCGCCGACGCGAGGAGCCTCGAGAAAAAGCATCGCGGCACCCGCGTCGGACGGAGCCAAACGCCGGACGGGCCGCGCTTCTGGAATGTATCCCAGCGCCGGTTTGGGGGCACAGCGCCGGACGGGATTGCAACGCGCGGACTGAAAGCGAACCGGCGCTGGAATGGGCGCTGGTGGGTGCAACGTCGCGCGGAGAGGCATGCGGGGCTGAAAAACACGCAAAGGGATGGCAAGGAGCGAGCGCTGGCTTGAGGAGGGCGCTGGGGGTTGCCCAGCGCCGTGTGCAGCGCCGGTTGCATGCGAAACGCGCGCTGGGGCGAGCCCAGCGCCGGACGGCGCGCAGAGCCGGACGCGCTCGCGCGTGTGCGTGCGCGACTTCGTTGTTTTGCTCCGTTCTCTCTCGTCCGAACTCCGATTTGTGCACGGTTTTCGCCTACATACTCCTATCGCAACGTAATTTACTTCTTATGAAGGACAAAATACTTGATTCATTCTCCAATATTCATGAAAATCGTTGAAAGTGTTCAGCGCCGGGGGCGAGCGGGCGCGCGGAGTGCACGTGCGCGACTTTGAAGAAATGATCTGTTCTCCCTCGTCCGAACTCCAAATTGCGATCCGTTTTCACCTACGGATTCCTGTCGAGATGATCTTTAATACACTTGATCCTTGGAAGATCCAATTCATCCTATTTTAATGCCATTTTACTGCAAAACATTGAAATAAACCAAGTAAGTCCGAATCGATAAATAATAATCAAAACAATGGCATAAATAGGATAAACCACTAAAACTAACATGAAAACAGTACCAAGAATCATCACAAAATCATACCAAACAACTTCCCCACACTTATCCATTTGCTTGTCCTCAAGCAAAGTCTATACTAATAAGAGTAGCAGAATAACTCATGCAACTTAACCCTTAATCCAATCAATCAAACCTCTTTTTGCAATTCCCCAAACATGATGAATACATAATCAAAGTTAATGTGAAACAAATCTAAGATTGCGAAAATATCAAATAAACAAGTAAGTTATTTTTGCTCGGACCACGTCCTCAAGCAAAGTCTATACTAATAAGAGTAGCGAATAACTCATGCAACTTAACCCTTAATCCAATCAATCAAACCTCTTTTGCAATTCCCCAAACATGATGAATACATAATCAAAGTTAATGTGAAACAAATCTAAGATTGCGAAAATATCAAATAAACAAGTAAGTTATTTTTGCTCGGACCCAACTCTCCGCTAAAGGTGAATTAACTAAAATGGTTACCTTTAGCAACAAGTTTCCTTTGATAACATAGAAGGTATTAATGATTTTGGAACAATGTTGAAGGTGAACTCTCGATGAACTCGAGTCTCCTAACGTGGTTTCCATGTCCATTTCTCAATTTACGAGAAGAGGACATAATCCCATCCTCCATTTATACAATCTCAACAACATTGGAGTTTTAATTCTCCTTATTTTCTACACTTTTCACACATATATTTTTATTTTATTTTTAAATTGAAGCGAGTATATAGGTAACCACATCGTTAACACTCCCTAGCATTAGCTGGACAAATCACGTCAATAACCACCGATTTAAAATCAATTCACACAATCTCGTCAATTCACATTGCACTTTAATCACATGACATCAAGATAAACGAGAAATACATCAAGGTTCGATCAATACCACAGAGTTCAGTTGCACAAATCAAAATCCTAACTTATTCGCATAGACACAAACTTAAGTCCAAACAATCAAAATAAGCACAAGGGCACATCATTAAGCATACCAAAATATATATGAAACGCACACAAAACTGAGTAAACAACTAGATCTTTGCAATATGATTTTAGTTTATTTGAGTTGAATTTGTTGTTTCTTTGTTGGTTCATAGTTCTTAGTTTTTTCCTAGGTGGTTTTGGCATGAAAAAATCATTCTTTGTATACAAGGTTTGAACTTTCGTTTGGGTTTTTGCTATATTTGTGCTCAGGCTTTATATTTCTTTTGGTTTTTAAGTGTGTCTTTTTTTCTCTCGAAACTGGCTTTCTCCGTTTTGGGATTTAATGGAGATGGTTCCTTAAGGTGGAAAAAATAAAAAAAGAAAGATCCATTCAGTTTTGTATAATTGACAGATTTATCGACTAACAATATATAATTTACTGGTTTGAATTGTTGGGATCTGTTGTCTTTGTACAATTTCAAAGTATATCATTGCTACAATTTAACGAGTTTGGTTGTAATTTTGTTGTAGTTATTTTGAATTCGAGCATATATTTAGATGTGTCTACTCACATATAGGATTCTAATTTCCGAAGTAAGCTTTCAAATAGTCACTTTGGTTTTCTTAGAATCATGTCTAGTTTTGATTTAATTAAATTCATGTTGTCATTTTGAACCTTTAACCTCTAACTTAAAATATATCTGTTTGTAGAATTCTTGCAATCTTTGGATGACTCTCTAAAGATGACTCCACCTTAATTGCAAACTTGTTTCTTTGGCAGTGGCACCTATTTTGTAGGAAAAATTATATGTTATGCACAATTTTGCTGAATTGTCAATTTTGTTAATCCTGACTCATTCTTTAAGCTGTGAAGTCTTGAGAACTTAAAACATGAAATGCACATTAACCTTTCTAATTATTACATTTTGTGTTGAATAGGTAGTTCATAATAACTTACTTTATTACTCAAATCATATATAGTATGTTTATATACATTTATATGTTTTACTTGTCAGCTAACCTTTAATTATTTATCCTTGAGATATAATGTTATCCAATTCCTATCCAATTTATGCTCTTATCATGTTAACAGGGTGTGCTACCTTTCAAATCTGTAATTCCAAGTTGTCTTGCTAATGACTAATGTATACTCTGCATATTTCAGGTCCGATTGCCGAGGACATGTTTCATTGGCAAGTGACCATCATGGATCCTCCAGATAGTCCATATGCAGGCGATGTTTTCCTAGTTACCATTCATTTTCCTCCCGATTATCCTTTCAAGCCTCCTAAGGTACACCACTTTGCCTAATTTGTGTGCTCAGTTTCTTTCTTCCCGAGAATGCAAATATTATCATTAATTCTAAGAAAATTTGACTCGTGTCTTTTAGCAGCCATATGTCCGTACTTATTTTCTGTCAATCAAAATATATTTTTCTTATGTGGTCACGTTTCACCAATTCTCCAGGTAGCTTTCAGGACAAGTTTTCTATCCGAATATCACCAGCCGAGAATAGGAGCTTACCAAAACTGTGTCCAGGGCTCAAGAAGAAGGAAGAAGACCTCCTAACAATGCAACATGAAATAAAAATGCACAGTTCATATTTTTTCTGGGAATGTATGCAGTCATTGAAGATAATACAAAACCGCTAAGTTTTAGAGTGAAATTATGTACGATTGTGTGCATGCATAGTATCACAAAAAAAGCTTTTGAGTTCAAGGAACTCAATCGTCATCAATGTTGCAAAAAGCGTGAGGCGGGAGTGAGGCGTTTTACCTTTTTGAGGCGAGGCGGTAAGCCTCGAGGCGGTCCGAGGCGTAAGCCTCGACAATAAAGAACAAAAAGATCCAAAAACTTACAAATAAAATATAAAATAATAGATAACAAGCAAACATTAAATTAAATGGATTTTAAGTCTTAAAAACATAAAAATAAAGACAAAGTGTTCATTAAAAAGCAATTTATCAAAAATTTAAATATTTAAATCGTCTCATTAATCATCATCATTGTCCTCATTATCTCTTGTAATCTTCTCAACATCCTCTTCCTCTTCTTCCTGATTAAGAAAAAGTTACCCAAATTGCATACAATAATAATGAAAAAAAATATTTAAATAATGTAAACTGTAAACAACAAACTATATACAATTATACATTTAAAAAAATGTACTGCATTTACAACAAATATACATACAATATATAAAATAACAAATAACATGATGTACATTGATAATAATAATATAATATAGTAGAGAGAAATAAGATACATCTAAAATTGAAAAGAAGGAGAAACAAAACTGACCTGAGCGATCATGGAGGCAACCGTGGCGATCGGCGGCACGGCGATCAGGCGGCGGTGCGACTGGCGGACGGCGGTGGTGGTCGGCGGTTGTGAGGGAGGAAGAGTCTGTTGGAGAGATGGCGAGAGAAGTAGCGAAATTTCTTTCTGCAATTTCTTTTGTGATTATAAGTCAGATTAGGTTTAATTAAATGGGCTTTGTGTTAATTTCGTTTGGGCTTCCTTAAATTGGGCTGAAAACCTAAAATTGGAGCCAAAATCAACGCCGCCTCCTCTGCACCTCAGCACAGAATCTGCGCCTCTGCGCATAGAGGCTGTCCAAGGCGGTCGATGAGGCTCGCGATTCAGATTTGCAGGGAGAGGCGGTCGCCCCGAGGCGATTTTCGGCCGCCTCGCCTTGAGGCGTGCCTCGAGGCGGCCGCCTCTGGCGCTTTTCGCAACATTGATCGTCATTGTTTTTCTTCTTTTAAAAGAAGTCACATTTAACACTAATAATGACATATTTATCGATGTGTGAGCTTTCTTAATCCACATATTCTCTGCTAAATATAATATTTATACCTTTCATGTATGTATAATAATATATGCAGTTATATTAAGATTCTATCTTGTTTAATATATATGAAGATGTATAGTTTTCATGCTATAAGTACAAACCACTAATGTGCTTAGCTATAGACAAAACCTGCTCACATTCGGTCATTGTCGTGCGCCATTAATAATTTTCCATTGCGTTTTAATATGAAATCTATGTTAACCTTTACCCATTTTATCCTAACCTTTAAAATTTATTAAATCTATTTCAATTTTTCAGTTTATATCAATTTTCATCAAAGCTCTTTTTCAGCAATTGCATAGTAATGTGACGCGCCCGATGACACATTATTTCGTCAAGAACTAATGTACTTGTATCAAAATAACACATCACACCAAATCAGAATTTAATTGTCGTGATAAAATTAATATAAATTGAAACGATTGAAATAAGTTTCATAAATTTTAAAAGTTAGAATGAAAAACAATCAAATCAAGGGTTCAGAGGAGAGTCAACGTCTAATCTTGTGAACTAATCGAGATTGAAATTTAGAATAGAATCGATAAAATGGATGAAAGTTGAAATAGATTTCATAACTAACCCTATTATTTTTTAATGAATTTATCCATAATTTTATTTCTCAAAACCACTTTCTTCGAAGTCCAAATTAATAATACTTCATTTAAAAAAAGCTTGATAAATTTCTCATCAACTTCAATACTTAATGTGCAATATGAGAGAGAGAGAGAGAGAGAGAGACACACAGAGGGAGAGCAAAAACACTTGATAATTCACATTCACTCAACTGTTTATTTTTAAAGCAATGCAGTGAAAATTGATAGATAGGTCCATCTTCGTATAGACGAATCCAAAACTGACACATGACAATCTCTCAATAGATAGAACATGGTTGTTGAAGAGAAGAGAGTAATCTATAGAAGCAAGTATATCTCCACAGAGTAGCAGCAAACTGCATTTGAGTTTCCTCATCTATAGTCAATAAGAGATGAACATGAACAAACACTGATTTTATCCCATTTTGCTCTGTAAACCGCGACTAATGGTAGTATACATAATTGCAAACAAATCGACCAGCATTATCCAATGTTGTCACTTCATATTCCATCTTCACCAATGATTTTGTCTGCACCATCAAATTCACAAACATTGGAAACCAAATAATAAATAACCAAAACATAAGAAATCTAATTAATCTATCATTCTTTTGTTGTTGATCGGTTACTTATGCCAATATCAACATTTGGAGACTAAAGAATAGCTACTCGTGCATGAGGAATGCAAGTGCCATTGAGGACAACAAGATTGATACAATATGAGGACAACAAGTGTCACATTTGAAGGCTAAGCAACTGATAATATCTCTCAAATAAACTCGTGAAAAAGAATTCCTCAAGTAGGTGGGAGCAACACAAATAATCATCTTGATATGGTTAATGGATTCACACATTGGACTATGTTATAAAGCAAGGGATGAATCCATAAATAGTATCAAGATGATTAGTTATGTTGCTGCTCACAATAACCAATAACACCACTCATTTGAATCATAAACAGAGTCATAGTATATCCTAAATATAGTCACAGGAAAGGAAGCAAAGAGATTCCTTTCCTTAACTTCATTATAAAATCATTATATGATACAAATCGATATCTCAACATCTTGATTTGAACTGCACCACCATTGCAGCCCAACACATAGTCGATCTTCCTAACCAAATAGAACCTTACAAGACTCGAGTTGAATCGAATCAGAAGTAGTTTGACATAGCATTATAATGGGCACTTATAATATGTAATTCGAAACCAGGAAATTCTTCTACACAAAATTTAATCACTACTCAGACCTATATCTAATGAATACAAATTAGATTTCTGGAAAAAAAAAATAGAATTGAAGGAAAAGAAAAGGATCAGTTTTGTCATATCTTACAAATTTCATACTGAATCAAAGCATTTATACAATTGAGTTAATCAAGAGTAATACAATATTTCTAGCACCCAAGATCAACCTATTTAGCAAAAGCTTTTTCAGTCCACCATAAATTACAAACACAAAACACATACACACAAATCAGATCAGAAATTATTCGACACATGTTACCCCCAAAATTCAAGAAATTCAAGACATCACGTTAACTTATATAAATCAGCAATAGACATATAGATTCAAAAACAACAAAACAAAACTTGGATGGTCATATCATTCTTATTGGTTTCAAGCTGACTTACTGCCTCGTAAACCAAACATGTTCTTTTTTGATCAATTGAATAAAAACAAGATTAAAAAGAAGAAAAAAGAAAAGAACTTATGATCCCAATCATGAAATCCAAAACACCAATAATTTACACAAAAGTAAGATACCTTACTGGACTTTGAGTTTCTCCATGTTTTTCTCTCTGACCATCTTTGCCTTCTGCCCATTGCCTCTACCCAGGGTTTCTAAGTCATTCCCCTCTCTCTCCCTCCTTCTTTTGGATGGTAAGCGACAAGCGCGACGCCGGAGTGGCGAGGTGGTGACAAGAGAAAACTGCGATGCCGACGATGGCGAGGTGGCTACAGACGCGAGAGGAGTGGAGACGGACCAAATAAAATATGGAAAGAAAAGGGTTTGGATGATTTGGGGGAAATGAATTTGGAGAAAGGCTAATGTAGTTCCGGCTTCCGAGGGAAGCCTTATTTTAAAAGCAAAAATTAAAAATTAAATGATAAATTTTATTTTTCAATCAATTGTTGATATAATCTGCCCTCGACATTTCTAATGTAGCTTTCTTGGAAAACTTCATAACTGTAGCGGACCCCACTCCTAACCTTAGTTGGGTTAGAATTCTATTTTGGAGTTAACTAAATGAAAAAGAAAAATAATCCACGTGTCGCTTAAAGGAGACATGTGTACATTGTACAGTGTACCCCCTCTCAGAGTGGAACTTACCATTAGCACCCATGTCTCACGTCGTGTCATTGGGGAATGCACCTGGACAACACCCATGTACCTCGTAGGGATGTTACCCGAAACTGTGCCCGCATTTCTTGTCGGGACGGACGGAGCGTTACGGCTTCTACGTACGTACATGCCCAACATATTGGGCCAACTCCAATTGGGCCTTAATAAATCGATGTTCCAAAAGGTACACACATCGAGCTCGAACTAAACCCAAAGACCAAATGGCAAGATCAAGTCCTAGGACCTGGACACGAAACACATTGGTGTTGGCGAGCTGTGGTGACTTCACGACCCATCATTTGTGCACATAATTATTATAAGTGTTAATGATGCCACTTGTATACATGATTACTTGATGCTAATTAATCAATATAGGATAAACATTAACTAATATATATTTATCCACTTAATTTCATGACTCCATAAACAAATGATCAACTTTGGGTACGACTAACATGCTAATGTCAAAATCCTTAAAATTAATTGAAACACAATACACGGAATCGATGAATAAAACAAAATGCGATTAATAAATCTAAATAACAAGAAAATGGCAAAGAATAACAAATTATCATTGCTATTTTTAAATAAAGCATATGATTTTCTTAATTTTTATACTTATAAAAACCCCGAACTCTTTGTTTTTATAAACTACCACTTGTACGTATTGGGACAACTGGCACTAGGGCCAGCTTTCAGGCTTGCTTGGGAAGGAATGTTGACAATGGGATGTTGTGATAATACTTGGCTCAAGTATGATGATTGAACATCCAATACAAATTTATGAGGAAACTCAAATGAAAAAAAATATAAAACTAAGATTGGTTGGTGTACACAAAGACTATAAATTAAAAATAAAATGTATATTTGAAATTTCTATAAGATTATTTCATAAAATAATTTTATTGGTTCGAAATGAGATAGAATGAGAAGACAAGTTGCCAGATGTGAGGTTCACGCAACTAGTGAAGTTAATAAAAAAAATGAAAATCTAAAATTAAATGTTTGAGATTGATGTAAAATTCAATCAAAAAATAATATTAGTTTTTTAGAAATAGGAGAAGCTGATTAAGGTGGGGAGAAACGTCCAGGTTGAAATGTATACTTCTCCAAACATTATTTTTTTGCAAGAAAGTTGGCTAATTAGTGGCGTCAGGCTTGTCTGGTGTTGCCGAACCCTACTTGGAAATAAAGAAAAATGCATAAGGATTTGATGATTCTACATTTGTGACATGGAGATGGTGAGGGCGTCACATCTTGGCGTGGGCAAGATGGAACTGGTCTTTGTGTAATTTTGAATTTACATAAGGTTATTTTTTCTACATCACTTCTCTGATGCCAGAAATTAAATTCAGAACATTTTTATTCATTTCGGTATAATTTATGTATTTAATTGAGATTATTAATAATTCATTATGTTTTTATTAAATGTAGATAGTTTAGGATTTTAAATTTAATTACCAACAACAAAAGATAAATTATAATTCTTAAAACAAATTTGACAACAAAATATTATTTTCTTGCTAAAAAAATTGGTATTTATTTTGATATTATTGTTAAATAATTTTACGTTGTGTAAGTTGAATTAATTTTTTTATATTAAATAACTATTTAATAGTTATACTTATTTCAAACAAAAAATATGGAACTAAATGAAAAATAAAAGGTTAAATATAATTTAGACATGTCTAGAATAATTTAGGCCATATTAAGAATATGAGCCATCAAACTTTATGTAGTTAAAACTTCTCTGTATAATGTAAAAAAATAATCCAATTTATAAAATAAAATGACTCATATCCTTTTCAGAGAAATACTAGTAATTACAAAAAATGTATTTCCCCCGTTTCATCAGATTAATTCCCCCTTAATTCTCACTCAAATTAAAAAAGTGTTTTAATTTTCTTTAGATATTATAATTCATATACAATTGTTCTATGCTGCTCTTATTAATTGATTCACACATCATTTTCACATATTAAATAAGATTATTTTAGTAAATAGTGTTATAATACAATTTCAATTAAGAAATGGGATTATACTTTAAATTTTTATATCGTTTCTTCATAGTTTTATTATTTGCAGTTACATAAATGGATGGGTGGATAGAGTGGTGGTCAAAAGGGAAGTGCAAGGAGCAGTGCACCCATCCACAACGAATGAGTGTGGACATCGTTTTCTCAGACAGAGAAAAGCAAGAGCTTAGATCTCAATGGAGCACCACACCACCACCAGCCGGGCCGAAGCCGAGCGCCTCCTGGGCATCGCCGAGAAGCTCCTTCGCAGCAAGGATTTCGCCGGCTGCCGTGATTTCGTCATCCTGGCGCAGGAGACGGAGCCGCTCGTCGATGGCTCCGACCAGATCCTGGCCGTCGTCGAGGTCCTCCTCGCCGCCGAAAACAAGCGGCTGAGCAGCAACCAGCCCGACTGGTACTCGATCCTCCAAATCCCGCAGCGCTCCGACGACTCCGAGCTTATCAGGAAGCAGTACCGCCGCCTCGCCCTCCTCCTCCACCCGGACAAGAACAAGTTCCCCTTCTCCGACTCCGCCTTCCGCCTCGTCGCCGATTCCTGGGCCGTCCTCTCCGATCCGGCGAAGAAATCGGTCTACGACGCCGAGTTCGCCGCCCGCTTCGTCAAAGTGGATCTCATCGCCATGAAGAAGCAGCAGCAGCAGCGGAAGAAGGCCAATTCCGGCCAGAAATTACCCGTCCGGCGCAGCGCTAGAGGTAGCGGCGGCGGTAGTGATGATGGTGTCAAGGCGGCGAGCAAGAAATTCGGTGTAGAGAGTAATAATTTCGATGGGGCGGGGAGTAATGTGTGGACGGCTTGTCCCTACTGCTACAATCTGTACGAGTACCCGCGGCAGTACGAGGGGTGTTGCCTGCGGTGCGATAACGAGAAATGTAGGAGGGCTTTCACGGCGGTGGAGATTCTGTCGATGCCGCCCAGGGTGCTGGGGAAGGAGGCGTATTACTGCCGCTGGGGGTTTTTCCCCATGGGGTTTGCGGCGGGGGAATGCGGCGGGGTTTCCTAAATGGATGGACCCCATGTTTGGGGGCGCCGCGACACCGACTCCGGCGCCGGCAGTGACCCCCAGCTGAAAATTTAACGCCTGTGAGCGCTGCCCCTCCTCCGACGCCTGTTGTAGCAGCAGCAACAACGGAGATAAGGAAAAGGGGAAGACCTAGAAAGAATGTGTAGGTTGGAGGTTGTGTTTGTAGATCGAATGGAAAAGATGATTAGAGGAAGATTTGTTGATGTTTGTTGGGTTAGGATTGATTAATTTCAGTTATGTTTTTCTTGTGTAATGTTGTTTTAATTTGGCGTTGGTTAATGCCTCCAAATTGCTCATACCAAGCAAGATGATGGACACGCATTATAGAGAGGAGAGGATGCTTGTTTCTTCAAATTTTGCTATGTACCCAGTAGACATTTGGTAAACTGTAAATTGATTGAAACATAGATTCTATGAGGCCTCTTCTAGAAGAAGATGTTTTTGTTAAGCAGCTCGTGTCATTCTAGTGGAGAAGAGAGTGAAGCAATTTCAGGGCAATTGCACCCAAACATTGGCTTTGATTTACATATGACAGCTGTTGGAATTACACTACACTACAGATTTATGCAAATTCAGTGTAAACTTACAGAAATAAGTTATTTTTCCATAATATACACGCAAACACACATTAGATAGTCCGTTGTGTTTGCTTCTGGGTTTGGTGAATTCCATTGTGTGATAATGGAATATAGTAGAACAGTGTAGCAATTGTGGGATGACTGCCAAATTGCTCATACCAAGCAAATCTAAGACGAGCTAACACATCCAGCTCAAGGTTTGAATCCTAGTGCCATTATGACATGTCAATACCATGAAAAAGAAATGCAACTCAATTGATAAGACGATTCAACTCCGATCAGTAGGTTGGAGATTTGAGATTTGAGTCACAACGGAGAAAAAAATGGGGAACCATAGTTTCTAATGCAAGAGCTTTTGTAGCATTTGCCAAATGAGGCACTATTGCTTCTTATTCTAAATAACCCCAAGGGGTTGTGGATTTTTTCTCTACCAATTGAGGTTGCCTTTTACCTTGTGGTCCTTAGCAATTTCACTTTTTTATTTATTGTTATTTTTCTTGTATTTTTTTTTCTTTTCATGTTTTTTCATTTATTTGTTTAGTGTTTGAATCATTTTCTTGAAACATCTATGAAAGCCTACAGACCCACCTACCAATTATCTTAAATTATTATTTTATAAGTTGTCTTAATTATATGAATAGGTTACATAATTATTTAATAATATTAATGATATTTTTTACAATTAAAATTATTTATTTTATATAATTAGATGTTATTTCATACGTTTTGACCAAAAAAAATATTACTGATATTTTATATAATTATTTATTTTTTACAATTAAAATTATTACTTTTATATATTAAAAAAATTAGAAAAATAAGCTAAAAAAGCTAGCCCGTTGTTTAGTATGTCTTTGTGCCTAATTTCTCATTTGGTGGGCACCTGTTTCGCTCGATTATTTGACTTGATTTACGTTTATCTATCGAGAAACGAGTGAAGCGGATTTTATTTGTGCTTGCAGTTATCCGGGATTGAAAGACGAATTTTGGGTCAAGAGCATGCACTCGTGCCCGTACCACGCGCACGTACGCACGCCCCAGGATAGCATACCAGCGTCGATCGGCACGCATCATTTTCGCATCATCCCTCGCGCTTTGTGCCTGTCGTCGTGTCCCAACGCCCATCGTGCACTCATCGCCCATCCGATGTGTCTCGCATGACATCCCAACCCCGGCCTCACAGCCCGCTTCGACCCAGCGCCCGTGTCAATATGTCGTGCCTCCACAGCGCCCTGCTCGCCCGCGCCATTGCTTCAACCCCGACAAGCGCTGGGGCACTATCTCGGCCCAACCATGCCCAGCGTCCGCATCACTCTCATTCGGCGTTGGGGCTCCCTTTCGGCAAGATCCGAGTGATGCCCAGCGCCCGCCTCGTCGCCTCTGGTGTTGGGTGGGCCTTTTGAGGCCCAATTTGGTGAGTTTTGGGCTTTTACACAAGGGTTTTATAAAGAGAGAGACAACCGCCTATCCACACAATTCACACAAACAAATTTTCTTTTTCTTTTCTTTTCTTTTCTTTCTTTTCTTTCTTTTCTTTTCTTTTCCCTTTCTTTAGATCTTGTACTTTGATTAACATTTGGATTGTGCGATTCCGGATTTTTGGACAAAGAATCTATCAATGATCGGTTTCTAAGTTTTTTCTCGTTCCATTATGTCTATGTAATTATTATGAGGTTAATTTCTACTTTGATTTGTTCTTGTCTTGAATCGTGATTGTTGTGTTAATGATTCACAATTATTTGTCTGCATAGTTTGATTATTTCACGATCTTAGTGCAGAGGCTCGAAATAATAGCATAGCTTTGATTATGTACTTATGTTTGATTATAAATTAATGCGAGAACATATTTATGTTGAATATAAGTTTTATGACGAGCGGTCGAGAGACTAGTTTGTCGTTGAGTGATTAATATATGTGGATAGGTGTTTGCTATCGCTTGCATTTGTGTTTGATTATCCTCCGTAGTTGATGAATGCGGGGTCGAGAGGCTAGTTTGTCGTTAATTACTAGTCTAACATAGACATGATCGAGAGGCTCGTTTATGTTGAGTGCTAGGTGAGAGGGCGTGGGTAGTTTACGTTGGTAGTTTACTGCATTGTGCATCGGTTGTTGGCTCTTAGATAACGAGGATAGAGTTTGAACCACAAAACTGTGTCTCCAATTTCATGTATATGCTAATTCTTCTTGTTGTCAAAGTACACCATATTTTCTTTTCTTTTATTTCCTGTTTTGTTTGTCCCATGACAACTCCTAATTATATTAGGAAATTAATTTTTATTTTCTATTTTTGTGCGTGACTAGAACTGTAGCCATGTTAAGTCTTCATTGAGAGTACGACTGGGTCGACCTTACCACTCTATAAGAATCTTGTACAATTGTGAGCGACTTAAAGAACAACTAGGTCGGAACACCCGTCCGACAACCTACTCGGGGCTAGGTTAGGCTTCATATTTTAGGTCTGAAATTTTTTGGACCCAACCCGTTACTTTTGCCAATTATAACCATGAGATTGGTAAAAGGCGAGCCCCAACTAGTAGAAAAAAACTCACAATCCCTTTGAGCTATCTTGCACTTTGAAGAAAAAGCAATAGAGCCTCATTGATAAATGTTACAAAATCTCTTGCACTCAACTCATGGTTATGGACTCATATCTAAAAAAGTGTCATAATCAAAATAAAGATTGCATGAGTAAATATTCATTTGCAAAAACCTACATTTTTTGAATTGGTAAACTCGGATAAAGGAATCCTTGTTCATACATATATTTCACTGGTATAAAATGAGCCACTCTAAATATATATAGGTTTTGCATTGCACGATAAACCACAACCATTTTTTTTTGGAATTGGGACGAGAATGGGGATTGAACCCAATCAATTAACCTTATAAGAATTAGAAATACCACTAAACTCCAAAACTGATGTACTGATATAAATTTTATACAAAAAGAATGATTAACAATGGTTCCCAATTTCCCTTTTATGGTGACATGAATCCTCAACCTACTAATTGCAGGAAAAATATATTACCAATTGATTTACGTTTCATCATTCCAAATTAATAATATATCACTCGTTCACCAAAAACTACCAATTCAACAACTCTATAGGCGAGACGCGAAAGATACGATCATGCGACATACGAGATCAAACATTTGGCACGATTATTCCATTATCATGGGATGAAGCGATGGCGTTTTTTGAATTAAATTCCTATCATAATGTAAACTACACAACAATACAAATTAGTTTATTTCATGTCATATACAAATTTCAAAACATTAAACTAGACAAACATCTTTCAAAATTTGAGTTTAGGTTTGTTAGATTCGACGCATATATAAAATAAATGTAGAAGGAAGATCAAACTAACAAGGAACTTAAAACAATTGAAATACAGAATGAACTGAAACCATATTCTAATGCCGAATCGAGGATGCCTCTTTTCGCAAGACGAGATACACCCCGACAGTGCTTTTGGTTCTGGTGTATCGTCTCCAAAGATAAAACGACAACATCTCGAAGGTGACAGCACTGTAGTCCAACGAGCTCCGATGAATTGGAATGAGGTAAGGACAGAGTTTGGACACGAGCTATGTATGTAGAGAGTGCTTTAGAATGCAGATTTATAGTAGGTGGTTAATGTAGGGGAGACATGTCCTATTTATAGACATCGTCCCCTCATGAGGAATCTGTTGGAGTCAATACCCACATTGATGTCGGGTGTTACAAAGTTATGTCCTCATTGAGTGCAGATGAGGTTATGCAACGGTTTCTGGAGACAAGGTGAGAGTTACACCCACGTTTTTCGCAGAGTCATCATGTTGGGACGTTACTGATAGTTACGATGAATCTGGACAACACGTGCATCTAGGTTTATTGGACGTATCTTCAAGTGCATAGCAAGCCAAACGAATTGTGCGACACGAGTTGGTAATCGGACCAACTCTAACTTTGGGCTCGATCAATCAATGATCCAAAATATAAGGTCATTGGGCTACAAACCAGGCAAAAGACCACCAAAAGACCAATTGCCAAGACACACGGACCAGGGGCCGGGGCCGGGCATCAGGCGAGAGTGGATGGCATGTGCGTGTGCGCACATGTGCTTTCCAGCCCATCACATGTGCATATAATTATACTAAGAGGGTGTTTGGCTGAGCTTATAAGTTCCCCAAAAGCGAACATAAAATTTTTTTAAAAAAAACGAATTATATAGACAAACACCCTTATATAGAAAAACGACGAAGAGCGACATAAAATTTTTTTCGAGCTTATAAGCTCAGCCAAACACCCTCTAAGTGTTCAATGAACCACTTATATAGACAATTAATGAAAATACATTATTCAATATGAGATAATAATTGAATAATTAACGCTTATCCACTTAATTACATAACTCCACATTTAAGTGATCAACTTTTTGATTCATTATTTCTCACTCACTGAAAATCGGATTTGAGAATGTGAATATACCACAATCATCTACTCGAAATGTAGATCATTCATGTGTTGTTAATTTTATAAAATTAAACGTTACATTATTCAAAATTTTGATCAAAATAACTTGAGCCTATATATACGCTGATTTCCAACAAGGATACATTTATCCTCCTCCTCCATACTAGACAACAACGTGCGATACCATTTTTCTTTGTTAGTTTGACGGGGACTATGACATGATTTGATGGACGCAAATAGAAGGTGACGACTGACGACGGCTATGCAGTTGTGACTTGGGGATGGAGGTGGTTTTAAGTTTTTTTTTTTTTTGAGAAATGAATTTTAGAATTTTATTTCACTACTTTTATCTATATTGTAATAATTTACAAAATTTAAAATTACTAAAACATTTTTTCAACAATGAATAATATTTGTTTCATGAAGTGGCTACTATTTATACCTGGCTAAGCAAAATTTATTATTTTACATTTTTCCTTACAAAATAATAAAGAACTATATATATACATTTTTTCAAATACTCAATTATACTCCCTCAGTATCCAAAAATATGTTATTGGAGGTATGCATTTTAATAAAAGTTGTTCACTGTTTTGTGTAGGGGTGAGAAAAAAACCGAAAATCGAATAACCGAACCGAACAAAACCGAAAAATCAAATTTGGTTCGGTTAATTCGGTTATTTTAGTTTATTCGGTTAAAACCATTTTAAAATTCGATAATTCGGTTTTCGGTTGGTTCAGAATTTTTTTAACCGAATAACCGAAAACCGAATTATATATATATAAATTATTATTTTTTAGAATTATAATTTTAATATATCAATACCTATTCATTTCTCTCCCCCTCCCTTTTATATAAATATATAATATTTATAAAATATTATATTACTTATTTATTATATAACATAATTAATTATTTGTTTGCAAAATACTTTGTATATATAACATATAAACATATTTTTTTTATAGATTATATCAATATATAATATTATTTATTTATTTTTGAAAAATATAAATTTTTTTGTTTAAAAAATCAGTTTAACTGAAATAACCGAAATATATTTCGGTTATTTCGCTCGGTTATCAAATTAAATTCGGTTCGGTTATTTTTTTGAAAAATTCGATTAATTCGGTTCGATTATTTTTTCGTCTGAAACCGACCGAATAATCGAATACTCACCCTAGTTTTGTGAGTAAAATAAGAACTTCACAATACTGTAGTGCAAAATTAATTAGTGAGAGACCATGAGTGATAAGATACTTAAATAAGTGGTGGTGTTCAGGGTAATTAGTAAGAATAATGGTGGATATAAATAAAAAATATTGTTGAGGATAATAAATAAAAATAATATTTTATGAAATACTAGTTTCTATAAATAAAGAAAAACAAATGTAAGAACATATTAAAGAAGTAAAAACATATTAAAAAAGTAAAAATAGTAACAAATTTTGGGCGAAAGAAGTATGTATTACAAATTTAATCTATCATCAAATTAAACACCATTTTAGGAAATGTAATGCCTTCAAAATAGAAAAGTATATATTCAGGCTGGACGGTTGAGATGAATGATTATAAATAAATGAATTAGCAATCCATTTTTCGGAACTTATTAGTTGAGCTTCAAGAAGAATCTTCATCTCAGATCTTAATTCTCCAAACCCTGATTAAACAAAATATGAATTAAGGTTCAACAAACATATACTCCTTTGATTCGATCAGGTTTGCGTCAATTGTTCCTTTTCCAATTTATCTTGCTTCTGTGGTCACTGCAGATGTTTCCACACGCTGCAGAATCGTCGTTTTGACGTTCGAGGACTCATATGAATCCTTTTTGGATTTGAATTCGATACACGTCGAGCTGCTTATTTATGTTATTGTTTTTGTTCAAATGAATGATTTCGTGTTACGTCCAATTCATTTTTTTAATGTTTTTTGTATGATGGATTGATGACAAGGGAGGAAATGGTGACCGCTCTTATCGGCTGAGCTCAAACGATCATTTTCCGATTCATATAAGAATGTTTATAACGATCTTGCCTCAATTCCTTGTTGTTTGAGTATTGTTTTAGTCTCTGTCTCGCTGTAATTTTCTTTTTATTTATTTTGAAAATTTTCTGCTAGTTGTGCAGCGGAGCTTGGGATTCGAGGAAGCGATGGTTGAGTGGAGCTATTTTTTCGCTATTTGTGGATAGTTATGCAGCAGTTAGCTGGGCCCACGACCTGGTGTGGCAAGGAGGCATGAACATTGTCAAAGGTGTAGCAGACCTCTTTTGGAGGACCTCGAGTCCCCAAACTGGAGAATATGGTTCACCCTCGCAATCTGGGAGGTTTTCACCCCCAACTCCTAAGATCATCTTCAGGTATTTTTCACCATCTGTTAGCGGATAATCTGTTTCAGGCTCACAATATAGGAGGTCAATTTGCCTGCTGATTGCTCTAGGAATAAAGCAATCAACTTGGAAACCCCAAAATTGATTTTGTGTGCACCGAGTATATGAAGTTAAGAGAACTGAAGCGTTTGTTCATAGCTTAAGTCTTATCCTCTGATGTCAAGCAAATGACCTGATTTTGTTTTTCATAAGAAAATTTATTGGTATCACATATCTGCATATATTTTGTAAAGGCACTCATGCCTAATTGTTTTTTGGTACTTTAACAGTTTAACTTTGAAATATATTTGCATTAGGAGAGCCCTACAGGTTGTTGTTTGGTTAATTCTCATCCATACTAATTTCTATTACTATGAAATTTAAGACGCACAGAACTAAATTATATCAAACATTTGAAAGAGGAAATGGCTGGATATCCTGCTTCTATGTCGTCTAACTTTGCCTCATGTCTTTGGACTTTATATTATTGGATCCTGTACAAAGAGTTTGTGAAGAGTGCCAATGCACTATTTTATTTATTTATTATTAGAATCTTCTTATTTGCTGATTTACTATGAATTAAATCAATAAATGTCCCTGGAAGAAGTTCTACTTAAATTCTTCATCTAACCAATTATATAAATTTAGCTTGTGTACTTTCCTAGCTCTGCTACTTATGCCATTTATGTTTATGGGAAGAATCTTCCTGAATTGGGCAAAAAAATAAAGGGATATTAATTTTCTCTCCAGAAACCTAATAGTTTGTGGCATTATCGGCAATTAACTTATTCATGAATCCGTTCATAACCTTTCAAATCATGTCTTCACTAGTGATGTAGGCGATGAGGCAATTTTGAAGGAACTACTGGAACGATATGCCGGTGCTGTTGATGAGGTAAGTGTATTTGCCATGGTGGATTTGATTTATCAATTATTTTCTGTTAGTATATATCTGATGGCTCACCTGTCTAGTTTATGAATTTGGTTTGAAAAGTTTAATTTATTTGCCAAAATTATTTACTATGTTACCATTTCTCCTAAAGCCTTTGTCTCATTTCCTTGAGCACCTCTTATTTTGACAATAACTTAAAACTCTTTTTCCTGGAACTTGGACTATTCAATCCCATGTTCATTGTAGATAAAATATCTTGTCATTCTTTTTTTTTTGTTAAATTAATACAGAAATTTTAAAGGCTGCGTCACGGTGGACTCGAACCCGAGACCTTTGGCTTCGGGCATTAACCACTCTACCACTAGGCCAACACACACACACTAATATCTTGTCATTCTGTGTGAAGGGCATGCCATATATAATCCGGAGGATGTTTGGCTTTAAATATCTTAGATTCTATGTTGATAAAAAAATTCCTGTATAGATCTTATAGCTCTCAATAAAGATTATCATTCGTATCTATTGAAAGTAAGAAGATCCTAAATTATTTTGAGAATAAGATCTTATATAGAAGCCTAAACCTTCTAAACATTTATAATCATATGACCATTCTATCAAACACTTCAGCACCTTACTTCAAATAATAACATCAGGCATCTTATAAGCTTAAGAATGATTAGATGTTATCTTCTGACTATTGAAAAAGCATGTTACGGGTGCAGCTCATTTTAATTACATTAGTTGCACACATTGTGCTACCATGGTCTAATTCTCCACGTGGTATGTTCATCTCGCCTCCACTTGGATACCAGCTGGAATTAGATGCTACTTCTTATTCAGAGAAGTTTTTAATACATTTGAAGTAAGAAATTGTATCCCCTTTCTTTAAAAGTTAAACAAATTACAATCACCATCTGAATGAATCTCATAAAATGTATGCCATGGTAGCTAGCTTATGGAAGTAATAGCTCATATGCTTTACTAGCTTATAGAAGTATTAGCTCATTCTATTTTGTTGGAAAAAATGGAAGAGCTTTTCTTAAGGTAAGGAGGAATGTCTAACAGAGTGTTTGGACTAAATTTGGTTTAGTGTGGCTTCATGGATACAGAAGCATAATAAGGTACTTGTTTGTTTCCGACTTGTTAAGAGATTGCTAATAGCTTTCTTGAGTAGTGAATGTAATTTTTTTCCTTTCTTTCTTTCTTGGGGTGGGTGTCCTATCCACTATATATGTCCCTTCATACATTTTGATAAAATGTTTATGTTTCTTATCTGAAATAAAAGGAATTATTAGTAAGTAGTAACTGTTACGATCCCAACCCAAATTGAACCCATAAGCAATTATGGATGGGGTACTTAAGTGGGAGTTAATCCTCCACCTTTGATCTAGCTTTTGGGTGGAGTTAAGGCTTCCATTCTTGAGTGCCTAATAGTTACTCACAAGTTGCAACTTGCAAGTTACGGCAGCTAGATGAAAATTTATGCAATCAAAAACACTATTTTTTAGTTTTTTGGTTTGTTTCTATATTTCCAATTAATTTGTGGAAAACTAGCTTGTGTTATTCTCATGTTATCTTACATTCAGGTGGAAAAGAGAAAATTGCTCCATATTTTTCTGAAACAGTTCTTGACAGTATTCCGGGATTGGAAACCATTTAATCTGGGTACCATTCAAGAGGAAGCACTTACTGATTTACCTACGCAAAATGTTGTTGATGTGGTGGTTGGCTGCAATTTTGGTCAGCCTGCTGAAATGATACTGATCTTGATAGGGGAAGTCACATGCATAACCAAATTGCTTATCGAAAGTAAGTCAATCACATGCTATTATTATGTCCTTGATGTCAGTGAGCTATAGGATTTTCTTTGCCAATTTATATCTGTCCTCTTCCACTCCAAATTGGTTAATTTGCCTACTTGATTTGGCCTTTGATGTTGGTGTGGATATTCTGGAAAAAGTAAAGCAGACTTCTTGACACTAACAAACATCGATCACATTTAGTTGTTGGACCGGACAAAATTAGATAAGAACTCCATTAGTGAGTTAATGCATTCACTTATTGGAATATCTTTTCCCTCTGGACCATTTACTACAATCGCATTTCTACGATGCATATGGAAAACCAACATATAACTATGTCAACCAAAACCAGTGAAGAATATGTGTAGGAAGTGTCTTTCGGGGATAAATTGCTTTCAACATGCTCTCCAGTAAATACTTTTACTGTTCTTGTAA
Source organism: Salvia rosmarinus (assembly GCA_036937905.1). Taxonomy (NCBI): domain Eukaryota; kingdom Viridiplantae; phylum Streptophyta; class Magnoliopsida; order Lamiales; family Lamiaceae; genus Salvia; species Salvia rosmarinus. Next base: position 19,057,024 of record CM072817.1, on the reverse strand, counting down.
TGCGACTTTAAGGATTGCATATTTCTAGCTTCTAAAACTATATGAGATCATTTCTAATTTGTATTTGTAAGTGATACCTCAAAACTTTATGTCAATGTTTGTTTACGACAGTTTTTGAAGCCGTAAGTTAGGTCTTGTGCGTTGAAGGATTGGTGTTAATGATCTGTAAAATTGTTTATATGATTGGAGAAGTGAGCTAAAAGGAAGACAAATAGGAGAAGTATCCTGTTGTCCAAAACTGAGTGGTAAAAGTTATCATGTTGGAGGTGCTGTGCTTTCTCGTTTTGAAAAGAAAAGCAAAGAAGCTAAAAGGAAGACAAATAGGAGAAGTATCCTGTTGTCCAAAACTGAGTGGTAAAAGTTATCATGTTGGAGGTGCTGTGCTTTCTCGTTTTGAAAAGAAAAGCAAAGAAGAGAACAAAATGAGATGATTGAAAACAATAAACAAGAAAGTAGCCACAAATCCAGATCCTTGATCTTTACATGTGTCAGCTCCACAAAGAAAAGATAAAAATAACAGTAGGCTCTAGTTAGTGACACTGAAAGAATTTATTATGGACAGTAGCTGCTTAGAAGCTATTCTGTCTGTCTGGGTTGTTCTCATGTCTTCTCTATATGAGATATGTATTCTTTTATCTTCCTCACTTAGGCTACCTTATGCTGAACTCCTATTCTTTAACGCTTTAGATACAAAAGAATCTACTTATTTAGTAGCTTGCAATGAATAGCCCACGTCAAGGCCCCTTCTCAAATAGGGGTTTGCACTTGGTCAATTTGGAATCAAACTAAATTGATCCGAAAATGAACCGAATCAAACTAATGTCTCGAACCCAACTGAGCTGCACTAATATTTTTTTTCAAATGAAAATTCACTTAGGGCTCGTTTGTTTGGCAGGAAAGTAAATTTAATTGTGAATGTGATTCCTAGGATAATGATTCCAAAAAAAATGAATCCTACTTGTTAGCATTCTGAATAATAATAATAATAATAATAATAATAATAATAATAATAATAATAATAAACTATAGTTGTATTTCGATAAAATAATAAAAAATAATTAATTATGTAACTAGTATAAGAATCGTAAGGCTACGGAAAAAGAATACCTAAGATTTGCTGGGGAAAAAGAAACTGATTTAAGATACAGAAATTTACCAAATACAGAAATTTAAGATTTTGGAAACTGATTACTTTCCCAGGATGGAATCCTTGTCAAACAAATGGGCCCTTAGTTCTTTTTTAATAGAAGAAAATCTGAACCTGAAATTCTGAGAACAAATGAACCGTGCGAAACATAAATTTATTTTAGTTTTGATTTTCCTTAGCTGAACGAAATTGGAAAATTACTGTTTGCCTTTGTATCTGCACACCCTATTTATTTCAAATACATGAGTAAGTTTATAATAGAAGTTTTGCATAAGGCTTGGACTGTTGGGAACAAATGTGAAATGGCACCATTTTTTGGGCTGTGCCTAGATAGAGGATTGATAGTTGATGGCAATAGAGTTAATTATTTATAAGTTCTTCAAAAATTTTCATTTTTTGGGTGAACCACATGATAATGAAGATATTTTTTCATGATTTTTGTCATTTTCTCTTTGAACAAGCTCGGGAAAATTTAGAGCTGCATATGGTGTTATTTTGGCTTCCTGGGAGAAATGTGCATGAAGATAAATGTTAGGATTGAAATTAAAGCAATTGTGGGTAATATACATGGATTTGCATAACGTGACCATGAATTTAGACATCTTGTTACATACAACCTTTTTTGTTTGTAGTGTCATACTAATCACTTATTGTATATTTGCTGTTATGTTAAGGTAATTATTGAAAATATGTTCTTATAAAAAAGAAATTATTTGGATTATGTAATGACATGTACCTATTGGTTGGAAGATAGATACACATTTTTTTATCATTGGAATGTTTGATGGTCTCTCTCTCCTTGGTTTTAATTTTTGGAATGGTAATATAATCATCTGCAGATCAAGGGAGCATTACCACAAGCCTGAATATACCAAGTGAATCATGGATGGCCTTAGATGCTTTGACTCTTGTGACCCTCTCTATTCATAATTGTAAGGTTTTTGGTTACCATGCTGGAATTCAGAAGCTTACAGCTTTGATGAAAGGTATGATTAACATGCTCCACTGATCAGCAGCATTATTTCTATTTTACTGAGATTTTGGCAATCGGATTTTTAAAAATTTGCTTAGATCAGTAATTAGTCTTTGGAAGGTGAAAATAATTGTCATGCTATTCCTGTATAAATTGTTATTGCCTTATGTTTATTTCACAAGTATCATCAAGATTCAAGAGCTTGTATTTGTTGCTTGTATCTCTTCATTTTGTAATATCTTGCAAGTAAAGATAAGTATCAGCAACATGTTTACATCTGCTAATAGTTTTTATATGGCACTAGTTAATTGGTAGAAGGATGGAATTTGGGTGACCCTAGAATTGAAGAACTTGGAGGTGGCTGGGGGCATCAATTTCCTTTGATGTCATCCTTTAGGTTTCTGAAGTAATATGTATCATTGATAATACAAAGTTGAATTCTATTAAGGTCTGTATGTAAAGTGGTCTTAGTTGTTTTGTTGGATGAGTAAATATATTTTCAAAACTACAAAAAAGATTCAGTCGGAGAAAGGAAATCATCTTAGGGGAATGGAAAAGCATTGTCTTGGAGTTTGTGCTGTTTGAGCAGCAACCTATAGTCAACATTTCATGTCATCAATTAATGCAGACTTGGGCTCTAGATTTGCAGTGGATGGGTGCAAGTGTATAGTATACAATTTTTATTTTTTAAGAAATTTCACGAGTAACTTCATCTTTTGTATGACTTATCACTTTTTACATAGTTTGTTTGAGGTAACTCTTATCGCACTACTTCCCCCCAAAGTTATTCCTAATGGTATTTAATATATCATGTGCTCATTACTTACTCCTGAACTCTATTTTTCCAGCTACTGTTGTCCAACTCAAGACTATTACTAGTTCTCTACCAGCAGATGATAATTTGTCGAGTATTATGGTAGAGAATGCTGGAGTTTTGCAGCAGATACTCATTCGTGTTGTTTCCATCATCTGCAACTTTATTGATTTTCCTTCAAATAAAGCAGAAAATGTACTGATCAGAAGTAAGGGCATGGAAGTTTCTGCTGGAAGGAGTAAAAAACATATAATGACCCTTCTGCTGCTGTAAAATCTCCTGCTTCTGAAACTAACTTATCTTGGCATCAAACAACAGTTGTTTCAGTTATGGAAGCTGGTGGTCTTAATTGGTTATTAGGTAAGGTATGCAGTTTCAGCTTTGTTTATGAATCTCGTCTGTGGTTTTAACAATCATGCAGTTGCGTCTGAAAGGTTCAAGGTATATGCATATCATATTATTGCATATACTTATTTAAACATATTCAAGATCATCAGTAGATTTAAGTTAAGGAGAGGGGGTGGGGGGGTGCCACGCCACCCGCCGCTGCCGTGACTGGAAGTTCAGATGGGTGGGAGTGGCTGTAGTTGGATTGGGGAACCTCCATATTTTATAATATATATTTTTTAAAATTTTCAATAATCAAAATGACGTCATTTTTAAATTTTATCCACATGGATGCTATCATGTCAATCGACTTTGCAACGTCAGCAAAAAAACTAATGGAGGTTAAATTTGGATAAAATCAAAAGTATGAGTATTTTTGGGGTTATATTGATAGAGCGGGACATTTTAGAATAAACGCATATGATTTAGGGTATTTCGAATAATTTGTCAATCCTCCACGTGGAGACAATGTCAACCAATTTGTTGAGTCAGCAATAAACTAACCGATGTTAGATTAAGATAAAAAAATTAAATCATGGGTATTGTTGAGATATTATTGATGATATAGGACATTTTAGAAAACCACGTTAGTTTGAGATATTTTGGATAATTTCCCCTATAGGAAGTTCTTAATAATACATGACATTTCAGAAAAACTTCTAAGTCTCTAAAGCAAAGTCATGGGCCATTTGAGGCAAAAGATTGGTTATAAGAAAGGCTTTAAAATAGAAGCATACTTAATTGGTTCTGCTTTAAGAGTTCATATCCTTGGTGGCTCAAGAATCATGAATGCTGCTAAAGCAGGAAATACAAAGCAGATTTGGAACTTTGACTCATATTTAATGTTTGTAATGTTGAAAAGTACTAGAATCCTTGATCTGGTTAAGAGAAAATGGAAGAGAAAATATGTTTGAGCACTTGCTGTTCACAGTGTATAACATAATTGATTATTATGGCTATACTAAAGTTTTTACCATAAGTTTTTCTACATTTGTAAATAAAGTATTGCTTAGAAATATGTTGTGTATAATTTTGATTTATGGTGATAAAATCTTTTCCAGGTATCAGTATTAGCTAGAGAAAGATATCCATGGTATATATATAAATTTGTTAAAAGAACCCTATTTATATCTGTGTAAAACTTTAGATGTAGTTAAAAGAACCCTATTATGAGAATGTAAATTCAAATTTAATAAAGTCATTTACTAAAAATTTAAGTTAGGTCACTTTTAAAGACCACATGATGACTACAATGAGAACACATGGAGGGAGAATGAGATTACTCCTGGGTTTTTGGGAAAATTGAGAGTGTAGGGTGAGTGGTAGATCATGTGATGATACTCAACAAGAATTTTGTATTTTTACTTTCTAAGAGAGGATGGTGGTGGGGTTCTTTTGACAATCACTCCTTTTTCTTTTTTGATATGAAACAATGAAGTCTATCAATCAAGAAAAATACAAGTACAAAGGGGATGAGGGATCCCAAATAAAACATGAAGAGCTAATTAAATGGCACCTACTCCAATTTTTAACTATCAAATACAAGGAAACATTTGAATCCTTTGTGATTTGAAAACTTCAGGCAACCATCAATTTAATCTTTCTAAGACCTCATTAGTGGATTCCTCCCAGTTTTCAAAGTTCTCCTATTCCTTTTTAACCAATTGAAACCAACAGTGTTGGGAAATTTGTTTCCCATCTCTTGAGCCACTTTGTTAAAGAAGTTTCCAAAGGTTTATGATGAACAAATCAATAGCAAGTCTGGCATAAGCCAGAACACCCCAGCTTTTATACCTTAGATGACAATTTCTGAGAGAAGGGGCGAAGCCAGAACATGATCCAGGTCTTCTAATTACACCTACACAAAACACATTGACTTGGAGACAAACACAACCAGATAGAATTTTGTATCATGTCATAGCTAGGAAACTTATCGATAGTCCACTGAACCTCTTAGATACTGGAGTTTTCCAAGACAGTTTTGATATAGAGGAAAGGGTACAGATGCCGACACAAAAATGAGATATGGATAAGGACTTGAAAGAGGAGAACACTTTAGATGGGTCTAATACCCAACTCCAGTTGTTCTGCTCCAACCTAAGTCTTTCTGATGACTGATCAGTAGCCATCTCTCCTCCTTGTGCCAGCAGTGTCGACAGGAAACTCTCTCATACGAAATGGAAGCTTCTTTCTGTTTTACCCAAGAACCATAGAAGTTCAAACCTTCAAATTAGGTTTTGATTCAGCAAACCCCCAGGATTGGGCTGCTCTGGTACCATGTTAAGATGTAGTTGGGAGCAATGTTCTGTGTATTTTCATCATCTAATTGTACCGTTGTACGTGTATATATAGATTAAGCTAATTTATTCTGGGAACAAAATAACTTAAATTAAGACTATACAATATCTTCCTATATCTATCCAATTCTCTAATGATGAGATACATTCTTTTATATTGATTAACAAATAAAATTGCATAAATTTAGTGTCAATTTGTCCCCAAGGTTTCTCTGATATTATAGTCTTTGTACTGTTGTATATGAAAATGTTATTTGGTCTTTAATGCTGCTGGTTTTACTCCTAATCTAAAATTTGGCTCACACTTGAGTCCGCATCACATATCTCGACTTTTTGTTGTTTGAGTTCTATGTATCATTGGAAGTATACTCATCAAGATGTAATTTTGGTTTCAGAGATATTGCGTTTGATCAGGAGATTGATAATGAAAGAACTGTGGCCAGATATTTCCCTTCAGCACTTGACTCTCAGAGCCCTTCGGTCAGCTTTGGTAGATAATCCACGTGGTCAGAATCATTTTAGAAGTATTGGAGGTTTGGAAGTTCTCTTGGATGGACTTGGAGTTCCTTCTATTGATAGCTTGGTTGTGAGTGATTCATCAAGCTATGAGGAAAGGTGATCTCGTTGGGCTTGCTGAAGTATTCATTTACTAATGCATCTTATGGTTGCAACCTCTTGCTATTATGTATTCCTTTTGTTCCTCAATATGTACTAAACAATAACCATCTGCTGAAACATATTCAAATCTTAAATTGCATTTCCTGACCCTGAGCTTTGATCAAGTCAATAGGATGACATAGAAAAAAAAAATCAATATTCTCTTTTGCTTTTTTATAGACCATTAACTGAAAACATAACTGTTTGTTATAGACTATTAATGACATAGCTCATCCTTCTCTTCATAAACTTTTTGTTTCTTATTGAAATAAAATAAAAGCTATTTTTTCCTTTGTTATAAACTATTAAGTGAAAGGATAGCAGTTTGTTTATTTGGCTGTCATATACTAATCTTTACTCTTTGATTTCATCATCCAGTCACACAACCACAAATAAGGGGGATTGAGATCCCCAACTTCATAAATAATGGAAAACGATAAAAATAAAATAAAATTGACTACACACTAACGAAAATGGAAGTGTCATCCGCAATAATCCCCGCCTTGTATTATGCTGATGATTATCATATATATACATCATCCACTAGTTCAATCAAACATTTTTTTTGGTTGATATCTTAATTCACCTCTAACTCTTTTCTCTTGGTTTGCAGAAAGAAAAATCCATTGCAGGATATTTTTGATATTCATGTTCTCTCATTGGAGGTTCTCAGGGAAGCTATGTATCCTTTTAGCACCTACTTTTTAACTATTGCTTCACATAGTTTAGAAGACTATATGGAAATCCAAGGTCATGCATGCTCCTTCCTTGAAGGTTGGTTATGTATTTTTTTGTTAACCAAGGAAACCACAAATAGTGCATGCTAGATGACTTACTTAGAAGTTGTCTAATAGGGGAAATTCAAGCATTTCAAACTTTAAATTTCAACTATGTTATAAGTTAATTTGTCATTCAGAAATATTAGACTTGTATATCTACATGCCAACGCTTCTTATGAGATAGGGTGGAGTAAAGAACTCATTACAAATGATGCTTTCAATACAAAAAATCGCTAATTTCTTTAACTAGTTTTTAGCTTTGGAAATCTCAACAACTTGCAATTTCTTTGCGAGAATGGAAGGGTACAAAAATTTGCGAATAGCTTTTGTTCCGTAGCGTTTATGCTTCAAGAGTACAAACAGCGCAATGGCTCATCTAACAAGGATTATTTGAATGAGTTTGAGGGAAGAAAAAGACAAGCTTCGGAAGTTTGTGAAGCACAGCTGTTGCATCCGTTTCCTTCTGATCCATTTTATTCACAAAGTTGGAAAGATTATGTTGCCAAATTGAGTGCAGCTCTCTGTTATATCCTTGTTGATGCAAAAGAAACTAAACTCTGCCATGCTCTACCAACTAGCAGCAAAAGTTCCACAGTGGTTCCTGCAGTTTATGCAGGACTCTCTGTGAAGTGGTTCACGAGGGTGCTTCTGACAATTTTCCCTTGTATCAAGGCTTGTTCAGATCAGAAAGAGATTCCTAGCCACTTAAGGTATTCGATCAACTATGTGCAGTTTCAGTTTTCCTCAACTTGAATATACAATTTCTCTGATGGTGCACTTGTGACTTTTCATTATTCGCTTTGCTCTGCCATTATGCATGGCTATTTTGCTTTCACTTTCATTGATGTTTTAAGTATTTTTATTTTTATTTTTTGTTATCATTTCAGGATCTTTGCCTGCACAGTGCAACACTATATTCTTTTTGCATTTAAGAAGGCTCTTCTTTCGGCACCATCATTAATTGATGTCTTCCGTGCTGAAGGTGTGTGGGACTTTATCTTCTCTGAGAATTTTTTCTACTTTGGTCCAGCTCCTGCAGAATACTTTGGGGAGAATTCTAGTAGGAATGAGGTTCCTCTATTAGATGATGAAGGACTTTATGGTTCAAGTAACTTTGAGGATCTACAAAGTGCTAAAGAAGTTGAAACTCTCCAAGTCGACGTAATCTCGTTCATGGAATTTGCAGCAACTTTAAGTGGGAGTTCCCATAACTTGGTTGGTTTCTTCTTCATTCTGTCTGTTGTTGCTGTTTTTAAATATTTTTCTCCTTTGCTTATATTTCATTTATCAAGCTAATAAATTTACAATCTTCTTCATCTGCTTATCATTTGTCTTTTTCTTTAATAAAAAACAAGAGTTTTATTGAAAAAATAATGATATAAGACTCTTAGATTCTTGGTTTTATTTTAAAAAGCGTTTATGATAAATTTGGTACACATAGTGGGTGCTTGGTTTGTGGAGAGGAATGAGAATGGAAGAAAGTAGCTGGAAACTCATAGTTCCCCCCAACAGGATTAAAATTCAAGGTTTTATTTCCTTTCACGGTTTTACCAAGCGTCCATGTCTCATTCCATTCCCATTCCCTCACTTCAAAATGGGCATCCCTAGAGTTTTTTCTGACTTGATGAATAGATGGTGATACACCCTTTGTTTCTAGGACTGGATGTAAAAGGTCCCTATGTACTGAAAGGGTTTTCGTATTTAGTTGAATATCTGACAACGGATTGGCAAATCTATATTAATTGTTTTTTTTTTGGGGGGGGGGGGGGTCATGTGTGTGCTCTCCATTGCATGCTTCCTTGTCTGATGGTTGATATATGGCAGCCTGAATGTACTGTTTTGGTGGATGCCCTTGAACAATCTGTCTGTAATCCTGAGCTTGCCGCTGCCCTGGCAAAGTGCCTGCTTCATATATTGCAGCTTTCATCCGAGAAAACTGTTTCTTCGTTCAAGAGACTTGCTGCTATTCCTCGAATGCTCAAAGTTGCCTGTATCCTGGTCCAGGAGTCTAAAAGGCCCAGAACTTCAGCTGCTTTTGCAGAAACCACTACCAGAGGTGTGGCATCTCCTCAAAGCCAGGGACTGCCTTATTCACCTCTGCTGACTGAGGGTTGGGGGAAATGCATCAAGAAATTCATGGAATTGTTTTCAGAGTACTTCTCAGCATCTAAAGATGCAAAACAATCCATTTTGTGCAGTTCTTTATGTATCAGTTGTATGTTTGACTTGTTCTGGGAAGAGGATCTTAGAGATCTTATGCTTAGTTATGTTCTTGATCTTATGAAGGTAGCCAATTCCTATGTTCACCATCCTATTTTGATTTGACCAATAGTGCAAATGAGTAAACATCATGCATTCTTCCATGGCCAACGTTTTTCTTTCTATTTAATAGGTAGTTCCATCTTCTGAAGAGGACCGCAAGGCGAAAGTTTTCCTGTGCTCCAAGTACTTGGAAACATTTACACATTTGAAAGAAAGGGTTAAGAATTTTGCAGATTTGTCAATTGAGTTGCTGGTCGGAATGAGAGAGATGCTCCTACCAGATCAAAAGGTACTTAATGAGTGTATTTGATTTTTTCTAATATATGTGGGCAAAATATACATGTCAAGTCATTGTAATTTCAAATGTCTATTTTTTTTTCCAGTATTTCCAAATTTTGTTCCGGGAGGGTGAATGCTTCTTGCATGTTGTCTCTTTGTTGAATGGAAATCTGGATGCTGAAAATGGAGAGAAATTGGTGTTGAATGTTATTCAAACTCTGACTTCGTTGCTATCGCAGAATGATGATTCAAAGGTACCCTCTTTGATTTCTCATAGCAGATGTAAAACCTGGTGGTCTGCTTAATATTGATAAGATGGAGAGCCATACACCAATATTCACCCACCTTTTTCCTTCTCTTTTTTACTTTTCACACACACACACAAACATATATATATATATATATTTGGATCCAGTGAGAACTCATCTTTTTTGAGAACTTGAGAACAATGCATAAGACGTTGAAGATGATGCACAAAAGCGGTATAAAGTTGTGCATAACGAAAACTTTCTAAAATTGTTGCACAACAAAATAATTTTAGAAAGTTTTAGTTATGCATAACTTTATACCGCTTTGTGCATCATCTTCAACGCCTTATGCATCAAGTTCTCAAAGAGATTTCGCAAAATAGATGTGATTCATTGATCCGCCTCCCCGTATATATATATATATATATATATATAATTGTTGGATCTAGTGAGAACTCATCTTTTTGAGAACTTGAGAACCATGCATAAGATGTTGAAGATGATGCACAATATATATATAAAGTTGTGCATAACGAAAACTTTCTAAAATTGTTGAACAACAAAATAATTTTAGAAAGTTTTCGTTATACAACTTTATACCGCTTTGCATCATCTTCAACGTCTTATGCATGGTTCGCAGAGTTCGCAAAAAGATGTGGTTCTCATTGATCCACTCCTATATATATATATATATATATATATATATATATGGATTGGATCCAAAGAGAACTCATCTGCTTTGAGAGCTTGAGAATTATACATAGACGTATAAAATTGATGAACAAAACCTATAAAGTTATGCACAACGAAAACATTCTAAAACTGTTGCCCAAAAACAATTTTAGAAATTTTCATTATGCACAACTTTATACCATTCTGTGCATCATCTTTGTCGGTCTTATGCATAGTTCGCAAAAAAAATGTAGTTCTCATTTGATCCACTCCCTATATATATATATAGGAGATGGTTCAGGTAGGAAAAGACAATTTGGCAGGAAATGTGAATGAATTTGGGCCTTTGATTGATTGAGATTTAATTTCGGTTGTGCTACATTTTGTGTTTTGTGTGCTAAGCGAATTACTGTGCAGCACTCGAACCCTTCTTGTGCTACACTGCAATGAAAGATGTGCTAAACTAATATATTTAGCATATGTGCTACGAGTGGATGAAATATGTGCTAAACTAACATGTGCAACATAGTAATTCTGATTGTGCTACACAAATATGAAAGATGTGTTAGTATTCTATTTACTACTAATATATTTAGCATATATATATATATAGAGTGGATCAAATGAGTGGATGAAATATGTGATGCAAAATAAAGTTGTGCATAACGAAAACTTTCTATTATTTTGTGCAACATAGTAAAGTTTTGTCGTGCTACACAAATATGAAAGATGTGTTAACGTATTCTATTTCCTACACTCAAAAAGATTTCTCATGGATCCACCCTATATATATATATATATATATATATTTAACCCTCCACATGTTCCCTGGACCCTGATACAAGTAAGATTAAGAATTTGAAGTTGGCAATTCTTTCACTGGAAATGCTGAAGATGTACTACATTTATTGAAATGCAAAACCACAACAAAAACAAGGTTTAGCTTGTGTAAACTAGAATGAATGAATTATATGCCAATGAATGAAGTATATGCAATAATGTAATCATGATTTACTTCACATTTGATTAGGAACACTGAAAAGATAAGCTATAGAAATGCTAGATTCTAAGACTACTGTATTCATAAGCTGTTTAGCTTCTAGCCAGTATATCCACATGTACTTGAAATTCGATTTCATGATCAATATCTTCAATTTTCAGAAACTTATAAAGTTCTTCTGCCAACTACTGCATTCATGAGCTGTTTATCTTGTAGACAATATATCCCCATGTACCTACCCACTCTAAAGTATAATTATAATATTAGTTTATTCCGGTTTGGAACAAATGAATTTTGTAACCTAAGTTGCTGTTCTTTATACTTCACACTTTTTCATCCAAAGGGAGAAATTGTGTACTCTTATCAAATTATTCCCAACTTGACAAAAAACACTGGTATGAATATTAGGTAGATATGGATAAGATTGGTGAAAATTTATAGTATTTCCATGGTACAATATACTTGATGAGCTATAAAAGGAAGCATGTGTGCATAGGGAAGCTTTTACTCCAACTAGATAAACAGTTGAAAATCTGTTAGGCTGCTTAATATCTCTGACTCTTTAACTAGACGATAAATTTGGAAAATGATCCTTACTTGGTTTTAGTTGTAGCCGAATCCCTAAATGTGAAACAAACATGTCAGAAACTTTACTTTTAGACATCCCACCTTAATAATACATAAGGTTTACCCCATAAGACTCCACCTTATCTTGTTACGTTTTTCTCGAGTTTTAAGCTTGTCTAGTAGACTCCTACAGATCACATATAACAATTCCAGTGTAGCCATCTAAATTTCATTACCTTCTTTGAGTTGATGAAACCTGACAAATATCCTTCTGGTTACCCATGTAAGAAACTTAATTGAATTTTCACAGCATCTCAGCACACATGTAGCCTTGATTTGTCAAGATTTGATGATTTTCTTTTATCAATAATAATTTAGACGAAAAAGCAAATATAGATAAGCATAATTATTATTGGTTGAAAGCAAAGAAAACTAGTAGGTTGATTGATTACCTATCTCTGCATTTGGTCAATGATTGATTTATGTCTAATCATGGCAGTTTGACTTGTAAGAAAGGCAAAATGCTTTTGGGGAATCTTCAATGGTCTTATTTCTGTTCCTTGACTAATTTTATCTTTCAATGTGAAAGGCTGCTTTTAGGGCCCTTGTTGGCAAGGGTTATCAGACTTTGAGGAGTTTGCTGTTGGATTTCTGCCAATGGCAGCCTAGTGAATTACTTCTAAGCGCGCTGCTCGATATGCTTGTAGATGGAGGTTTTGATCTCAAAGTGAATTATGTCGTTAAGGTAACTTTTCTATGTTTTCTTTTCTTTTTCTTGGGGAGGGGAGAGTGGTGGGGTTTGGACCCTACACCTCACCCTTTACTTAGGGGATATCCCTGAGCGAACTCATTGAGGAACTTGATTAGAGCTGCAATGGATAAAACCTGACAGATAGACTATTACGTACCCTAATTTTTCTTCTCATATTTTTCTTAATGCCTTTTTCTTCTTTTTCCTTTTGGATCAGAATGAAGATGCTATCTTGCTTTATCTCAGTGTTCTTCAAAAGGTTTGTTGCACGTGCTTTATCTCCTGTACTTTGGTTACTTGAATAGCTTTTAAATACCTGTTTACTTGTAGTAATATTTAAAATTGGTCGAATAATTTACCTATTTCAATAATTGGGCAGAGCAGTGACTCATTGCAGCAACATGGGCTGGATATGTTCCTTCAGCTGCTAAGAGATTCTCTATCTAATCAAGCATCATGTGTTAGAGCCGGAATGCTCGACTTTCTTCTGAATTGGTTTTCAGAAGAAAATTGTGAAACTATTATTTGGAAAGTTTCCCGGTTAATTCAGGTGATTGGCGGGCATAGCATATCTGGAAAGGATATCCGGAAAATATTTGCTCTGCTTCGGAGTGAGAGAGCCGGTCAACAGCATTCAAGATCATTACTCTTAACTAGCATGTTATCAATGCTAAATGAGAAAGGGCCAACAGCGTTCTTTGACCTTAATGGTGTTGATTCTGTAAGTCCAATCAACCCCTCCTTACAATCCGCTCGATTTCCATGTGTTAATTCGGGTGTGGTAAACCTAATAGAGAGGCTAGTTTAGATTTTATTTTCATGTGAAAGGGAAATTAGCATACACTCACAAACACATACACACACAATCAAACTGCTAGGTATCCAAATATATGATTGTAAATTGTAATGAGAACTCAGCTATCAAGTTAATGGCCTTCAACTGCCTCCCAACAATCAAGCCTTTGTTTGGTGTCTTCTCAACTACACAATTAATTGAAATATTGAATCATACTTCATAAAATATTGAATTACATGAATTTTCTGACTTGTTTTTTTAAAGTAAATGATTTGTCTTTGTCCAACATCCCTATTTTTGTTACACAGAAAATTATGTTCCTGTAGAATTTCATGTTTCTCCAACAGCTGAATCATCTTAGTTAATGGCACTCTTCAATTCATGACCAGTTGGAGCTTACTGGCGAAACCAGAGATATTGGATTTGGACTTAGAACCATAATTAGAATTTGAAGTCCTTTTACGTACTTGAAATGTTTAGTCTCTCAGCTTTGCCTTTTACAAATGTTATCTTCACACATTTGAGTTGTTTTCTTTTATCTCCTCTGGAGCTCTTACATAAGTTCGCACTTCCTACTCTAGCACCAGTAAAATATTGCTTGCCATAGTTCGTAATTGGGTATTAAAACTTTTATGGTCACCTAATCCAGTAGAATTTACTAAAAGTTATTGGTGAAAAACATACTTTGTCCAGTACTTAATACTAAAATTTGAAGATATGATACAGAATTGTGATTTGTAAAAGGTGCTTATGTCAACCCTGTGAAATTCAGTTTGTACTAGAAGACCCACCTTCCAATCACTTGATATCCATACTTGTACAAAAATTTGGATTTACGAAATAAATTCAACTGGAAGCAAGTTATGGTGCAGCAATCATTTTTTTTATTATAAACATTTTATTATAATAGAAGCAACAATTACAAGAGCTATCTCTACTCTGTAGACAAGCCTGAAACAAAAGAAGCCTGAATCCACGAGGCCAACCGCACTTAATTCCATGTATAATATTTATTGATTCCCCTCTCCTTCTTCTTTGTTTTTCTGCAACTTTTAAAAAGTTTCATTAAAATTACTTTTCATCATCGTTGTAGCATGTTTCGCTTAGATTGCATTATCGAATACAGTAGTGCACAGGACTGTTTCCGTCATCTCTTTACTGAGTGGCTGACTACTATTTAATAAACAATGCTTTACCTTAATAAGGAAAAATATGTTTCACGAAATCTCCAGGTAGATGTTTTGGAAAATCTAGCATATTGTAGAAAAGAAAGGGTGAATGTACCTCAGGTCATACTTTAGCAAGCCAGTTATGCTATTGTGTGTTATTAATTTTTGCCTTTATGAGGGGTATTTCCATAGTCGTTTCATCTTTTGTACAAGATTGTTTCATGGTTAACAGATATAATTTCTGACCTGGATATGCAGGGAATAGTAATCAAAACCCCAGTTCAGTGGCCTGTGAACAAGGGATTTTCTTTTACTTGTTGGCTCAGGATAGAAAGCTTTCCTCAAAATGGATCAATGGGTCTCTTTAGTTTCCTTACGGAAAATGGACGAGGATGCTATGCTGTCCTTGCGATCGATAAGCTAATATATGAGGTGATGCTCAGAATTTCATTTATCTGTCCTACTTTTGAGTCTTCTTCTTGAACTTGAGTTTGTGATGGTGATCATTGCAATATGACTTGATATTACTATGTTTCTAGTAACCTTGGTTCTGTATTTCAGTCAATTAATCAGAAAAGACAGTGTGCTTCTATGAGTTTCAACCTTGTCAGAAAGAAGTGGTACTTTTTCTGCTTAGTACATTCTGTTGGTCGAGCATTTTCTGGGGGAAGCCAGCTGAAGTGTTATTTGGATGGTGTTCTTTTATCCTCAGAAAAGTGCAGGTAGTCTAATTTCCTGTCGGTAATTGATTTTGAATTTGTTCTGAAGAAACTGATGAAAGAACTTTATATTATAAATTCCAGGTATCCAAAAATTAGTGAACCATTGACTACCTGCACAATTGGCACTAAACTCAAGCAACCAATGCACGAGGATGAGAATGTCATACATTCTGTCAAAGATGCTTTGCCTTTTTGCGGACAGATAGGTCCTACATACTTGTTCAGCGATGCTATCTCTGCTGAACTTGTGCGGGGAATCTGTTCTTTGGGACCAAGTTATATGTATTACTTCCTCGATAATGAAATTTCAGCGCATGTGGATAACTTTCTGCCTGGTGGAGTTCTTGATGCTAAAGATGGCCTTGCATCAAAAGTCATTTTTGGACTTAATGCGCAGGTTCTTCTTAGTTCCTAGGAAATATGTCAGATTGAACAAGGAACATTAATTTTATGTATAACCGCAGAGACTGAAACAAATTCTTTTGTCTTTTCTTCCCTCTCCAGGCAACTATTGGTAGGACATTATCCAATGTTTCACCAATTGTCGATCATGCAATTGATAAAAGGACTTTAGAAGCAACTGTATTGGGTGGCACCCAGCTGTGCTCTCGACGGCTTTTGCAGCAGATTATTTATTGTGTTGGTGGAGTTTCTGTATTTTTCCCTCTTTTAACACAGCCTGAAATGTATGAAAAAGATGGAAGCGAACAGGTGGACGAGATTTTGTTACCTCCTATTACCCAGGGACATTTGACTGCTGAAACTATTAAGCTAATAGCATCGGTCTTGGATGATAATCTAGCCAATCAACAGCAGATGCTATTACTTTCTGGATTTTCTGTATTGGGATTTTTGCTGCAAGAAGCTCCAGCCAATCAGCTAAATCTGGAAACACTTTCAGCATTAAAGCATTTATTTGGTGTTGTTTCTAATGGCGGTAAAATATGAAGCCTAAACTGCTTATAATTTTTTTTTCAGCTAGTGTGTATAAAGATCATATTTTTGTCTTCAAACTCCGTGCACTGTCTAACTGCTTCATATTCACCTCCAGGCTTGTCTGAATTGCTGGCGAAAGATGCTATTTCTTATGTCTTTCTAAACCCTTATATCTGGGTCCACACAGCTTACAAGGTGCAACGTGAGCTATACATGTTCCTTATCCAGCAATTTGATAATGATCCAAGGTTGCTCAAGAGTCTTTGTAGGCTTCCTCGTGTACTTGATATTATTCGGCAGTTTTACTGGGACAATGCTGAGAGCAAACCTGCTGTCAGGAGCAAGCAGGCCTTGACAGACCAAAATGTCGAAGAGAAACCCGATAGAGAAGAAGTACATAAAATCCGTCTTCTTTTATTGAGTCTTGGAGAAATGAGTCTCAGGTACTTCATGTGTTTTAATGCTATTGCATCTGATTCTCTATTTAAGTCCATACTTATTGGGTGTTGTATCTGGTATATTTTGTAAAACCTCTCTCTGTTATTCTAATGGTTTATTTGAATTGGTAGGGAGCATATAACAGCATCCGACATAAAAGCACTCATCGCCTTTTCTGAAATCTGTCAAGATATGGCTTGCATTGAAGACATTTTAAATATGATCATACGTGCAGTTTCCGACAAACAACTCCTTGCTTCCTTTCTGGAGCAAGTGAACATAATTGGAGGTTGTCACATTTTTGTCAATCTTCTGTGGAGGTAATCATCTAATTTTGTGATGCAGTGCGCTGATACAGAAAATTTGACAAAGATGACATTTACATAATGTCGCTGAATCTATTAGACATTTGATTACATTAATTTGTATATGGCCCTGTTTTATGATGTCATTTTTGGCATTGTTTTGAACGATTTTAACTTCTTTTCCACTGTAACGTGCTGAACTATTTTCTTGCAATTGTCAGTTTACATGATTATTGAATTCTTCACATCACGCTAAAATCTTTAGTGGAGTGACTTTAACTTGTTTTAGGAGTATGAATTTCAGAGATCTTCAGTATCTTTTGCAGTTTTATCACCTCCACTCTTTATCAGAATGTTTCAATTTTTTTGAGCTATATAAATACATTGCAAAACATGAGCATTGAGATTTTTGCTTAAAACTTTTTTCTTTTCCTTTTCTAGTTTTTGTTTTCTGCAGTTTGTGGTTCTGGTTCATATTCTTTCTTGTCTATCATTACTGTAGGGATTTTGAGCCAGTAAGATTGCTTGGCTTACAGTTTATTGGAAGACTTCTTGTTGGTCTTCCTCCGGAGAAGAAAGGATCCAAATTTTTCAACATCTCAGTTGGGCGATCAAAATCTTTGTCTGAAGGTCATAAGAAAATCAGCTTAGATACACAACCATTTTTTTCCATAGTGTCAGACAGGCTCTTCAAATTTCCCCAGACAGACCTTCTATGTGCTACACTGTTTGATGTTCTCCTAGGTGGTGCTAGCCCAAAACAGGTAGCTTACAGTAGCTCACTCTATTTTGTGAGGGTGTTATATCACTTTCTAGGTTAAAGGGTGTTAGCGTGCTGCAGTCTTTACAATTTGTTTTGCCTCGCCTGCAGGTTTTGCGGAAGCATAACCAACCTGATAGACAGAAAAACAGCAGGAGTAATTCTGAGTTCTTCCTTCCTCAAATTTTACCTCTCATTTTCAAATATTTGTCAGGCTGTGAGAATCGCACGTCAAGAGTGAAAATCATGGGCGATCTAATAGATCTACTAGATTCAAATCCTTCTAATATTGAAGCTCTTATGGTACTAATTTTTTGTTTGCTGTACTATATCAAATAAATTCATTCCTCTAAAGTATTTAAATGTTTTATGTAGGAAAATGGGTGGAACTCTTGGTTGTCAGCCTCTGTGAAGCTTGACGTTTTGGTGAATTACAAAGTGAAAATGGGAAGTCATGATGATTCTGAGATAAATGAGCAATATTTGGTGAAAAGTGTTTACAGTCTTGTGCTTTCTCACTATATTCTTTCTGTGAAAGGTGGCTGGCAGAATTTAGAAGAGACTGTGAATTTTCTGCTTATTCAAAGTGAACAAGTATTTCTACTGTTTCTTCGTAGAACTTTATAATTTTCATTTTCTAAATTACCAGAGAATAAACCATGTGAAAGTCATGTTTTTTTTACAGGTTGGCATCTCGTATCAGTCATTTGTTCGTGATATGTATGAAGATTTAACCCAGAAGCTAATAAACTCATCTGCTGAAGAAAATACTTTTGCCTCTCAGCCATGTCGTGACAACACATTCTACCTTGTAAAGCTAGTTGATGAAATGCTCATTTCTGAATTGGATAATCGGCTTCCGGTATGTTGTTGCTATATTCAACCTCCATTACATGATATGCTTATACCCCCTTAGAGTAGGTCTAATTATCCTTCCCTTCTAATAAATTGAGACTAAGCTTCCATCTTTCATAATTGTAAGAACCTTTAAAGTTTGCTCCTAGGTGAAAAGTGAAACTTTAAGTAATAATTGATAATTTAACCCTCTAATTGAGTCCCTGAGTCATGAAAATATGCGGTTTTGTGAAATTTTCTCTGTAGTCTGTAGTAATACTTATGATAGGGTTAGAGTAGGGAGAATTCATTATTAGTTTCAATCTAAGAATATGGCCATCATACTTTGCAGGTTTCCTTAATTAGATTAAAAAGAAAACTGCTGATAAAATTTCAGATGGGAAGGGGATGAGAGTGTAAACGATTCTCAAAAGTTTTAAGGCTTCACATCTTGAAAAGACAGTACATTCTCTTTGGCATTTGAATTATGATTAAGATTGACATTTATGAGAAAGAAAGCAAATTGTTGGATCCTATCTATGAAACATGATTTTAGTTTTCCTTGAGTTTCATAAACTGAAGGCGTGAGTGTAAAGGAAATATCCGTATAGTTTCAAGATGGTATGCCCTCGGAAACTTCTTTTGTTCTTTTGACTCTTTCCATTTTTCAGAAATGCACTAGGTACTCATTTTTGGTTGCCATGTTGTGTGTGCAATTTTTGGTTGTTCAAATATATATTCCTTGTTGACTGGCTTGTAATGTTTGCTTGCTTATTTTCACTTGGTGTAGGGTGAACTACAATTTTGTGCTCTATAGCCCTTTGGCAGCGCATGCTATTCTGTTGTATAGATGAAACATTACTCTTTTTTCTTTCTTAACAGTTTCCAGCAAGCAGCTCCAAGTTTACTCCTCAGTTTCCAGAACTAGACAACTGCCCGGACTTTAACAATGCTTTAGTTGAGGCCTTGCAGGGAGAGCCTGCCGATAACTTATCTGGGTATCAACATCTTGATCATTGATATCAGGATTTGAAGAAGTTGATTGCAACCATGACCTTAATTCATCTGAACTTCTATATTCTCTTTCTGAAACAGTTCACTTTTTCTTAATAGGGTTCATGGGGTACAGAACAAGCATTTCTTAGGCGAAGATGAAAATATCTCTGATGAGCGGTGGAATTTATATGACAACCTTTGGACTATTATTGGCGAAATGAATGGAAAGGGACAGAACAAGAGTTTGCCAAGGTCTTCATCATTTTTGATGCCATCTTTAAGCCAAAGAGCTCGTGGCTTGGTAGAATCATTGAACATCCCAGCTGCTGAGATGGCTGCAGCTGTGTCAGGGGGCATCAGCAGTGCACTAGTCGGAAAACCAAATAAAGCTGTTGATAAGGCTATGCTCTTAAGAGGGGAAAGATGCTTAAGATTTGTTAACCGACTAATGATCCTCTATCTTTGTAGAACATCACTTGAGAGAGCATCCCGTTGCGTCCAACAAGTTGTTCCTATTCTGCCTTTCCTTCTGACTGCTGATGATGATCAGAGCAAGAGTAGGCTGCAACTTTTTATCTGGTAATTACAGCTGAAATGTTTGCGGGATTAGTTTTAAATGTCTGGTATAATAAATTAGTACGTGGTGTTTTTTTCTCTTTAAATCAAGAGCATACGTTTTAGTAAAGGCCGCTTGATTTGTGCACAGGTCCTTGCTTGCTGTTAGGTCACAGTATGGAATGCTTGATGGTGGAGTTCGTATTCATGTTATATCCAGATTGATAAGAGAAACTATCAGTTGCGGGAAGTCAATGCTAGCTACAAGCATCATGGACAGTGATGATTTGTCTGATTTAGGTAGTAAATCAAAGGAAGGGAACACTATATTGAATTTCATCCAGAAGGATCGGCTTCTTGGTGCGGTATGTTTCTTTTCTGCCAAGAGTTTAGTATGGTTAGCTACTCTGCGTACATGATATTGGATTCTTGGAAGGTGCACCAAATGAATGCATAAACTTTATATGAAATGGGGAACATATTCACATTATTATATTTGTTTATTTTTCTTGGTAACAAAAGGGTGGCTTGTGCCCTTTAAACTAGGGTGAGGGTTTTGAGTCCCCGAATCTGCCAGCCGACCTCTGCTCACTGTTGAGAAATTTCTGGCAAAGCAGACCTGTAAGGTTTGCCAAACTGGAGAGTGAGGATACAAGTGGAAACTGCTAGCCATCCATTGGCTTAGAGATCCTTGTTACTCGTCAAAAAATTTCGTTGGGTGGAGGCTAAGTGTTTTATTTGTTTCTTCTTTTTCTTACCAAGGATACCATAAATGAAACAAGATTTTATGTTGCAATTGTAGATATCATTTCAAGTGGTAATCTCTTAATTAATTCTTGCGACCACTGGCTGTAATTTTAACCTATATTTTGCAGGTTGCTGATGAGGTCAAATACATTAAGTGTGTTTCAGCTGATCGAAATTTGCAATTAGATGAGCTGCGAAGTAAAATGGAAGAAAATATGTCTATAGAATCTACTCAAAAGAAAGCTTCTGAGGACCAGATACAAAGTAGTTTAAGTGCCATTCTTTCTTCTGATGACAGTAGACGATCTTTTTTTCAGCTCTCTTTGGATGAAGACCAGCAAATTGTCTCTGTAATATATTAATATCTTTGGCTAGCTTCCTTCATAATACTACTTTTTTCTATTCTTGCGTGTAGTATGCTTAAACTTAAGTTTCGCCTTGGACAGGAGAAGTGGATTCATATTTTCCGCTTGCTGATTGATGAAAGGGGTCCATGGTCTGCTAATCCGTTCCCCAATAGCATAGAAGCACATTGGAAACTTGATAAGACAGAGGACGGATGGCGCCGTAGGCAAAAGTTAAGGCGGAATTATCATTTTGACGAAAAGCTTTGTCAGGCTTCCTCCACTACACCTAGCAATGAGCCACTTCTTTCTACCAATGATAGTAAACTTGGTTCGGGGAGTGTCATCATGGAGAAAATGAAACAATTTACCATTAAAGGAATTCAAAGAATTACTGATGAGGGATCTTCTGACCCAAGTGAAAATGAGGATGAATCTAGCCAGCAACAGATTGTAGAGATTGAGGATCCTTCAGGCAGACAGGAGGTGACGAAAGAAAGTACCGAGCAGGAAATTGTTCAAGACAGAGAAGATTATCACCCAGTAACAGAATCAGAGAACACTGAGGTAAGAATTTGAGTATCTATACTGAAGCAGAAGAGCATCAATTACTCTAATCTTCCATCTTTTTTCCTTTTTCTAATGTATTTGCAGGTTCTCATGGAAATACCCTGTGTTCTTGTAACATCAAGGAGGAAATTATCTGGGCGATTGGCAATTATAAAGAAATCCTTACATTTCTTTGCTGAGTCTTGTGTCGAAGGTGCAGGAGGATCACCTGTTCTTAAACCTGAACATTCTGGAGGACCTCAGAGGCAGAAGTTTCTAAAATGGCCCATGAATTTGAATGGGGGTTCTGAAAGACTAAGCCACTCAGATAATTTTGATATGGTTATCGGAAACAAATATCAGAAGCAGCATATAAGTACTAAGCGTCACCGATGGTGGAACATATTAGATGTACTAATCCCTTTTTGTGCTTCTTGCTTTTTATTGTCTAGCAGATTATGTGGTTATAACCTAATTGCCAATTGTTCTTTGTGATTGCAGATTAAGGCTGTCCATTGGACTCGATATTTGCTGAGATACACTGCGGTAGAGATCTTCTTTATCAACTCTATTGCACCAATATTTTTAAATTTTGCGTCTCAAAAAGATGCGAAGGATGTCGGAAGTTTGCTAGTGAAAACCAGAAATGAATCTACGTTACTCAAGGGCCACAAGGACAAGACTGGAGTTGTTCCGTTTGTTGACAGACGCGTAGCTCAGGAAATGGCAGAAACTGCTAGAGAAAGATGGAGGAGAAGAGAGATGACAAACTTTGAATATCTGATGATTCTCAATACCCTTGCAGGAAGGTCATACAATGATTTAACCCAGTATCCTGTCTTTCCTTGGATATTGGCTGACTATACATCTGAAACTCTTGATTTGAAGAAATCAGCAACTTTCAGAGATTTATCAAAACCTGTTGGAGCCCTTGATCCTAAACGGTTTGAGGTTGTTTAATTTTTCCCTTATTTCAGGGCGTTGTCCTTGTGCGGTTGCTATGTCTTTTACTCATTTTTCAATGGCTCAGGTTTTTGAGGATAGGTACCATAACTTTGTAGATCCTGATATTCCCAGGTATTTGGTCCCTCTATGTATTGTATGTTCCAATTTCCATGATTCGTATATGTATTCTTGCCCTTTATATGGTATCCCTCTCCTTTCTCCTACAGTTTCTATTATGGTTCTCATTACTCAAGCATGGGGATAGTGCTCTATTACCTACTTCGGTTAGAGCCATTTACAGCCCTCCACCGTAGTCTGCAGGTACGATTTTGTTGTCCACAATTTCTTGGTTTTTCTCCTTTTATTAGGTTACTGTTCTATTTTAAAATGTGACACTGCTTATATATTTGAAGTTAATTTTGTTCTTCTATTGTAGTTCACTCTAGCTTGTTACATCGGTTTTTGTGTTCTTTGATTTTATTTACTTGTTATTTCCTTTTTGATTTATCATTATTATATGTTCATAATTGTTGTTGTCATCACAATCATCATCATCATTAATGTTGTTGTTATTTTACTAAAATCTGTCCCCCCTGTGTCTTCAATCAGGGTGGTAAATTTGACCATGCAGACCGCCTCTTTCACAGCATTGAAAGCACATACCGGAACTGCCTTACAAATACAAGTGATGTGAAAGAATTGATTCCTGAGTTCTTTTACATGCCAGAATTTTTAATGAATTCAAACTCGTATCATTTTGGAGTAAAACAAGATGGCGCACCAATACGTGATGTTTGCCTCCCCCCTTGGGCAAAGGTATGCTTTATTTCTCGAACTTATTTTTTCCTACTGTATCTCATTGCCTAAAGGTAGTTTTCTCAGGCCTTGGACAAACTCTTGAACTTTCTTCAATGTATTAAATGAATTGGAAAGCTTACAACTATGAGGGTTGGGTGATTGCAATTTTGGTTTACCCTTCTTGTGGTTTTCTTTTTGTCCTATTAGCTAATTGACTTCATTGTGCTCGCTCCCAGTGAAATTTTTTGCTAGTCTATTCTTTATTGTTAAATTAGTTAACAAGAGCGGTGGGATTAGCTTGTGGAGAAAAAGATTACCTGAGGCTATGCTATTCTTTTGTTCAGTATTTGTTGGTTGTTGAATCAAATATAGAAACATAATGTTGGGATAAAATACTCTATATTCATAAACTCATCAAAACACCTATTTATAAAAAAGAGTCCTAACCAAACTAGGAAAACCAACACAAGAGTCCTAACTGAACTAGGAAACTACTAACTTGCTCTACAAGCAATACCATAAAACAAATATATTTCTAACACTCCTCCTCAAGCTAGAGCATCGATATTAATCATGCCTAGCTTGTTACAAAGATAATCAACTCTAAACCCAAAAAACAAAATGAAAAGGAAAAAACTTCAACTTCAACTTCAACTGATATCTCAAATAGAATTCGAATCTGATTCAAACTAAATCCTAAACCAATTAGATGTAGACCCAAACAGGTATCCGGACAACTCACAAATGTTGAGAGGAGTAAAACGCAACGAACAAACTGAATTCTGGCAACAAATGTGCTCACGAGCACCAAAAATCAAATCTGACCAAGAACAGATCCCACACCTCACAGGTGCTTATCCAAACAGTAAACAATCTGAAAGATGACATTGAGGTGAGTCAAACAGGATTGGCTGGAGTGGATTCCAGCCTCAAATGCACCTTGACGAGCTACAATCACGGAGTTAAGCAGAAATCACCGGCAGCGCGTGGGCCCCACACGAAGGTGTGTCGGTCGACACCGTATCTCCATGTGCCGGCGGTTTCGACCGGTGAAGCTCCAAACGCAAATGGGTGGCTATTCCTTTTTTCACCCAAAACCTAGATTTTCAAATCTGAAACCCTAATTTCGAACTTCAAAATTTTGAACACTAGATCTGGAACGTGGCTTTGATACCATGTTAAATCAAAGATAGAAACATAATGTTGGAACAAATACTCTATATTCATAAATTCATCAAAGCACCTATATACCAAACAGTCCTAACCAAACTAGGAAAACCAACACAAGAGTCCTAACTAAACTAGAAAACTACTAACTTACTTTACATGCAATACCATAAAACAAATCAATATATATATATATATATATATAGGAGTTGGATCAAATGAGAACTCATTTTTTGAGAACTTGAGAACCATGCATAAGGCGTTGAAGATGATGCACAAAGCGGTATAAAGTTATGCATAACAAAACTTTCTAAAATTATTTTGTTGTGCAACAATTTTAGAAAGTTTTAGTTATGCACAACTTTATCTTGTTTTGTGCATTATCTCAACATCTTATGCATGGTTCTCAAGTTCTCAAAAGATGAGTTCATCAACCCTCTCTTTAATGTCGTAGGAATAGTAGCATATCTTTCATATTATGTAGCACAATCAAATTAATGTATTGCACATGAAAGTTTAGCACATATTTCATCCATTCGTAGCACATATCTAAATATATTAGTTTAGCACATCTTTCATTGCAAGCACAAGAAGAGTTATAGTGTTGCACAATAATCCGTCATTTGATATAGCAAATCAAAGGCCCAGATTCATTCCTATTTCCTACCAAATTATCTATTCCTACCTGATCCATCTCCTATATATATATATATATATATATATATATCTAACACTGGTCAATTTCTTTGTCCTCATATTGCGATCAGTGTTAACTTTTATCTCTTTTGGTATTTAATTTGATAATCTACATATTCTGATAAGGATTTTCCATCAAAAATTTCCAGGGCTCAGCAGAAGAATTTATTAGCAAAAACAGGGAGGCCCTTGAAAGTGAGTATGTTAGCTCAAACCTTCACAACTGGATTGATTTGGTGTTTGGTTATAAACAACGTGGAAAACCAGCTGTTGAGGTACGAAATTTCCCTTACTCTATGTCAACACCTCTGATTATGAATTTGACCTGATCTGTGATACTGTTGTACAGGCTGCAAATATTTTTTATTATTTGACCTATGAAGGAGCTGTAAACATTGATAACATGGAAGATGATCTGCAAAGATCGGCCATAGAAGACCAGATTGCAAATTTTGGTCAGACACCCATTCAGCTTTTCAAGAAGAAACACCCAAGGCGGGGCCCTCCAGTCCCAATTGCTCATCCTCTGCGATATGCTCCTGGGTCTATCAATTTAACCTCTATTGTTCCGTGTTCAAGTAATTCTTCTTCAGCTGTGGTTTACGTCAATGTGTTGGACTCATACATTATCTCTGTGGACCAGAGCCTCAACATATATGTTAAAACGTGGTTGACAACACAATTGCAATATGGTGGGAACTTTACATTCTCTGGTTCTCAGGTGCGATGTTAATGCATGTACAAGCACTTTATTCTTGTTTATGATGTACATGCATATGCTTTGAACTTGTATTTTTCTGTAGGACCCTTTTTTTGTGATTGGTCCGGATGTGCTCTCCCCTTGTAAAATTGGAAGTCCTTTGGCTGACAACTTTGAGCCTGGAGCACAGTGCTTTGCAACCTTGCAAACACCATCTGAGAACTTCCTCATTTCTTGTGGCAACTGGGAAAACAGTTTCCAGGTCATGTCCCTTAATGATGGAAGGATGGTGCAGAGTGTCAGACATCATAAAGACGTCATCAGCTGTGTTGCAGGTGAGTGTCTTACCATCTGAAATTTATAACAATTTCATTTTACAATTGGTTATTAATTATAATGTCGAAGTCCTAGAGTTCAAGGAAGTCGAAAACCAAAATCTCAAGAGTCAGGGCCTTGATAAAATCCCTAAAGGTAAACCCAAGGACAAATCCTTGAGTAGGAAACAGAGTACACCTCTAAAATCCGAAACAAACACGAATAAAACCATTAGAGTCATAGAGTTCTTGTCCCTGTCAACTAAATCAAAATATCCAAGGATGAACTGAAGGCCACCAGCCGATATCGAATGCTGGATTAGCTAGCTTATCCGCAACTTGATTACCTTCCTTGAAGCTATTCAAAACCCGAAAATCTATAAGCTGAAGCCTCTCCAAAATCCTAACCCTGTGAGATTGTAGACGACAATGGACTTTATGTGAACTAGAGATAACAAGGACACCACATACATGGATTCAGACTCCAGCCAAACAAAATGCCAGCCTCAATCATAAGCTGTCTCAATAGCTGTAATAGTTGCTGCCACTAAACATATTACCCGGAATTCCTAAAGTTGATCAATCTATATTGGCCAAATTACATCAGCAACACCAATAGTATGCATAATTTGAAGATTTTGCACCGTATACATAAGAAGCCAGAGGGAGGGGGCGCATCCGTCGAAAGTTCATCTATTCCGTGAAGATATTGTTCAACCAGAGACAAAAAACTCGAAGTTTCCAAAGCTTAGCAACCTGTGTACTGGAAGTGCAAGTCATAGAAAAAAAAAAGTTGATGAATGTTAAAAATACCGAAGAAGAAAGAATCAAATAAGTGATCAAGGCTCTCCTCAGCGCTGAGACAATGAACGCCCCCGTTTTGCAGCAGGTCCAAAGTAGGTAATCTGAATGTAGGACCCACCAAGTGAGAAAAGAATGGCTGTCGGGAATGTTGTTATCTCAAGGAAGAGGTTTGGGCCGAAGCCTAGACACTTGAGAAGTTACCTGGCCATGTAAAGAATTAGTGTGGAGCCGCTCGTCCTCAAAAACACTCATGGGCACAGCCAGATGTCCATCACAATATTCGGATAATGAGTTCTGAAGTCCTCCATAAACAGCCACATGCCATCTTGCAGGAAGTCGGTAATTGTGGCTTTAAGAGACCCATGCAGCCAAGTAGGAATACCTAATTTGTCAAGAACTGGATAATCAATCCAGTTATCTTTCCAAACTGTAGAGATTCTTATAGGTACCAAAAGGACAGTTCAGTTATGCTCATTCAATAGGGACAGTTAGCACCTGTTGTTATACTGTAACAGACCAAAAAATACATTCAGGTGGCAGTTACCTGACTGTTCAGGCTCCAGGTGTTAACTCAGTATTGCTTGTGGCATAATCCTAGTAACAATTTTGACAACTAAAGTAGCATGATCCAAGCAAGAAGCAAAGTCGCTGCAACAGTGTGCCGATGATCTTGAAATGTGGCTGAGATGAAAGCTCTCTGAATTTTACATTCAACATTATCAGGGAAGATCCTTCTGTTAGACCTTAGGCACTTCAGATGACATTATCATCAAAAAATGCCTTGAAGTCGAGACAGGAATGAGCAGTGGGAGAGGAAATGCTCCGATGCTCATGTGCACCCAAGATGGCATGAAAATCCCCAAGAATAATAGCAGAATTAGTAATATTAAGAGAGTTCATTCCACAAAAGTGTGTTATATTATCAAAGCTCCTGGCCGGGCATTTGCTGTGGTCTAATTTATTTACGTGATACTATAAAGGTAGAAAAGGTAGTGTATTAATTCAACCTGAGTCGTTTCGAAAGGATAGATATAAATTTCACTCATTTTGTTATCAGTCTTTAAATGACAACAATAACCTTGTGAGTAAAAGCTTATTCTTTCCTGCATGTTATGTAATATGATGCCTATGTTTCTTGTGTAGTTTGCTAGAAATGCAATAACTACATGATCGACCTCAGAATATTAGCACAAAGCAAACATCCAAGAGCAGAATGACATAACTGTAGAGGAATATGCATAACTAGAAATTCAAGGGCAAAGTGATATTAACGTTTCTTCTCTTATAACCCAAAAATCTAAAATAATGGAAACTGGAGAAACAAAATGTTTTATTGTGTGATTTAAAACAGATTTTAAGTCGCTGAGGGTGAGTAGGATTGGCTGGGAGCTATTTGAATCCTATATCTTAATACTTGGTCTTTATAATCTTATTAATTCTTTCCAAACATTACATGTGAGTTCGGTTCTCTTGATGTACGATATAGGCTAATACCTATATACCAATATAAATCACATTTCGTGTTTAAAAGTGGATAGCTTTTGTCTTATCTTTTCTGCAGTTATCCTCTCAGTTCCTATTTCCTTTAAGAATTGTTTATATCTGAAATATTATTTGTAATTTTGCAGTTACAGATGATGGAAGCATACTTGCTACTGGAAGCTATGATACCACTGTTATGGTGTGGGAAATTCTTCGTGTTAGATCTGCTGAAAAGAGATCTCGAAATACGCGGACAGAGTATTCTTGGAAAGACTGCATCATTGCTGATACTCCATTTCATATTCTCTGTGGACACGATGACATCATTACATGCATATGTGCAAGTAATGAGCTTGATCTAGTAATAAGTGGTTCAAAAGATGGAACTTGTGTCTTCCATACTATACAAGAAGGTAGATATGTAAGATCTATTCGACATCCGTCTGGCAGACCGTTGTCCAAGCTTGTTGCTTCTCGCCATGGCCGAATCGTCCTATATGCGGATGATCTTAGTTTGCATCTTTTTTCTATAAATGGGAGGCACATTTCAACTGCTGAGTCCAATGGCCGCCTTGGCTGCATTGAACTGAGTAGTTGTGGTAACTTTCTAGTTTGTGCTGGAGACCAGGGACAGATTATAGTACGCTCTATGAACTCCCTCGAAGTTCTTGTGAAATATACTGGGTTTGGGAAATCAATAAGTTCACTGATTGTGACCCCTGAAGAATGCTTCATAGGTGGGACTAAAGATGGAAGCCTTCTAGTATATTCCATCGAAAATCCCCAACTCCGTAAAACTAGCCTTCAAAGGAACTCCAAAACAAAAGCATCTGTGACATGACATTATAAATTCAATTGTGGATTCACAAGTGAAAGGCAGCCATCCTAGTGTGAGGTATGCAGAACTATCATTAGTATATCAAACGACCAATAATCTGTTTTCAAAATTTTGTGGATAACTTCGTGGTATGTTTGTTGCATATTTTTCTTTGCTAACTCATGTTATACTACGTGCTGGCGGGTTTAGTCAAATTGTTATTTACATTTAGTTTCACTTGAAATAGTTGGATTACCAACATTTCTTCATCCTTTATAATCTAGAAAGATGGGTTGTTTCTGGTGGAACTAAAAATATATTTTAGAGCGCCAATTCTTGGTTATTGTTTGTTTGAGAAATTCAAATACAATTCTCCTAAAATAATCCATTTAAACCATAGCAAAAGTTCTGGTGCTAAAGTTGTGTCTTGCATCTTTAAAACCAATATCAGTTATTACTCCCAAAAGCAATTCTTCCAACAAACTTCCCTGAACATTGTTTGACAACTACAGGAAAAGTTCTTCATTAGTATTTGTTTGCGTTAGAATTAGATTTGTTTTATGGTATGACTTGTCGAGCAAGTTAGTAGATTCCTAGTTTAGTTAGGACTCTTTTTTATAGATAGGTGCTTTGATTAGTTTGTGAATATAGAGTATTTTGTCCCGAAATCATGTTTCTATCTTTGATTTAACAGTTTGAAAGATCTAAGAAACTTTTTCCTGTGCTATGTTTGACTAAGTTTGGAGTAGATAGAATGTTAGACTATAATTAATTTGCCACTTAATTACTTTCTATCTAGACTATAATTAATTTGCCACTTAATTACTTAAAATTGAATAGTACGGAAATGCATTCATTTCCTTTGAAAAGTTAAAAAGTTCTTCACTAGTCTTACATGTGGTTTACAATGACATTTCTTCTCATATATAATATGATGATGAGAATTGAGAAGGGTAAATACAGGAAGAAAGAGGGTAGGTGATAATAGAGGTTGAGAAAGGGAGAGGTAGGGAGGAAAGATTGGACAATAGCAGGGACAGACATTAAAAGGAGATGGACTGCAGAGACAGGAGAGGAAGATGGAAGAGGAGGGATAAAGAGTTAAGGGAGAATACAATTGGAAATAGAGGCAAGGATACAGGGATGGTGTAGTTTATACTGGAGGTGAGGGGAGAGAGAAGAAAGGGGCAGTGGTGATGGTAGGAAATATAGTTAAGGTTTTATTAGATTTAGCATCTTTAGTTGAGTTGTAAACAATAAGAATTTGGGTGTAAGTCTTTTCATAAAGCACAACTTCAAAATTTAACATTCTTGAACATATTTGGGGACTTAAGTAATGTGTGACTGAAAGATATTTAAAGTTTTGAGGGAAATAGGTATTTAATAAAGTTTGTTCTATGCATCTATGTTGATAACATGGAAATCATGTTTCAGTTACAAATTTCAAAAGACACCTAGGAGCAGAATGGTACTTTAAGAGTAATGGATCTAATTTTTTTGAAATCTCAATGTAAAAATAGTTAGTTCATGTCTTCCACCTTGGTTCTATTGAGGATGACTTTGAAGAGAGGCTTTTTTTCATTATGAAAGACTAGCGTCTTGGGATTGTTAATTTAGTTATTTCCTAGGAAATATTGTTGTGATTAATCTGTATATACTAGGAATTAAATACATTGACAATTTAATGCTGAAACAAAGGAGATGAAAACATTTGTGTCAAACATACCAGAAGAAGAAAAACTATGTTGAAAGAAGCAGCCATGTGGTCCATAATGTGGTGCGAGTCCTTTGCAAGTAAACGTTTCCCAGACAAGGCTTCTAGTTCTATTTGGCATTCTGGTAAAAGAAAACAATGTGGTTGATTGTGATTTGAAATAATTACTTGCAACAGGAAGTATTATCCCTTGATGACTACTCTATTTGGCCACAGGCGCAAGATGCTGTTTATCGTCACAATTTTGCTTGTCAGCTTTGGCACTCAGGTGCATCCAAGTGCAGGAGCGGCACACGTGCTCTGTTTTGTTCATTCTCTATATCTTGAATACTGGAGCATGCAGCTGACAGTAAAGTGTGATACAACAGCAGGGATAAACAGGTGGAAGGTGGTAGAGGTGAACAAGGTTGCCTCTAGCATGTAAGTTTTTTACTAGAGAGAGAGAGAGAGAGAGAAAGTGGTACTTGTACTTGAAAGCAATGAATTGACTAACTGTATGATAAGGGAAGGAAGGTAACATGCAGAAGCTGATATATGAAAAAATTAACACAGGGACAAAGAATCTTTGGTGCGATTTGTGCAGTGTTGTAAATGTAGTATAGGACACTCTGAATTGACAATAATGCATTTACTTACTGTATGTGCTCTTGAATCTAATTCGACTGTGAGTTGTGCCAACTGTCGTGATTGATGTATATTCCGTATTTTACATTGAAATATTTCGAATATAGCCTATTTCGTTCTAATCGTATTTCTTCAAGTTACTTGTCACTTTGGAGATGGGAGGCTTTAGAGATCTATTTTGTTTCCTGCAATCTCCACAATCATTTGTCTTGCGAAAGGAGCGTCATCTTTTCATTATTTGTAGAAATTTCATACTCCATCCATTTATCAAGTGTAAATTACTCAATTCATATACATCAAGCATAATATTTATTGACTGCAAATCTAAGCAGTCAAAATTATGGCACATAATGCCATTGGGTACTTTATTCAGTTTCCTTGAAATAAGTGGCTCAGTCTTGCACAAGGCAATTATTTCTGATGGCGGGCAAACGGGACAACTTTCACCTTGCTGTGCATCTTAAAACCCCTCATGACAAAAATGTGAAGAAAAGCTTCACAGAAAAAGAGTTGTTTTTCAAGAATTTCTTTTCAAGTATTTTTAGGCGTACATATCATCAACATTGCACTCCCCTAAGAAAACTTTGATGCTTCTTGGTGAACCACAGTTCCCTTCAGCTATTAGAGCTCTATCATTGGCTGCTATATGTGCAATAATCTTGTAGATCATTTCAATCTGCAACCAGTACAAGTACAAAGCAGTCATGCACTCGCCGTTTATAATAAATGCAATAAGACTGGAAAACCAAGTTTGATGGTACTTGCCTCGTCGGGAGAATGGCAACGTTCAGCTATTTCTTCAAGTGTTAATGGTTCAACGGGCTCTTTACAGCTGAAACGTACAAAATTATACCATAAATTGATATTGACGCCTAGCTTTCTCAGCTGGGTAAATAATAATTTCAAAAGTAATAAAATTTAAAATGTGTAATAATGTAGACCAAGAACATAAACAAACATCTAGTAATCGCAGTGTAGTAATCATCAAGTGGGAGTATCGGTAGTTTAGAATTTTGACATGCATCCTTAGATATTGTTCATGAGAGATGTACTGCACCACAAAACAGCATAGTAGACTGCATTACTGCGCAGTCATCGCCCATTTCGGAAAAGGGATGTGAGACGGCAAAAACTAATTCACCAACACAACGGGGCATTTTATTTTTTATTCAATGTCAAATTCTTCTTGTCAGCTTTAAGGTATAAGTGGTCTTTCAGCATCACACAAAAATCTATTCCGAGAGGCCTAAGTTATTCCAAAGCCAAAAGTCCAGTGAATCAAATTTGTAACTTCAATACTAGAAGCAACCAAATTAAGCTCACGTGGTAACAAACCGACTGCAACTTTTGGGAAAGTCATTTCAGAAGATTTGTATGATCTAGACTTTTCCTTTGCAATTTATCAGCGTGATTTCTTTATATCTTAGATTTGTAAGCAGCAGAATCAATGGTTTTATAGTTTTACTCTTCTAATTTCTCTTGTCCGTGTACTTCGGAGATGTGAAATTGTCCTAAAGTTCTTTATTTTTAAGACAGCATACATTTGTTGCCAATCTTTGGACTCCGAATTCCTCATATTAACCATCAAATAAGTTCTATGGCCAGTATTGTACCTTGCTTCATTTAATACAGTAAGAACACGTTTTTGAAGAGCTAAAACTTCTCCTGCTGCTTTTTTGCCCGCTTCAACCCCTGTAGACATGTGACAAGCAATTTGTGATTTCATACAAAGAGCATAAAAATAACGCCTAAAAACTACAGATGTCTTTGTCGTCTATGACACAGAAATAGCAAAACTTTCAGCGAACTGTCAACAAGAAGACTTAGCTGCATTGATACACTATACATATGTTCATCCTGCAAGAAATTCACAAGGCAAATGTGATGTTATACCGGGTTGATGATAGGCATTGATGTTGACCAATGATGCATAAATCCCAACTGCTCGCTCGTAAAGGGCTACCAGAGCACCAACAGACCTGGGTGTCACCTCTTGCACAGTGACTGTAATAGACTCTCTGTTATTGGCATATAAAGCAGCTCTTGTCCCCTGTACATTAATATTTAAACCATTGTATAAATATATAATATGGAAGAACAACATGTAAACTTACACTATGTAGTCAAACAAACAATTCTAGGATCTTTTTTCATGGAATCACAAATCAAATATATAAAAAAGCTGTCCCTCTCAGAATTTTTGGAATATTCAAAATGGAAATCAACCCTAAAATTAAAACAATTTCCAAATAAATTTAGTATTATGTGAACCAAAGAAAAGTTAATGAGAAAGTTGAATGCCTTTAATTTGTGGCAAGGGAATAGCAGACAAGGATTGCAAAACCTAACCTGTAAGAAACCAAACAGGTAGTCACCACTGGTGACACCTGGTTCAAGCTCCCAATCATGACCAGGAGGTCTATCTCTAAGAACTTCAATGAACGTCACAAAAAAGTTGTGCACGCCATCCCTGAGCTGTTGAATGTATCTGATGGAAGAGAGGTTGGTTGGGAGATCTTAAGATACTTGCGACACAAATCTCACCATTTGGATAATGTGTATGTGTATATATATATATAGGGGTTAGATCCAGTGAGAACTCATCTTTTTTGAGAACTTGAGAACTATGCACAAACATATAAAGTCGATGAATAAAATGTATAAAGTTGTGCATAACGAAAACTTTCTAAAATTGTTGCACAACAAAATAATTTTAGAAAGTTTTCGTTATGCACAACTTTATACCGTTATGTGCATCATTTTACACGTCTTATGCATGGTTCGCAGAGTTCGCAAAAAAGATGTGGTTCTCATTTGATCCACTCCCTATATATATATTCTTTTTTGCGAACTCTGCGAACCATGCATAAGACATTGAAGATGATGCACAAGCGGTATAAAGTTGTGCATAACGAAAACTTTCTAAAATTATTTTGTTGTGCAACAATTTTAGAAAGTTTTCGTTATGCACAACTTTATACGATTCATGCATCATCTTCAACGTCTTATGCATGGTTCTCAAGTTCTCAAAAGATAAGTTCTCACCGATAGTGAGAACTTATCTTTGAGAACTTGAGAACCATGCATAAGGCGTTGAAGATGATGCACAAATCGTATAAAGTTGTGCATAATGAAAACTTTCTAAAATTGTTGCACAACAAAAAATTTAGAAAGTTTTCGTTATGCACAACTTTATACCGCTTTGTGCATCATCTTCAACGTCTTATGCATGGTTCGCAGAGTTCACAAAAAGATGTGGTTCTCATTGATCCATTCCATATATATATATATATATATATATATATATATTAACGTATTTTATTGTGAGAGAGAACTATGCACAAATGTATAAAATTGATGAATAAAACATATAAAGTTATGCATAACGTAACATTCTAAAATTGTTGTCCAACAAAATAATTTTAGAAAGTTTTAATGCTAAAAATCTTAATGATCATCTTCAACGATGCATGGTTCTTAGTTCTCACGTTAAAGGTTCTTATTTGAACCCACTTATATATATATATATATAGAAGGTTAACCGAGAACAAAAAATGATGAATTATTTGTTTGATGAATCCGATGAGAAAGTTCTTGAATCCAAAAATGAAATTTTCACCTCTCATGGGATTCGATCTTTGATGAAAATTCTGAATTTTTGGATTCATTTGCTTTCCTAGCTGATGCAATAACTTTTATAGTGAATTCATTTTGTTCATAACGAATTTTCAGGATTCTTAATTTTCACGTTAAAAATTGTTCTTATTTGAACCTCATTATATAAATATATATAGGGAGTGGATCAAATGAAGCAAACTATGCATAAGACATGTAAAGTTGATGCACGAAACGATATAGAGTTGTGCACAACAAAAACTTTCTAAAATTGTTTTGTTGTGCAACAATTTTAGAATGTTTTCGTTGTGTACAACTTTATAGATTTTGTTCATCAACTTTATATGTCTTTGCATAGTTCTCAAGCTCTAAAAAAAGATGTAGCTCTCACTGGATTCAACCCCTATATATATAGTCCTAAAAAAATGAGTTCTCACTGGATCCAACCCCTATATATATATATATATAGAGAGAGAGAGAGAGATTTAAGTACATACGCATGCTGATCAGTGCTTCCTTTGTTACCATAAACAGTTAGCCCTTGGTTCACCTACAATGTACAAGGATCGCCGGAATAAGAGATTGAAAAATTAAATAAAAGCGATGCACCAAATAACCCAAATATCATTTTTCACTAGTGAAGTATTTCAGAAAGAATCACAAATAGCAATCAGAGTTTTATGCAAATTATATAAATTCAATCAAATTTTTATTTTTTTTGAAAGGGGAATCCAATAAAAAATATTGTCAATAGGACAAGGTAATGAGGTTGCTATAAATTAAGAGAAGCAAAGAACTGGTAACTTTTTTCTGTACAGTGGAACATCCATACACATTTTGGAGCAAGTATAGTGCCTGAATTTTTTTCTTTTATTAATAAATACAAAACAAGAATACTGTCAAGGGGACTGGTCACTGCAGCATTTAATCTTGCAGAACCAATGTCACAAACATTATACTCCATTCCTAAAGATGTTATACATAAGAATGCCTAAATTCTTGAGTCTTTAACACCCATGTCGCAACTTTTACCTTCAACCTCTCCCATACATAATAAAGAGAATCCTTATGTAGTAATATTCTCCGGATCAAACCCAGCCAAAGCATCCATCACACTGTCTGCATAATGTTTCTCCAAACGATCTTCCTATTGCAAACCATATTTTACTCTTTATAAACTCTCACACAAAGAATTAATATCTTCTTGAAATTGCGACCACCGTTTCCCTAATAAAGCCTCACCTTTTAAACAGATTTTCCCAATAGATAAACCCTCCAAGTTCTTTGGATTGTTTGATCACTTCCCCAGACATAAGATGAGAGAGACTGTCTCCATCAGGGCCATGCCATTAAAAAGTATCTCATTCTCTTTTGTACCAAACAAGCAATTACTTTCGGCACTCAGAAAGGCAAAAGATTGAAGATACTGATTTTATAAGTGCCAACTTGTTCAACAACTTGCTCAGAATTGGTTCCCAAAATGAAATCATGAGGGGATAAACTCCCCCAACGGATCCCTAGATATCTAATAGGCCATTCTACCACCACACAACCAATTGTGTTTGCACCAAATCCCAAATGTCATTTTCCTCTATGTTAATACCGAGTATCATACTTTTATCCATGTTAATCTGCAATCCTAACATGCTACAAAGATTTCTCAAAATCTTCTCCAACCGCAAAAGACAAGGTTTGCTAATATCCAGAAAAATAAGGTGTCATCCGCAAATGGCACATGGGAAATTTAATCTGTCTTTACCAACAACCGGATCTTTCAATAATTGCAACCTCCTTGCCTTCGACCAAGCTGCTCAAATCATCAAAAACTATGATGACGAGAAAGGAAGAAAGAGGATCACCTTGTTGTTCCCCCTTTTACACCGAGATTTCCTGCTAGGTCTCCCATTGATCATGATGGAAAAAATGGTTGAGCATAAACACCTTGAGGTCCATTTCTCCATCCTCACCCAAACACTTTTCTTCCAAGGACAAAATCTAAGAAGGCCAAATTAGCGTGATTGCATTGGCAAAACCAAACTTGAAGACCAAGCTGTTTTTCCTGAAGTATTTTGTATTCCTCCACCACCTCATTAGCAGTGACAATAAAGTCTCAAATTTGTCCTCATTCAATAAAATCACTTTGAGCATCTGCAACTGCAAAACGTCGCCAGCACACTGTGCAACGATCTTAGACAAATTTGTCACCAGACTAATAGGCTGGAAGTCCTTAACTTTCAAAGAGTCCTTACAGATGATAACTTTACTCTCAGGTTCATTGGAATTTGGAAACCAAGAGTGAATCTTGTTCAACTGTGTTCTAGCATTCTTGATAGAAAGCAAAGATAAAGCAATAAGAACTAGGAGCTTTACCACCATTGTATTGAAACACCATTCACTTAACTTCTTCCATAGAGAATGGTGATTTGAATTTCAATCTTTGGACTTCACTAAAGAGCCCATTCCAAGCCATCAGTACCCCATCCACTAGCTCAATCCTTCTCGTATAATATTTAAAAGAAGCTAATCAATTGTTTTTAATAATGATTAATTGTAAAGAAATATAGTATGGAGACATGTAGTAGAAAGTAGTAGTAGTTTTTGTATATCTTAACAGGAAGAGAAACTAGGGTTACAACAGAAAGGGCCTAACTCATATTGGGCCTATATACAACTAGAATACTCTACAACAATAACATTTTTCATAAGTGATGAAAAATCCATCTTTATTTAATTTCGGTGACTGCATTCATTCTTTTCCATTGCTTAGACATGAAACCTTTTGAATTTGTATCCCCCTTCAGAAAGTCATCTGGAATTCATTTTTTTGCCTCATGATGATTTTCCTTTTCAATTGTAAATCTTCCAATGAACTTTTGTAAATTCTTCTTTCACACCGGAAGTCTTATGAGTCTCAGACCCATCATTATGTAATTATCTTCTAAAATTTTAAACTTTTGCATAATTGGTTAATGAAATAAATTTATATTTCCATAGGCTATTATGTGGAGTTCCAAGATGACCTTTGCAATGTAATTATCTTTAAAAGTTGTGGCAGAGCGAATTTAGATAGGCATAATATAAAAGCTGCACCATATCATACCTACCAACCCAATTGGGAATATACAGAAATTTCAGGCAGGCTAAACAGCTAATTTATGGCTATTTCAAGATTATTTTTCGCTTGAAATAAAAAGGCCCAAAAGTATGGATTAGTGTAATTACATTGTGTTGACATTAACTGAAAGCAATTGTACAGAAGAAAAGGCATGCATACTCTTACTACTATTTACGTGCAAATTAATTGGTGAGAGTAGAGCCAATTTGCACATAAACACATCATTTTCGATAAATATATCAGTCATAGGGAAATGTGGCGTGATCACTGCACACTTTGAGGAGATTTCAATAGAAAGGATTAGG
The DNA here is from genome assembly GCA_036937905.1 of Salvia rosmarinus. Lineage (NCBI taxonomy): Eukaryota > Viridiplantae > Streptophyta > Magnoliopsida > Lamiales > Lamiaceae > Salvia > Salvia rosmarinus. The sequence goes on along the minus strand of CM072817.1, from coordinate 19,017,944 downwards.
AGTACAAGTCTATACAAGTTGCTCCATTATATTCAATTTCATTGACATTAATTACTTTAATGTCTAATATAAATTGTTAAAAGTGAAAACGAAAATTAGTTCAGTAAACTGAGTTATCTTAACATACCCGGTTACCATCCAGATCAAACTCCTTTCCAAGTGATTCCATGACTAGCTGCTGCAAATATCGACTGAACAACAATAGGCTGTCCTTGTAAGGAAGGACAACCATATCCTACAGCAGCCATAAAACAAAGTTTCATTTCTGTCCATAATGGCCACACTTTGAAATGAATCAAAAGAATCACATCTATATTTATCAAAAATTTGCGATAAGAATAACTCAGACCTTCGATCCTACTCCATCTGCTGCCCAATACCAACATAATGCTAGCAGTGCTGCTGGATTATTCCTGACCTGGATAATATATTAATATGATTAAAAGCGCATATTAATGCAGTTCCTCTGTTTCTGCCATATGATCCATCAGTTATATCAATAGATACCTGACACCAGGATGTATACAGCTAAAAAGTACGTAATTGTCAAGGACAATCTTTTCTCACAGGAACATGTACCATTATTAAGCAAAACTCTATTATCAATTTATCATTGAACTTGGGCATCTGGATTAGCAAAAGAGGGAAGATTGTATGAAGATTTATTACTCAAGCAGTATGTGAAGACAGTGGAGTATGTTCGCGCATCTGCAATTTGTACTAATGTGTGAACATATCCATTTGTGCATCAGTGCATGTATGGTTTCCTTCTTCCTCCACTGATAGAGTGCATGCGAGGCCTTGGAGAGTTTATACTCGAGGGCCCTGTGCAGTAGCAGATTATTAATTGTCCACGCAGTAGCTTTTTATTAATTGCTTTAGTTATATTATATTTCTTTTTTAGGTTTTATTAGTTGTTAGGGTTGCTTTTTCTGGAGTCTTAATTAACAAATCCCAACGTGTGCATGGGCCTTAGGGTTGTGAGTTTTTATAAGGAGTCTTTGTTAGGGTTTGTTATTCATTATGGAAATTATTGAAGTTTGGAACAGCAACGCTGTTTGGCCTCTTGGAGGAGTAGTTTTCTTTCTTTCGTTGGTTCTACTTTCTTTATTATTTACCTTCACTCTATCAATTGGTGCGGTGAACGTGGAAAATTCAGAATGACACTGACGAATAGAGTGGACGATTTAGAGAAGGTGATCGACGGATTGCAGGGCGCTATCGTCGAGATGCAAGGGCATCAAGCCATATCGGACGACAAACTCGACGCCGTACTGGCGAAACTGTCGATGGGCGATGATTCTTCTACGAAAAACAACTCTGAGGGGGACAATCACAACCCTATATCGCAGGGAGAACATACTTCGCCGCTACAGGTATTGCAGAAGATGGACTTACCCAGTTTTGATGGCTCTGATGCCATGTCTTGGCTGGCACGAGCTGAGCAATTTTTTCTGGTGCACAAAACCCGCACGATGGACAAGCTAAAGCTCGTCCTGATTGCTATGTCAGGCCCAGCGATGTCATGGATTCAATTGTTGTGTCGAAGTCCTCAGCCAAACTGGGAGCAATTCTCGCAGGAGATTTTGGCACGATTCGGCGATGAATCATCCATCAATGGTTATGAGGCTCTGATATCTACCAAGCAAACCGGCTCTTTGGTGGATTACATATCATCTTTTGAAGGTAGAGTTTCCCAGCTTTCAGATTTCACAGATGCTCAGTACTCGGTTTTTTCTAGGTGGTTAAAGAAGACACTGCGCAATCAAATTACAGACCCCAGTATAATTACCTATTCTGCAGCAATCCTGGTAGCCCGAAAATTGGACCTCGCTATGCTGCCTACCTGTCCTAGATACACCCCAACTCTACTTCGAGTTTTATATCCCGGTCTACATTTACTGGGAGAGCAGCCACCACCCCTCCCTTGCACACGTCCTCACAGTTGACACTTCAAAGGTCGCTTCGCAGGGTTCGTCTAGGCCTCGGAACAATCGCAAATTCCGTCAAATATCAGAAAAAGAATTCGAGAAACATCATGCGGCGGGCATGTGCTATCGATGTGGCGGAAAGTTTAGCCCTCTACATCGCTGTCCCCCTAAAACCCTCCAGAGTCTGATTGGGGAGATGGAAGAAGATTCAGAAAATGAGGAGGATTCACATGAAGATGCAGCAGGTGTAGAATTCCTACAGGAGCAATCAACATCACAACAACTGTAGCTATCAGAACTGACCTCTTTCGGGTTTGATGGGCCTCGGACTATGAAGTTGTTTGGCAGCGTGAATGGCACGTGCCTACTGCTGATGATAGATAGCAGTGCAAGTCACTGGTTTATCTCAGAGCACGTGGCGTGCAAATTGAACTAGATGATAGAAACTACAACGATTTTTTCCATCATTCTGGACGATGGTTCGCTTGTTCAAGCAAGAGGTATTTGCAAAAATATGCCACTTCGATTGGATATTGAGCTATTTTATATTACTTGCTATGTTTTTCCCATTAGTAGTCCCATTAGCAGTGTTGATATGATCCTGGGAGTCTCGTGGTTGGCCACCTTCGGTGAGGTACAGGCAAATCGACAGAAATTAACTATGGAGCTCACTGTTCAAGGACGGACAAAACAGCTGCTAGGTGATCCTACCCTTAACACCGAGCCTTGAACAAAACAGCTGCGAGGTGATCCTACCCTTACCTGAAAGTCCTGTGACCACCGAGAAGTCGAGAACTGAAAACTCTCGAGTCAGGCGACCACAGTTGGTTGATGTGGGCCATGGAGGGAAAGGGATCTTTTGGACTCTCAAAATCCTTATCAATGACAGTGCGAGAGGAGCTCCAGTCTGTGCCGTCCACCTTTCCTACTGTCAGCTCGGCCTCCACAGCTCTTCACCTAACGCAGGACCATGATCCCAAAGTAGTATTACAGCCTAGGCCAAAAACTGTTTCAGTGAGGCCCTACCGCTATAACCATATGCAGAAGGATGAAATGGAGTGATTGGTAGCTGAAATGTTGGCTTCAGGAATTATTCAGCCCAGCGCAAGTCTGTAATCTAGCCCAGTGCTTTTGGTTCGTAAGTAAGACGGTTCATGGCGTTTTTGCATGGATTATCCGAGCATAACAAACTCACTATTCCATACAAGTATCCCATTCCAATCATATAGGAGCTATTGGACGAGTTGCATGGAGCACAATGGTTGTTCAGCAAGTCAGATCTTCGAGCTGGGTATCATCAAATTCGCATAGTTATCGACGACATCCCTAAAACGGCTTTCAGAACGCACTAAGGACATTATGAATTTTTGGTAATGCCATTTGGTCTTACCAACGCCCCATCCACCTTTCAAAGTCTGAAGAATGATATTTTCCGACTGTATCTTCACAAGTTTGTCTTGGTTTTCTTCGATGACATACTTGTTTACAGTTCTTCTTGGTCCAAGCACTTGGATCATCTCCTTAAGGTGCTTCGCATTCTACAAGCTCATTCACTAGTCATTAATCCAAAGAAGTGTTTTCTCAGTAGGCAGGATGTGGAATATCTTGGCCAAAGTTTCGAGCCAGGGGGTGCGAATGGACCCCACTGAAGTATCGGCTGTTTTGAAATGGCTGATGCCCACTAATTTGCTAGGGCTTTGTGAGTTTTTAGGCCTGACTGGCTACCATAGTCGCTTCATTTGCGAATATGTCAAAATTGCAGCACCTCTTACTTCGTTTTTGAAGAAGGATGTGCCACAACCGTGGCATTGGACAGAAGAGGCATACACAACATTTAACGAACTCAAATCAGCATTGACGTCAACACCTCTATCATGCATGCCTGATTTTTCCTAGAAATTTGTGGTAGAATGTGATGCGTCTGGCTGAGGAATCGGTGCAGTTCTTATGCAAAATCGGCAATCGGTTGCCTATTTTAGTAAGACTTTACCTGCTAGATTGTTGTCGAAGTCACCTTTTGAAAAAGAATTAATGGCACTACTTTTGGCCGTTCAACAGTGGCGTCCCTATTTACTTGGTCGTAGTTTTGAGGTGCGCACGGATCAGCGCAGCCTGCGGCATTCATTGACGCAGCCATTAACTACACCGGCTCAGCAGAATTGAGCGGCTCTTTGGCAATGATTTCACTGTGGTTTACAAAGAGGGAAGCCTCAATAGAGCAGCTAACGCGCTAGCGCGACGCGATGAGGAAGACGTATTCTCGGCCGTGTCCCTACCAAGATGGGTTGAGTGGACAGAATTGCAGCAAGCAATCCAAGCAGATCCAGGGCTATCCAAGATTGTGGAGGATTTAGGTAGTGATGGGCCAGCTCCGAAGCATTATAGGTTGGTACATGGGATACATTTCTACAAAGGGCGCCTTGTTATTCCTCCCTTTTCTGATTGGATTCCAAAGTTGTTGGTGGAGTTTCATTCAACTCCTTCTGGAGACCACTCAGGCGCTTTCCGTATTTATCGAACGTTAGCTTCTAATGATTTATTGGCCGGGAATGATGCACTATGTGACTCAGTTTATGGCTGTTGTCAGCGTAATTAAGTATGAGAGCAAATCTCCTGCCGGATTGTTGACTCCATTGCCAATTCCTTCTGTTGTGTGGGAGCATATTAGCCTCAATTTTGTGTCGGTATTACCTCGGTTCAGCAGGGTTGATTGCATACTAGTAGTGGTGGATCGATTCTCCAAATATGGGCATCCTTTTACTGCCAAAACAATGGTTGATGTGTTCACACCAGAAGTGGTTCGTCTTCATGGAATTCCAAGTTCCATTGTTTCTGATCGTGACCCCATATTCCTTAGCTCTTTTTGGTGTGAGCTCTTCCGCATGGAGGGTACCACTATGAAATGAACTCGGCTTATCACCTCAGCGAGACCGATGGCGAGACCGAAGTTCTTAACCGTTGTCTAGAAACTTAGATTCATGTTTTTCATCAAAGTGTCCAAAACAGTGGAGCAAGTGGTTGACTTGGGCGGAGTATTGCTATAACATAGGTTTTCACTCGGCGGCAGATACTACTCCATTTGAGGTGGTTTATGGACGGAAACCGCCAACCTGGACTCGATTCCTACCGGGGAAATTCGTGTTTAGACTATTGTTGATTCTCTGCTCTCTCATATGAGATCCTCGAGCATTTGAAGTTGCATTTAGAGCGAGCGCGGCAGCGAATGATTCGGGAGGCAAATAAGCATCGTCGTGCTTTAGAGTTACAGATCGGAGATTTTATCTACTTGAAATTCCATCCATATCGTCAGGTGTCTCTCTTTAAGGCGAGTTGCAGCAAGCTAGCACCTCGTTATTTTAGTCCGTTTGAAGTGGAGGCACAGTTGCTTATCATTTGAAACTTCCGCCCGATTCTAAGGTCCATGTTTTTCATGTCTCTTTTGAAAAGAGCAGTCGGCACAGCCCATGTAGAGCCGTCATTACCCGCTGATTTGTTGGTTGTGGAACCTCAATTTTTACCGGAGAATAGAGGTGTTCACGGGCCGGGCCGGTTCCGGTTCCGGTTCGGGTTCGGAACCGCCGGTTCGACGGTTCGGAAATCCGAAACCGGAACCGGCCCGTTAAGGGATATAAACGGTTCGAATCGAATCGAACCGGCGAATCGGTTCGGTTCGGAACCGGTTCGAACCGACGGTTGAACCGTGAACCGCATTTTTTTTTTTTTTTTTTTTGATTTTTTGTATTCTTTAATTATATTTGTATATATAGATGACGAAAAAAATAATATTGAGACACAATATTTAGTAAATGAAATAAGAAAAATATTTTATTATACTTTCTTTTGTCACATTACAATTTACAACTTGTAGCAAAAATTACAACTTATAATAAACTAAAACTTATAAAAAAATCATAATTTAATTTAATGGAAGAAAAAAAGAAAGAAAAAAAAGACAGAGTTTGAGCTTAATTATAATATTGAAAAATATTATAATTAAGTTACCTACGTATCCCGATTAAGGAAAACCGGCGGTTCACATGGTTCGAACCGAACCGGAACCGTGTGAACCGTCGGTTCCATTTTATTTATTTTTATGTTTTTTATATGTTTTAAATGTTATTTCATGTGTTTTATGTGATAATAATTGTATTTTGATGATATTAAACATATTATATTACAAAAAAATCGAAAAAAAAAAAATACATGAACCGGCGGTTCGGAACCGCCGGTTCAATGGTTCCGGATTTTCCAACCCGGAACCGGAACCGTGTAGGAGGCGGTCCGGTTCGGAACCGAAACCGTTGACCACGGTTCCGGGCCCGGAACCGTTGACCCGGTTCCGAACCGCCGGTTCCGGGTTGGTTGAACACCTCTACCGGAGAAGGTGTTGGGCCATCGTTCGATAGATCGCGAAGGCCAGTGGAGCAGGTCCTGATTCAGTGGAGTAGGCTCGATCGTGAGAAGGCAACTTGGATGGATTCGGCTGATGTTCGTGGTCAGTTTCCGTTTTCTAGCCTTGAGGACAAGGCTGTTTTGGCAGAGGGAGCAGTTGATAGAGTGCATGCGAGGCCTTGGAGAGTTTATACTTGAGGGCCCCATGCAGGAGCAGATTATTAATTGTCCATGGTTCTGGAAATTATTGAAGTTTGGAACAGCAACGCTGTTTGGCCTCTTGGAGTTGGAGGAGTAGTTTTCTTTCTTTCGTTGGTTCTACTTTCTTGATTATTTACCTTCACTTTATCATCCAAGAACTTGGGTTAGTTGACGATGGTGAAGACGGCGACAACGACGGAGGCGTGCAGTGGTGGCAGCTTGAATGGACGGCTGGATGCACGACGGCTGTGAACCCAAATCCCCTCTTTCTTTCTTTCTTTCTTTCTTTTCTTTTTTGAATGATTTTTTTAACTAGTCTATAAGTTACTGAGGGATATTTTGGTAAGAGTGTCTATTTTCTATATGTTTTAAGAAATTGTGGCTTGTATTTTTGTTTTTCTAAGCAAAATGGCTAGTATAAATTTTGCATGTTCGGGATAATTCTGTTAAAAGCTCAATAGTTTGGGCACTAATCTGTAAATTACCCCACAAAATTAAGGTCAGTTAAGGAACTTGTTTTTCCTCATAAAGTAGAAACAATAGTCTTACTAGTTTAGTCCTGTTGGCTTCATCCATCAATGCTGCACCAGCAAGCATTTCTTTAATATCAATTCCCTGAGAAGATCATGCAAATTTCGGAAGCATTAGTTCTTCGTATCAACAATAAGCAGCTTAAAGAAATAAAAAATCATTAGTATATAATAAAAAACCTGAAGTGCAGCTGCAAGTAAACCAACAGCAGACATTTCTGACGTTCTACCACCCACCCAATCAAACATAGGAAATCTAGCTATCCAGCCCTCAATCCTGGCTGTGTTATCAAGCAATGAATTCTCTTGTGTAACTGCAACACCCTGTGCACAAAAATATCATAAATAATATAAGAGTTAGAAAATCTCCACAATGCTTACTCACGTGAATACAGGTTATTATTGCCAACAAATATTCACACAGATATTCAAGTAACTGTTGTCAATATGTAAGTGAACAAGCAAATGCATTCTGCTGCATCTCAATTAGCCTTGCAGAAACTTAAAACCAGAATCCAAAGGTCATCTACATAATTAATGCAGGGAGTAAAAGAAAGACCCTTAGACCTAGACCTGTTTTGCAAAATCCAGACCAGCTTCACGGAAGGCTTTCTGAACTTCAAGTAGACCATTTCTTGTTTCGGGCGTGCCTCCACTCTAAAAGACAAAAAGGATGTATTAGGCTTGCAGCATTTTACTAGACCTAAACATGAAAATGAATTAACTAGAAGATGGTTTCAGTGATACCTTTGAAACAACTATTACAAGTGTAGATTCTAGCTCACTGCCAAGCTGTGCTATCTGATGATCAATCCCAGCTGGATCTGTATTGTCAATGAATCTTATCTGGAAATGTTATGACATAACAGAATTAGGGCACCACCGCATACAGCGTTAACGAATTGTAAAATCGAGAATAAGTATTAGTAAGAAGCCTAAAGTTTCTGGAACTATATTAGATCTTTATTTTTCATAGTCTTTATTGGTTATATATGTAGAATCACAGTCAGATTTGGATATGTAAATAAATAAAAGCATGCTCCCCACCCCATAACCCCAAACAAGATGACCCCGGGGGATGACTTACAAAATATGGGAGGAACTTTCAGGGAAAAATATAAGAGAAGTTCTGAAGTTTTCTATTTTCTTTTTTAATAGGTAAAAGCATACTTATAAACAAAGTCCATTTAAGGGGCTGGCGGTTGTGCAAGTTGAACTGAGATTATTTTTATAATTTCTAATGAGTTGAGAAAATAGCGTTAATTGAAATTAAGACAAGCTCTTCATAAAATAAAATTAAAAAATTTTAATTAATTATGTATTTGGTTGTCATAACTGAGACAATGGAACTCATTAATATATTTGACATCAGAATTTTTCAGATATATCTATAAGATAATAATAACCATCAAATGAAGAAATCTCTTATAAACAAAGTCCATTTAAGGGGCTGGCGGTTGTGCAAGTTGAACTGAGAGAAAAACAAGCTCTTCATAAAATAAAATTTAAAAAAAGAGAAATACACACATCAGAATTGGAAAAAAACAAATTTAAAAACTTGGAAAAAACAAATGAAACAACCAAAAAATTCTAACTTGGGACAGTTTCCAAGAGCCAAAGAGTTAAAAAAAACTTGCAGCAAGAATATAAGAAAACAGCAAAAACAATCTCAAGTAAAATACATCTCTTATTTTCATGATTTTGTAGCGTGCCATGAGCAGTGGGCTAAGAGACAGTTCGACTCAATCGTAAACCATACTGATCAAGAGGAATGTGGTTAGTGAAGAAAGTTACATAGTGATGATGCTCCAACAACAGGTAAAAGTTACTTTATAGTTTGAATCAGAAGTCATAAAGAATGCCAGCATGCACATATAAGATTTTAATATCTGAATAGAAGAGATGTCAGTTAACGCATAATAGAAGTACTGAGCATCCTGATACACCAAGAAGAAATTGTTTGCTCTAACTATGTACGTATACCACAACAAATACCTTAAGTGGGGGATTATCAGGAGCCAATGCCTCTGCAACAAATTGTGGCCCCAGAGCTGAACCACCAATTCCAATAGAAAGGATTTGTGTAAATCTTTCTTTCCGAGGGGGGCTAATCTGTAGCATAATGTTTCCAACCTCAGCAACAACAAGTTTATCATAAAAAAACAAAATGACAAAAAGAATCTGACTTTTCAAGATATCAGAGCTGAGGCTCATTGTTTTTCTATCATCACTTGCCTAAGATCTTAAATGATAAGCTCTGAGTTTTGCTCTTAAAAGGATCTATTTATCTCTGCCAAAGTGCCATTGTCTTCTGATTTTTCTTGCATAGAACCAAATCTTCACAACCCTAACAAATAGGCTAAAAAGATAACTTAGGATACTAAAGCTGGTGTGTCATCAAATGCCGTCAGTCAGCTATGTGGCGACATGAAATTTAAGCTACGATTATGACCTTCAAAAAATGACTACCATCCTTGTTTATTAGGTAATGTAACCGTACACTACTAATTCAGCTCGAGCCCAATGCAGAAAATGTCATTCACTCCCTTGGTAAATTCATGAATCACTGATTAAAATCAAGTTCCCTCCATCCAGCCCCATTTACAAAACTCTGAATTCGAATTGAAACACTGTTGAAAGCAGTGATAGCAAAGAAATGAAAAAAACTGACCTTACCACTGATGACTTGATCAGCAAAATCACATATGCCCTCTAATGTAGTCTCAATTTGCTGAGTCAAGATAGCTTTGGGGGCGAGTTTCGGATTCCGGAGCCAATAATGCCCGACCATCCTGCCCTCATCCGGGTTCGCAATCGCCCCTTCTCCAGCTCCTCCATGTCCGTGAAAGCCTTCTGGAGCCGGGGCTCCATTTCGTGGAAGAATTCGTCGGTGAACCCAACCCTACTCACGTCCAAATAAAGGCCCAGCTCCTTGTGCTGGTACAGCCAATCCACGTACCTCTTCCACAGCTCGCGGGGGTCCTTCTCAAGGGCCGCCGCTGCCGACGGCCGCACGGCGTCGTTGGTCGACGTCGAACTGTAGAGGGTCTCCGGCGGGACCTGACGCGCCACCCTCAATTGGGTGGCGGAGTGAGAGAATAAAGGAGTGGTCCTGTGAGTGAGGGAGTGTGGGGTGAGCTTGCAAGAGAGGCCGGCGGAGATTGAGGAAGCCATGGTAGATCGGAGAGAAAGATTTGCAGTTGTGTTTTTGAATGTATGACTGATAATTGAATTTGTTTTTGCGGTGGATCAGACGAGAGAATGAGATTCGCAATTGGGTTTGTCGAAGAGAGAGAGAGAAAGACTGAATATTGCAGTGAGTTTGACCTCCTTCGATATTTTCGAGTGTTGGTTGTTGTTTCGTTTGTTTTGCCAACTCAGCAGAGGGATATATGATGTAATAACTCCAGCACAATACAGTACCACACTACCACTTGTCCTCTTTTCCATTTATTTAAACAATTAATTGCCCAAAAATAAGAGCTATGAGGGCTATTTAGGTCATTGTGTCCACAATTTTGTAATCATTTCAATTACTATAATATTTGACAACAATATTGGTTGAAGAGTTATATTCGGGTGTTTGAACAAGCTTATTTTAAAGAATTTATAAGTTTTAAGAGTTTATAAGATATAATATTTGAAGAGTTTATAAATTATCAAAGTATTTGGATATTGAATTTATAAGTTAGAGAAAGACTCATGAATTAGAGAAAGAAAATGACGAGAGATGAAATTAATAGTATATATGTAGAAAACAATGAAAATCATAGTAATTTTATTTTGGGAAATTCGTTGTTGCTTATAAACTTACGAAAAATAAGTTGAGATTACTACTTATTTTTATGAGAACTTATAATTTGTTGAAACTTATTTCACAACTTATAAGATATTTAGAAACTTATTTTATTAAACACTTTGCATGAACTTATAAGTTCTTAAACAACTTATAAACTTAATCAGAGCATGATATGCTATTGTTAGGACCTGAGATGGGTCTAATATTTATGGTCCTCGCTTGTAAATTGACCTTTATTTTAGCTTATAACCAATGTCCCATTAAACTATTTTTTCACATGAATTTTATTGTGTCCTACTAATAATCATTTCAATTATAATATCATATTTAACTATAATAAAAATTGAAGAGCCTAACATGGAAGAGATAATTAAGTGTGACGTGTTGTTAGGACCTAATACAGATTTATACCCCTAGCCTGTAAATTAACATTTACGATTAAAATATTCCCTCTGCACCAAATTTTTTTTGTTTTCTTTTTTGATACATTTTCCAAATTTATTTGTATTTTATTTACAAAAATTATTTCACAAAATAATTTTTATTTAGTATACTCAATAATATTATTTTATTTACAACTTTTACCATTCATGGTCCACCACTATCCTTCTTATTATCTTCAATAACACCACTTATTTATATTTTTACTAATCATGGTCCATCACTAATTAACTTAACACTATACTAATATGAGACTCTTACTCCATTCACAATACACTCATTAACTTTTATTAAAATATGTGTTGAAGATTCCCAAAAAAAAAATGAAAGACAGAAGGAGTATATTTTAGCTCATAATTAATGCCTTAGAGCATCTCCAACCATTTTCTCAAAAATACAACAGTTTTATCTCTATTTTACGGTAGACATAATACTTCATTCCCAATCATATACTCTATTTTTACAGCAAAAAAATAATATTTCATAATTTCTTTTTTATTTATTCAATCTTAATAATTTTTATAACTTATATTAAAATAAACTTAATATAAAACTATCTTATAAAATTATATGGGTAAATATCATTTTAAACCCTAAACTATATCTATTTTATCAGAAATATCTTGAACTTTAAAAAATATCATTTTAAATCCCAAACTATTAACATTTTATCAAAAAATCATAAACTTTGAGAAGTATGACTTTAAACCTCAAACTATTATTTTTTTTTATCAAAAATACCCTACATCAATTTTTAAGCTGTTGAAATTGGACGAGAAATATCTTCTTCTCGTTCGATGAGCCACATCAAAATTTTAAAGGCAAAAAATGAACGCTGGATATATCCGATGAGCCAATCTGAAGATATTTCTCGTCCAATTTCGGGAGCTAAAAAATTGATATAGGGTATTTTTGATAAAAAAAAAAATAGTTTGAGGTTTAAAGTGATGGTTCTCAAAGTTTAGGATTTTTTTGATAAAATGTTAATAGTTTGAGGTTTAAAATTATATTTTTTAAAGTTCATGATATTTTTGATAAAATGAATATAGTTTGGGGTTTAAAGTGATACTTATCATAATTATATTAAAAATTGATAATATATTAATGTAAAAAAAAGACATAATTAAAACTTAATAATATATAATACAAAAAATATATATTATTAAAACTTACATTAATGCAAAAATAAACATAATTAAAACTTACATAAATGAAAAAACATATGTTACATAATAAGACATTCTAATTCTTTGAATTGGAATATTCATTCCACAAATGATCAATTAATGCATTCCGAAGCGTGAAATGAGCATCTGCGTCTTTGATTTGTTTAAAACGACTAAGAAAATCTCGAAATTGATCAAGTCTGGGTGCCTCAAATTCGACATCTGGGGGTGACACGTTTCTTGCTACTTCAATTGTAGCATCAAATCTCGTTCATCATCAATTATCATGTTATGTATTATTATGCATGCAGTGAAATAAGTTTTGTCCCAACACGTGTTTGATTTGTTACAATTGCAAAACGACTTTGAAGAACTCCACAAGCATGTTCAACGTCTTTTCTACATGCTTCTTATTTTTGCGCAAAATAATTTTTTTGGGACCAACTGGTGCATGGATATTTTGCACAATAGTTGTCCATTTGTGTATATATTATCAGCTAGATAATACCTCATATTAAAATCCATTCCATTTATGACATAATGCGTAGATGGAGCAATACCTTTAGCAAGGTTAGTAAAAAGATGGGTTGTCTCCAGCACATTAATATCATTGTTGGATCCCGGCATCCCGAAATATGCATGTCATATCCAGATATCATAATCAGCTATAGCTTCGAGAATAATTATTTGGTGTCCACTTCGACCTGAATAAGAACCTGCCTAAGATGTCGGACAATTCTTCCACCTCTAGGGCATGCAATCTAAACTGCTTAACATCCATGGGAATCCACATTGCATACCAATATAAAGAAGTCTAGCAACGTTAGCAGGAGTGGGTGTTCTTAGATATTGTGGTGCAAAGATCTCACGAATTGATTTGCAAAACCTCTTTATGCATTCAATTGTAGTTGACTAACCGATTTTTATATACTCATAAGTTACATCTACAGGAATTGCATATGCTAGTATACGAGAATGCAACAATTATTTTTTACAAAGTAGACAAACCTTGTTTCCCAGCTGCATCACTTCGTTGTACAAACAAAGGATCATGGTTTTTTTACAGCATCAACTATTCGTAAGAATAACTCACGAGACATCTGGAACCGTCAACGAAACTGCTTATCATTATAAGTTGGACTTTAGCAAAATAGTCATTGAAGAGATTTGAAGCAGCTCCTTCTCGATCACGAACGATTGTTCTATGCTCTGAAACTGAGCCTCCACGAGCCCGAGAACCTTACCTCATCATCAATGAATACATGCGACTATCGTTTCGTATATGTTGACAAATCAATTGTTTTTCTTCATCATCAGAGGAAAAAGACAAAATATTTTGATATAACCAATTGTAATTCATTTTTTGCTTTTGCTTTTGATTTCAGAGATAAGTATGAGGATTGATGGGAAGAAATTGCTAGATATCTTGAATATATAATGGTTTGATGCAATCCGTGTGCTTCTGATATCAACCATTGATTTAATTCACAAAAGCACAAACTGACCTCAACCATTCATCTAATTCAAAAAAGCACAATCCATGTGCTTTCGGTCTCAATCATTGATTCAATTCAAAAAGCATAAATCGATCTCAGTCATTCATCTAATTCAAAAAAGCACAATCCACTTGCTTTCGATCTCATTTATTAATTCAATTCAGAAAAGCACAAACCGATCTAGCAATTCATCTAATTCAAAAAAGCATAATCCACGTGCTTTTGATATCATCCATTGATTCAATTTAGAAAAACACAAATCGATCTCTGTCATTCATCTATATACTTTTGTTTTCATAAAAATACATGATACCACATATTATTGTTCACACATTATCTCTATAACAATTCTACTACTTTTTTTTAACACCAACCCCCAACCAAACAAATGTCAAAGTCATGCAACTCCAATTATTATGTTGCTGAAGATAGACATCTTTTTGGTATTTTTTTTTATATTTCACAATATCCAATTGTAGGCACTAACCAATCCAATTAGTTTTGAAAACGGATAGCAACAAAATTCCACTTCGATAAGCCCAACTCCCCAACCAAAATCAAAGATCGTACTCAAAGATCTTTGCAATGCCGAATGGGAACCATCTTGAAGGATATCAGAAAATTCAACGGGTGCCTATCACAAATTGAATATATGAATCCAAGTGGGGAAAATGAGCATGATATTGTAAGTAGTGTTTCAAGGGATTATTTACACCATATTTTTTCTCAATTTATCTGTAGTTTCTCACAATAATTTTCTCTCATTTACTATGCAGTTTGCACGAGCAAATAATCTTTTGATGCAACAAAAAGACTATGATAATGGCTTCAAATTTGAGCATTTGTGGTCTATACTAAAATGCTTTATGCAAGCTGAAACTACTGGTGGATTTTCTTCTCATCTTGAAAACAATATTCCGGAGTCCCATATTCCTTCATTGTTTTCGTTTTCTCTCAATTTAGATAGTGATGATGGATTTGCTAGTGGTGGTTCTTTATCCCAATGACCGGAAGGTGTGAAAAAATCCAAATTAAAATGAAAGTTGAAGGAAGAAATGTCTACCGCTACATGTGTATTTGAAAGTGAAACTGAGAAACTTCGACAAACAATATTAGCGTCAACTCAAATGAAAAATGAAGCTAAGATGTTGTTGAGAGAAGATAATAGTTTAATGGTTGATTTGGATACGGTTCGTGATCCATCACGACGAGAATACTTTCGGCAAGAGCAACAAAAAAATCTTCAGAAACGGGGAATAAAACAACAAAACGACTCGGATTATTTTTCGAATTTATTCCTGGACATTGGAGGTTCTGACGGTGGTCTTTCTGATTGTTAGGAAAATAATTTTTGTTATCTTTAGTTATTTTATGTATTTTTATTTGATTTTAGTTATTTTATGTAATTTTGTATTTCAATTTGTGTATCTTTTTCGTGAATTTAATTTTACGTACTTTTTCAAATTTTATCGACGAATGTTTTTAGCTCAATAAATAAAATAAATAAATATCAAAATTTCATATCCACAAAATAGCATAAAAAATACATTAAAAAATACAACAACAAATTGAGAGACAACATCAAAAATACAACAACAACAAAAATATAATTAATAAATAAATAAAAAGAAGAAATGGGATAGTGCAAGACATTATTGCACAATCTTTTGTGCAAAGAAATTATTGAAGTAAAAATGGAGTAAAGTATTGCGTAGCTTTAAAAGAAATATACCACATCAAAGTAACGCCCTGTGCTATTTCTGCGCAAGGTTGGAGATACTCTTATTAAGCTATTTTTTGTTAAAATTTCACCGTATCCAACCAATTTTCCATGTAGATATATTTAAGATGATGTACTTTATTAATTATTTATTTAATATTTAACGACATCGTTTATTATTTAACAGCAAGTTAGTGTTTTTTTACTTCTGTTGTGACTCTTGTATATATTTAAATACTTTGATTAGTAGATGAAAATAGATAAAATTCTCTAACATTATATTTCTATCTTTAACAGATCCAAATCAATGGTGAATTTTGTTTGGTTGTATGAACTTGTTTGGTCCACTTTTGGAATTACGACAGTAATTTCGGCCCACACATGAGGAACGTGTTAAAGTCCTATATTTATTGCCTCACATTGACTTGGAATAATCTTGTCCCCTATAATAAGTTTGGATAATCCTCTTCTCTTATAAAATCTTTTGTGGAGTGAGTGATCAAGTCCAACATGGTATCAGAGCCATTCAAAATACTGTAGCTGAAATAAATAATAGACCTCTTCTTGAAATTTCTAGAGCCTAGTTATTTTCAATGGATGTCCCTACATACTTATGGATCGATGTTATCTCTATTGCTTGCTTTCTCATCAATCGCATGCATTTCCCGTTTGTGTCCGGTGAGAACCTCTTTCATGTTTTTTTTTGTTTCCTTCTAAACATGTTTTCCAATTGAACTTAGGGCATTTGGGTGTGCTTATTTTGTTAAAATGTCAAAGCTCATGTTACTACATTAGCTCCCAAGTACTTAAAATTTATCTTTTTGGATTATTTTCGGGTGCAACAGGGTATCAGATATACTTTTCTAGCCTTAACAAAGCACCTTATGTAGTCTTTTTGGAACATATAGCTTTTCCTGAGGTCCTCTCATTCTTACAATGAATATGAGGATGTTTTTCTTATATATATTGTCTTTCCTCTGATTTCTCCTTCTCTAGAAGTTGTGATTGGTCCTTCTACAGCCTCAGGTAAGCCTCCCATCACACAAACGTATTATCGACGTTAACTTTGGTTCATGTTGTTGCTTTTGCTCCATATGCGCAAGCCTCATATCCTGATGAGCTAATACCTTCGTCGTCAGATCTACAATCGAGTTATAATCTTCCATTGCTCTTCGTAAATGTAAAAATTCATGTGCTTATCCCATTTATGCATTTTTTTCTTATAATCATTTTTCTTATTCATCTTGTTCTTTTGTCATTTCTCTTGTTTTGTTCCTAAAATTGTTGTTTAAGATTGGGCCCATTTAGTTAATGACGCAATGTCATAATTGATGAGACGAGTGCTTTGTATGCTAATGATAGTTGGGTTTTGTTGAAGCTTCCTAAAGGTAAATAATTCATAAGTTATTGACGAACAGTCATATTTCCATGTTTATAAGGTCAATATGATGCCATTTGTGTAGGGATTTGTATGTTTGTTAGTTAATTTGAGCTTATTTGAATTTATTGTGTAGAACTGTTACTTATTTGTACTTTGGGTAAATTTATAGAAAAATGAGGACAAAGTTAAAGAGAATGAGCTTGATAGGATCCATCTCGATGTGAATTTATGGGTCTAAACGAATCGAAAATCGAACTTCGAATGAAGAAAAATCGGCCCAAACAAAATTAGTGTGCAGAAGTTCAGAGACCACGCGGTCACAGGCACACGATCGGGTGCCCTAACCGTGGGCGAGCAATTTTCATCCAGAAGGCCCCCGCAGTCATGGACCGTGACTGTGTGTGGCGTTGAGTCTCCCAATTGTAAAAAGCTAATTTTGGGGTTTTTAACATATTTTGTGCCCATTTAGGATATTTAATATTATATTTTACTGCAACACACATATATATCACATAAAAGCTTTTGTAGATTCCATCACATATTTTACAATTGTTATATTTTTGTGGAGCTTTTGAAGATGAGAAAAGATAAGAGCTTGAAGATAGTGAGATTCTTACAAATTTCTCTATGATTTTTATTTTTATGATTTATTTTTCTTTAATTTAAGTTTTCTAGTTAACATGTCTATGTGTGGTTAGTTTTCTATTATCCTAGGGTTAGAGAATAAACATATGTGATTATTAGATGCAATTTGGATTATCTGTATCTATTTTTTTCTTCCTTTTATGTTCTTGAATTTATTGCTTGCTTGATGGTGTGATCATCAATTTTGCACGATCTATTATATTAGTTTGATATCTAGATATGACAACTAATATCTGATTGAGAACATAAAATATACTTTTCAATATTAGCCAAGAGGTCTTGAGATCTATGTGATGACTTAAAATCTTATCGTTCTGTTTGTAGTTGTATATTTAAGTAACTATATGACAAAATAGTCTTGCATGTAGTATATAGTTTATTCCCTGCAAGAGTATGTTAAAACTATTTTTTTAATTGTCTTATAAAAAATTGAATCTATAATTGGTTAATTGATCTGGACTGATTTGATTGTTTAAATCTGTTGAATCGAAGCTCTAGGATATTCTTGTATCTGTTTTAATCTTCAGTTTCTTCATCTTTGTTATTTAATTTAATAGCATATTTTAGATGTTTAATCACAACTTTGAATTCTTAAATTTAGACATAGGATTACAACTATGGATAGATGTCATTTTAGTGTTACAGTCTCTGTGAAATATGACATTGCTTGCTACATTACACAATTGCACATGTACGCTTGCGGTATGAAAAATAATTAGCGAATAGTTGTAAATGGGTGTTTGCAATTAAAGTCAATCCTAACGACGCCATTGATCGTTTGAAAGCTCACCTCGGTGCTAAAGGTTACGCTCAAATTTACTGTGTTGATTATTGTGAGACATTTTCACTTGTTACCAAACTATCATCAATCATACTTCTTATTTCGCTGGCAGCACGTTTTCAGTGGCCCCTTTACCAACTCGATATCAAGAGTGAATTTCTTCATAGTGATATGATTGAGGATGTCTATATGGCCAATCACTCTGCTTTGTTTCTTAAGGGAAGTCTATGAAGGTCTGTTATCTTCGTAGATCTCTGAATAGTTTGAAAAATAGTCATTATGCATGGTTTGATACTTTTGCTCGTGTTGTTGAGAAGTTTGGTATGAAACAAAGTAAATCAAGTGATTATATTTTTTACAAACAGTCTAATGTGGTATTATTTTATATGTTGAGTATGTGGATAACATTGTGATTTCTAGTAGTGAAAATAATTGCTTATTTGAAAGCTTTTTTCCCTGCTCAGTTTAATACCAAAGATCTGTGAGAACTTAAGCAATTTTTGGTTGTCGATGTAGCGAGAAGCAATAAATGAATATTTGTGTCTCAAATACGTGCTTGATTTACTTTCTAAGATAGGAAAGTCCTCATGTTAGTTTACAATGATTTCGAGAGCTAAGCCATGTATCAATTCAATGGTTCCAATTTACACCTTTCCAAGAATGATGTGTTATTTGGCGATCCCGAACTATATAAAAGATTGGTTGGAAAGTTAAATTATTTGAGGATGACACGTCCCAATATAGCTTATACACTCAATGTGGTGAGTCATCATATGTGGTCACAAACTATTGGCCTTTGAAAAACTGTGGAACAGACTTTGTGCTATTTGAAGGAGGTGCTTAAACATGAAATTTTGTATGATGGTCATGTCATGAGAAGATTTAATGTTTTTCAGATGTATTATGGGCATCATAGAAAGAAGATATAAGATCTACTTTGGGATTTTGAGTTTGTAGAAAATCTGATTTTGTGGAAAAACAAGAAACAGAAAGTGACGCTCAAGTGTAGAGTTAAAGCTATGGAATCTATATGTCAGATCATGCACGTACATCAGTTTCTAAATGAAGTGAATTTAAAAATCTCAGTACCAACAAAGTTGGGTGTGGTAATCAGGTTGCACTTCACATTGCATCTAATCTCATCTTTTATAAGTGAACCAATCATATTGAGATTGATTATCACTTTGTTTGTGAGAAGATTTAGTGGGAACTGATTTTTACTAGATGTACGAGAGCTGAAAACCAATTGAGAGACATATCAAGGCTCCTAGTGAGTTTGTGGTTGATTATCTTTGTTACAAGCTATATATAATTAATAACTATGCTCAAGCTTGGGGAGGAGGGTGTGGGGAAGATGGTGTGTTAGATATGGATAATCTTTGTTACAAGTTAAGCATAATTAATAACTATGCTCAAACTTGGGAAATGGGGGAAGGAGATGGTGTGTTAGATGTAGATTTGTATATATGGTATGTATTGTAGAAAAGGTTAGTATTTTTTTAGTTATGTTAGGATTCTTGGTCAATATATTACAACAAACAAAATTTTCTCCAACATATGTATCTGCCTTTGGTTTAACAAATAAGGTTGGGTAAAATTTATTATAATTTTTTTTTGATTTTGTTGTAATTACAAGATTTTTAAATGTAATATTGTAGCTGCAATAATTATAAAATTATATTGTAACTGAAAATATAATATAATAGTTATTTTTGGCAATTATGTATGAAGAGATCAAATGGGAACTTTGCGTTTTATAAATGAAAAATATTACATAATAAAATTTTAGACTTCTAATGATTGAATTTCTTAAATTTCAAAATCTCCTTTATTTATCGATTTTAATGATTTGTATTGATTTATGTTACGTTTATAAAAAATATCCCGAACTTTAAAAGATATCATTTAAAACCCAAAACTATTAACATTTTATCAAAAATACTCTACATCAATTTTTCAGCTTCTGAAATTGGACGAGTAATATCTTCTTCTCGTTTGATGAGCCACATCAAAATTTCGAAAGCAAGAAATGAACATTGAATATATCCGATGAGCCAAATCAGAAGATATCAATCGTCCAATTTCGGGAGCTGAAAAATTGGTGTAGGTTATTTTTGATAAAAAATTATTAGTTTGAGGTTTAAAGTGATACTTCTCAAAGTTTATGATTTTTTTGATAAAATGTTAATGGTTTTGGGTTTAAAATGATATTTTTTAAAGTTCATGATATTTTTGATAAAATGGGTATAGTTTAGTGTTTAAAGTGATATTATATATATAATATATATATTATTCACAAATAAGAATATTTTAAAATAAAATAACACACTATTTACACCAAATGATACAAGTGAATTATATCATTTATATATTAATTATAGATGATAATATAATTAGACTCATAAATAAGATTCTTCATATTCGTAAATGAGAATTTTGTTAAACAAAACATTCTTCATTTAAAGCATACAATAAATTATGAGTGGGTAGATTATGTCGGGTTGGGCCTAAAGATCCGTTTGCACGGTGCGAACTTTCTCACTAGAGTTTGTAGGATCAAGACATATGTTCGATTCGTTTATTGAAAGCATAATGGTTGAGATCATATATTTTATATTATCACTATTCTGATATCTTATTTGAATTGTATACTTGATTGTATATATTATCCTTTATCTCATACAAAAATTAGATCATATAGTATGTATAAGATCATAGAAGTTTGTATGATTGGTTAAGCTAATTGGGATATAAAAAAATCACAGCTGAGACAACCTGAGGACGAGTTGTTGGTATAAGTTGTAGTATAAATAAGAAGTAACTTGTATTTGTTGCTGGTACATCTTGACGTATTGATGGATTACAGTGAGATGAGTTCTCCTATCTGACTGTCGTGAAAAATCTAGATCTCGGTGCCCTTAGGTTAATCTAAACCTCGATAAGGTTTCAGTGAGTATGAATTACTGACAATCACTTTGACTTGTTATGGGTGAGGGTTACTTGTGATAACCCAATATTCTCCGTATTTTGGGTGGTGGTAGTACTTATATGTCATCCTGGTTACCCGTATCGAGTCACCGTATCCGTTTAGGATGATGACGTCCCCATAAGGAGCTCAAAATGTTTATTGTACTAAACTGTACACGTTAACTAAGCTCAAGTACAATAATAAGGTTGAGTGATACTACTTAAGGAATTAAAGAGATTAATTATTTTAAACAATCAGAGTGCTATAAATAATTAATAAATGTGCCATATCTTAAATGTGAAAATTCGTAAGTCTAAGTACAAGTCCGACTAAACTTCAGTAATAAATGGGTAAATCAATATTTATTCTCTAGTGGAATGAATAAATATTTAAGAATTGATTTATGTTATGGACTGAACATAAGATAATTAATTCATTTAGGTCCATCTTTATTCCTTATATTTGATTAATGGGCTGACCCATCAAGACCTATTATTTAGAGGCTTTTCGGCTATCCCCTACAGTCCAATTGAGATTGTGTTCTGATTTTTATATAACTTATTTAATACATCTCATAGTTTAGATAGATATTATCTGATATTACAGATAATTATTTTAAAAAAGAATTATCTTCATGGAAGAAGATAATTATTATATTTATTAGATATGCTATAATCATACCATATTATGATTCTAGGGAGATCACTATAAATACATGATAGAAGAAAATCAATAGTATTCTCAATACATATGTGATTTTCGAAAATCAAAGGGGGTTAAATTCTAGGTGTTCATCATAGATTACTCTCACTCAGTATTGAAGATCAGACATCTGAGATATAGTCTAGAAGATTAAAGCTGGAGTCGGTCATTGATCAGATTTATCAGAAATTCATAGATAAACACGAGAAAACCCTTATGTGTTGTAATTAATCATAAAATAACATGCTAGGAATATAATCAATGTATGATGAATTAAATATCCAAGATTGATCATCGGGAGCACATTTAAATTCATATTTCTCATCAATATATGTAACAAGTTGAGGCAGTCTCTTGTATCTTCATCCATACCCGTGTGTACGGGTGGCTATTAGGGTGTCGGGTAGTGGGTGCCGATACCGATCCAAAATTATCGGTGTCGGTGCCGATTACCAAAATCGGGTCTCGGGGTCGGGGTCGGTATTCATCAAGTCGTAATCTCGGGTATCGGGTATACCGTCGGGTGTCGGGTATACCGAATACCCGAGCATTTCAATTGAGCCCTAATTTTTTGGTATTTCTTTACATTTCAACGTTCTTTAAGTCACCTTGTTTGCAGGAGGCATTTAGAGACGAGCTTTCATTCTTGAGTATGAGACATCCAAATGTTGTCCGGTTTCTTGGTGCCGTGACAAAGTAGTCTATGATGATTTTGCATTTTGCTTGTGAATCAACCTTTTGTTTCTTTTTCTAAACCACGTGTTGGATTAAATGTGTTTGATCTTGTATATTTATCTTATTAGTATACATGCACGGTTTCTGAACCGCCGGGCGACCCAGGCTTACCTAAAATCAACAGTTCGGGCCGGACCGGCGGTCAGCGGCCTGAACCAAACCGTGAGCTAGGGCTGGGCCGGGCTCGGTTCAATGTAATCGGCCGGAACAGTCGGTTAACCGCCGGTCCGAACCGCAGACTTTGGATGGAACCGCGGTCCGGTTATAGCCGTTGGAACCGGCGGCCTAGGGTCGAACCAGTGGGTCAGCGGCAGGGCGAACCGGCGGGCTTTTAAGCCGTTGGACCGGCGGTCCGGCCCTAAACCGGCGGTCCCAACGGCTAAAAGCGGCTAGAAACGGCTATTTTCTAATTTCACCCCAAAATCACTCCTATAAATATATCCATCATCCTAACTCTATCCTCACTTCAATCTCTCATTTCTCAACCTTAATTCACTCATTTACATCTAATTTTCAAGCTTTCAAGCTCTCATTCTCACTCTCAAACTCAATCTCTCAAGTTCTCAAGCTCTCTCGATCTCTCATTCTTATTCTAAACTCTCAAACTTTCTCACTTCATCAATCATCATGTCTTTCTTTAAGCGATTAAACAAGGGAAGGGAAGGCCGCGATGAAGGAGCTCAGTGAGGAGGAAACATTCCAACTCAACGTTCACGAAGGGCCTTGGCGGCGGAGGAAATCTCGAAGCAAGTTGCCGAAGGTTCTGTCAGAAGAAGATGCTCGATTTTATGAAATGGTGCATCGAATGGAAAGAAGTCCCAATTTCGGTGGCGTGAGGCTCGAGCGACCAAGGCGACGATGAAGAAGGCGGCGAAGAAGGCGGCGAAGAATATGGCGACTTTGACGAATCGCGCCGCCACAACCACCAAAATCGAAGGAACTTAAGTCAAGCGTTTTGTGAAGACTTTAGATACGTAAATTTTTACGTTTCTTACAAATTAGTTTCACAATTTTAATTTCATGTTCATAGTTCTTACAATATCTTTTATATTTTCTTTAGAAAAGTGGAAGTGCTAGGCGAAGCACCTCTTCCCGACGATCGAAAAGAGATCGTTGCTTATTGCAACTATTGCACGAAAACCTACAAATGGATCGAGAAAGGAGGTTACGGAAACTCAATAGGCACATGGAGGTTCTCATCCTCATGAGTATGGAATATCAACGAACCAAGCTCAAATTAAAACCCTTCTCAATATTCTACAACGGATGCGTCCACTTTATTTAAATTTGATAAGGGAAAATATGAAGATCGATGGCTAGATATTGTGCTATGGAAAAACTCCCTTTTAATTATGCCGATAGAGTTACGATGAAGAATGTTATAAAGAGGACTTGGTCCTAATGCATGCAAAGTTAGTAGAAGTATTATGCTTAAGAAGATTGGAGACAATGCATGGAAAAAAAACATGATTTAAAGAAATATTTGGTTCGTTTAGGTCATAAAGTTTCTATTTGTGCCGATGTTTGGACGGATGCTTATAATAAGAATTCTTATATGGGTATTACTTGTCATTGGATTGATTCGAAATGGGTTATGCAAAAACGTTTAATTGCTTTTAGAGAGTTTGAAGAGCCTCATAATGCTTTAGGTATTGCTAATATTATAATTGGTGTGTTAAATGAGTATTCTTTGATTAATAAAATTTTTTCCGTTGGTTTTGATAATGCTTCGGCAAACACCGCTAGTATTCCTCAACTTATTGAAGCATGCGCACTTCTTTTGAAGGAAAATACTTTCATTCTAGATGCATTTGTCATATTTTAAATTTATGTGTTCAAGATGCACTTAGTATTTTCAAGAATCCGTTAGTCCTATTAGAGATGCTATCAAATGTTTGCATGCTTCAAAAACTTATGGGAAGAAATGGCAAAATATTGTCGAATAAAAATATTGCTTATACATGTTTCAAATTGGATGTTTCTCATCGTTGGAATTCTACTTATGAAATGCTTAATATTACTATTTCATATAAGGGTCATTTATGTGATTTTTTTAGAAAAGAGTTTACATCTATTCAATTACATCTTAATGAGTCTCATTGGGATGCTTGCATGGATTTATATCGATTGTTAAAGGTATTTCATGGTGCAACGAAACAATTATCGGGAGTTTATTATTGCACTTCCGTTATGGTTTTAGAACATTGCATGCATATTGCCATGTCTTTTCGTAGTTGTTTTAGTAAACCATCTTTATGTGGTGTAATTTATTTTATGGTTCAAAAGTGGCTAAAATATTTTGAGGAGATACCTACAATTTTTTGCTTGCTAAGTGTTTAGATCTAAATGGAAATATGATGGTACTTGTCGAATGCTTAATGTTTATTATGATGCTTTTAGGCAAATGGATTTTCAAGGTGCTAGTATAGAAGGAGAATTAGTTTATTTTGATCTCCCGGATGTAGATCAAATCAAATATAATCTTGAAAAGAATTTAAGAAGTCTTTTTCAAGAATATAGGTCGAAATATGGTAGTGATGATGATATTCAAACTCCACCTCCTTCTTCTATGATGTCTTGATTAATTTTCCTTTTGATATGAATGAGTTTGATCATTTGGTGCAACAAATGACTTGATGTACCAAAATAGAACATTCGAAGGCCGAGAGGACAAGGTAATAGTGAATTAGATATATATTTGCAAACTCCTTTTGTCTTTGGTGTTGAAGATAGCGGTCCTTCGATCGATGTCTTGAAGTGGTGGTCGAAGAAGAGTACCCAATCCTCTCAATCATGGCAAAGGAGTTATTTGCCGTCCGGCATCCACCGTATCCGTTGAACAAGCATTTAGCATTGGAGGACTAATGCTTGATCAAAGAAGAAGCAACATGCCGGCGAACATTGAAGCTACAATGTTGCTCGATGATTGGTGTAGGGCCGACCTTAGAGCTCAAGAACCACAATGGGAAGATGGTAGCAGGCGAAGACGAGGCCTTCACGAAACGGATCGATCGAATCGGGTGCGGAGACGGAGTAGAGCATTTAGAAATTAAAAGAACTACATGGACTTTGATTATCATGATTATGAGGATATGTAGGCAACTCAATTTTAGAAATTAAATTGAGCTCAAGTCCTTTATTATTATTATTTTTCATCCCTATGTAAAAGTCATAAGCGGTTTATGTAATTTTACTCATCATTTATTAAAAATGCAAAGTGTTGACACATATTTTATATTTATACGTATTTTAACAAATGCAAAATGCAAAGTATTTACAAGTTCAAACATAAAAAATCACTTACAAATTTAAAAATATTTACAAGTTTAGTAGTTTACAAATTTTACAACTTTAAAAATATTTACAAGTTTATTAAACTTTAGACTTAAAAGTTAAAAGTTAAAACTTAAAAGTTTGTTAAAATCTTGGACTTTGATACTTGTTGCATATTTGATTGAATTTTCAGAAAAATTGAGATAGAATTGGAGATTTTACCCTTCATAAGAGTTGAAGTATATCGCGATACGAGTTCGTGAGCGCAAACGGATCGAAAATCGGAGCTCGGACGAGAGAACGGATCGATACAAAATAGCTGCTGTGAACAGGCCGAACCATGGGCTCGACCTAAACCGCAGGTTCGAGCCGACCGGGACCGCCGGGCTCAGGCCCGCCCTAAACCGCTAACTAGTATGTAGGGGTCGGGCTGGGGCCGTCACATTTGGAACCACGGACCCGGTCCCGCCCTAAACCGGCGGTTCGGCCGTCAACACGTCTACTTATTAGTCATAAATTGGTGAGTGATGGTAACCAAATGTAAGATTACTAGTTATATCACTTTACTCATTAAATTGGTGAATGATGCTAACCAAATGTAAGATTTCACTTCTTAAATTTTTAGAAGCTCATTTCAATTCGTGAATTTCTTTAATAATTTTATCGTAAATTTGTCAACTATGTCTCCTAAGCGTATGATATGAATTTTATATCAATATTTTACTAAGTCATTGATGACTCAAGAGAGAAATCATTTGAAATGGTTTCAAATTATCATAACGTAACTTATTTGTAAATACTAGTTATTTCATCTTTGAAGAATCGTATTTGAAAATGAATTTTATATTCAAACAAGTCTTATTGTAAAATTTCATGTTAAAATGATGTAAATTTTTTCATTTGACCTTTTCATCAATACAAATTCTTTATTTTTCGGTTTTCATGCGATAATAGAGGTTGTAACACCCACGTCTCTAAATACTAGTATATCGATTAATTAAACATATTAAGGATTTGGCATTTAGCTACAATTTAATTAAGATGTTTGAGTCGTGGCTTTATCAGATTAGTAAATAAGTTCTTACGTGTTCGATAGTCGAGAATCGACTTTTGTTATTTAAATTAAATTTGAGGATCAAAGTGAAGAAATTATTATCGAAAAATCAAAGAATGTATATAAAAACGTACATCGTCCATATGAATTATATCGTGATATATATATATATATATCGTATTACTCTCTTCTCAATCACATCAACTTTTCCTTAATTTACTCTTACTTTTTTACAACCCTTATAATCAATATCCCATCAAACAACATGAAATGGTACTCACACTTACACACCTATGTACCTAAGACTTACCATCAATTCCATACTACTTGTACCTAGGTGGAAGACTTTTCACTCAAATTAAAACATCACAAGAATTCATCTCATCTCATTGTTTCTTCAAAACAAAAAAATGGAAATGAAACTGAAATTCTCTCTAAGCTCAATCGTGCAACTCATCTCAAACAAGTTCAGAATATAAGCAAGACAACCACAGAACAACCCACTTGGTTTGCTTCAAATTCATCCTTCTTCCTCAAACGGTTCATATATTTACAAGTATTTCATATAAGCTGTGTTAATCACTTCTTACCACAAACCAATTCCATCTACTGGTATACAAAAAATTAATAATTCCATAACAACCCAACATAGAAATCCATGTATAGCTTTGTATGATTATTATGTGAGTTGCTAGCTTATAAATCAAAATTTCGATAAACATAGCAATAAACAGAATATTGATGAAGATGGAATGAATTAATAAGTGTACAAACTGATCGAACTTGCATTTGACCATGGCTTTCGATTAGAGCTTCCCTCTGTACCTTAGTGTTTTGCCTTACTGTGAGTGGGAATTGAACAAGAAGGATAGGCTGTTAGGTTGTGCTTGAGTGGGTGGTTTCCTCACTGTGGTTGGTCGAGTGGGTAGCGAGAGGAAGAGCAGAGCTGCGCGGTGGAAGCGGCAGCTTCGACGGCACTGACTCGGCGTAGGCGATGCTGTTCGTCGGAGCACCACGGAGCGTTTGACAACGAGACGTGAAGGACGCGCGACGATGGCAGTCAAAGACGCTGCTGTTCGGCCGTGGCGGAAACGGTGCGACAGCGATTCCTCACCGGAGAACCATCTGCCTGACGAGAGAGAGAGATCGAGATGAGAAAAGGGGATTTTCAGATCTAGGGATTTTTCCTTTTTCTGTTTTGGGTTGAGAGAAAG
The DNA here is from genome assembly GCA_036937905.1 of Salvia rosmarinus. NCBI lineage: Eukaryota > Viridiplantae > Streptophyta > Magnoliopsida > Lamiales > Lamiaceae > Salvia > Salvia rosmarinus. The sequence continues at coordinate 18,989,515 of CM072817.1, read as the reverse complement.
ACATGGGTTTTGAGGAGGCGGTGGCCACGGGGCTGGTTGACGACGACAGAGGTTGTGATGGTGATGCACGTCGCCGGAATTTAGGCAGGCGACGAAGGCAAGAGATAAGATGAATGAGGAGATGGATTCTGTGAGTTATGTTTTGAAAGTGATAGACGAGAATGGTGGACGACGGTGGCACGATGCGTGCGACACCGTCAGACGACGACGACGGTGACCGGCACGACCCTCACCGGAGAAATAACGACGGCATTAGTGTAGAGAGAGATGTGAGTTGCTGTTTGGAGAATGAGAGGGAGAGAGAGACGTGTTTGAAAGAGAGAGAATGAGAGGTGTTTAATTGGGCTTCAGTTTTGGGCTCTAATCTTCCAATTAAATTTGTGGGCCTTTTTTAAAATAAAGTCTTGGGCTTTAATGATAAATAGAATTGGGCTTTTCATACTGAATTGGGTCGTTTTAAAAGAATTAAAACTGGATCATAGACTTGAATGCAATATCTGGATCTTTTATGAAATCCTTTAATTGGATTTAATTTAATTAATGAAGATTAATTTATTAACATTAAATTGTTAATAATAATACTTGTATATTAAGTATGAATTACTTAATGATATACTTAAGCATGAAGATAGTTTATCGTGTTGTGTTTATTTTATTAAATAGAGTGGTTAATGCAAAAACTTAGGGCTATGAATTAGTCACCCTAAATAGAATTGGGCTTTAAAATTTCTGTATTAATTGACCAAAAAAAAAAAAAGATAGTTTAAAGAATAATATAAAATACTTATATATTACTCCTGCAATCCCATTTAAACTTAAATCTTTTAATATTTTATGAGATATGTATAAAGTAGTTAAAGTGATAAAAAGTTGGTAGGGTCCACACTTTTTCAAGGGATAATTATTTCCTAAAATGGAATGAGACATTTGTAATGGGACAACCCAAAAAGAAAAGTGAGATATTTAAAATGGGACAGAATGAGTATTTCTTATTTCGATCAAGTAATTATGGTAAATTGGTTTTAAGAATCAAGTTATGTTTTAAAGAAAACTTGAGCATAGGAAATTAAGAAAGAGAGCTTAATGTTTTTGAATTAAAGTTAGCAATACGAGACCTATTAAGATTAGATTATCTTGTAGGTGTTGTTGAGCGGAAGGATTAACGTGGACTATCCGAACTGAATAATTTGTCTGTGTCTACAGGCTTGTCATAGCAAGGTGAGCTTTCTTATATATAAACAAAATCAAATGATTTACTCAAGTATTTATTTTCTTTTCAAAATCATTGAACTGAAAATCTTTAAAGTATTGTCTTGCCATAAATGTTTTAAGATTTGTGTGTGATACCTATCTGTGTTTGGCTATGCCAAAAATCCGAGAATCGAATTCGAGTCCTGTGCTAGAGAGCCCTAGGTAGGATTTGTGTACACAAGTGACCGAAAGTCATCTTAAAGGGTTGACTGGTCCGGTGACCGTGGAATGAGACCTCCTTCCCGGGACACAACAATAGTTCTGAGATATGGTGATTCTGAGAACTTAGTCCGATCGACGAACTTTAGCTTCACAAAGGAATTTAGTAAGCTTGGGCCTTTTAAGATAAACCCCTTGCGTTACTGTTGAGATGACATGACAATTTACAGTTTACACAAATATGTATGTATCTTTCGGCATGTCAGCCCTGCATATATTTCTAAATATGCAGGTTGAGCTGTGATGTGAATGTTGAAGTGCAGAGCCGAGCTGTTGTCGAGTTTAGTTAAAGAATGTCCCGAGATACATGTCTTCATACGTGTATCTCAGCTATGTTTTTTCAGTTGCAAAATATTTGATTATAATTAAAGTTACTAGTTCAACTTTTAGTTAAACAAGTTCAACCCCTTTCTATCCCCTCTCCTAATTTCCCACCCCTGGTCACGATTTCCCGGCTTAACTATCGTTAACAAAGTTCGATCGTAACATCTATTTATAACAAGTGATACAAGTGAGTTTAATTACTTAAAATACTAGTTATATTAAATAATGATATAATTATATTTGTAAATAGGACTTTTTTTAAAAGTAAATGATTTTTTCATTACATCAAATTATACAATGAATGCTAATATAAATCAATCTCGATATTTATTCATACTTCGTTTAAAAGCAAATGATTTATAATAAGTGATATAATAAGTTGAGTGATGTTATTCGACCATAATATGACCTGCTATAATCAACTTTATTAAATGAAAAAATCATTTATTTAATTTTTGATCTATTAAAAATTGATTTTACATTAAAATCATCTTATGGAATTACAATTTTGCACCTATCGAATAAAAATTTTAAATTTAAATTTAATTTTAAATTTAATAATTTAATATTTTTCAAAATAGATGAAAAATGGTGTGTGTCCAACCATAATGTGATCGCATAGCTTTATTGTAATAAGTTTACTCACAAATGAAACTTTACTTAAAAATAAATGCAATGTTTCTTTACAATAAGTAATACAATAAATATATTAGCGAATGATATTTTACTTAAAAACAAATATGGCGTTTTTTTTTTTTTTGTCAATTAATACAGAAATTTAAAGACCGCGTCACGGTGGACTCGAACCCGAGTCCTTTGGTTTCGGGCATTAACCACTCTACCACTAGGCCAACACACACACCTACAAATATGGCGTTTATTAACACATGATGTTCGTGAATAAAACCTTTCTTAATAAGCAAATTTTTTTCGAACTGATTGCAGCGACGGATCGAATCTGAGTGCTGGAGGATCCATGTGGATGGGGATGCATGTACAGGAGAGCTTTTGTGGAAGACTCAGACACACTGCATTTACTTGTTATGACTAAGAGGGTGTTTGGCTGAGCTTATAAGTTTTTTAAAACAGCTCATAAGCTGTTTAAGAGCTTATAAGTTGTTGCAAAGTGTTTAATAAAATAAGCTCTAAGCGAACATAAAATTGTGAAAATAAGCTCAACGACTTATAAGCTCCTAAAAATAAGTTGGTTAACCCTAACTTATTTTTCATAAATTTAAGCAACCATGAATTTATCAAAATAACCTTATTATAGTTGGTTTTTCTAAACATACACTATCAACTTCATATCTCGTCAATTTTATCTCTACTAACTCACGATTCTTCTATGATTTTATCCAAATAACTTTATAAGCGTTTGATTCTTTCTTTAAGTTATAAGACAAATTATTCAAATACTTTAACAATTTATAAGCATTTGAGACATTACCTCTTATAAGTTATTTGAAACATCTTATAAACTCTCTAAATAACCTTAGCCAAATACCCCTAAATTGACTGAAATAATTAGTTGTCCCTCTTTCAAAGACTCCCCACCACTCCGTTTCCAACATCTTCCATTGTAACAATCAAAATTCTCTCACCAAATCTGTGATAATGAGTTCTGATTCAACACCAAATCGATCCAACACAACCCAAATCCACCCAAAAGAATCCAAGTCTGAAGCCTCCGCCACCGCCACCGATGCCGCCGAGTATGCTCCCTACCCGAAACTGGAGCCGGACGACGTCGCTCCAGTCGCCGACACTTGGAGCTCCGCCCCCACTCAAGCCGCTGCCACCACCATGCCCACCGGCTCAAACCCCTACGTCCCCACCGATCCCGTACCCCCTCCTCCTATCAAGAGTATGAGTCTTCATTTTCCACTTCTGCTTTTCTCCTTACTCATAGAAGCTTGTAAACTTATGCTTTATTTTCCCGAAATTATTGTAGATAACGTGGAGAAGGTGAAGGATGTGTTGGGGAAATGGGGGAAGAAGGCTGCCGAAGCCACTAAGAAGGCTGAAGACTTAGCTGGGAACATGTGGCAGAACTGTGAGTATTCTATTTCATTTAAATGGTTGGTCCTCGCCTGATATTCTGCTTCTTTCGCAAATTGAAGCATCAGGATATAGCATCTTAAGATATTCGGAAGATTGAAATAAATTTTCATATCCCAGAGTATTGCATATGGCCTTAGCGTCTATATCTTAACAATGTTCATTTTTGCAATTTCTGTAAATTTATGATGCGCATATTATGTAGTGACCTTGTGCCTATTTCTGGCCATTTTAACTAGTACATATAATACTTATCCAAGGTCTGATCTTTAAATTCTGTTTTTTTCTTCTGCTTCTGTTGCAACACATGTTGAAGTGTTTTTTCATTCTAATATGCGTTTCCCAGAAGGCTACCATGCAGATGTTAAGAGCATCGTGTAATACTAGAAGAGACTTTTCTTTTTATTTACTTTAATTTTTCAACATGAAATATTAGAATTGATTCTTCAACTCCCTTCTAGGTTAATTGATACACCGGGACCTATACCATAGGTCCAAGGTTGTCAAGAGCTACATTGGCTTGTCTGGAAGATATACTAGATACTTAGGTCCAAGGTTGTCAAGAGCTACATTGGCTTGTCTGGAAGATATACTAGATACTTAGTAACTTCAGATCTGACTCCAGATGGTTGTAAAAATAGATCATCTATCATCTATCATCTATGTTGAAAGAGTTTAGGCTGAGTACTATAATTCCAACTTATGAGTGGCAAAGTCTGCTCCTTCTCGTGCTAGTATTATTCTTTCCAAGTTTTACCTCTTATAGGACCCCAATCTCTTATAGCTGCAATTTGAGAAATATTATTTACGACCATATTTATGTTGGAATAGAGCTAAGGTATTTGGAAAATAAATGGAGAACAATTAATAAATAGAACTTCAGGCAAACACCTGGTTAGCCTAAGCTGATCTCTCAGGAATTTCTTCATGCTCAGTCCACAAAATCTACCACTAAACTCTATGAATAAAATACCTACTTATTAAAAGCACACATTTAATAACTAACTAACCTAAAAGCCTTGAGTCAACCTTAATTAAATATAACTAGAAGCTCAATAAAATAAAGTAGCAATTAATAAAATAATTTCAACTAATTCTACTTCATCTTGGTTGTGTCGTATTAGACATGGACCTAACCTGATCATATGCTTAAGTTGGAGTAAAAGCTAACTTAACAAGGTCCTAGTAGAGCTGAGATTTGCCTGTTGGAACCCTGCCTGACGCTTTTTCCTTCTTTATGTTCGGTTATCCAAGTATAATTTTAATAGGTTCATGAGTTTCTCATGGGAGCAAACTTAGAATCCTAAAAAATAACCACTTTATTCTTTTGGAGATCAAGACCATGGAGTGAATACATCTTATATAAACCGGGAGTTTAGTCTCTCAACAATTGAGTTTAGTGAACTATTATTCCTTAATAATTTTAAGATAACATTCAAGATTGTGGATTTGTTAATTTCTATCTTGAATAGAAGTTGTAGCTCCCTCAATGATGAAGGTGGCTTTTAGATCCTCTCTAAAAAACTGTACAAATATATCTTGTTAGAGTTTGTTATAGGCCAAACTAGTTAGGCCCATTATGAATTTATGATGTAACTCTAGCTTTCTACTCCCTACATATATGAGAGTCTATTTTGTTATCAATATAACTCATTCTTTCTCCTAAATGGCTTTGTATATACTACTTTATATGATATCAGAGCATTTAAGTGCCCTAGTTACACTCTTTCACGATTTTTGTCCGATTTTTTTTAAAAATTCGCTAATATCGCGCTGCCTCTATTCTTCCATCGTCTTGACGTTGGTATGTTTCGTTGTCGCTGCTCTTCTACTACCTAGGGTTTCGTTCTCTATTTTTTATTTTATTATTATTATAATGTTTGATACTAAACCAACTTTAGGAACCACCGTTATATTTGACGATTCCAACTATATGTTATGGTCCCGTGCTTTTCTCCTATTTTTGGGATTCTAGAATAAACGAAGCTATGTTTTGAATACCCCTCTTGCTGCTACAGCCTACAGATGCAAAATATGAATCTTGGTATGCTACGATTGCTCTGTTGTGACCTGACTTCTCAATAGCCTGGAACCGTCTATGAGCAATAAAAGCATGTACTGCCAAAGCCATGTGGGATTCTTTCAATGTAGTTTATTCCAATGACAAGAATGTCTCTAGAATTTTTGAGTTGTATGAGAAACTCTTTTCTCACACTCAGGATAGTCAGTTCGTAAATGACTTCTTCCCTACAATCAAGGGCATTGCTAACAAGATTTGATATATCTTCCTCTCTCCTGTGATGCTAAGACAAGAGCAAAACAGTGGGAGGAATTCATGGTGGCCAAATTCTTATTTGGGCTTAATGCTGATCTCCGTTTGATTCGAGATAGTTTAATGTCCAGCTATAAAGTTCCCACGTTGTCTAATACTTTGTCTCGCATCCTTCGTGTCACCGGTGGTCGTGTGGAAACGGTCCCTTCTGATAACTTTGCCATGGCTGCCCGCAATCACTGTTCGTATGGTGGACGTTTATGCTGTCGCGGACGTGGCCGTGGTAGTGGTCGTGGCCACTGTTGCGAAAATCGCTGGAGGCGGCCGCCTCGGGCGCGCCTCAAGGCGAGGCGGCCGGAAATAGCCCCGGGGCGACCGCCTCCATCCGGAAACCCCACACGCGAGCCTCACCGACCGCATCGGTGCGCCTCGGTGCGCTGAGGCGGCGAATGTTGGCTGAGGCGTAAGTGAGGCGCAAAGCTTAAAATTGTTGTTTAATTTTGGTTTTCAGCCCAAATTGAAAGAACCCATATGAAATTCAGATAAAAATTAGAGGAGCCCAACCCTAATTTAACATTAATAACAAAAATTAGGGCTGGAAGAAGAAGAAGAACTGAAGAAGCTTAAGAAATTAAAACCTCCAACAAGCACCTCTCCTCTTCTTAACACCGCGCAACCCGCCGCACCGTGCAGCGCCGCCGCCGCCGTCACCACTCGCGGTCACTGCTACAGCACGGCGCGTCGCCGCGTAAGGTGTTTTTAATTTTCAGAGCTATGTTTCTAGCTTTTCACAGAGTGAGCTCGTTTCTGTATTGTGTGTGTTTGCGTCTGGGTGAGTCATTTTTTGTGTGAATGTGTCTGAATTTGAAAAGTCAAAAAATTATTATACTATAGACATACACTGACTTAGTTCACAGATATATCTTATAATAATTGACATGTGTCGTGTGTGTGCATGTGTTGTGTGAGTGGTGTTTGTGTGCATGTGTCTTGAAAAAGTGAAAATATTATTATATTATATTATATTAGACTTACTGCTTAGTCATGTATGTATGACAGTATGAATTGTGTTGTGTCTGTGTGAGTGAACTGACGTGAATAGTGTATGTGTGAACATAAATTAATAGCTTCCAGCCTTCCGGTAAATTAGTAATGCTAATAGACTAATAGCTAGCTTCCTGTGAACATACAAATTATTATATTATATTAATAGCTTCCAGTAATAGTAATTATATTAGCTAGTAATTATAATAGTAATACATAGTATTACTGTATTATTACTATAACCTCCCAAATTTTAGCTAGTAATTATAATAGCAGTCACTAGATTTTCGCAACAGTGAGTAATACACTAATACTAATAGGCTAACCTAATAGCTTTCTGTGAACATACTGCATACATAATAGCTTTCTGTAAATCTGTAATAATTTATTTTATAATTTATTTATAATTTTTTGGATTTTTTTGTTCTTTATTGTCGAGGCTTACGCCTCGCACCGCCTCGAGGCTTACCGCCTCGCCTCAAAAATGTAAAACGCCTCACTCCCGCTTCACGCTTTTTACAACATTGGTCGTGGCCGAGGACGTGGATCTAATCAACACATTGTGGTCCTTCTCGAGTTGATACTCGTAGTTTTTTTCCTTTTGAGCTTATTCATTGTGATATTTGGGGTCCTAATAGAGTCGATTCTTTTCGATATTTTCTTATTTTTGTTGATGATTATTCCAGCATGATGTGGTTATTGGTTTGATAAATGCTCTCGGAGTTATTGGTTTCAATCAATGCAAGTCAGATCGTTCGACATCAAATGTCTGGAATTGTTGTTCTCATTGTGTATATTGATGACATTCTTATACCTGGGAGTGATGTACACGGAATTGATGAGACCAAGAAACACTTGCAATAACATTTTCTTACTAAAGATTTAGGATACCCCAAGCACTTTTTAGGAATTGAGATTGCTCACAACAAGTCTGGAATTTCTTTATCCCAACAGAAGTATGCTATAGATTTACTCAAGGAAATTGGATTGCTAGGAACGAAGCCAGTTGATACTCATATGAATATTAATCCAAGCATTTGGGATGACATTGGAGACTTCTTCGAGGACAAAACTAAATAGAGACGACTTGTTGGGAAACTTATCTATTTGATAGGAACAAGGCATGTCATTTCCTTTGCTGTCGTTCTATGGATAAGCCTAGACAATTTCACTGGGATGCTACTATTCGAATTCTTCAATATATCAAGAAATCTCAATGGAGTGGATTGTCTTTTAAGAAGAATAGTCATCTTAAGATTGAAGGATATATGATGCCGATTATGATGGATTTAAAACTGACAGAAAGTCTATTTCTGAATACTGCACTTATTTAGGAGGAAAATTAGTTACTTGGCAAAGAAGAAACAACACACTGTTGCTAGATCTTTGGCTAAGACTAAGTATAGAGTTATGGCTCACACCGCTACTGAAATGATTGGGATAAAGAATTTACTTGAGGATTTGAGGTTCACGTTCAATGAACCTTTACCTATGTATTGTGATAACCAAGCAGCTATCTAATTGCAAATAACCAAGTGTTTCATGAAAAGACTAAGCACATTGAGGTTGACTGTCATTTTATTCGCGGGTGTGTGTTGAACAAAACTATTGCTACCCCGTTCACTTCTTCATCTAACCAGATTGGTGATATCTTCACCAAACCATTGGGCGGGAAACGATTCTCAAAACTTTATACCAAGATGGACATGATTGATATATGTTCTAGCTTGAGGGGAATGTTAGAATTTATTATTATAGAGTCAATACTAGTTAGGCCCATTATGATGTAACCCTAGTTTTCTACTCCCTATATATATGGGAGTCTCTTTTGTTATCAATATAACTCATTCTTTTTCATAAATGGCTCTGTATTTACTGCTTTACATATCTTGGCTGAAAGATTCTTAAAATAAAACTGCTGAGCTGAATTCCTAGAAATTGATGCCTTAAATAAATAAGCTTAGCTGACCCCATGACTTTAAAATTTGAGGTACCATTAGTAGCCAAGTTCTTGAATGTATTGACCGCCTTCCTAGTCAAAGTCAATTAAAACATGGGAGCATGATATATCTCTTTCTTGGGTTTTGCCTTTTATAAATCTTTGTAGATGCCATTTTTGCCGTCTCCTCCATTTATTGTCTTGTTAATCTCTTTCAAGTTTCTGCTAGTATAGTATTATTTTATCTTTCATCATTTTCCTGTGGATTCCTATAAGTTTTTTGCTTATAAATGTCTTTGTAGAATCACTTTTTTTTTTGGATTCACTTGCTCACAACCTCAATAACACTAGAAACATTCAGAGTTTCTGGTAGAAGCCTCACAAATTTATCAATTGTGTCCAGCCCTTTTTTTGGTATCAGTTATAAAATTGCACATCCTATTAAAGCCAGTAGATTTCTTGCTTGATATATTGTTTCTTATCAAAAGCCCATTCCTACTAATTGCAGGGTCAGCTATATGGACTTGAGATCTAATTGAGAGTGATAAATGTAATTTAACATTTGGTCAGTTTTTTTTTGTGGTGTAATAATCACCAGCTATGCTTTTGGAGAACCAAAAGGACACAAACATGAAAATATCTACATTAGCAAGGATTATATCATTTATAATTATAAGGTGTTCAAAATAAGCATTTAACAATTGTGAAGTCTTATAAATTGATAATAAGTCATCATGCTGGTTCTCACTGAAGAGAATGTCTGACAAAAATCGGGTTGTCATCGACCACTTACTAGTTTCTGATAAATATTTGCTTAAATCAGTGAAAACAGGACCAAGTATCGCAGATGCTGCTGTTGGAAGGATAGCACGAGGTACCAAGGTTTTGGCAGAAGGTGGATATGAAAAGTCTTTCAGAATACATTTGAAAACGCCCCAGAAGAAAAGCTACTGAAGTATTATGGATGCTACTTATCTACTTCTTCGGGTCCTGTTGCTGGAGTCATCTATTTGTCTGCTGCAAAAGTAGCATTTTGCAGTGATGATCCTCTTTCATACAAGGTACCTGAGTCGGAGGAGGTTCGTTGGAGCTATTACAAGGTATTTGATAGATTTTTCATCACTCCCTTTCGTGAAACATGCATCTGATTGTTATGTCTTCGAGTTATTCCTGTCTCCTGCTATACCTTTTCTGTTGTAAACTAGCCAATATGGAGGAAAAATCATTAGAGTGATTCTTTTGTAGTTTCATTGTTATCACATCAAAGGAGCCTTCTCCAAAATCTCAGTAGCCCCTATTTTAATTTGTACAAACAAGAATAGGACCTTACGTATGCACTAGTCATACAAAAGACATTTGATTAGTGACAGATCTTGTGTGGTTAAATATAGTTTGTTATACCAACAGTACTAATAATATTAGTAGGAGTCTCACTTGGCAATGCTCTTGCTGCATACCAATCCAACCAAATGACATAACATGATGAGAATCATCTGAACATCCACTAAGTGGGGCCTAGATTGGATCCAGCAAAATTTCCTCTCAGGAGCATTTTAGTGAAAATTGATGTTCTTATGAAAGAGCTTTTCTTGTCCTTATTTGGCTAAGCGAAACCATATAACATTCATGCTAAGACTTGGTGATATGTTTGACTTGGTTATAAGTTAGCAGGTTACGTGTCTCTTAAACACTCCATACATATGAATCTTCATGTTGTTATAATGATACCAAGTGGGCTTCCTATACCAGTTTAAAACTGTGCCAGAATATATGTATGCTTAGTTCGCGATGATCTCTTTTTTACAGAATTGCTTAACTTCTGAAATTTTTGTTCTCACACAAGTTTTTCCAGAATTGTCAATTTTTGAGCGTCCATTCTACTATATTCGTCCCGTACTATTTAGGCTAAGTCACCATAAAGACCATTGGCGGACCCAGAGGGGGGGCAGTGGGGGCACTGGGCCCCCCTGGGTCTTAAAAAATTACTAGGTATATATATGTATTTTTCATATAATTGTTAAAATAGATTAATATTTTTTGTTGTGGTAGAGTTGTATATTTTGTGTGATAGAGATATTGAATTAATTTTCCTTTTGTCATTATTGGTGTTAAGTTTTTTAGTATCTTAGTGAAAATATATTTACATCTAATTTTTGATGATATGTAAGTTATGAACAATACGACTTTTACTTGTATACAATTATTGTATTATTTGTATATTTTATTCTTTAGTTGAAAACTTGATATCTTATACCATTAAACATTTTCTACTATTATATTATTCTATCACTTGATGTTTATTTATAATGGCGCATGTATCAATAATTAGAAATATATTTTGCTTTTACACTACTATTAAGAACGAAGTTTAAATTGATAAAGTTTTGTTTGCGGTTCCTTCTTCATAATTTAGAAGATTGTAAATTAGAGTTCATTTCAAATATTATTATTATTTAGGTAGATGAAAGCATATATGTTTCATTTCCATCGGTTAATTGACATATCCATCCAAACTAAAAAATAAAAGAGAAATATTGTGAGATGGTCATACTTAACCTTTTTGATATAATATAATTTAAATAGAGTTATAATGGTATTAAAATTAGTATTTATTTCAAAATTTAATTTTAAAATCTTCTTATAGATTTATAAATTATATATTCCCTCCATCCACAAAAATTCATTTACTTATTTTTTCTTTGGGCCATCAACGAGAAACATTTACTTTCCTCTTACGGATATGATCCCACATAACCCCCTCATATGTTATGGGTCTCATTCTCCACTAATTTTACATTTAATACAATTTATTAAAACTTTTACCACTAAAATTTGTAAACGAATTTGGTAGACGAAGTGAGTAATTATTTGGACCCCCTAAATAAAATTTCTGGGTCCGCCACTGATAAAGACGATGGTGGAATGACAATGTTGCAGATGAAGTTTTTCCGTGGCAGAAAGCGGAGCGGCCCATGTTTATAAAATTTATTATTTGTTAGCAACATTGGTTATTATAGATTAGTATCGGTGGGATCTCATGCATGCACGGGCTTTGTTAAATATTTAAATAACTCCTCTTTTCTGGAGCATTGAAGAATAATTTTGAGTAAAGAACTTGATTGTATTGATCTTCTGAGGTGTTCTTGTTCTTTCATTAAGTTTCAGCTGCTGCTTTTGATCTCATTAGTAGAGCGAGTACTTTTTTTGCCTAATATTACCCTCGGCTCTATCAGACATCTATTCATCTAACTTTCAGATATCTAACGGTATGTGCATATTGGTCATTCGTGCAGGTGGTTATCACCTTGCAGCAGCTGAAAGCGGTTAATGCTTCAACAAGCAAAACAAACTCAGTTGAGAAATACATCCAGATTATTTCCGTGGATAATCATGAATTCTGGTTCATGGGATTCGTGAACTACGATAGTGCAGTGAAAAATTTACAAGGTGCGTTGCAGGCTCATCAGTCATAACTATTTGTAAAGACTATATAGTATTGTCTGCTGTGTTTGGAATCTTTGGAAGGCTCACATTTGAATGTTGTTGAAGATTGATTTCTTGCATCTAGGTCGTTAAGTTCATGTTTGTTGTGTACGTATGTATATCCGCAGCATTTGTTTATTTTTCCGTGAACGTAATTTGGCGGAGTAAATAGCATAATGTAATGTGGTGGCGACATATGAGTCAATGGTGCTCTGTAAATGAATTTCCTTGACTCTCTTTTTGCCCCCCTCGTTTCTCTTTACTTCAAAATTGCAAAGACGTGATGATGTAATATAATCCCGCCGGATGCCAATAATCGATGTATGTCATTTATATATATATATATATATAGGGTTGGATCCAGTGAGAATTTATCTTTTTTGAGAACTTGAGAACCATGCATAAGACGTTGAAGATAATGCACAAAACAGTATAAAGTTGTGCATAACGAAAACTTTTTAAAATTGTTGCACAACAAAATAATTTTAGAAAATTTTCGTTATGCATAATTTTATATCGTTTTGTGCATCATCTTCAACGTCTTATGCATGGTTCGCAGAGTTCAAAAAAGATATATTCTCATTGATCCACTCCTATATATATATATATATATGGTTGAGTTCACGTAGTACCCAAATATCGGTGTCGTAGTACACAATCTAGACCATACAATGTGTTCACGTGGACAGCCTAGATAAGTGACACGTGGCATGATGTTTTTTAATTTTCATTTAAGGGCAGGATAGTAATCATTTCTTCTTCTTTTTCTTCTTTGCTGCAAATTATTTTTATTCGACGGAGAATAAAGAGAAGTAGATGGCGATGATGGCATGGTGGAGGCGGTCGAGGCAGCGACAATGATGCGGTGGAGATGGTCGCGGCTGTGGCGTTCATGACGGTAATGGTTGGGCAGTGGTTGTAGCTGTCTGAAATTTAAGAAAAAACAAGAGGATTTTGAGAGAATGTTGAATGATCGAGATGGAGGATGACTATGGTGGTGTTTAAGACGAAGTTCACCAAAAACCGAAGAAGAGATTGTGTGTTATGGTGGAGTTCGCCGGAAATCGGAGAATGAGATAAATCGAAAAAGAAGACGGCGAGATGAAGATCCAGCAAAGAATATGCATACTAATGCACATAAACACATAAACAATGTGTTTGTGTGTGTGTTGGCCTAGTAGTAGAGTGGTTAATGTCCGAGGTCAAAGGTCTCGGGTTCGAGTCAACCGTGACGTAGCCTTTAAAATTTTTGTATTAAATTAAAAAAAAAAAAACAAAAAAACCAATACACATAAACATGCATATTACAAAACAGAAACATGCATACTATTAAACAATAATAAGCATACTACGAAACACAAACGTGCATGCTTTAAAACAGAAACTCATAGGTTTTTCATTCTCGATATCTCTCTTTCTCTCTTCTCCAATATGTACAAACATTTTTTTTGTTGATCATTTGTTATTTTTTCGAATTATAAAGCTAGAATTAATTAATCTAAATGAGAGAATAGATTTGGGATAAATCAATCTAATATGCATTTTTATGTTTAATATAATGCAGTTTTACGTTCATGCGTATGTAGTTTTTGGTTTTAAAACATACATGGTTTGTTTTTCTATATCACATAAAAAAAATGCAACTTTGTATTCATCCGCATACAGTTTTATGCATAACAATATGCAGTTTTATGTTCAATTGTATGCAGTTTTATGTTAAATTATATGCATGATTTGATTTTCTGTATTACATAACAAACTAAATTACTAATCTACACTTACGAGCTTAAAAATCCGAAAAAATCTCAACCATAGGATCTATGAGATGAGTGGATGAGATTGAGTACTACATATTACCTCGGGCCCGGGTACTATTTGATCAATTCTCTATATATATATATATAATATCAATTAAGTACTCTTAAATTTAATATTATGGCTATGTCAAACAAGTTAGACATGTATCTATAGGTGATGTTCAAATATTTTTTTTCTAGAGTTTTAGATCATTGTTTTTGTATGATCTAAAGTTGTTATAAAAAAATAATATTATTTAATATGTATATATGTAAAGCATTATATTGAAAACATTATTAAATATTAAGAAGTACTGTTCATATATCTTAGAAAATAAAGTTTCTAGTATAAAAATTTCCTATATATGTATATAGGGTATATATGTAGAACATAATTCTTTAACGGTTAATATATATTCCAATATTTATCATCTTGATTAAAATATCATTTAACTATATTGTATTTTAGTGTATAGGGTTATAAATAGTAAACACTAAGTCCCCTTCAAAAGTTTCAGAGAGAAACCTCATCGCCTGTTGTGCGATGTCGAGATTTTCGATATGGAACAAAATTGAACAAGTATGGTAAAATGATAAGGCAAATATGAAATATAGCTTTTGTATATTTTTGTTAATCTATGAACAAGATCTATATATCTTGATCATAAAAGAATTAAGAGAAAAAGAAAGAATCGGTGTGGATCGATAGATTTCTCGAAACAAACGAAAAGAGGAAACGAAAAATGAAGTTTGGAATATTTAAAAATAAATTAAAATTAAGATAAAAAAACGCCATCATTTGAAATTACAAACTACAAGTAATCCAATTTTAAATAAAGCAAAGCTAATCGAAAATGTCATACATCAAAGATGGATCTGCTTGCTAGGTTTATAAAAATATTTGATGATTTTCAACTTCGTATGATTAGACTCCACTATTTACACGGCGTTGTCAATAGTGGATGTGGTCTAAAGATTAGTTTACCATATAAAGTGTTGTGTTAATCTAGATTTTGGTTTTAGATAAATATAAATTATTGTAATAATATTATTATTTTTAAATTTGTAGTAAAATAGATACGTCCAAAGAAAATCAACAAGATGTTACGTAATTTTTCCATGATGCCCTAGTTTTCTCACACGAGTTTCCCGTGCAACATGGAAAAAAGCATAGACCATTCAATTGTTCAGTCGTCAAAAAACTTTAGATATATCTATTTTACTATAAATTGAAAAATGATACATCCTCCGTCCCCAAAATATATTTCTGTGAATTTTCGGTGCGAGTAGTAAAGATCTCACATTACTGTAGTATTAAATTAATAAGTGATGGATCACAAGTGGTAAAGTATGTAAAGAATTGGTGTTGTTGAGGATAATAAATAGGGATAGTGGTGCACCATAAATGGTAATAAGTATAAATAAAAGATGTAGCTAAGGATAATAAATAGAGAGTATTTTGTGAAATTTCCATAAACGAAAAAAGAAAAAATTTAGGGGACATACCAAAAAAGAAAATTATGAACAAATTTTAAGGACGAAGAGTGTATTATTGTAACACTTTATAAAAAATGTTTAAAATCATGGGTTGGTTGCTTGTGCACACCAACACACAATGAGAACCCCATAATTGTGTGTGTGTGTTGGCCTAGTGGTAGAGTGGTTAATGCCCGATGCCAAAGGTCTCGGGTTCGAGTCCACCGTGACGCAGCCTTTAAAATTTCTGTATTAATTGACCAAAAAAAAAAGAAGAGAACTACCCATAATTAATAAATTTATTAGTTAATTACTTAAATAACTACTTCTTTAGTCCCGCTAAAGTTGACTCGCTATTTTTGGGGGCGAGGATTAAGAAAAATATATTTTATATTTAATGTAGTGTGGTCCACTAGATTTTTGTATTATTATTTGCATATTTTAACACTAATTTAAAGCACAATACCCACATTCAAATTTTTGGGCACACATAACCAAATTCAAAAAATTCAAATAATGAGGCAACATTTTGATCTGCCAAAACTATTCTGAAATTTAAATAACACAAAATTGCGCCAAAAAAGGTAAAATCTGCATTCCATTAATTTGAAATTATGTACATTAGCAAATTCATATGAAATTCACTAAATTTCTTTTGCCTCTATAAATAAGATTACACAAGTGCTGAAACCACACTCAAACTACAAAAAATAAAATAAAAAATGAAAAAGATTCTTCAGATGCAAAGAAGAACTCGATTGTGCATTTCCTTCTTCAAAACAACCAATATGGGAAGCCATTGAAAGACAAGAAGAAAGGAGCAGTCTTTAAATTCTCCAGCCCGAGAAGGATAGTTACTCGGTTGTGGGCTGTAGCAAATAAACAACAAGAAAAATGTGAATACATCTACAAAATGCAAAATCAAATGCTCAAAGACAGAAGAAAGCTCATTTTGATGTTGAAATGATTCAGAGTTTGGATATTCAAAAGATCAACAATAAGGAAGCTAGCCACCGATATCAAGTGCAACAAGAACACAATGTGGAGATGGGTGAATAAGAGTCTAATCAAAGCTCACACAAGTGTTATTAAACATGATCTAACAACTCCAAACAAGTTATTGAGGTTAAGGCTTTCATTTGAAGCATTAGAGTTTGACATAATTGTAAACATACTCAAGTTTAAAAGCATGCACAACATAGTACACATAGATGAGAAATGGTTCTACATCACAAAAATCTCACACAGATTCTACTTGACACTAGGAGAGACAGAGCCCCACATAACATGTAAGATCAAAAAATTTATCATAAATGTGATGTTCATGTGTGTTGTCTATAGATCTATATTTTCAGATGATGGAGCTGTGATTTTTGATGAAAAATAGACATTTTTCCATTCACATAGAAAGTTCCCGCACAAAGAAATAGTAAAAATATGAATCCAGACACCTTAGAGACAAAACCAATTCAATCTATCACTAAAGATGTTATCAAAGAATACTTATTAATCAATCAGGTATGGAGACGAAATGCATTATGTATGCAATGCATGACTCATATGTATGGATTTGAACTAGTGTCCCTGAAATAGATCTTTATGTGTAATTTTTTTTCATGTGTAATGAAATTAGTAATTGAAAGTTTGTTGATCATTTATTACCAACAGATTTTATGGCAGTCAAAGTGGACTGAAGGTGCAAGCAATATTATATTCATACAATAAGAAAATGCAAGGCCCCATATTAAGGATAAGTGGCCTGAAGGTGCAAGCAAGATTATATTCATACAATAAGATAATGCAAGGCCACATATTAAGGACAATGACTTAAATTTTAGGTCAGCATCGACCCAAAATGGCTTTAATATTAGGTTAGTTCATCAACCACCCTACTCATGGGACACTAATGTCAATTATTTGGGTTGGTTCAGAGTATACAAACAGAATCAATGTGCTACAATGTTGACCAATTAGTCAATACAATGGTCTCATCTTTTGGTATACTATCACCACATGACATTAAACAAAGTTTTTTAAACTTACAAGGGTGCATGATAGAGATAATGAAGTGAGGGGGAAAAATTGCTACAAGATTCCTCCCATGTAGAAATGATGTCTTTTAAGACAAGATCAACTTTCAATTATCTTGGAAGTGCCATAAATTTTAGTAAGGGAATGCATTACTTACATGCGGAAAATGGAATGATAGATGTAATTGAAGTGCTAATGAATGGGTTGGGAATGCAAGCAAGGTGATCAAGAGCAACACAAGGCCAGTTTTTTGTGCAAAAATACAAAGGTTTTTTTTAATGTTATGCCTAGAAAACATGTATACAAATGTCAGACAAACTTGTTTAAGGTGTAAACATCATGTAAACAGCTTCAAAAATCACAATCTCTAGTGTTTAACATATCTCAATATGCACAATTTAAAGAACACAAAATTTAACATCATGCATAACACATAAATCTCATTCTCAACATGAATAACATCACTCATAAATATAGATTCATAAATCTTCATATCATCATCACATATATACTGATTTCGTGTGTATCTTCACATATATATATATATATATATAGGGGTTGGATCCAGTGAGAACTCATCTTTTTTGAGAACTTGAGAACCATGCATAAGATGTTGAAGATGATGCACAAAACAGTATAAAGTTGTGCATAACGAAAACTTTCTAAAATTATTTTGTTGTGCAACAATTTTAGAAAGTTTTCGTTATGCACAACTTTATACTATTTTGTGCATTATCTTCAACGTCTTATGCATGGTTCTCAAGTTCTCAAAAAAGATGAGTTCTCACTAGATCCAACCCCTATATATATATATATATATATATATATATATATATATATATATATATATATATATATATATATATAGGAGGTTAATATAAGAACCATCCTTAGTGTAAAAACAGAGAACCAATTATAGCCATTGATCTAGTTGAAATCTACGGTGCATATAACCTGCATGGCTTTCCAATTCAACTGCAAAATTAATAAATGCAGGGTAAATATGTAAAAGAAAAATCCTTCTGTAATAAATCCCGCAAACCAAGGTGGTAAATCATGACTTCTATCTTCTCTCTCATGAATGATTGATCTCATAATTTATTTGTTCTTCTTTCTCACACAAGGTTTAAGTCTGCAATTCAAGTTTGTATTTCTTTGCATAAACGGCCGTATGCCTTCTACAAGTTTGTATTTCTTTGCAAGACAAACTAAATGTTAAAATGATTGTGTTAAACAAATACGAAATGAATGCTTGATACTAAATCATGAATATGATGTACATTAATACGAAGCCAATGTGTCATACTATATCGCGAAAAGTGAAAATACAATTCATCTGGTGAAGACAAAACAAAATGAATATGATTGCATGTATACTGAATATTAAACAAATACGAAATGAATGTTTGATACTAAATACGAAATACTAAATACTAAATACATGTCATACTGAATATTAAAAAAATACAAAATGAATATTTCATACTAAATCATGAATATGATGTACATTAATACAGAACAAAATCTTCATCGTCCGAATAATGCCACAATTATAGCTTCCATAACCCATTAATACGAAGCCAATGTGTCATACGGAACAAAATCATGAATATGGAACAAAATCATAACCCATTAATACGGAACAAAATCATGAATATGATGTACATTAATACGAAGCCAATGTGTCATACTATATCGCGAAAAATGAAAATACAATTCATCTGGTGAAGACAAAACAAAATGAATATGATTGCATGTATACTGAATATTAAACAAATACGAAATGAATGTTTGATACTAAATACGAAATACTAAATACATGTCATACTGAATATTAAAAAAATAAGAAATGAATATTTCATACTAAATCATGAATATGATGTACATTAATATGGAACAAAATCTTCATCGTCCGAATAATGCCACAATTATAGCTTCCATAACCCATTAATTACGGAACAAAAAAAAACGGTTATGAATATGAATAAGATTGTATACGTACTGAATATTATGAAATATGGACAGACAACATATAAAAAGATTTTGAAAAAACATAATCTTCTACCGGATACAGCAACATTAAAACAATGCTTTGTATAATTTGGAAAATATGTTGAAATGGTGTTAGTGTTGATGAATAAAGTATATATTTAAACCAAAATGCAATAAAAAATGTATAGCTTTGGCATGCCATAAAATGAATATGCATATCCGATTAATGCCATAAATACATAAGTCAAATCCCAAAAATTATGCAAACAAAAAACGGAAAACAGTTACAGCATATGTTAAAATTACTTAATTAACCTTTACAATAATAGTTAATACTATCTTAACTCCTGTTTAACGGAAATATCAGCAAGTTCTAATTCCAATCACAACCGTTTATTTGTTGCAATCAACCATCATGATTGGTTCTATGTTTTTATGATAATTTTGGTTCTTATTTGAACCAAAGTCTATATATATATATAGGAGATGGATCGGTAGGAATAGATAATTTGGTAGGAAATAGGAATGAATCTGGGCCTTTGATTTGCTATATCAATGGTTGAGATTTAATTTTCGTGTGCTACAGGTTTTGTGTTTGTGTGCTACACGGATTATTGTGCAACACTATAACCCTTATGTGCTTCTGTATGAATGAAAGATGTGCTAAACTAATATATTTAGATATGTGCTACGAATGGATGAAATATGTGCTAAACTTTCATGCAATACATTAATTCGATTGTCTATACAATATGAAAGATATGCTACTATTCGTACTTTCGTACATTAAGAGCTTTCTCACCATAACCAACCCCTATATATATATATATATATATATATATATATATATATGTGTGTGTGTGTGTGTGTGTGTGTGTGTGTACACAAATATCAAAACTTCATCGCATCATCATACAGAAACCTCCACATTATCATGCATAACACCGAATTTAAAGTATCAACATAACTAACATTGAAACCCTAATTTAACACACATAACACATAAACCCTAAGTTTTTCACATCTCGTCTCAAATACTCACAGATGTGATCATCAAAACAAGGTATGCACATTCTTTCTATCATTTCAGCACTGATTTCTTACATCAACCACAAAGTGGTCTCACATCAAGCACAAGAACATACAATCGACTTAAATTAGGGAGATATCTCATCGATGTGAAGAATTTAGGGATCCAAATCTGCAACATCATCTCTACCACCTATCTCTCTGGCCGACGCTCGTATTCCATCGCAGCAATCCAAGCATCTTCTGAGTCGACCAATGGTAAGATGGGACGGAGAAATGAAATGCCATCTCCAATATGGGTGAGAGTGATTCATCACAAATATACGTGTCATCGCCATCAACAATCACCCCATCACTCATAATGGCCCAATCCTCTAGAATTTCCTGATGAAGGCAGTATCTAGTGTAGAGGATTGGGTTACAAAGGGCTTAATGTCGGAAGATCGCTTGTTTTCATCAATGCAACTTGGGGTGGGCGAAGTTTGGGTTTCAAACAGAAGGGAACGTGTTGTGTCTGGAGATAGGCCAGCTACAAAAAGATAGAGACGGAGGAGATACGCCGCCTCTGGCTCGAGATAGAGAGAATGAAGGAATGTTGGGGCAGATAGAACTAGGGTTTCGCATACAAGGGAGATCGGGAGAGATAGAGAGCATGAAGCAATGAAAGGCTTTTTGTACTACAATTAGGGTTGCCCTAATTCTAGTTGGGCTTGATTAGCTAGCCTTAATCAAGCCCTAATTCTTTCTACTTTTAGAACGGGCCAATATTAACGGAACAACCCGAAATAACATACAAGCCAATTTTAGTGGGATAGAGGAAGTATTATTTAATTAATCATTATTTAATTACTCCTAATTAAGATTTAATTAATGCTAAATAAGAATTAATGAATTCTATTTTGGGGAATTAATAAACATTAATTAAGATTAATAAATTTTAATTGTGAGTTAATAAATCATAATTATTTTTATTTTAGCAAGAGCTCATGGTGAGAGAGAGTTCACACAATTATTTGTCTAAAATAAAAAATCAAGTCAAAATTGATTAACTTTTAGCAATTACATTTAGGTACAAATAGATTAATATTATCACACTTGATGTCCGATAGCATTTTACGATAGTAATAGCGAGTTTTTGCCGGAATTTTTAGCTCGACAGAACCCTCTCTAGATGATATTCCAAGGTTGCCGGTCGATGAAGCTAAATGTGTAGGGATGAGGTACGAAAAGCTGTTGTTTCAAATGAACCACCCCCATAAGTATGGGCGTTGGGACCCGATGGCTTCATCCCAGTTATTTTTTCCCAAAAATACACGAGGATCTATTACTAAAGATGTTCTGAATGGAGATGCTGGTGACAAAGAAGGGAATAAAATTATTGGATATGGTGATTGATAAGTAGCGAAGTATTGAATGGTAACCCTTATCGTGAATCGTGTACGAACTGTTGAGCTCTCCTTTGTGATCAGCCGATGTGTTTACGAATCACTTAGTCTTAGACCATCCCGGGGTATTCTATTCGCCAAGGGTGTCCCCTCTCCTCCTTGTTTGTGATTTGTGCCCAAGGTTTATCTAGTCTTCTATTGTCTTTTGGCAAAACTCAAATATCACTAGTCGCAAGGTTCTTGCTTGCTGGGGTGTACAATTTATTTGCCATTTTCTCTTGATTTCTGTATTTCAACTTTCACCTACAATAAATAATATAATATTATAAAAATAATTTATCGAATATTTAAAGATACAAAATCATTAATAATCACATCAATATCAATATCTGACCTATTAATCTCAATAGATAAAGTTGACAAACCATTCAACCTAGATGTCTGGAAAAATAATTCCATGATATGTCTTTACAATTGAAGGAGAAATAAATCTATGGTAGGAGAGGTAGTGATATTGATGAGAAAAGAAAAAAAAAGACGTTGAGACTTGTAGTGATATTGATGAGAAAAGAAAAAAAAGACGTTGAGATGATGAGATATAAAGAAAAGAAAACGACGTTAAAATGAGAGAGCCTGTATAAATTATTCAGGTCAAGATTTAACACCGAATATTTGTTAAACCATCTTTATATATATATATATATATATATATAGAGTTTGGTTCAAATAAGAACCAATTTTAACGTGAGAACTAAGAACTACGAAAACAAAATGAATATGCTATGAAAGTTAATGAATACTCTGCGAAAGTTAATAAATCCAAAAATTCGGAATTTTCACCAGGGTTCGAATCCCATGAGAGACGAAAATTCTATTTTTTTTATTCATTAACTTTCGCAGTGTATTCATTTACTTTCATAGCATATTCAGTTCTCACGTTCGCACAATAAGAATGGTTTTTACGTTAACCCTATATATATATATATATATATATATATATATAGGGGGAGGTTAATATAAGAACCATCCTTAGTGTAAAAACAGAGAACCAATTATAGCCATTGATCTAGTTGAAATCTACGGTGCATATAACATGCATGGCTTTCCAATTCAACTACAAAATTAATAAATGCAGAGTAAATTTGTAAAAGAAAAATCCTTCTATAATAAATCCCGCAAACCAAGGTGGTAAATCATGACTTCTATCTTCTCTCTCATGAATGATTGATCTCATAATTTATTTGTTCTTCTTTCTCACACAAGGTTTAAGTCTGCAATTCAAGTTTGTATTTCTTTGCATAAACGGCCGTATACCTTCTACAAGTTTGTATTTCTTTGCAAGACAAACTAAATGTTAAAATGATTGTGCTAAACAAATACGAAATGAATGTTTGATACTAAATTATGAATATGATGTACATTAATACGAAGCCAATGTGTCATACTATATCGTGAAAAATGAAAATACAATTCATCTGGTGAAGACAAAACAAAATGAATATGATTGCATGTATACTGAATATTAAACAAATACGAAATGAATGTTTGATACTAAATACGAAATACTAAATACATGTCATACTGAATATTAAAAAAATACGAAATGAATATTTCATACTAAATCATGAATATGATGTACATTAATACGGAACAAAATCTTCATCGTCCGAATAATGCCACAATTATAGCTTCCATAACCCATTAATTACGGAACAAATTTCATAACCTTATGAATATGAATAAGATTGTATACATACTGAATATTATGAAATATGGACAGACAACATATAAAAAGATTTCGAAAAAACATAATCTTCTACCGGATACAACAACATTAAAACAATGCTTTGTATAATTTGGAAAATATGTTGAAATGGTGTTAGTGTTGATGAATAAAATATATATTTAAACCAAATAATGCAATAAAAAATGTATAGCTTTGGCATGCCATAAAATGAATATGCATGTCCGATTAATGCCATATATACATAAGTCAAATCCCAAAAATTATGCAAACAAAAAACGGAAAACAGTTACAGCATATGTTAAAATTACTTAATTAACATTTACATTAACAGTTAATACTATCTTAACTCCTGTTTAACGGAAATATCAGCAAGTTCTAATTCCAATCACAACCGTTTATTTGTTGCAATCAACCATCATGATTGGTTCTATGTTTTTATGATAATTTTGGTTCTTATTTGAACCATATATATATATATATATATATATATATATATATATATATATGGTTCAAATAAGAACCAAAATTAGCATAAAAACATAGAACCGATCATGATGGTTGATTTCAAGAGATTTACGGCTGTGATTAATATTAATGTAACATCAGTTTTTCCTTTAATACATAGTAATCGATAGGTTTAAAGGTTAACAAAGTAATTTTGAATAACGTTTGTAACTGTTTTCAGTTTTTTTATGCATAATTCATGGGATTATGGAGGCTGTAAGTATGGCATTTTATCCGATAATGAATTTGTTATATATGGAGTGCAATATCTATACAGGTTTTATTGCCTTATTTAGTTTAGATGTATATTTTATTCATCAACGATATCTTTACTTCATCATATATTGCAAATTATATAAAACATTGTTTAATGATGCATCATACGGTAGATTTTTTTTGGGTTCGAAATATATTTTATCAGATTGTCTGGGCATTATTCGTCATTTATGTACTTAATATTCACTATGTATACAAGCATATTCATATTGAAAACCGTTTTCGTTCCGTAATTAATGGTCTATAGAAGCTATAAATAAGGCATTATTTGTATGATGTAGATTTTATTCACATCGTGCCAAAATCTATACTGATTTTATTGGATAATTCGCTGTATATGTTATATCTTATTCATCAACTACAACATCACTTCAACATTTTGTGCAAATTAGTCACAACATTGATTATCGATGGACACTTCAGTAGATGGTTGGTTATGTTTCTTCCATTTGCTTATATTTTTGTGCAGTTGCTTAAATCACCATTTATGTTATTATTATTCAGTTGGGATACATTCATATTCATATTTGTAAATGTTGTCGTTGTGTAATTCATGGTATATCGGCGATTTTACTATTGAAGTATTTTGATGTTTAAAATTTTCTTCAAGGTTATTCAAATATACACCGATTTTTCGAAATTAGTTTCGTTTAGATGTGTTTTATATTCATCAAATCCAATATCAATTCAACATATTATGCTCATTAATCCAAATATTGAATAATTTGGATATGAATGTAGATGGTTGGTAACTGTTTTGAATTTTACTTAAAAAATTTTACATGCATAATTCAAAACTATATACTTAATATTCAGTAGATTTGACTGCAAATTCATTTGATTGTATTGCACAGATTCATTGAAGTTTTCCCGGTTTCGTGATATATATATGAATCTTTTTGTTTAATGTGTGGCAAATATCATACAATGTTATTGGTCGATTTGATTTACATGTTAATAGTAATCGTCAACTCCAGCATCACATCAATTAAATTATGCAAAACAATGTTAGTGATAGATATTCCAGTAGATGGTTTGTGTTTGTTGGAACTTCATATATAATATTGCGTGTGTTTAATTCGTAGTATTTTACATCATATTCATTTTTTTGAATGACACATTCATTTTAACATCTAGTTTGAATTGCGCTTTTTCAATATGTTGTAGACGAAGTAGCTGTTGAGAATGGTGTTGTCTGTACCCCAGAATGTGATGATTCATTGAGACCAAGATTAGGTATTTCTTTTAGAACTATTGAGGAGGCCGATTGTTTTTATAAGGAGTATGGCGCTGCATGTGGGTTTAATACACGCAAGAGTACATTGAAGCGTCTAACCGTGACGATGTTCGTATTAGGTACTTTGTATGTACTCGTGAAGGTAAAAAATTTAATGTATCTGGTTGTGAGGCTGTAAAGCGAAAACGTAGGAGGTCGTCTTGTAGGTCCAGTTGCATGGCTCGGATTGCACTGAAATTTGATGCAGTTTTTGGATACGTTATATATAAGTTCATCGAGGGTCATAATCATGAGATGGTACCTAATGGGTATCGTCATCTTATGAAAGTTAACAGAAATCTTGATTATGGCCACCAAATATTTCTTGCGAAATGTGCAAAAGCTAATGTTGGTGCTGCGAAGAGTTATCGTATTTATAAGCAATTTATGGGGGATCTTGAAGATGTTGGGTGTACAAAGACAGACTTCAAAAACATGTCTCGTGATATTAAGTCTTTTGCAGTTGGAATTGATTCAGAACTATTGCTTGAGAAACTTCGGCGGTTACACGAGAAAGACTCCCGTTTTTGCTTTTCGTATGCTATGGACTCGGATAGCAATTTAACTAGGCTTTTTTGGGCGGATGTTGATGCTGTGTCGTTTGATGCAACATATAATACCAACAAGTAAGTTTCTTGCAACGAAGTATAGTGAATTAATTGATACAATAAACGAATAATTATTCTTTATTATTTTTTTATCGGCTGTTATATGAATGTAAAATGTAAACTATTTTTCTGTTATGAATATTAAGTTTGTAAAAATTGAATCATATGAGTTAATAAAATAAATCAATATATATCAGGTATTGTAAATTTATTGTGTATATATTCCATGAATGTATATACTTGTTTGTACTGTTACGGGTTATATACTATTGAATGCCATACAGGTATTGTATGATATTTGCTCCTTTTACTGGGAAGGATAATCATGGTAAGTGCGTCAACTTTGGAGTTGGATTACTTGCACGTGAGGATACAGAGTCTTACGCTTGGTTGTTGAATAAGTTTATTGAGTGCATGGGAGCTGCCCCCAAGATGTTGATAACAGATCAGGATCTTGGTTTGAAATCGGCTGTTGAAAAGGTACTTCCCGACACACGTCATTGCTTTTGTATGTGGCATATAACCAAGAAACTTAGTGAGAAGTTGCATGTGGCTTTGAGGGATAGTGATGATTTCATACAGAAGTTTAATGATATTGTATGGACTGATTCTGATGAACCTATTTCCTTTGAGTCTAAATGGTATCAACTTATGTCGGATTATGGATTATTAGGTCATAAGTGGTTCGACGATATATATGAGATGCGATCATACTGGATCCGTGCTTATTTTCGTGATTTTCCAATGAGTGGTCTATTTAGGACAACATCATTATCGGAGTGTGAGAACAGTTTTTTTCGACGTTACTTGAACAAGAATTCAAATCTTAGTGATATGTTCATGTTATTCGAGATTGCAATTGAATCCCAGCGTGATGATCATGATAAATTAACATTGGCTGATAAATCATCATTCCCCGATACGATTACCAAGCTTGAGATTGAACATCATGCTGCATCTGTGTACACTAATAACATATTCTTGGAGGTTCAGAAGGAGATTGAAATCGCGTTGATGTTCTGTAACATTCAAAAAGTCTCTAAATCAGATTCTGAAGCAACATATTACGTGGATGAAGATGCCATATGAATGTTCAATGTAACAATGAATGTTGCGAATGATTTTATTTCATGTTCGTGCCTTCTTTTTGTTCGGAACGGATTGATTTGTAGACATATATTTGCGGTTATGGGGTTCAACAAGTATAAATCAATACCAGATAAATATATAGTGAAAAGGTGGACCAATGAAGCATGCTATATTTTTTATGGTGTTGGACAGAATAGTTATGCAGCTGGTGTGAGTGGTCAAACTAGATCAAATGGGGGATTGTTTACATTGGCATGTAAATGTATTGGAATCGTTGAGGGGGATGTTAATCTTACACAAAATCTTAGGGATATGCTTGTGGAGTTCTGCGCTTCTCATGTAGAAGACGAATTGTCCATGTCATCAGCAAAGGGGAAGCAAAAGGTTATTGAGCAATACTATGGTTCGTCTGTTCCAAACCATATTTCTGTGTTGCCACCCAAAGTTGCGAAGACAAAAGGGAGTTGTAGTAGGATAAAGTCAAGGAGGAAGCCTCTATTTTAAAAGCTAACAAGCCCATGCGTCTCTGTAGGAAATGTAACACTTATGGGCATCATGATTCCAGGAATTGTCCGGAGGTGATTGATGGAAATCAATAAAAAATTTAGTTGATAGGTTTAATACATTTATTTGTTGATTTTGCTTCAGTATTGAGGGTGAGCTGTTTTCTGTTTTTCTCATTGGGATATACAATGTATTTTCACTGGGATATATTCACTTAGGATTTCATTGAATTCGATATAATTTCAGGTTGTCATTCACTGTTGGCTGTAATGCGTTCAGACACTTGAGTATAGTATGCATCCAGACAATCAAATATTTTCAGTTGTTTAGTTTCAACATTTGTAGATCTAAGTTTATACATTTAAATTATTGCTGACTCATTTGTTGCGTAATTCATAATACAAACCAGTGATTGATGATTGATACTCCAGTATACGTTTTGTCATGTGTTATTCTGTTTTGATTGAAGTTTTGTATGTGGTTCATTCGTAATTTACGAACTTAGTATTCTGTATGGATGCGATAGCATACATATTCATAACCGTGAGTTGTTGCGTAATAAGTTGTTTATGAAAGCAACAATTATTGCAGTAATCACTTCAATATGTTTTCCAAATTATATAAGACTTTGATTAATGATCCATATTCCGGTAGAAGGTTATGTTTATTCGATATCTATTTATGTGTTGTATTTGCTTAATTCGTAACTTGTGATTTTAATATTCACTATGATTACAACCATATTCATATCCATACCCGATGTTGTTCCGTAATTCATTGTTTATACGTTATGAATCTTTAGTCTGTATAAATGATTATATTAGTAAAATATAATAGAAACATACCATCAATAATGATGGTTGATTGCAATAAATAATCAACAAATATTGCAGTAACCACTTCAACATGTTTCCCAAATTATATAAGATTTTGTTTAATGATCCATATTCCGGTAGAAGGTTAAGTTTATTCGATAGCTATTTACGTGTTGCATTTGCTTATCACGTCACTTGTGTTATTAATATTCACTTTGTAAACAACCATATTCATATCCATAACTGAATAATTCAGTTATTCATATTTTATACGTTATGAATATTTAGTTTGTATAAATGAAGTATATATGTTAATTGTAAATATGAATACTAATCATAAATATGAAGATGTAATTGATACAACGAATTAAATTGTCCTGATTCCGACCCCATACAGTCAATAGATGTAAATGATACATTATGATTGATCAAAAAAATTATTAAAAATAAATAAATTTAAACTATTTAACATAATACTGTAAAATCGTATAATAAGTTTAATCAACAATTCAACATTTATTGTCACATCGTCCTTCACAATATTTGAAATGAGATTCTAAATTTAAAGCTACAGTTTCAATGTCTTCACCCCATTAATGCATCTTCAATCTTGAAGTTTGGAGTATCGAGCATCTCGTTGTAGTAACATTGTGCACATAGTGTCACAGCGTGCTTCACAACATTTGAATCCCAACTCAGAAGAGCTACGCAATATCGTGCTCTTAGTACCTTCAGTTGCTTTGCTGATTTTGCCAATATGCCTCCTGTCCAACTATTTTGAGGTTGGCCCATATATGTCTCCATATGTCGCATCATGTAGATAGCTGTGTCTGACACATTTTTACTATCACCCCACTTGACACAAAAAACTACGGGTTGTGCTTTACGGACTAGATTCCCTTTCTGTGTTTGATTTTGATAGCTCAGATGGTTACGCTGTAAATACATATAAAACATATTTTACAAATTAATAACATTTTTTTTATAAATTCATGTGCAGAAGAAAAAAACTCACCATATCCAACACAATCCATCCATACTTTTCTAGATTGCAGTCTTGATGTGTTTCATTTTGACTATCGATAATTACAACCTTTCCCATCCGTGCATCAACAGCAATCAGGTAAAACATATTCTCTTGGCACACCGGAAATATATACTGCGTTTTGTATATGATGATGATCGTTTAACAACGAAACCTCTAATATAATAAATAATCATCACATACCATGTTTATCATGTTATGGTCGGTGTGGTCATAATCTGCCATTTCTCTGCCAATGTGATAGAAAAATAATTCCTCCCGGCTCTGGTACTTGGCGGCGTTTGGTGGTTGGGACATGACATTATTCTGTTGTTGATTGTAACAAATTATTCATTGTATTTATGAATGAAATGATAAAATATAACGAAGTGATTCATAGTATACAATGATGTTTAATATGTTAGATATATCTTACACATATTTTCGTTGACGCGAAGAAACGAACCAGTGATGAGGGTGCACGATACTTTTCTTTCTGATTCAAGAACTTACTCCAAGCATCAACCACATTGCATCCAACCATATTTCCTTTCCGAAGGGTAACCATATCAAATCTTCTTAGCTCAATTCCCCCATAATCAAACAATAATTCCTCTCTGAATAATAAGAATAATACTAATGTGAATCAGCATCATTATTATAATAACGGCTTTAGGATAATATAATTATCAATTAACAAATACATACTCCTCATCGGAATTGTTATGCATTGCAAATAATGCAATCTCTTCTTCCTCCTTTGTTAACTTTTTGCTTGGATTTAATTTCCTTTGCATGTAAGGTGAGCAAATAAACTCAATTGGTCGTAATGTAGTCCTATTACTACACCGACTTGCACGTATCCCATCTCCCACAATGGTCTCCTGCAATTCTAATGTTAAATAAACTAAAAAATAATATAATCTATTTTATATTTACAAATTACACACCTTACAAACTGATATGCCATTATCCGGATGCACAACATCTTTTCTTCCACCTGATAACTTTGCATTTGGATACACCTAATATTTTATATTTCCAAGATACTGATTAATAAATGAAATATATACTTAGCAGTTAAATATTTCAGAGTTATACCATTGTTTGTGGGTGTATGTTCTCTTTATCGCCCTGCAAGTTGGGAAAACCAATGGGGGTGTTTTGTGGATGAGGCTCTATAAATGTGTTACCAATCGTTTTGCAGCCCTGAAATATCTGAGTAGTGACAACACTTAAATTTTGATAATGGCATAAAAGTATGCAAAAATTATGCATTCATTTAATGTTACAATATTTAAAATGAAATATTATCTATTCATTTCTAATATGAAAAGATGCAAAAACATTTTTATACGCCCCTAACACAAGCACACGAATAACTCCAACTTTAAAGTACATCGTATGCACAAAAACTAAAATATTCACACCTTAATTATGGTGAAAACAGACAAGCCAAATAAATTATAACATTAAATTGTGATTGCAAATATTATATATTGTTACACCACATTCAAAACATTCACTATGAATATTCATTTGGAATGAGGCTTTATTCAAACATTACTGCCAATATTATAACGGGATATTGTTTTTTTCTATAGGTACTGATGCATTCACATAACTAAAAATACACAAATTCAATACTTAACAACATACATATTACACACCTTACTCACGATAAGGATATTATTGTGATGGACAACATCTTTACATCCACCGGAAACCTCCTGGATAATGGCAACATATAAATAGTTATTATTCAGTATATTATCAGTATTGATAAATCTATAAATTAAAACGTGCACCTTCAATCTAATGGTTAACGGCAACATATGATTTTTTGGCAATAGTACAAAATGGTATATATTCATTTAAAAGCAGTTATAATGCATTTAGAACAATGACAATATTTAGCTGTTAAATATCCCAGAATTATACCATTGTTTGTGTGTGTATGTTCTCTTTGTCGCCCTGCAAGTTGGGAAAACCAATGGGGTTTTTTGTGGATGAGGCTCCATAAATGTGTTACCAATCGCTTTGCACCCCTGAAATCTCTGGGTAGTGGCAACGGTTAAATTTTGTTAATGGCATAAAAGTATGCACTTCATTATGCATTCATATAATGTTACAATATTCAAAATGAAATCTTACTTATTCATTTCTAATAGGAAAAAGATGTTTAAAGTAAATCTTATGTACAAAAACTAAAACATTCACACCTTAATTCGGTGAAAACAGACAAGCCAAAATAAAAATTATAACATTAAATCTTAATTGCAAATATTCTATATTTTTACAACATATTCAAAATCTTCACTTTAAATATTCGTTTATAATGAGCCTATATTCATAACATAACTGTCAATAGTATAACGGGATATTATTTTTTTACTATAACCACTGATGAATTCACATAACTAAAAAAACACAAATTCAATACTTAACAACATACATATCACACACCTTACTCACGGTTAGGATAGTATTGTGATGCACAACATCTTTACGTCCACCGGAAACCTCTTGGGTAATATGGCAACATATAAATAGATATTATTCATATACTCATATATATAACCAAGACATGCACATCTCATTCTGGTAATAACCCACTAGGCAAACAAAAGAATATTAAAATGTACTTGCACATTCGACACACAAGCTGAAACATCCCAACATATATATTACACACCTTACTCACTGTTAGGACATTATCGCGATGCACAATATCTTTACATCCACCTGAAATCTCCTGGATCATGACAACATTTAAACTTTTTACATATATATCAAATTATATTATTCATTTTAATATCAGTGTGTATGCAACTTAAAAAGCAAAATATTCATTTACTACCGTGCAGGAAAAAAATAATCAAACTGAGGCTGCAACATAACAATATGTCAATTTTATTCATCAAATATTCAAAGTTATATGCTAATATTTCAAACCATTGATTTATGATTTATACTCCAGAAGACGTTTGGTCATGTCTCTTCATACACATAACCAAACACAAGCTGCATAATAACAGAAATAACACCCAAAACAAAACAATAACATAAGACGTGCACATTTCATTGGACATAACACGTGCACATTTCATTGTACATAACAACACCCAAAAACAAAACAATAACATCACATTGTACTTGTACACAAACTTTCAATGGAATCGTTATCAAAATGCCGTCATGTTCACCTGACCCAATTACCCCAACTTTAACCACCTGAAGTTCAAAAAATTAATTGTACAACCATATCGAATTTACTTCTTTTTTTTCCTACCATACGTATTCAGAACCTTACTGGACTTCATAAGAGTTTCACTCACCTCCGCTTTATCAACCAATTTACTTCCCTCCAGATTTCCCATATTGATCGCACCCAGATTAGATGGTTCTGTTGCGCGTGCCTCCTTTGTCTTCTTTGCCGACTCTTTCAAAATCTCCTCGTCGATTTTCTTTTGCACCAAATCGTCAACCCAATATTCATCCTCATTATCTTCAAAAGTCGGAAAAGTCCGATCGTGCCCACCATACGCCGGCGATCTTGGGTTTGTAGGACGAACAAATATTGAAGCATTCTCCGCTGCAGCAACTACTACCTTGTACTCATCGGTAACCATCTCGAAATCTGGTGCAGCCTCAATCAGACAGAAAATTGTGTCTCTAGTTTTGTGATATATCTCTAGTTGCTTCATTATTTGAACTGCACAACTCTCCACCTCTTAGTCATTTTTTTCTGGATTCTCAGCACCTGCTTCATTTGGATGAACTTGTGCATTCATAGCAGTCGGGATCTCTATAGGGTCATTTATGTGACCTATACCAAAGCCCCCGTAATTGATCTCTTCTTTTTCCCTCATCAAAAGTGTAGAGCTTGCCCAATTACAGTATATAGGGAACCTCCTTTGCATAATATCATATGTGATACTAATTCTATCACAGTAGAATAACTGCAATATCAACAATATTTATGAATGTTAGTATATTAAATACTTCAAAAAATGAAGCACATTCAGGATTTAATACAAAATCATAGATTGCAGATTAAATGTACTAACCACAGGAACAACACCGGTCCAGTGAACATTTGTACAGTGTCCCTAGACCAAACACGTTTTCCAGATATCAAGCTCTGCATAACATAATCAGCCCAATTCCATTCCTGTATTTCATCCATGTTCACCAGACTCTTCATTATATGCGGAACAACCTGGCCACTTTTCGGACTCTCTATTAGAGTTGTACATATTAGTATTATGAAGTGACGTTTGAACCATGACCCCCCATCTTCACAACCAAGTATCGCATCAACAATCTCTTGCACAAAAATTCTTGTTTTCCCGAATATTAGCTTCCATTCTTCATACAAGGCCGTGGACTCAGACGGTCCATTAAGTATATCTTTCTGTTTCCATTCGGGAATCCATACACTCGACGTACGTCATCCTCCGTAACAGGCAAACTCCGTCCATTTCCCAACTGGAGTTCTCGACTTCTCCAGTCAAATTGATTAACAACCCAATAACCTAGATAATTGGGCAACCTCTTGATATTCAAGCTAAGCAAACTCCCAAATCCCATTTCTTCTACTGCTGCACCTTGTCTTGTGTTCAACCTTTGAACTGCGTTGAACAAACATTTCGGGCTTGTGCGCGTATACAGTGATGGATAATCATTTCGTGGCTTCACTGCTAGCTTCGTGTATCTCATCTTTTTTTCTTGCCGAATTGATACCACAACTTCATCGTCCTTGTGTTGTCCAACCTTTGGCTTCTTTGAGGCAATATTTGTCGGTATATCAAAATCAGTGTCACTATTTTCCACAATGGTATCAGCTACTTTTGGAGCTTTTGAAGCCCTGTTTGATTGCGGAACGAGCTTCCTCTTGGCCACAGCTACACATTGTACATAGTAGTAAGTATGAAAATACTTCATACTCATCACAAGATTTATATACTAATAACTTCAGCATGTACATAAAAAATAATCAGCATTATAAATTACATCAGATTCAGCCACCACGAACTTCATTTTAAAAAACCATTAATATTCACTACACCTATGGTACGTAATTTGGTATGTCGTATAGAGTACTGTTATATGTGTAATGTCATAAATATATTGTATATTTGTAAACTATAAAATGTAAACTATAAAGTCAGTGGTCGGATTTGATACCCGGTTTATTGTTCGATCGAACAACCCCTTTTGAAGAAGATGCTTTTGTAGTATTTGTTCCTGCACAAAATTACCATTTTAGGTATAGCTGTAACTAATAATTGAAATGTACAACATAATTCAAAAACAAAAATTTTCGCTATTCATTTGCTTACCACATTAGATTCATTCATATAAACCATACACATATTAAATATAATCTATGAGTTTTTCTGTTTTTTTTTCTAATGTTTCTGAGATCCTAAATTCATTTACTAATATTGTTGAACGCTATACTGAAACATTCAGTAGAAAATGTGCAATTGTATATCCATTTCAATTATTTAGTGTGCCATACCCTATGTGTATTCACGAAAAACTGATGTCCATATACATAATTATGTATTGTCAAATTTATCAATATATAGAACATAAGCTTTATCAAATACGTTAATATTCGGATTTGATACCCGGGTTAGTGTTCGCTTGAACAACGCCTTTTGAAGACGATGCTTTGGAAGGATCAGTTCCTGCAAAAAAACAAAATATTAGGTCCGGCAAACTACGAAATTAATCTTCGGATCTGATACCTGGATTACTTTTCGATCGAAGAATGCCTTTTGAAGACGATGCTTTCATAGTTTCTGTTCATTTAGAAAATTTCCAGGATCAAGTAAAGTTTTAACTAATGTCATAAATATACACATAAATGCATATAAAGATATAAGTTATTCATTTGTTTACACCAACAGATGCATACACAACAAAAATACAATGATACACTACAAATATTACTGTATCATTTGTTCTAAATATATTTTCTACATTGGTTGAATGGTATACTGAAACATTAAGTAGCTAACAAATATGTTATATACATTACAAAGATTTAGTGTGTCATACCATATATATACTCATGGAAATTTACACCCATTTACATACTTATGTATTTTCATGTTCATATTGGACATAATCTTCATAATGTACAATATGACCTATAAAACAAACACATATTCATTACTTAATATGTTATGTCATATATGTTTATGTTATTTGTTCGACAGTCATATATATATATTTAAAATACTCAAACTATAGAGATATAATCTTCGGATTTATTTACATGGTAGATTGTTCGATTGAACAATGCCTTTTGAAGACGATGCTTTAGTAGTTTCTGTTACTACATAAAATTTCAATATCAAGTAAACTTTGAACTAATATCACAAATGTACACATAAATGCATCGAAAAGCTAACGTTATTCATTTGTTTACATCAACAAATGCATACATATCAAATATACAGTGATACAAAAAACTATAACTCAGACATTTCTTAAAAAAAAAATTGCCAAATTTGGTGAATGGTATACTGAAGAATTAAGTAGACAACAAATATGTTATATACATTACAATTCTTTAGTGTGTCATAACATTTGTATTCATTGAAAATTTAAATCCATTTACATACTTATGTATTTTTACATTTCATATAGGACACAAGCTTCATCATGTAAAATTTCATCTACAAAACATGGTATGTTCATTACATAATATATTATGTCATAGAGGTTTGTGTTCTATATCTGAAGTAATAACTATAAAAAATTAAATGCAGGACATTAAATTATATTGTTCTTTTTTGTACTTGGTTTTTTGTTCTTTCGATCCATGCCTGCTGAAGACGTTGCTTTACTACTAATTGCACCTGAATAAAGAAAAATAAAATAGATATTTACCTAACAAAGTTACAATAAATCAAACATCATCATAATCATATAAAGTCTGAAGTGTATTGTGATATATTAATGAATAAAGTGCTTAATAATCAATTGAAGTCTAAAGTGTAATGTGATATCTTTTTTTGAATATAATTTGGTGGCATGAACGGGATACCTTTACTAATATTGTCCTAAATATTCAGAATGTCAACATAGTTATGCAGAAGAATACTTACAAATACTACAACCACCAACTATTTTGTTAAATGGCCAAAATATAATAGAAAGAGACAACATATTCATTATATTAAAGAACACATGCTGATAAAAGTTATAATCTTTGATACTAACATTAAAAAGGATATGTCATTCCTTTTCATAGTACATAACAACCTTCAACAACTTCTCGAATAATTCATACAACAAGAAAGGCAAACTACAAAATTTATAATAAACTTCACCATAAAGCAACAACTCTTTTGGGACCACTTAAATTCATCAACTACATATTATTTTAGTATAAAATTCATAACAGAACTATAAATTAACACAAACAAGATTGGGACCACTTAGATTTATCCAATAAATGATACAACAGTAAAGGAAAACTAAAAATTTTCATACCCAAATCCACTCAAACAATAACCAACTAGTTGATGTAATGTCGAAACATACAAACTCAAAATAACGTCATATTCATTCCCTGAGTTTCAGAAGTCAATTGAAGAAATTTTTAAAAATGGGCGTTGTGATTCATTTCATATAGTTTAGAGTTTTACCAAAAAAAATTGGTACCACTCCCTTTTTTCGTAGCTTTATATACAAAAAGGGCAAACCAAACATTGTTCTTATCAAATATTTTTTTCAATACAAAATGAATACTCCATATTATTAAACAAACCTTTCCTCGATTTGAATCGCATGATTCAATGTACACGCATAAAATATTGGTTCAACATTCGAAGAGCAGTAACAACTAAAATTTTGGATAAACATTCGAACAGCAGTAACAACTAAAATATTTTTACAGTGTTGTTCAATGGTTCATACCTGCGCCTCTATTCAGTGATTTCCAAGTTCCTCTCGGCGCCATTTAGTATGAATAATGCAAGTCGAGAGTTAATGAATCAGTAATAAATGTAGACATATCAACCGAGTGAGAGAAAGATATGGAAGCGATTTTGTGTATCTTGATTCTCGGGATTAATTATCATTCAATGCCCCATTTACTTTATTACCCTTCAGTCCATTTTACAGAAGCCGTTTAGCACTCTACCGAGGAAGGAATTAATATCAGCTGTGGACCGTAGATTCATGTTTAATCAATGGATATACTTAGTTCTATGTTTTTACACTAAGAGTAGTTCTTAGGATAACCCCTCCCTATATATATATATATATATATATATATATTAATGAATTCATATTTATATGAGTCCCTTTGAATTGGGTCTAAAAAAATAAAGAGTAATATTTTAAATGTAATGTCAATTTTTTCAATACATATATAACACTCTCTCCATTCTGCTATACTTGACTCGTTACTTTTGGACACGTGGACTAAGAATGATTATGTTTTGGATATAAATTAATGTTTGACACGAAATTCGAAATATTTTTTAGTATGAATTAATCAAATTTTTGGTATATCCAACAATAACGGGACAGACCAAACAAAATATGGACCAACATTAACGAGATAGAAGAAGTAGTAAATAAAAGAATGAGCCCTTGTATCCTAGACCTTAGGCCATTGCACTCCTGGCCTATTCCTAGGAAAATTCTTACGCGGCAAAAAGAAAAGCAGGCTGGACCTAGTAGGGGCAGAAGAAGGTGGACGACAGGCCACCGATGAGTGGGCTCGAGCGGGGTCCAGCCCGCCTCGAGTCGCGACCTCGTGGTCGCCTGAGTACAGGTACCGCCCCAAGCTTGGTCGCATCCTCCCGAGTGCGTGACGTCTTCTTTTTAGATTTGTTTGCTTCAATCGGTGACCGACTTGTGCATCTCCTTTTTCGAGGTGGGAGTTCGATGATGGGGGCCTGCTGCAGCCTTGCTGAGCCGCAGGTCGCCGCGGCTTGCTTGAGCTCAGCCCGGCAAGAGGCTACAGAACGGAAGCAGGCTGCGCGGGCGAAGCCGAGACCGCCACGTCACGAGGGCGGAAGCCGGGCCAGGCTTCGAGGCCGGAGGGCCGGGAGGCCGCCCAAGAAGCCATCACTGGCAGGCCGGCCGGGAGGTCGAGGAGGGCTGAGGAGGCTGGCAGGCGCAAGAAGGAACTCGCCGATGAGAGGAAAGGTGGCCGACTGTGGACCGTTGTTGAGGGCCCTGCCACCGGCTCATCGAGTCGGAGAGCTTCGGTTTTATTGCCGATCTCGCCGCCGTCTTGCCAGAAGGTGGTGTCGGATCACTGGGGAAGGCGGCGGCCGCCATGCCCGATTTTGACAAGGTCAAGCACGGGTGGACCGAGGTCGACCCAAGAGAGTGGACAAAGCTTACGCCGGGTGATCTACGGGCCGACTTCCAGGTGCGGGAGGCTCGGCATCAGCTCACCCTCTTGATCACGAGGTCGTCGCCCGGTGTAAGGTGGACGAGGATCGCGAGCTCAGGAGCTCCTTGCCGAGGTCCCGGTGGCTCGAGGGAGGAGGAGGAGGCGGGCGAGGAGGCGCAGGTCTGAGGTCCCGCCGGAGGTGGGCCGCAGAAGCATCGAGAGGTCGCCGAGACCGCCATAGGCTCGAGGTCGGTGGACCTGATGTAATAGCGTGAATCACGGGTCGATAGGACCGGGCCTTTGTAAGAATTTTTCTTTTTGAATAATAAACGCAATATTTTGAAGATTTGTGTTGTCTCGCTTATTTTCAAGACTCTACACCTAAATGGATCGGACTTGACCATGACTTGTTGACAAAGTTAAAAGAGGTCCGAGGTGCCTCGGAAGGAAGAAGAGGTGCTTTCTGGAGGAGCCGGCAGCCGACGACCCAAGTTTGGCCACAATAGAAGTCGGCGGCCTCACCGATCCGAAGAAGAAGTTGGACGAGGCTGATCGGGAGTGGCCCACCTCTGGCCGAGAACGAGGCGCTGGTTGAAGGTCGCAGCGGCGGTCGGGGCGGACATTTCGCCGACGCTATCCAAGGACGCTTGATGCGGTCACGAGAACAACTTGAATCGATCATGAGAAGCTCGCTTGGTTGTCGGAGGAGCATGCAGAGTCGAGAGGGCATCCACTGAGCCATGGGACTACCATATCCGGCCGACGATCGAGGGGCATGGTGTTTGAGGATGAGGAAGGGCCCAACAAGAAGAAGTTCAAAGCTGCGTCAACTCCGTGGTGAAGTTTATAGAGATGTATGGCATCGTCAAAAACGTCGCATGCCCCGTGAGGCGGCGAGTAACAGCTGGCTCTGACCCGATCATAGAAGAACCAGAGGAGGCGGCTACTCGATCATGCCGAAATGCCGAGGTTGATGGGTCCCAGAGGCGGATCATCCGGGGATCCTGCGGGAGCGGACGGCGACCGAGGACCTCAGTCGGCGAGGAGAGCTGGGTAGGGCGGTCGCACACGGCCCGTGTCCGGTCGGGGGGTCGGGTGTGACTTGGCGGCCCCCCGCCGGGATGCCTGTATTGCGCCTCCACTCTCGGAGTGTCCTGGAGGGCGAAGATGACTCGAGTCGCCGCTCGCTCGGCCGCCCAGAGCCGCAGAGTGCTTCGGGAGCGTGCCGTGGTGATTCCGGCCTTATCGATCGGGTCGAAGGCACTGAGTTCGTTCGAAATATGGCTTGGTACTTTGTTTGTAGTCGTTAATAGCACGGAGACGTAAAAGACAAAGGGCTGACGGCTTGGTTGGTGGTTCGGTTTTACTTGATAATTTCTAGAAGGCTTGACGAGGTCTTGCCGTGACACAGGATCAAACCAAGGAGGGGTCTATGGAGGAGGTTGGTGTGGTTGTTTTGTTACCACGAGGGGTAAGCTGGTCGCAGTGCTTATTGGCATTGGTTTCTGCCTTAGGCATCCTGCATTTGTTCACATATTCCGTCCTTGCTAAGGATACGGATACCCAGTGTGATGATTTATTTCAAGCTTTCGCGCATGCAAGGCAACATTGGTGTTAGAATTCTCGCAACTCATTTTGCTGTTATTTCTTAAGATATAATGATCTGGAGAACG
Organism: Salvia rosmarinus; assembly: GCA_036937905.1. NCBI lineage: Eukaryota > Viridiplantae > Streptophyta > Magnoliopsida > Lamiales > Lamiaceae > Salvia > Salvia rosmarinus. Next base: position 18,948,324 of record CM072817.1, on the reverse strand, counting down.
AGGCTCCTCATTGATTCTTAGATATTGTACACTATGATTTAAGATAATATCGTTTATCTTTTCTCCATATTTTAAAAAGAATAACAACGGAAATAGTGGTCTAATGATTGAAGTACAAATCATGCTTGATAAAATAATTTATTCAATAACCGTGTTAACAAATTATTACCACACACCACACAAAATTCACGGTCCTTTCAAGAACTAGAATTTGAAATTGCTTGATATCCGGCTTCATGTTAACTCATAAAATTGTTATAAATATATTTATTACAAAATATATATACTATTAGATATTAGTATTTACGGCTTAAATCAAAATAAATAGAAATTTGGAAATATTCACCAATTCGACCATATTATGCGAAACGCACAATTTTATCCTAGACAGTTTTTTTTTGAGATAATTTATTCCTAGACATTTAAAAAGGGGAAGAAAGAAAAAAACACCAACCCAGGTGTAAATATATGTTTTTCAAAAAAAAGAGTTAAAATCTGTGTAAAAATTCCGTCCCTCCACACGTTCGTATTTCTTACAAAGAAAAGGCTCTCCACGCTCTCTCTCTCATACAAACAAATGAGAAACAGAAACGCATCGGTTCCATTTTTTCATGATTGCGCACCTTGCTTTCCTGTTCCTAAAATAATATAAGGAAAATAGGTGAATGCCCTGAAAAGCTATTTTCGTAATGATTTGAGTCTGCACAACGATCTGATCTCGGAATTTGATCGATTGTTAATATTCCATGCATTTGCAGGTTTCATTTGAAGAGTTGCCTTTATGTAATCCATTCATAATTGCGATATGACGAATGTGAACAACAATGCAGCAGCGGCAGCAGCGGAGTCCTCGCAGGTACGTTTCTGATGCATGATTTTGATGATGATGATGATGATGGTCACCTGTTTTGGCTTAATTTGTTGGTTTTGTTTTTCTTCAACGTTAATCTCGTGTCCGATGGTTCAGGGGGAAGTTGGTGGCGGCAAAAATGAGCTGCCTCCGCCACCTGCATCGCCAAGCCCCGCTCTTCACGCTGGGAGTAAGGTACTTAGGCATTCAATTTGTCGAATCTGTATTTGTATTTATTATCATCACGTTGATGTTACAAGACTTATGCTTGCATTTGAAACATGAATTTCCATAATTTTGAAGGAGACATCAAAGATGCGTCGAAATGGATGCTTAGGATATAGAGTGGTGAAGATGAATTTTGGTGATTGGGGATTGAAGGGATTGAGTCGGGTTTAGTTTTGCCTTTAAGGTTAAGTTCAAGGAAAAACAGAAGCATAGAACAGAGCAGAAAGTCGCATATTGCAAATTGTAAAAGGTAGTGAAAGTTAATAAATTGCATGGGAAATAACTGAAAGGGCTTCAACATGTTCGTAAAGGGGTGGATAGTTTCTCCAGGTGGCACCTTTTATGGCTTAAAGGGTAGTATGAGGGAAAGAGTTTGGCTTGTAACAAGAGTTCACACTCTTGATTCGACTAGATATTGGTTTTTTGTTACAAAGAATCTTTGTTCACAAGATGCAAGCAATGACCTGTCGCTATGCTGCGTTTTGCATTTGATGAAAGTAAATTATATGTTACAAACTAATGATTGAGGGTAAATACGGGGTTAATTTTAACAGTAAACATGAGCTAATTTTGTCGATGTTAACATTCCTATTTCACCTAATAATATAATTAATGAGATTTCAGGCAGTATCTTGTGATGGTGCCCTGGCATTTAAACCTACCTACATAGTTTCTAACTTAATCTTTTTCCTACAGCAATGACGTCTTATCCAGGCTATTTAATTTCCATATTTGCAGGTTTACAAAAGTGGCCCACTATTTTTGTCATCAAAAGGTATTATTTGCCATTTCGTTAGGCCTTGTCTTTAATAGAAAAAAGAAATGGTAAAGTGCAAACATCTTTCTTTGCTCTCACTTCATTTACATTTTCTGATATGATATTTTGGGTCCATGACCTTGCTGTGGACTGCTAATTGTTTAGGGGCAGAAATCTAATTCACTGCATTGACAGAAGACTACTGATTTGGTGCAAAGTCTTATAGTGGATTTTTTTTTTGTAACTTGTTTCTATATCGGTGATATATATATATGTAGTTTTACTGGAGAATAATTTCAATACTTCCCCACCATTCCTCAGCAATTTGGAAGCTAAAGTACATCAGTGTAACAGCATAAGCACTGAGCACTTGGATTTAGGTCAAGATGCTTTCATATTTTTTAAATGTTTGGCTCTTTGATGGTTTCCAAGCTTGAAATGAATGCATAGTGGAAAGAACCCACAGAAAAGTCTAAACCCAAATGGTGTGGAAAAAAGTTGCAATAAAAAAGCAGACTATTTTCACAAAATCTACGTATGGTTTGAACTTACTCTCGGTGCCTACTCCTGAGTTGTTCTCCAACCTAGTGTTGTAGTGATTGTTTAGTAAAGCTTATCATCTGCTTATCATAACATCATGGTATCTGATGTATTCTCATATTTCTTTTCAAGAATTTCAATATTCCATGTCATCATTATTTTAAGAGATGATATAATTCTTACTTTAGCTTCTTACTATCATAGTTATTATTTGATTTATTAAATTTATTTTTATTTGCACCAAAATATTCAGATAGTTCAGTACTCAAAATAAATCGATAATATAATAGTTATATCGTTTGATTCTGTGCAAAACCAGTTATTAGACAGACCACCCATGTTAATATACTTAATACTTTATTTGAAGATGGTGATGGTGCAAATACATTCCGTGCTTTTAACCCAACTCAAGCCGAAGAAACTTATTCCATGGTCACCGCTAACCGCTTTTGGTCCCAAATCTTTGGGGTTGCTTTTTCCAAAGGGTCCCTTTACAGGTGCCAAATAGGGAACGTACCTTCAGATTCTGTTATATATTTAAGCTTCTCCAAACTCAGTGCATTGACCAACATTCTGTATTATAATGGTGGAACTTAGCCTTTTGGCATTGTTTTTTTATACAAAGAAATGAGAGACTGAAGGTAGAGCAAAAACAGAGAGAATATAATAATGAATCCTTAATTTTTTAAGTCATTTTCAGTTTGTATTTGGAAGTGGACCTGGGGTGCCTGTAAACAACAACTGTTTTTATGATTTGATAATCAATCAACTTGCAGATAATTCATATTTGAGCAGCGTACTAGTAAGAGATATTTTGTGGTGCTTAAGAGTAATTATTTTTTTCCTTAAACCTTTTACATCATGTGCAGGAATTGGTTGGACATCGTGGAAGAAAAGGTGGTTCATTTTAACTCAGACTTCCCTGGTCTTCTATAGAAGCGATCCAGTAAGTCGCATCTTTCTGAAATTATCTTACAGGATTCTTATATTTTAATAGGAAACTGTTTCCGTGAGATTGTAAAAATATCGAGCAACGCATTTTTAAACTCTTTTTTCAAAAAAATTGTATGGATTATCAGTTGGACTACTTTGGATTGCTTTCTCTCATTTCATGAGTTCAATTTGGCATTTGTTTACTGTTATTTTTTTTTCAAAACCTTTTGTGGTATACCATTGATTAGATGTGCACTAATGTATCTACATATGTGCTGGAGGCTCTATGATTGTCATCTTGATATATATCGTATTTGATTCAGTTTAGCAATGGTTTAAGTATTCACAGTTTGTTAAATAGTGGCCGGCAGGACACCTTCTGATTTATATATTAATATTTAAGTTTACATTTTTTATGCTTGACATGCTAGCACATGGAATTTTGTCATGCTAAAGTAACATCTGCAACTTCTTCTGTAATTTCTTCTCTCCCCTTTTAAAATTTTTCAGGTGGTTCCTTTCTCATGGTATATCATATATATGATTGTCTGTTCAATTTTTTCTTTTTTCTTAGAACGCAGTTCCTCAAAAGTCAAGTGAAGTGAACTTAACCCTTGGAGGCATTGATCTCAACAGTTCAGGCAGGTTGGATTTTATCTTTTTAATTAATTTATCTCTAATTTGTAGGCTTTCAAGTTCTGCTTGTGTATCAATTTGGCAAATTTTTGCAATCGAACTACACAGGATATTGACTTTCTGATTCATTTCCAGTGTGGTAGTAAAAGAAGACAAGAAGTTGCTCACTGTGCTCTTCCCTGATGGTCGAGATGGACGAGCCTTCACACTCAAGGTGATATCCTGTTAGAGTGCTTTGATGGTCCAAACTCAAGCATTTATAATGCCAATATGCTATTTGTTAATTTTTCTTCAACTTCTTGCTCTACATATTGTTATTGTTTTCTTTCTAATTCATTGTGGTAAAATTGAGAACTCTTCTTCAACTTCTTGCTCTATATATTGTTATTGTTTTCTTTCTAATTCATTGTGGTAAAATTGAGAACTCTGAATTTTTAAGATGGTAACCATCAGCAGCACAGGGCGGTTATCATATTATGATTCTGAGTCCATAATTGCTTAGGTTTCTTTGAAGATATTAGTGTTGGAAAATGATATTTGAAATCTTGATTATCCTCAACATGGTATGTAATCTTTCTGTTGCTTTATCTTCAGCATATGTTTCAGATCTAGGACAGATTTCAGCCTATTTTGTGCGGCGACCATGATCATCCTCCCTCCATTTCCTCATGCCCATCATACGCCTAGTACCTGAGATTCTGTTATGCTCATGTGCCTTGTTTTTTCATAATGCAGGCAGAGACACTGGAGGATTTGCATGAGTGGAAGGCAGCACTTGAAGAAGCCCTTTCAAATGCCCCTAATGCTGCTCTTGTTACGGTACAGAATGGCATGTTCAAGAATGATCAGTTAAATGCCGCTGACACTTCTTCCGATCAATGTATCTTTCTCACTATCTAAATGTGCAACTATTTCCTGATTCTTTTGAAATATTGTTCCATTAGTGGTAGGATTACAAGAAAGAAGGTGAATCAATTATGATGGAACTATGAGTAACAGAGCAACTGCTTATTCATAAAACATCAACTATATGATGCATGATTTATGTTTTTATGCAAGTTCCCATAGTTAAAATAGACATTGTTGCCTTGCCTTTATCTATTCATACATTCTTTAAATAGGAAGTTGATTACTTCCAGAGAAAGCAAAGCCACAATACAAGATTCTAGCTACTTAATTCCTGATGGAGCCAGAGTCTCCTCCCTTGTGTTATCTTTGCTTGTAGATCGAGTATAATAGGTGTTCCTATAGTAGTGAACTCCTATGATCTTATGCTTTTCTATGTAATAGTGATTTTGATGTGATCCATTTAGCTCTTGACCCATCTTAGGTGAATTATATGCGCTAAGGTTGTGATGTCGTGGGCTTGAAAATATGGACTTTCAGTCCTGGTACATCACCTGGAATATAACAACACTGCAATGCCTTCATTTTCTGTGTTTAAACTTTGCTTATAGGCTGTGAAACTTATTATTATGCCTCATTTTTACTTCCATGTCCCTGCTTGTAGCAAAAGACAGACAAACACCTAAATCCTTAGTACTTGGGCGACCAATTTTACTTGCACTGGAAGATATTGATGGCACTCCATCCTTCTTGGAGAAGGCTCTTAGGTTTATTGAGGAGCATGGTGAGCCCTTTTTCTGCTGCACATGCTTTTTATTGGATATTATTCTGCCATGCTATTCTTGTAAAGCAACCTCATTTTTACCAAATAATAATGTTAAATAGATGTAAAAGTACTCATCTTAGATTTAGAATAAACTTTGCTAAAGAAGAAATACTAAGGCTATAAGTTATATTATTGGTCTCTTGCACCTAAACAGGTTTTTTTATAAATCATTGCAGTCTACACAGGGGCTAAAGTGGGGTATACTAGCAAAAACCATGGAATAATGGCACTATCCTAAATTGATTACAGCAAATTAGTTGCCTAATTCTTGCATTGGTTGTTTAGACGATATCTCCTTTCGTCGTTTTTTCTTTGAAGGGTTGCTTGGTATACTTTTGAAATGAGAGAATTTCAGTTATTAGATTATGATCACATCACTCATCTAAACAAAAAAAATAAGTTTTAATTTTGACACTCGTTATTCTGATTTCAAGGATGATGATGATGAAGTATGATAGTCCTTATAAGAGTCGAATTTAGAATAATTGAAAAGCCTGCATGGAATGCACTAAGCTAAGTGGTGTCATATCCAATTATATTTTCACTTTTTCCTGAGTTCCCTGTTCTTCATTAAGAAGGAGAATTCCATTTCTTCCAGTATTCGCTGGTGCATAATTCTCCACATGTTTCATTTAGATATGTTCATTTTCCATGCATTTATTGCATGTAGAAAGTACTATTCATTTCTTCATAACTTGTTGTTTTACTTGGTTATAGTCACTCATTGTATAGCTGTATAGATTTGGTCATTTTCCTATTATTGGTGCTGATTAGAAAAGTTATATTTTAGGAGTCAAAACCGAAGGCATCTTGAGGCAAGCTGCTGATGTCGAAGATGTTGAACGCCGTATACAAGAATATGAAAAAGGTCGGTTGGTTCTTTGATGCATAGATTTCTTAACCCTTTTGTCTTGTATGTAGATGGCATGAGACACATGGAACTAGGGGTATTTAAAATATTCACTCAAAATGAAGTATATATAGTGCTTAACCAATCGAGATTGATGGTAGGGAAGACCCAGAATGTGAAGCTTTATAATATTCAAGATATTAACCATAAGATTAAAGCAGGCAGTACAAAATGAAGGATGACATATACAAAAATACCAATTGAAAGAATAAGTTCAATTGAAATTTTTTGATCCAGGAATATCAATGAACCCGATTATTGCAATTGCTCAGGATACCCCTTTTTAGCTTCTAGGGTCTATTTCTTAGTCCAAGACCCCTCTTACTAACCGGAATAAAAGAAAAAATAATTAGTAGATCTGTTCCGACCAAAACGGGAATGGGCTAGGGTTATGAACTTATAATCTGATGATCGAGTCCATGATTATAAGTTCATTCCATACCGGACCAGGCCGGAATAAGGTTATATACATTCTCAAGGAGTTATTCGAGCGTATCTAAATAGATACACTTTCAATTTATAGAGACAGACACTAAAAATAAACCCGTTTCTGAAGAGTCTTATCTAATGAATATCAACGAGAATCAGGAAAATTCAAGATTCAAAATAAATGATTCAAAACGGAAAATAAAAAATCTTTATTCTTTGTTAAACCTCTTATAACTCTCCTTTTCGATTTGAACCGATGGAATCGACCATTTCGATACACTAAAACAAGTCTTAGCCATTTGTTGGAGCTTCGATAGCAGCTAGGTCTAGAGGGAAGTTATGAGCATTACGTTCATGCATAACTTCCATACCAAGGTTAGCACGGTTAATGATATCAGCCCAAGTATTAATTACACGGCCTTGACTATCAACTACAGATTGGTTGAAATTGAAACCATTTAGGTTGAAAGCCATAGTGCTGATACCTAAAGCAGTGAACCAGATACCCACTACAGGCCAAGCAGCTAGGAAGAATATGTCACCACATACAGAGACTAAAGCAAGCAAGTGTTGGATTCAAAGCGACTCATATTTCCCAAAAAGTGGATCCCGCTCTAATAGCTCCGAATAAATTAAATACATGCATTAAGAGAGAGAAGTTTTTTTGGGGGGGTCGTTTCGGTTTTGGATCTGGGACCAATAGGTTCAAGAGATGAGAGAATTAAGGAATAAATCCAAGAATTTATTGGGAATCCTACAAGATCGGTTCGTTAGATCTCTTTACTTGTATGACTTAGATGTCTCGTATTTCTCGAAAAGTGATTCTATTGATTCCTGTCAAAAATGAACAATTGGAATAGAACCCCCATAATTTTTTTGGCAAATCAATCTATTTTTATGTTATTTCGTACTGTACAATTCTTTTCTTTGTGGGCCACGAGAGAGAATGATAAGAATTAGAACGGAATCGCTAACAAAGCCACTTTGCCGCCCACTGCTACTAAATCACCACCCCCAATGTAGCATCCCACCCACCCTCATTTGATGAGATTACTGAAGTCGATGTCAATTGAAGGGACTAATAAATCGATATTCAAAATCATTCCATTCAGGGTATTTTATTTTATCAAAGCGGATCCGCCTTTTCTTCCGAAAAAAAGAAAGGAGAAGGATCTTCTTCGGTGGATCCAAAGGCAGAAGGGAGCTTGACTGCAAGACCCACCCATCGAGTAGCCACAAATCCTCTTGAAAGAGAAAGGTGCCTTCGGGACCCTTTTTCGAGGAATATTCACTTTCGATTCTATTGGCGAGTCAACCTTCTTATTCAAATCAAAATTTGAATAAGATAGGAAAATGGGTGAGTTGTCTAATATCGTTTCTCATCCATTAGTTGATACCTCAAGAGGGCTTTACCTGGAATGAAAGAACAAAATGGATTCATGAAGGTTTAATCACGGAATCTCTTCCCAGTGGCATGTTCCGGGTTCGGTTAGATAATGAGGATATGATTCTAGGTTATGTTTCGGGAAAGATCCGGCTTAGTTTTATACGGATACTACCCGGAGATAAAGTCAAAATTGAAGTAAGTCATAGTGACTGAGGGGGTCGAAGACCAAGAAGTGAGTTATTTATACCAAGCATTCTTCTTACGGCTAGATCCAATCTCCTGGTCTCTGCGGAAAGGAAAAAGAATTTCACGCTCTTCCTTTCGGGAAGGGAGGATTAGGGAAATCCTATTGATTGCAGCTTTTTCCAGACTTCCGGGAAAAGCATGAAAAAAACGGCTCGAATGGTACGATCCATCCGTCACCCCAGAATAAAGGGGGTGATCTCATAGTTCTTGGTCCGTGAAGATGCGTTGTGAAGAGTTTAACCATAAATAATCTCTTAGCCAGCCCATCAAATAAGTAGAAGATTCATTAAACTGAACGGAGAGCCCCCCTTTCTTCCCGACTATTTGGTCTTAAGAACGCTGGTTTTAAGAATGAGTGATTGCCCTTCTCCGACCCTTACTGCCCAACCTGAAAACGGACAACTAATGCGTTCCACTTATTGAACAGGGTTCTATGGTCGGTCCGTGACCCCTGGACCTCTTCCTCAGAGAAAGACGATCAAATAATTCCCAATCATGGTCCTTGCGGATCGGATCATCCATATAATAAAGAAACTCCAGATATTTGATATCTTTCTCTTTGAATAAGATCTCAATTCCAGCGACGGTTTCATTAGATATCTTACAACTAGAATCCCTCTTTTTTCCGATCCAGTTCCACCACCACCGCGAACTCCAGTTAGATTCAGGCATGCTACACTTTTTAGTTACTGGCTGAATATTTTATGTACCGTAAGCAACACACTAATCATTTATGATGATCTCTCCAAACAAGCCCAAGCTTATCGCCAAATGTCTCTTCTATTACGAAGACCACCGGGGCGCGAAGCTTATCCAGGAGATGTTTTTTATTTGCATTCACGCCTTTTAGAAAGAGCCGCTAAATTAAATTCTAGTTTAGGTGGATGGCTTTGAGATCTAAACTCTAGTGTTACAAGAGAATTTCAGACAAGTTATGTTTTATAGCACGTAGTGTTGGTGACTACTGATAGGGTTTACATCTAGATTTCATTAATAACACTAATGATAAGTTATAAAAGACTGTTAAATTTAGATAACTGGAAGTAGTATGCTTTGGAGTTAGCACACTGCAGACCCATGGTGCACCTTGCAAGTGAAGCTGTATAGTGAATTTTCTTCTACTTCCAATTTCTGAAAAATAATTCAGTACAGTGTTAGATATGACCATGATACCTAATTATAAATGTAGGAAAGATGCCTCCAATATAAATTTGGGACACAATCCTTTGACATAACATCCTCATTGCGTTCTTCTCAATTTTGGGTTGTTCCTATTTTATGTTCAATTGGACGTCCCATTTAAATAGCACCCATAATCGACTCTAATACCATCTTATATCACACTAAGGCTCAACTAATGGGACCTAGAAGCATGAACTGCGGCAAGTTGTTCAGTAATCCTGATACAGTTGAGCCAAATTGCTAAGTATACTCACTGTAATCACCTTTAAATAGGTTCAATTCCTACCATGATTGAATGTTAAGATACCATGAAATAACCTCAGTACAAATATTAAATCTGATAGACATTATTCTAGTTTTTAACCATGGAAACTATATAGAAAATAAACATGATAAGAAAGTTTTTCTTGTCAAGCCTAGCAATGGCAATTGGTCGAGGACTAAAACTTTCCAGATACTATTTGAACAGAAATTGAATTTCTAGTAATTACATTTGTTCTTTTCATTTTATAGATGGATGGTACAGGTAAAGTATTCTAGAGGTTTATCATTTATAAACATCTAAAATATATTTTTCTTTCAGAAACAAAACTCAGAATTGTGGCGATGCTTATAATTTTCATATTTTAATAACTTCTTCCACGTTTATTAAGGTTCCAAAATCATAAATGGGAACAGTTGATATAAATATAGTAACAAACTTAAGGTCATAGTACTTTCCAAAATATTTACCAAGGTGCTGAAAACTGAACCGAAATTTAAAATCGCACCATTTTTCAAGATAAACAAAATTATAGGAGAGCGAGGGGTAGGGATTTTCTATAGAAAACTAGAGCGTTAATAATATATTAGACCTACAAGTGCCAAATTTTTTGGTCAGAAATGCAGATTACCCCTGGGACATGTCTTCTTCACTACTTTCAGGATACTAGTATTACTTCTTGCCTAAAAAGGTTTGGAAGTTTGCTAAGTTGAGAGATGTGTATGTTCACAGATCCATATTTCTGCAGAGCTCCTAACGTCCTAGTGATGGCAAGCTTGATAACAATGCTTCTACTGTGCATCCGACATCAAATAATGCATTTTCTAAAGCTTCCAGTTTGCATACTTTACTGATTCTGCATATTAATGAAGCATTTTCAATCAAATTCAGGTAAAACTGAGTTTTCGCTGGATGAAGATGCACATGTCATAGCTGACTGTGTAAAGGTACTTCCATATGATGTTGAAATACTTGAATTTTAAAGTTTTTACTATATTTCAATTGAATGAATTCTTTGCTGATCATGGTCAGTATGTTATTCGGGAGTTACCTTCATCTCCAGTCCCTGCTTCTTGCTGCAAGGCTCTCGTTGAATCTTGTCGTAAGTTTGTTGTGCCAGTGTCTAGTGTTTTCTTGTCTTTATATTCCTACATTTTTCTTATCTTTGCATATCAGAACATAATAAAAAGAAACACGGATAAATGCATAGATTTGTAAATGTGCTGATGGCGAAGTGCGTCGAATTGTTCAGTGAAAGATCACACGGAAAATTCATGAGCTCCCAACCTTATCTTTTCGTAGGATCTATGTTATATATATTTACTAAAGGAATTTTCTGTAGATAAACTATTTTGAGAGTGGAACAAATTGGAACTTGTGCTCAAATAATATTTTGCACAATGTAATTATTTTAATATTTTTCTTTCTGACTATCATCCATTTTAAGCTTCATATCTTCAAATGTGAAGCCCTAGATAATGTAATGTTTTTTTATATTTTTCTTTCCCACTATCATCCATTTAAGCTTCATATCTCCAAATGTGAAGCTTGATTTCTGATACCATGTTACAGTCCCTGCATATTATCTCACATTGATTTGGCAATGATCTTGTCTCCTATATATAAGTTTGGATAAGCCTCCCCTCTTATAAGGCCTTTTTAAGGGGGTGAATGACCCATTTTTAACATGGTATCAGAGCAAGCCCAAGTCGATGATGGATTTGTTTGGTCCATGTGTATGGACTTGTTTGGTCCACGTGTGGAAGTCCGATGGCCATTCTGGCCCACACATGAGGGGGCGTGTAAAGTCCCTTTTTGTTATCCCACAACGATTTAGTAATGATCATGTCTCCTATGTAAAAGTTTGGATAACCCTATCCTCTTATAAGGCCTTCCAAGGGGGCGAGTGGCCCAATTCTACAAAGACAAAGTAATTAAGTGTTTATTCGAGGAGGCTATTAGAATGTGCTTTGCATGAGAAAGTATCATTTCCTTTTTATTCTTAGCGATCATTAATCAATTCATGATTTCAGGCTAAGTTTTTGCTATTGAGGTAAGACAGTTTTGGAACAAACAATGTTTAGATTTCTACTGTAGGAAAATTTTATTTTGACATAATAAAACATGGAGCCAAACGAAAACACAGATGGTTGCTAGTTATGACACAAAGGTAGCACTTAGCTAGATAAGCTAATTTTCTAAATTTCAGGTATTCAAAAGGCAACATAATGTATATGGACTTTGATGTTCACTTCCATTTTGGTTTTCAATTTCGACATTTTACTTGATGATCAGGAACTGACCGTAGCGTCAGAGTAGCTGCTATGCGTTCAGCAATATGTGAAACATTTCCAGAGCCAAATCGCCGCTTATTACAGAGGTACTTCAATATCATTGTCACAATTGCATAATTTGATTTATATAATTAGTATGTGTTTTTGTTGTTAAAATATTTTCCCTAATAAACCACATGCTTCTACTGGTGTGTGTAATACTGTTCGTCTTGATGGTCAATTGTTATGTGGTACAATCTTAATCATTCTTTGTGTAGTTTAGCCTTCATGTTTGTGCTGAAAGGAGTGAAAATGTTTCTGAAAATGTTTGCAATTTCATTTGGCAAACCTCTTGACCTATGTGTGGGACAGATGTCAAACAAATTCAAGTAGCAGACAAAATTTCTGTCTTATAAAAGAGTTTTGATGCACCATTGTGCTTGTCTTACATTATAAATAATTCTGGAGAATTACCTTACTTTCATTTAAGCTTTTAAAATTTCACTCTCTCCTTAATCTCCATTATGTTTCTTTTGCTCTCTAAATCAGAATTCTTATGATGATGACAATGATCGCTTCCCACAAGACAGTAAACCGAATGAGCATTTCAGCTGTGGCAGCTTGCATGGCTCCCTTACTTCTTCGCCCTCTTCTTGCTGGTGAATGCGAACTTGACCATAATGTTGATGTAGGAGCTGATGGCTCTCTTCAACTTTTGCAAGCAGCTGCTGCAGCTAACCATGCTCAAGCCATTGTTATTACTTTACTGGAAGAATATGAAAATATATTTGGGGTATGTTTCTTTTTCTTTTATTTTCTTTTTTCTCGCAGCACTTCGGTTTCATTTCCAGCTGCCTTTGGTACGATAATATGAATTAACTCATTCGTGGTGAGCTCTTCCTGTTGCATGTCACAATACATTTTCATGCATCTTTTTGCTTACTGGAGTTATAATGTCTAGGAGAAAGCTAATATAAATACTATATCAGAGAATATTTTACGTTCTTATATATACATACTAGATCACTGGAACCCTAGTCCAGTAAAACAGGCAACATAAATCTTATTGATCAGGAATTCCAATAAAATAGGAACTTTAAGGATTACAAGCTAATCGCCTAAAATCAGAAATCAAAACTAATCTTCTAAATAAGCAAACTTATCTCCTGAAAGCTGTACAGAAGGGTCGGTTTCTTTTCTACACTCCCCCTCAAGCTGGGTTGTATATGTTATACACGCCAAGCTTGGGGTGCAACTCATCAAAACTGATCCTTGGAAGGGCCTTAGCAAGAGCATCAGCCACTGTTGTCTGGTCGGGATATAACTGAGCTGAATGATCCCATTATTGACCTTCTGCTAAATGAAGTGTTCAATGTCTTTTGTCTGTCATGGTGTACAGGTTCTTAGCTATACTAATCGCAGCTTGACTGCTATTAAACATCTTGACTGAATCATGTATCTCAGTTTGTTCCCTCAACAATATTTGCAGCCACACTCCACATATTCCAAATGCAAGAGCATGATACCTGACTCTCTGTACTTCTTGAAACTACTGCTTGCTTTTTTACTCCTCCAAGTAACAAGATGTCCTCACACATAGATCAATAACCAGAGATTGACCTCTGATCGGTTTGGTCTTCTGGCCAGCTTGCATTAGTATAAATTTTCATGTCATGGTTTGCTCACTTCCTGAGTAGTAAACCATTCCCTGGAGACGTCTTCAAGTACCTTAGAATTCAGTTAGCAGCTTCTTAATGATCTTCAGTTGGATTGTTCATATGTTGGCTAACCACACTGACTGAATTTGAAATGTCAGGTCTAGTGTGGGTTAGAAGTTGAGTTTCCCAACTAGCCTATGGTCTATCACTTTGTCAACTGGACTACTTTCATCCCTCCTGTTCATCTTCTTGGTTGGCTCCATTGATATATCAACAGGTTTACATCTGAGTACACCTGTTTCACTTATCAGGACCAATATATGTGTCCTCTGGGATATAACAATTCCTTCCTTGGAGCGAGCCACTTTGTTTTCTAGGAACTCAAAGTACTGTGATCCTTTATCTCGCTAGCAATTTCTTCGAATTTAGAATTTCTTCACAACCATCTCCTGTCAAGATTATGTCATCTACATAAACTATGAGAATAGCTATCTTGCCCCCTGTTCTACCTTACACAACAAAGTGTGATCGATCAGCTTGACCCTGTTGATATCCGTTTGCTATCACGAATCTGGAGAATCTTCAAAACCCTGCATGTGAAGATTGCTTCAAGCCATAAAACAACTTAATCAATTTGTGAACTAAACTGAAGTTTGATGTAACCGGAAGGAAAGTCATGTAGACTTCTTCATTTATTCCAAGATCACCATTAAGAAATGCATTTTTAAAGTCCAGTTGATACAGTGGCTAATCATGATTAACTGCGATGGATTGTAGAATCTGCGCAGTATTGAGTTTGGCCAAGGGTGCAAATGTCTCCTGATAATCAATTCCATATGGCTTGTAGACCCTTTTTCTACGGGTGTTGCCTTGAATCTCTCGAACTCCCACCAGTTCTACTTACTATATCCACTCGCATCCTGCTGGACTCTTACCTGGAGGTAGCATGGTGAGAGTCCAGGTTTTGTTGCTTTCCAAGGCCTGAATCTCCTCTTCTACTACCTTGTTTCATGCTGGCCTTTTAAGAGCCTCTTGGATAGAACCTGGCATTTTCATATTGTCCAGATTAAATGACGAATGTTCTATATAGAGGCAACGATTTACCATATGCAACAAACTTCTCAATCAGATGTTTAGTACAACTACATACACATTTCCATGAGCAATGGACAATTAGAGTCATCGACAATGGAGACAGGCGGATCATGAGAAAATATCAAAATATATCCTTAACATCATGATTAGTAGGTAAGGCTCGGATCTTTTGATTGGGAATGCTGAAGTTGCATAGTTTCCCTTGACCACAAGTAAATCATGCAATCAGCCAATTTGATTGAATTTCTTTCCGTCCTCTGGTTCATCCAACAAGGGTTTAGAGTTTAGGGTTGCCTTTAGATATTTTCTAAACCTTATATGATTCAAGCTCCATCGTCCAAGTTGCTTCTCAGGTTCTTCTTCACCATTACTACAACAGCATTTAGCTGCATTATTTCCAGACATAGACTTTTAACAGCATAGATACATATTCATGCTAAGAGAAGTACTGAAATAACGACTCTGCATCATACTGTTTTTTTCACATGCAGGCACATACCGATCATTATATTTGCTTGTTTTCTAGGGTTCATATTTTACTAACTTTGTTTTATTGTTTTCAGGATGTGGCTGTATCACATGAACCCTACACTGATTCAGAAGAAAGTGGAACTGAAAGTGAGGAAATTACAGATGATGATGATGAGAGCTTTGAGGAGGATGACATGACTGAAGGCACTGAATCTGACATGGACGAAGATTTCGAGCATGAATCGGGAGCTAGTAGTGAGAATGGTGAACACAAATACAGTGAAAAGGTCACTGTTTATTTTCTAATTTACGTTCTACGAAATGGATAGCTATACAATCAACCACTTGAAATCATCACATGGGCTTGGCCCAAATTTTCTAAGACATTTGAAGTCTATTTGGATTGCTTGCAAGCAATATGTGGTCCCCAAATTTGTGAAAATCTGTGACTTCTTTTGTGCTTGTCTCTTGATGCATTTCCTTGTAATTGTGCCTTTTCACTTTTGCCCCCTGCTTATCCTTTGATCTTTCTTTCTAATTGTACATCTAATTACCGAGTCAATTATGTGATATATTGTTTGTATGTTATGCTAACTTCTATTTTTCTAGTTTCTCTTATCACCCTTTATCTCAGAGGTCTCAATTACTTTTGTTGTTGGATTATTTACCACTTCAATTGTCAATGCATGAAATGATTTACCTACCTCCAAGCGTTATTTCGCAAATTGTTATATTTCGTTCAACTCTAATATCAGACAGAATACAATTCGTGAAAGAAATATTCAGGAAGTCTTTCACATTTCTCTGGTTGTTATGCCTCAATATATTTTATACACCCTTGAGTTTGTCTTCCAGAAAAACTACTGACAAACTTCTGAATATGCAGGTCTCAAGAAATGATAGTTCAGGTTCCAAATCTCCTCACATAGATGATGTTCTTGAAGCTAACCAACGTCCACCTCAGACCTCATTGCTTCGACATGATAGCACAGAAGGAACCGGCGATGTTCATGATGTGGATGATGCACATGCAATCATCTTACTCTGAGTTATTAGGTGCTGATCATGATGAAACATCCATTGTATCAGCTGAATTATCAAAAGGACGTACACGCAGTTTGCGGAGACCTAACTGGGGACGTGCTGCTGTGAGTATATCGTTGTCATGTGGTTTCTATGTACTCTGGATTAACTCTTGACTTTTATTTATTATGCATTTTTATTAGTTATATACTTCCCTTAACATTATCCCACTGCTTAATACTTTTGAGGATTGGGGTACTCATTACTCTTTTGTTGCCTATTATTCCTTAAATTACTTAAGTCTTTGTGTCATTTACCTTTCGGAGACGTCTCACGGAACTCACTTATGGTTTTGATTCCAGGGAAGAAGAACCTTTCTATGGAGTCGATTGACCTTCCAGTGGAAGATGAGTAAGTGAAGTTTTTCATCAAGTAAAATTTAAATGTTTATCTTTTAAGCTTCTATAAGCCATTAGATCTGTCTTAATTCAAGTAGTGCTATATTATGATCACCACTGACTTGATAATAACTTTCACAATCCATAACTTTCAAGGCATTATGCTTCTGCTTAAGGGAACTACAATTTACTATTTTAACTGATAAACTGAAGAAATCCTCAACTTGAAAGTTCCAATTTGATTTGCAGACAATTCAAGAATGATCTTTGTAAATTTGCATCATTATGCAATCACTGTGGTGAAATCAAACTTCTTCACATAATAGCGAGTATTTAGAGGACTATGTCTTGCAGTCTCATGTTGAGCAGGATAATTCTGATTGCAAGCAGTAATTGGTGCCTTTTACCTTTACCCTTACATTTTTCTTATTACCCATTAAGTTTATAGGTTGAGGGAGGTCGGCAACCAAACAGGTTACGGATCCTGATTGCCATCCTGGATTAGTTTTTGGTTGATATCCTTGCAATTTCCCATCCACCGATTCTTGAAAACATGCTTTTGAGCTGTAATAAAGGCCAATCCTCCATTACAGTCGTAATACCATCAGAAATTGGGCTGATCATAGCCAGTTAGACCTCAATTTGTATTGAATGAAGTGCCTTAGCAATTATGAATGCAAACTAATATGCTTAAAAGTTCACAACATCAATACATACCATTACTTGTAAATTGACTAGAAAAATATCTTTTAAAAAATGTCGATTCTGTTACTGAGAATGGAGAATTTTGGAATCCATCAAAGTCAGCTTTTAGATTCTTCTTCACAACAAACATGACTCGTTCTAATATTTAAGATTGCATATATGTTCGTTAGCATCAAATGCCTGTTAACATATTCAAAAGTCCTGTTATGTGAATGAACCTTCTTTGAACTAGCAAACGGAGAAGGAAAAATGTTCCATGCTTCTCTTTGTACTAAAGAGAAATTATTTCTGAAACTTTTCCTTGAAGAGCTGTGAGCAGTTAGGATTTGTTGGAAACTGTTAAAACTTCAAAGTGCTCTCAGTTTTATTGAGATATTTAGAACAAAGCAATTTTGTTAAAATGCAATAGTAAAGCATTATGATGTGATAAGATTCATGATAAACAAGTAATTCCTTGGGACTAATTAATACAGAATGCTAACTATCAAAATTTTGCAATACTTGCTTATATATGACTCTATCCTGAGCAACTGGATTTAAAATGAGGAGGTAAACATAAAGGTCTTTCTTCAAATTGTTGATTTTCCTGCTTCGATATGAATATTTTATCAACTATTCTTTCAGTTTTCCCTGTGATATTATTCAAAGATGGTGCTCGGTATATAATGTTGGATGAGATAATGGGAGGTACTTATTATGTAAACCATACTTAACAATTGGAATTTCTTGGGGTGATGCGGACATTGACTATACTATACAGGGCGCTCAAATGTGCAATAGGACAACAGGCAAGAAAACAAATTGGTAAACTGGGACATTGACAAATTAGAAAATGAAGTGTCCACAGAAATTGTGGCCAATCAAATTACCAATTCATTTTCTTAACAATTTAAATCAGTCCTGGTATTCCTTTGACTGAGAACTATATTGACCAAAATTATGTTCTCTTTCTTCTTTAACATAATTTTTTGAGGAAAAGGGATTTAACTTGATTCTCATTATGATTTTTATTTGTGGTGTGTGAGACATTTTATACGTTATAGTTACAATCACTCTAATTGATTTAAGTTTATTTTGGTTTCATGCACATATCTATAATTTTGTCAATTTCTTATAGGCACAAACCAGCAACATTTTCATTTTCTAAAAGTTTATTCCGCATGTTAATCACATTAACTTGGCCTTATTACTAGGGCTGCAATACAAAATCTCGAATTTCTTCAAACAGATCTACAGTCCAAAATTTCAAATGAGGTAGAACTTCAATGGTTATTTTCTGTCTAGTGAAATCCTCATTCATTTCTTCTAGATTGTTAATCTCTTGACTTGTCTTCGAGAATAGGCTGCAAGTAATTCTCTTCTGCAAGATGGCCTGGATGCACGGAAGCATGAATTACATGAACGTCGTTTATCTCTTGAAAAGAGGTAAGAACTTTATATAGATTCTAGCAGGTGAAGATTGGAGTCTGATCTCCAGTGTGATTCTTGTAATGTATAGAATTGGATATAAGTTACACCGTGGTCTTGTAGAATTTTATTATTTTTGCCTTCATTATAGAAAAACTGAAACCCTTGTGGGTGTTTGGCAAAAGAAAAGATGTTTTTGTGTGCAAAATAATACCTACTTCTTTTTCAAATGGAACAATAGCTTGAATTGTAATGACAAAAGCTCTCAGATACTGCAAGCAAAAGCCAAGTTTTATGTTCTTTCTAAAAAAATTCTGCTTGGTTTATGAATTAAATGTAAACAAAAATAGTACAGTATGAAATTCTTAAAACAACACATTAGGTTCCTATATTTGACATATGCATCTTAAGAATCATCTTGGAATGGTATCCTTAACACTTGTATTAAACTTTATTCTGTATGCTCGTGCTTAGGCGGATGCTCTTAGATTCTGCATTATAGTATGAACTATGAAGTATGATTTCACTTTATTGAATGATAATTCAATTGGCCAAAAATCTTCAAAAGTGGGTGGTATAGACATCTAGAACATATGCCACTTAGCTGAACCGCATACACTCTTGAGCAAAGGATAAAGACAAGGAGAACTCCTCTAAATCTTTGTATTGAAGTAGTGAGAGGCTTTCTATGTCAGAAATTATTCATTCTTATATATCATTGCCATCCCCATTAGTATTCTAATTATATCTATAATGGACACAAATATATTCAAATAATGGTTTTGGAACTTGTGTTTTTTCTTCTTCCTTTTTCTGTTGTCTGTGTCAATTATGCACATCCACATTTAATTGACTCACCGACTTAACTTTCAAGTAGACTCAATATGAATCTGTAATGTAGGTGGCAGGGTTGCTACAGCAGTTACAGAAGGAGATCGGGTTGAAGAAGGCACTTGAAGCTGCACTCAGAATATCACAACTGCCTCTATCTGTCTCATCACTTATTGATGATAAGGTTAAAGTTTATCTCTATATCTGAGAGCATATACATATCAATATATATATCAATCATGTTTGTCAATAACCAACTTTGAATTGATCATAGATAAAGGCAGAGCTGGAGGTAGTCTCTGAAGCAGAGGCAGATGTTACAAATTTAAAAGAGAAGGCTGATGATCTTGAATTTCAGCTTAGACAACAGCGCGAGCAAAATTACAGGATTGGGCAGGATATAAGCAACCAGCTCCAACAGAATGCTAACCAACTAAAATCGTAAGGGGTTAATTTTTCTTCCTTCCATTATTTTCATGCTGTTCACCCTACTCTGTGCATGACTTTGTTGTACTTCGTGCGCATTCTGGGCATACTGGTGTGTTTTCATCGTCTGTTTCCTGTAGTACAATGAAAAAAGAAAACGATTTTTGTAGTGTGAACCTTGTGTATTAAGTGTACATTGAAGTTGGACTATTTACAGTGATTATCCAGTTGTAACTCTGTTACTAAACTTTTCGGATCACAATGTCGCTGAACCATCACATCCTGGCATTTGATGCCTTGACAGTATCTGGATGCCCAGAGGCATAACACACTAGGTATTTTGATGTTTGGTGTTGAAATTACACTTTAGGCTCCATCACAGTAGTTAAAAACTAAGCAGACATCAGCTAGTGGTGGTATACTTGGAAATATGATTCCTATATTAGGAACAAAATATTATCCATGAACATCCTCAAATGTCAGTTGCAGCATTTAATGACATCTGTTAAAAGCAAAATACTTGTTCAGTAATAATTCTCAAATAAAATCTTCAAAAAAAGTGTGTACAAATAAAGGGATCCTATTCCCATGTTCAATTCGAGTATCACTCATGGGTCCCATTTCAGTGGCTTGGGAAATGGGATGACTTGTAATTGTCAAAAGCTATGTTCATGAATTGATAATGTCTTAATTGATCTACACTGATTATACATCCTCATATCTTATTCAAATTACCACAAATGCAAACAAATTCTTCTATGCCAATCAACATATGCATGACCTGTAAGTTTGTAATGTCTCTATGCAAATACACCATTCAGACCACAATGATTTCTATTCCTAGACATCTCAATACCCCTAGATTGGTCCCATTTTAGTTAACTATAATATTTCATGTAAATCCCAGAACATTAGCGCAGTAAAGAGTTATGATAGATAAGATATGCTGATTCCAAGCCCAGATATTGCTTGCATGCCAACTTCGTCTAGCTCCCAAAATTAGCCCAATAGAGTTCTGATAGACCCGAGATGCTGATTCTAGACCACCATACAGAGTTTTTTCAACTATAAACTCATAAGGTATGAACTGAATAGTATGACACGTCTCACCAATCAACCTAGACGCTTTGGAGTTGATAAACATGCTGACGTCAGTGCTTTATATCCGTCTGTAGACATTTTTGAAGCTATTTCAAATATGATCTTATGTTTATAGCACAAAGACATGCTCAATTCTGGCTTCCAAAGGAATCTTTCCATCTATATTTGTGACAATAAGACTTTAACCCTGTTCCTTAGCTTTGAGAGAATTCACATAGGCACTAGATTTCATTTTTTGTCGGTGTAAAGTACTAATGAGATGCCAAGACATGAGCCTTTTTAATTTTTTCTTCTTCCTCTATAGGTCCAGGAAAGAGAAACGAATGGAGGGTGGGCACTCTTCTAGTACTTCTGAGAATTTGTCCAGAAGTAAGGTATAACCCTTTCAGGATTTGGTGTTGGTTTGATATCAGTTATGTTACTTATCTTAACCAGGACTAACTGTCACGGTCATATTTTATTTATCTGAACTCAAAATAGAGAACTGAGTTTGGTTTGGTTTAACTATGCCCTGGTGCATGGTGATTACAATGCAATTTTCGGCAGTTTTTATATTGCAACATCCATGCATGACTATGTTCTATCCAATCATGACAATCCATGCTTCAATTCATTCTATCATTTTAGGAAGTAGATAGTTATATTCATGTTCTTAGTACCAAGGTCTGATATTTCTCTATTTAAGGAATATCAAGTGCAGCAAATGATTTTTGTTGAGCATGAACATAACTTGCAGCTTTTCCTCTGTGTAAAACAGTCGGACAAGCTAGGCAATGACAGAAATAAGAAACGAGAATCGTCTTCTTCACTGAACATACCATTGCCTCAGAACCAGCAAGCAGATACTGTGCAAAATCCAAAAGCAGAGACAGGCACTACTAGGTTTAGCTCTAGAAAGTCTAGCAAGGGTGAGGTAAATTTTCTCTTGTTTTCTTCATTCTGGTTTTATCCACTACATATACAAATATAAGAACAGTGTTAATACTTGAAATGTGGTATGATCATTTTTCTTCTATAGATATCTAAGCAAAACGAAGTATATGAGCAGCTTTTCATTGTATTTTAGGATAAAATAATGTCTGTGTGTGTGTGTGAAATTTTTCTCTTACTCAGAACCAAATCCAAGTTCCAAATGGACTTTTATTTTCTGTGATCAGAAAATTCGAAGCTAAGGATATAAATAATACTAAACTGTATGAAATCCCTATTGCAGCCTACATTTTTACTAGAAAATGTGAGATCTTTTCTAATTGAAAATTAACCATGGAAGCCAAAAATAGTTATGGAGTTAAAATGCTTAGCTCACAAATATTTGAATGCAACCTTAGTGTAACTAAATCTAGTAATATTACTATTTGAAAAAGTGAACTTACACAATCTTCTTTTGAAAGAACAATAACAACCAAAGCTTAATTCTGAAATATGTCGTATCTTTGTCTCAGCATATGGAAAAAAAGTAAACTAATACTTATATATTCGTATCTTTAGTAGTGTCAGATGGGCCAATTCACATTTTATTTCTATGTTCTCTATTTGGTGAATTGAAAAGGCAGAAAGTATTAAATATATTTAGGCTTTCTTACATCTACTAGTTTAATCTTATTCTTCAACAAATGTGTTGTCAATATCTTTTCATTGTTCCTATGTGCAATATCTTCTTAGTGTTTCAGAATATGGTCGAACATACATCGTCAAGGTTTTGCATCTACATTAGGGTCATCTATGCACATTTCATCAAGGGTATTGATCTAACACGTTCTGATATGTTGAGAGGAAAAATAATTTGGACTTGACACAAGCTGGCACAAACACATGTAACTTGCAGCTACGTGCATGCTTTTTGTCACTGAAAATAAATTCATGTTTATTTGATAGGGTGCTAATTCTACCAATGCTCTGTCAAAGCTGACAAACAGACTTAACTTCTTAAAGGAACGACGGTCACAAATTGCAACCGAGCTACAAAACTTGGATAAAGGTCGGAATGCTGTCCAGCACCTTGAACAAGGTGGAGAATCTGAACGTCGCCACAACCATCATCAGGAGTCGAGAGGAAAATCATCAGAAAGAAGCCAACATGGTGATCATAAAGCAAGAAAACGAGAAGAGTCTCCCAATCTGGAAAGAGGAAATCAGAAAGCTTCCCTACCGGAGAAAAAGGTTCCTCTAAATTTGCTCCCAGAACATTTTCTAGGTGATTCATACAATATATATCTCTATATTTTCAGTGCATTATGCAAACTACTCTTTAAGGAACGAGAACAAAGTCCAGATACATATGATGCTGAGCTAGCAAGTTCCCTACTCATTTGAATAGAAATCCTGATACACTGGAGCAGACAATATTCTTCTGTATTTTAATTATTTGTTATTATTTTTAGGGAATTTTATTTACTTTGGTAGTTATAGGAAATAAACTTTGGTTTTGATGTACAATACAATTAAGAATGATCACCAGGCTTCAAAATATGTTTTCCATCGTCTATTGAACTCTATTTTGAGAATAAAGTATAGAGAAATAATGTTTCACATGACTTTCAGTTTGGGAATGAGAACGGAGTTTGACTTGTCACTTGTGATATCTTTCCTCGTGTTGACAAAAATATACCAATCATAGTCAACGAAGGCAATTGTAAAGTGTATATTTTTCATGCACTTACTATATAATAGCTCGTTGTTACTCAAATTATAAAATTATTTACCCTGAGTATGTTGGCTCTATGGATATGTACTAATATCACTATCAACAAAAATATAACTCAGTTTACTTTTCAAACAAGTAGGGTTTCCACCCTGCAACCATATAAGAACAATTTCTACACTGGCCAATTCGACCTTCATTTTCTCTGTTTCTTCAGCTTAAAACTGTTCATTCTTATTGTTTCCAAAACTCTGAAGGGAATCGATCAAGAAACACATTTAATGGGGACTGTAAAGCAACCCCTACTAAATATTTGTCTACATTCAGAACGAATTCAGTGAAGTTCTTATATGACCACAAGTCCACAATGTTTATATGAACGATACTTGCTATCTGCGAAAGTTATAATGAATTTTGTTTGACATTTTTTTTCTTTCTTTAAAGCAAACCCGCTCCACCTAATTGGTACTATCAATGTCAAATATCAATTAACGGCCAAGCATCTAAACATTATTTCAATAATGTTCCAATGTTAATAAATTATAAATTGATACACAACCTTTCAGTATTTTCATAATTATGACATAATCTGAGATTTTAAGTGTATTATAGCACTTGAAATCTCACATGAGACGCTATCATTTTAAACCCACATGAAAAATATCAAATAATGTATTTAAGCATGTATTTGTGGCACTTCAAATCTTATATCCGATTGCCATGTGAGGTTTCACATACAAGAATATCACTTCAAACATAATTGTATAATGAGTATCATTTGCCCCACACCCCCACCCCCCTAAAATAGGTCATGTGCCAATTCATAAATTCTACTCTTCGATTTGTGTTAAGTGGAAAAATTAATCATCCAATTCATTTGGTGTTAAGTGGCAAAATTAATCATCCAATTCAGCTTCCATCACTCTAAGTCATAATTCCATTAATATCGTTGAATTAACTAGCTATAAGTGTAATAATGAAGCAAATAGTGGGCCATGTTTATAATTTTCCAAAGTTTGGGTTATGTTATTACACGAGTAAAGATCGGGCCAAAATTGAATATTAACTTTTGTTTTTAATACATACTATTCATCAGTTTTCTTGCTCCCAGTTTAGCAGTAAAACACGTGTAATTTGCAAGTAAGTCTTCTCTTAAATGCTTAGATCCTTTGACAGACGGAAATAAAAATAAGTTTCATTTTCTTTTCTTTTTTACTAAAACCAATTTTTCATAACTTGCTAATATAAATTTGTTGTTATTTCATATTGTTGTTTATTTTCCTTTATCAAATCGGTGAGTTTGAATTAAGATTTGAGTTTTAAATGTAAAATTATTACAATCATACTTGCAATTTACTTTTTATATATGTTCATTTTTAATATATAACGAATTGTTTGTTTTAGTTTCTTTCTATTTTTTTTTTCAATTACAACTTGATTTTTGTTATGTGAATTGTTAAGATATTTTTGTCAATATAATTGGGTAAATATGTCTAGTTCGTATTACATGCTTGTGGATTAGACTATATTTTTTTTTTGTTAGATGTATATGTGTAATTAACTTATCAATAAACGTTTAGTATTTTTTTTTATATGAAAAATATTAGTATGTGTTAGGAAAATGAATTAAGTATTATTATTATTCTAACTTTTATCTTATAAGTTATTAGGATATATTGATATTTGATCAATTTTAATACCTCACTCAAAAGAGGTATATTTGTAAATGTTAACAATCAAATTCTTATGTAATAATTTCAAATTGAAAAAGTATACATAAAATAAAAACGTCATGATAGTCATGTTACTAGTTTTTTAATAACACACTATACTTAAAATATTATTGTGATCATATTATAAATATTATTTATTTAAAACTTATATATATATAGATATATTATATTTTACAATGATTAAAAATTGAACCTCCTAAAACGAAATCCTTTCACTCAGAGAAATTGATGATTAGCACTGCCTTCGTTCCCTAGAATTTGATATGTATTTTTTTTTTTGGATTGTTCCATTTAACTTGGTCCATTTTTTTTAGTTTTTATTTTGTACGTAAAATATAAGTGACTCACACTACTTTACACAATAAACACTAACAATTAAATAACAGTGTCGAAAAAAATGAGTCAAGTTTGACTGGACGGAAATGAGTATTTTTTTAACCAGATAACTGATTTCATTAGAATGATGTAACCCGTAACGGTTATCAACTATCCATGCAGGGCGGATACTGACTAAAAAAGGGATCGGGGCTAACACACAAAAAAAGAGAGATTTATTTGTTTTGAAAAACTTTTTTTATGAAAAATTCACTTTCTATATATGATTCAGATTTATTTGCAAAAAACAAATATGATTTAGATCTATTAATTAGCCATTTATCTATATTTTTATTAAAAAAATCATACTCCCTCCGTCCCCAAAATTCATTCCTAGGAATTTTGGTGTTGGTTTTAATGAAAAATTGTTGAGTGTATTGTGAGTGGAATAAGGGTCACACATTAATGTACTATTAAATTAATTAATGGTGGGCCATAGGTGGTAAAATGTATGAATAAATAGGTTGTTGAGGGTAAAAAATAAAAATAGTGATGGACCATGAGTGGTAAAAGGTGTAAATAAAGAATATTATTGAGGGTAAAGTTAGAAAGATAGTTTTCATAAATAGATAGGAAGAAATTGAGGGACGTTCCAAAAAGAAAAACTAGGAATGAATTTTGGGGACGGAGGGAGTATATGATAAGAGATTTATTTGCTTTGTATTTTTTTTCATTGATAAAATTCTTAAATTCAGATCAATATTATTTGCAATTTGATATGACTTAAGAAGGTTTTCTTTAAAGATTTTTTTTTTCATTTTCTATATATAATTAACATTTATTAGCAAAAAGAAAATATGGTTTATATTTATTAATGACCCTTCATCTATAGTAAAAAATGATGGTTAATATTGAGGTCTCTTTATCTATTCTAAAAAAATTATGTTGATATGCTGCTATTAGGTTTTGAACCAAGATCAATTGAATTAAACACAAAAAATTATGTTGATATGCTGCTATTAGGTTTTGAACCAAGTACACATTTGATATTTCTCTCCACAGTAAATATATAATAGTTTTTTTTTAATTTTGGTCTCCCTTAAATTTTGGGACCTTGAGCCGTCGTCCAAACCCACTTGCCCTCAGGACCGGGCCGTATCCATGACTATTGACTCATAACCTCGATGCAAATTTCAATGTGATTTTGGTGTGGGCTGAGCTAGAGAAAATTCTAGGGGGTTACACGTGTGTTTACGCCACAAACTTTTCCTTTGTGCAAAATTAGATGTAAATTGATTCGCACCAGACGACAATAATACTAAATAATAACAAAAACGAGAAAATTAAGAGAGAGAGAGAGAGAGAGAGGGTGGTTCGTGAAACCGGGAAAGTCGAAGTTGGGCGGGACGATCTTCGCAACGGTGGTCTGAAATGGACTACTCTATCTGCTTTCACGACGGCAGCATCACCGGCTTGATTAACACTCGCACTCTGCACACTCACCATGTCTCTCTCTCTTTCTGTTACTTCAATTCTTCCCTCCTTTTCCTTCTTTGATTTTTCCGATTATTCTGCCTCGCCAGTCGACTTTCATGAGATTCATTGTTGCCTATCAATGTGCTTTGATTTCGTCCACCACTGCGTTGATCACGTTTCTACTACGATTTTTAAAATGATTAATTTTCTCTATAGTTTAAATTAATGTATATATTTCGCTTGGCCATGGCAGTGGGTAAGCTCTGATAACATCAACCGCCTCTTGATACATAAGATGTCTTGATTCAGTTCTTTAAAAGAAACAAGACTATGACTCTTTTTCCTTTTTCAAAAGAAACAAGATAATGGAAGAGGTTTTTACCCTATCAAACTCGGCTTGCTGCTGGAAAATTGAACTTCCTAGAACGCTCGTCTAGCAATTATAGGGGATTTGCAGTGCTGAAGAGCAAAACCTTGGCAGCTGGAATCAGCAATTATAGGGGATTTGAACTGTTAGATATCATGTCTGTTTCGAATTTCTTGAAAGGTGTCAGTGTGATTGGGTTGCACGGAGAGATATATATGAATAACTGAACCGAACTTTCTACATACGTGTAAAAATTATGAAGATTTGAAGTTTTTGCTTTGCAGTTATAATGAACTTACTTTCTCAGCTTTCAATGTTCAGGATTTTAACCATACTGTGCAGATGCACTCCTCACTCCTGCGGAGGCTTTCACTGGAAAGGGAACTAGAGGTAACATTATCTAGTTTACTTTTGGAACTTCTATTTCTTAAGATTATTTTATTGTCAAAGTGTTGTTAATGTTTGTGGTTCTAACAACTGAATTGGAGAAAAGCCAAAAGACTGGTTTTTGTAAACTTCAAATACATTGCTGGAGTTTCTCTTTTGAATATTTTTTTCGTGGTCCTTGTGTCATCAACTGATTGTTGGCTTACTATCTAAGCCAATCTTGAAATGGATGAGGTACACCCTACATTTTGAGATGTGCAAGTTGCTTTGAAAGGGCAGCAGCAGATAAACAGACAAAGCTATTTATGTCCAATATTATCATTACTGGCTTCCCATGATGTGATGCCTTTGATGAGTGGGTTTAAAACATTCATTAGTATGTTGTGGAGCATCAGTCCTGTACATTTTGTGAATACCAAGTTTTTCAGCATTCTGGCCCAGAGTTGATACATAATTGACAAATGCAAGAAAATGTGTTCTGACCTTAAGAGGCTCACTTACTAAGCCCATACTAGTTAGGAGAAAGGTGAATGTGAGATGGCCTTCTTTGAATGACATTATTTGTAGGCAGCTTCCTTGACATCAATAGCCAGGACATTAAACCTTTGTTGGTAAGGGGTGATTTTCAAATTCATTTGATATATGGATTATGTGGTTTCTGAATTGTCTGGACTCTTGAGAGAAAAAAGATCTATTGAATGAACACAAGAAAAAAGGACCCGGTGATGCTATATCCCACTGTTGAAAATCCTCCATTCCATCTACAATCTTATGTCCTCTCAATTATCAATCATAGACTTTCTAAGTTTATAATAGAGGTGGAAACTTGAATAAAGGAAAATTAAAAGATGCTACAAAATTAAGATTAAAAATTGAAATAACAACCCAAATATGAATTTCTGCTGTTTAAAAAAAACTCCGTAGTTTTGTTGTTTATAAAGAACTCCTTAAGTTCTTGTGTCTTGATGACAACCTTGATCTTTAACTTTTCCCCTAATCATCCAAAGGATGTTCATTGTTCAACACCTTCAAAAATTCTTTAATTTTTTTACAGTCAAACTCTCTGACATAATGCATGTATAGTGATCCTTGAACCCTCCATATAGCCAATGGAGTGATGGTGATCTTGTAGTTACTATTCTAAATATGTACTTATTTTGGTATCATGTTTTGTGTCATATTTGGACTTGTTTCATGACCATATATCCAGTACCTTTAGTATCGACATGCTTAAGTGAAGTGATCAAAATTCATGGCAATTGTGATTTGTAAGTCTTCTCTTATTCCAGCATTTTTTTTATTTGGCAGGGGCACCGTGGATGTGTAAATGCTATAGCTTGGAATTCAGAAGGCTCTATGCTGATTTCTGGATCTGATGATACAGTATGATTAAGATTACCAGTCACCGATCTTAACCTTATATTTGCACTCTTCCATATATACAAGGTTCTTACAATGGTTAATTAATGTAGTGTCTAGAATCTGAAGTTGGTGAAAGAGGAATATGGTAGACCTAAATGATATTAAATTGAAAAAAGAAGTAAAAGGGAAAAGCAGAAAACCCAGTTAAATGAAAGTCTGGTAGGCCAATATTTAACTATCCAGTGAATGACAATATACACAGCTCGTATTTCAATGGCTTTAGACTGTTTGTTCTAAGACTAAGAGTTATTGGTAGCATGAGCAATGTCTAGATTAATCAGTTTGATTAATGGCTTAAAGCTTGAGGTTATTTTAATGGTGATGACCTATGAAGCACAGGGACGTGATTCAGCCAAGCGTCCCCGTCCCGGGGACGTCTCGGGGACGAATACGTCCAAATACGCCAGAAATACGTATTTTTCACGTTTTTTTTAAATATGTGAAAATACGTCCAAAAATACACGTATTAGATAGTCAAATACGTTTTGGGCCAAGTCAAACTTACCAACCCAAATTTGAAGAACCTTAAATTGAAGAAAGCTAATCGAGCTCCAAGCTTGAAGAATCGCCGCCGCACCACCCAACACTGCGCCGCCCAGCACCGTGCCCCGTCGCGCCTTCTCACATATCGCGTGCCTCACTGTCTCGTCTTCTCACGCGTCGCGCCTTCCTGCCGTGCCCCATCGCGTCGCGCGACTCCCCATCGTGCCCCATCCCGTCCCAGCTTCCATTCGTGCCGCCATCTCCCGTCACGCCTCCGATCCCGTGCGTCGTTCCACTCAGCCCATCTCTCTTCTGCCCGCCATCGCATTGCGCAGGCAGAGGTGTTTAGTTCCATTTTCTTTATATTAACTGTTTTGATTGACTTTTTTAGTTTAATAGTTAATACTTGTATATATTATCAATTGATTATTTAAATTGATTATTATTGTGATGTAAGTGTTTAGCTTCCACTAAGTGTTTTGTTTCATTTTTATTTTGGATCTATGGTGCTAATTTAGTTTGTTTAGTGTGTTTGGAATTGAAAATAAGAAATTTTCTTGTACTAAGACAATCATTTGTGTATTTTAATTAATTAGTTACTTAATATTTATATTATTCTCATAATATTAGTAATATATAAAATATTATAAATAAATTAATAAAAACATATTTTGAATGTATTCGTATCTTGATTTTTGGAAAATTAACGTATTTTCGTCCCCGTATCGTAACGTACTTCGTCCCCTTCCCCTTCCCTGTGCTTCCTAGGTGATGACAATCTAGGTCTTCTCATCAGCTTAATGTCACATAAGAACCTTGGTTGATGGCATTGAGGTTTTTGTTCTTAATGAACATGGTAATCGAAGCATGGGATGTACAGAACAAAAGAATTAACTAGATTGTTACTCTAGCTGTGATCTTTGTCCATATAAACCTTCGTTGTTTAGGGGTCAGATAAAGAGTTTAAACTGAGTCCGCCTCTGTCGTCAACTAGTTGAAACTGGTCACCACTTACCAGAGTTTAGTTAGTCTCCACCAATGCTCACCATCTTCTTGATTGTGGTCAAATCTGATGAGTAATTGCAAAGTAGTTAATGTAATATTGGAAACTCTTTAGTCTCTGTGGATTTGGGCTCGTGGTCAACACTTTTTGGCTATCGAGAAAAAACATAATTGTCACCCAAAGCGTGCTTTGGATCATCAAATATGCTTTTGTGAAATATATGGCACACCATGCACATGAGGCAAACTACACTTTGACTTAATTTAGAAGAGGGTGCTTCCTTTGGGAAGCTATAAATCTTAAGTTTATAGGCTACATCAATTTTTGCAAGACAACCAAATCATTCTAATTCTTCTTCCTTCTTTCCTCTATTGTGAATTCACTCAACTTTCTGCAGGTTAACATCTGGTCCTATTCAAGTCGAAAACTTATGCACTCAATTGAGACTGGCCATTCTGCCAACATTTTCTGTACAAAATTCGTCCCTGAAACTTCAGATGAACTGGTGGTTTCTGGTGCAGCTGATGCTGAGGTAACTTTATCATGGTAAACTGCATATTTATATATGACCTTGCACCTCAATTGAGTGATCCTGTATTCCTGTTTCACGTAGTCAGAGTGATGTTAGTGCATTGCAGGTCCGCCTATATAATTTATCCCGTTTAAAGAGAAATGGACTGGAGGGGTGTTATCAGTCCATCAGCGGTTTTCCAGTGTCACACTAGGAGAGTTAAAAAATTAGCTGTAATCCTCTCATTCTGTATATTAAAGTAACTATGTGTCTATAGTATAGCTGTTGCATGCTAATTTATGTTTTTTGTTACAGGTGGAAGCTGGAAATCCTAATCTGGTGTGGAGTGCCAGTGAAGATGGGACACTTCGGCAGCATGATTTTCGTGAAGGTTCTTCTTGTCCCCCTGCTGGGTCCTCTCATCAACAATGTCGTAATGTCCTTGTTAGTTCTATTTGCTCTGTATTTCTGTTCCCTCCTATGTTTTTTCTGTTAACTACATTTCATGCTCATTTTTCTTGGTTAACATCATGTAGGAAGCAGGCATGTGCACTTTTCATATATTGTTCCATGACTAGTTTGGCTGAATCTTCTGTTTATTATATTGGAACCTAAAACTTTCAGTTAATAATGAAGAACATTGTTACCACATTAATTATAATTGTCATCCACTTCCATCTGGACATTCCCAAGAAGTCTTCCACCTTCAGTTTCATGCATAAAGTATGGGAAAGCACCAAACTCTGTGAATGCTAGCTTGTGCACTCTTTTTACAGACCAATCAGAAAAAATCAAATATTTTTGTGCAGGTGTTAGAGGTGGCAATGGTATGCGGACAAAATTAGAAAATTGATCAGAAAGATTAGATGGACACTGAAAAAAGAAGACATAAAGTGAAAGTACAAAAGAAAACTTAAATTGGAGGAAGGGGTGAGGTTTGTCAAGTGAATTATGGATGCTGGAGTTCTTTCTTATTGAATGAGTTCTTAATCTATACTACACTTGCTTAATAATTTTAACATGACTGCACCTCCATATACCCACTCATCTCCTGGGACATATTAAAAGGAAAAAGAATGCTACTCTGTATATGTTTTCCGTATACATCGGAAGCTTCAATTTAGGTTGCTCATCCATTTGGGTCTATGAGATTAAGACCTTGACATTTTACTTGGAATCTTAATTATTAATTTACTGTACAGCCAGAGCTTTCATGAGCTAAATGGACATTCTGATTCTGATAGAGTAAAGGAGAACTACCAAGTATAATAAGTACTCCAATTCAATATAATTTAAATAACAGAGCTAAAAGAAATAAAAAACAATCAGAAGAGACGCCCAAGTGCAAAAACTCCACTATGATCTTCAGAATAATTACTGTACAGCCAGACCTTTTAACAACGACTTCTTCCATTTCATGTGAGGTTAACACCATTCCTTATGTCATTGAGGGAAAAGCTTTAACATCAGACTTAATTCCAAACGATTGTTCAACAACGGCCAAAACTCTTTCTTTGTGAGCTTAATATCAGATTGCTATGATGACACATTGGTATTATCCAAAGCAAATGGTACTTTCCATTGTTTCCCTTTTAAATCAACGAACAAAAACGACTTCTAGGATCCTCATCAGTTAGACAGTGGTAAAGATAAATTGATAATTCAACTTTCAGAATTCAACATTCCTCATAGTAAAGCAATACTGAATATACTTCACTTCGGCAAGATAGAGGCATAGAGCCTGATATACCAGTTCAGAGCGTTTGCCTTCTATGATTAACCTGAAGTCCTTAGTCTCAAAAATCCTCTTAAAGTCCCATGTTTCTCTAAGTCTAAACATGAAATCAACACCGCCAATTACATTCACACTTACAGAAGATGACAAAATAAAGTTCACATTTGTGCTACAAAATTTTCAGCGTAGGGTTGCCCCATTGCTGTCACACCCTGGTGTGCATCCTTATCTGCCTGCCAAGTGCCAGGGTACATAGCCCCCTGTATTGCAGCCACTGGCCAGCGACGGGGCCTGTCAAGCCTTGCGCTGCGGCGGCCCTGGCGTTGCATGGTGCGGGCTTCATTGATAGCCTTATGCTTCTCTCCCTCGGCTAACCTTGCATCACGCAAGAGCAAAGCCATTATCTGCCATAGTGTGTCCATCTTCCTTGCAAGTCATTGATTAGGTCAATCTTCTCCAGTTCAGCCCAAATCACCTCATTCTCCTCCAATAACTCAATTCTGATGTCCAACTCCATATGAACGATGTTTCTAGTTTTCAGCATGAACCGATCTGGTTGGTCTAACCAATTTGTTAGGGTAAAGGATAACAACCAAGTAGAATAAGAACCCCAGTTCAATGTAATTTTGTTCCAAAGCACCTTTAATTTTTGTCACCTGTAGGGTGTTGTGAAGTGCTCTTTAGCTAGTCAATTCTGTGTTCTTGTTCGGGATTCTTCATGCCTCTGTGACATTGTCCCATTACACTCCATAACAATTCCTATCTTCATATGAATCATCAGTCTAATTTCATGATTTTGCAAATAGTTTAATTTATGTGTTTTATGTTTAACAATTCATACAGATTGCTAACCCTTAGGATGCCATCGCTTTCCACATCCATCATTTTCTTATATACAAATATGCGCACACATGATTCATATCTGGAATGCCAACTGTAATCTGCAGTGGGTTTTGGATATTTTGTGAGTAAAATAATGAATTGTTCTTCTTTATTCTTGTACTAAAAGTTGGTGCCATGCATACTACTGATTTGCAGCTTGATTTGCGTTGTGGAGCTAAAAAATCACTAGCAGATCCTCCAAAGCAGTCCCTTGCTTTGAAGTCTTGTGATATCAGCTCCACTAGGCCCCATTTACTCCTTGTGGGCGGCAGGTATCCAAAAGCTAATTCAGTTGTATTCGTATTTATGGTTATCTGCTAACCACTGTTTATAATCACTGTAGTGATGCATTCGCACGTCTATACGATAGACGAATGCTGCCGCCTCTATCATCTAGTCAGAATAAGTTGCCATCACCTCCTTGCGTGAACTACTTTTGCCCAATGCATCTATCCGACCTTGTTAGTCCAGGACTTAACCATAAGTCAATGCTCTCCTCAATCTTCCTTTAACAAACTTGTTGTTTCTGCTCTATTTGTTCCAGTTATTTTGCTTTGATGTGCCAATAGATGTGATATCTTTTTAGCTACTTGATAAATTGTTAGTGCTCAATGGAAGTACTCGTACTGTCATGCATTTTAGAGAATAAGCATGATGTTATAGGAAAAGGCTGGAAACTAGACTTTTCTTGTTGGACAATACAAGTAAATTTGAATTAATAAGCTCCTCTATGGGTTTATGGTACAAATACTTTTCATGTTTTTATAATGGAAGTGTTTTCTTCTTCCTGTCAGAAATCCAAGGTTGCTAGGCAGAATGTTCACAAAGAACTTCTGACAAGTCTCATGATTCCTTTGGATGTCAAATGTTGTGTCATGGAAACAAATGGTGCTATCATAACCATTTTGCAATTATTTATCTGGTGAAAACTTCTCTAGAGGTTTCATTCTTAGTGTTTTCACTAAATAGAGGATGGTGCAATTCAGTTATAGATTTATGTAATGCCATCCTATCTTACCAGAATGTGTTTGATTATATTGCTTTCACATTTAATAATTCATATGCTCCATAAATTTCTTAACACCCCTATGTACCCACAAACTGCTTTAACTGAATCAGTTTTCACTGTATAGTATTGTAAAAATATATTTCACACTAGTTTTACATTGTCAGGCTCCAACTTCGTGAAAATTTTGTTGACAGGCTACTAGGTATTTTAACATCACACCATGTGACAATAGCAGTTTCATTGAAAATGTTGTGTTGAGATGTTGAACCTCTATTGCTTATGAAGCTCTGGTGCTTCTAAATTTGAATAAGAATATGTAAAGAAGGCCACAATCTGCTGAGCTCATACTGAATGTCTCCTTTTTTGTGGAAAGGTAGACTGGGCACCAAACAGATAGCGTTGAGTTTCCCTGTAACCTATGGCAGCCTTCCTTGGTCAGCCATGGGCTGGGGATTGGAGTGGTTTGGGGTTGTTTGGAGTGGTTTATAGTGGTCGTGGTGTTTGGAAACAATCTGTGATTTTCAGCTCCTTTCATTTAGTTTATGCATTATGGTCTTAAAAGATAATGCTTTGGATGAGGAAAAAGGGTATTCTTTGGGTTCTGTCAATTATATGCATATATTTGGCCAGACTTACTTGGCCAACTTCCTTGTGTTTTTTATTGGATTCCAAACAAGAAGGTGTATACCTATATCAATATGTTTGATTTACTAAAGAAAATTTTCATTTTATTGGTAATTTTATTGCCAGGGTCATTCCAGCTTGCATCCTACTCATGTTACTTTTAGTCCTAATGGAGAGGAGGTTCTTCTTAGTTATAGCGGGGAGCATGTATACCTGATGGACATCAATCATGGTGTGCGGCAGATCTTAATTTTTCAGTTTTCTAGTGCTTCTGTGACTATGCTTTTCTTTGTATCTTCATACATGAAGCTTTATTCCTCTTATGCACATATGGAGCATGAAACTGGTTTGCTTACATTAGTCTGAATGATCTATCTCACTAGTCCCAACCATCATTCTATTATAGTGGAGAAAAATATTGTGGAATTTCATAAATTGATCGCAATGGACCTAAACTTTAGACTTACTGCACAACTTTTTCTTTCTTTTTCCATTGCATCCCTGCGATTTTACTTGGTAAATGGATTTACTAATGTACCAACCATTAGTGATCACAACTCCTTGGCTCTGATAAGCTCCACGATTAGTCTTTTGACTCTTTTCTTAGTATTTTATTTATAATTCTTAATATGGTAATTATTTTAAAAAATTCTGGCATCTCCATAAGTTCTAACACACTCTGTTTAATCCAAAACTAGACTGCCAGCATCACCAAAATCATTTCCTGCTGGATAATAATGTTTTCTTGTAAGCAGTTTCTGGGAATACAATGAGATATACCTCAGAAGATGTCTCAAAGCTAACCAGCCTGAGTCCCATACTTGACAAAGTAGAAGTGCAATCATCTCTTTCAGGTGTATCCTTGAATGGTTTTCCTGAGAGAAACAAAGCTGCAGGAGTATGCATCCTTCTCTCTAAATGTTTATATGAGCTCAGAGTTTCATTTGCGGATAACTGATTCTATATCACTTTTTCTTCGAAAGCTTAATAAGTGCAGGAAACTTATCCGTTTTGCTGAAAAATCATTGAAAGGAGAAACAGATCGTTATTATGGAATTGAGGCTTGTAATGAAGTGTTGGATGGTCACGGTTATGAAATTGGGCCAACTCTGATGCAGGAGTGCTTGTGTATACGCTCTTCCTTGTTACTCAAGGTCTTATAACAACTATGAGTCTCTGGAACATGACCCAACTTCATTTCTCAATTTTCTTTCCTCTGTTTTGATTGATTCTCCTTACTATCCTGCAGAGACGGTGGAAAAATGATTCACACATGGCTATTAGAGACTGTCATAGTGCTCTAAAATAAATCCTTCTTCAACTAGGGCACTCGTTTGCATGGCTGAAGCACTGTCCATGGTAACTTAATGATTTTAGTATTCTATAACTTTACCGTTTGTGGTCAGTCCAATAATTCTAGAATAGTATTTAATGAGCAATTTTTCTGTCTAATATGGAATAAGATCCTGCCATATATCATCTTGCTTCCCTTTGCGTAACAAGATGAATGGATGTATCCAAATTTAATGCTAACAGTGACAAAAATCTTCTGATATGTGAATTATAGTTGAACTTGTAGCATAGCATAATTGCTGCTATTTGAACATAATTTGCTTTTTTCAGTTTCTAAGTCAACTGCTGCCGGCTTGGGTTGTTCATTATTGCAGTTGGAAAAACATAAAGAAGCATTGGAGTTTGCTTTTGCGGCTCAATCTTCAGCTCCATCTAATTTTGAAATTATGGAGAGGCTGGAGCATATCAAGAAGAGTTCGGTTGCAGGTTCGTAAGTGCCTTGTCAATGTCTTCAATAAAGCTTAGAGTTGTCTCATTTGTGAGGGCTTTTGCATTGTATGAATTATCTTCTATTGATTCTATTTAAAGAAATTAGATCTTAAACTGCTGTATCAACAGTCAGTGTGCTAGACTGGGTAATATGAAGTGAACGTTGGGTTATGGAAAATTCCTCTTGAGTTGATTCAAACAGCTTGTAGAATGTTTAACCTAACCCATTAGGATGTTGGAGCTTCTTGTCAGCAATAACAAAGTGAACATGAGAAGCAATCTTCTCCTTGTCACTCCTTCCTATGAATTACTTGTACCCTGCTTTTCTGTTTTCTTTACTGACTATAAAATATAATTATATATGCTGTTTCTAATTTCTATACTGTAAACAGCTATGCCCCTTCCCTGAAAAGCTACCTCATGACATAAGATGATGTCTGCACTCTACCAAGAAGCCTTTGCAGTCATAATCTCGTTCCTACCCAGCATGATCAACTTTTCCAGTTATATGATGCCATTTTTAAGTTTCTTTTGAAAATTCTCGTTCTTTGATTGTCATGCTCTGATAACATTTCAGTTTTTTACGTTACAAGTTACCATTTTTCCAGTCAATGGAAAGTGAGTATGTATGCCATATTTTGTGTATCTTCTAGTGATATGTATCACTGCTCTTGATTGATTAGTGTCATGAATCTGACTTATAGCTGAAGCTGACAAAACTAGCTTGGGAAGTGATAGAAGATCAAGGGCAAATTACCGAACTGGAAGAGTGCTTTCTCTAAGTGATATAATCTACCATACGGAAGGAGAGAATGATGCTCCAAGTGGACCTGAAAGAGAAGACTCTGATTACGATGATGAGCTTGAAATGGATTTTGAGACATTAATACCTGCTGAGGGAGGGCATGATGTGGAGTCCAATATTCTCCCGGAAACTTAAATTTGAGAATTCGCAGTAGTGGTGATTTGAACATGGAGCCTGAGAGGGCGACTGGCTCTTGTGGATCACCTGAATTGTCATGTGAAAATGACAAATTGCCATACCGGGTTTGCTTCTGTTTTCCTTGGAAATTTCCTGATTTGATGCTCACATCAGCTGCAATTTGATGCAAAATGTTTTTAGTTAAGTTGCTGCTGGATGAAAAAGAGTTGTACACAATCCTTACATTTTCTATGTTTTTAACTAGCATACCACCTCAATTTATTATTATGTATTATTCGAAATTCTACATAACACATGGAGTGAAATTTGGTAATTAATTGAATTTACTTTCAACATTAATATTGTGTGTATTCCTCGTCCATTTTCATAATCTGGTTGCATATTATCTTTTACACCATCTTTGAGCTACTTGTTCATGTTGCAGCCTGAGATGGCGATAGATATGAAGCAGAGATATGTTGGCCACTGTAATACAGGCACTGACATAAAACAAGCCAGTTTTATTGGCCAAAGAGGTATCT
Source organism: Salvia rosmarinus (assembly GCA_036937905.1). Lineage (NCBI taxonomy): Eukaryota > Viridiplantae > Streptophyta > Magnoliopsida > Lamiales > Lamiaceae > Salvia > Salvia rosmarinus. The sequence continues at coordinate 18,909,070 of CM072817.1, read as the reverse complement.
TCGAAACCTGACATGTGACTTTCTGAATCATACATAATCAAGGGTGCTAAAGGATGAGTAAGGAGAAAGAAATATATTTTTTCTGCAGAGTTCTAGTGCTGTTCTTTTTAATTGGATGCTCAGTCAATTAAGGAAAGAATATCATGAAATTAGAGAACCACAGGAACACACTCCTATTCCGATGTAGTTCTTGTGTTCTTTTTTTTTCCTGAATGTAAATTGAATTTTACCTTTCTATTGAGTATTATATTGAGTATTATTTTCTATGAGTTCTTCTGTGTGTGTTCATGGATTACGAGGTAAATCTTGTTCGATATCAATTATATGATATCCTAAACCGTTAGCTACAGAGTAGTTGCCATGTTATGACAGATATAGATTTAAGAACTATGCAAGGGATACTTCTGTCAACTTATTGCAAACTTGAAGGTTGGATGCTGGTATGAGCAATTTATTTCTAAGAAAAGCTGTAGGATTTATAGTTTATGACTAGGGGCTTTTCATGAGAACATATTTCAATTAATACAATGGCATATTTTGGGTGGAAGTTTTATGACTATATAATTTATTATGTTATAATCTTAATTACATTATCATCATGTTTCCTCATATCCAGGTGAATATGTTGCTAGCGGGAGTGATGATGGCAATTGGTTTATATGGGAAAAGAAAACTGGGCGATTACTGAAGATGCTGCATGGAGATGATGCTGGTAAAAGGCACTTCACCTGCAACACAGACACAAGCACATACACACACACACACACACACACACAAAAGATAATGAAAATTGAGATCATTGCTCACATATCCATAATGTTATCAACTTGTCTTTTAGATACTCTATAAATTGTTGCACTCATGGTCATTTTTTGGACTGACAAAGCACCTGAGCTCAGATGTATAATTTATTCCATGATATTAACATATGGTCAACGTCTCACTGGTGGCTGTTTAATTGAGTAGGTCAGAAATTGTGCTTCAAATTCTTAGTGTTGTCAGAACTTCATCAAATGTCCAAATCTACAACTATTGGATTTTTATAGTTCATTCTTAAGATGCTATGAACTAATATTTGTGCCCATATGAAGGGCTGGCTATATTGATATAATTGTTTCTGTTGTTGCCGTAGCTTGAATATGTTAGATAACTAGAATTTGGAGTTTGGGGGTTTTGTAAGGTTTTGATATTCATTGATCAAGGTCTTCTATCTCCTGATGTATCCTATCACCTCCTGTTCTGCCTTCAGTGGCCATGCTTCCCATCTTGACTTCATTGTTCACAAACAAATATGCCGAATATAATTCCTTCTATCTTAGTTACATGTAACTATATGTTACTTCTGAAGGATAGTTTTCACAAACCTCAGCAAATGTAGAAATTCTTCTAGGTATTTTTTTCCTTATCTAATTTCTTATTTGATATATGATATTTCTTATAGCTACTTTTTTTCAACCCCCGAACCTAAATTTGAAGTTGAAATTGAGAATGAAACATTGCGCTAACTAATCTCCAAAATAGCTGGATTGGATTTTTCATCTATCGGATTCATGATCTTGCAATTTAACTACTCAATAGCTTCAGAATGTCCATCCTCTCTAAATATGGCTTTTATGAACAAGGTATCTTTTTCAAAAAAGAAAAAGTTATATGTGTCTTTATTATTCTTTGAGTAGTGGGCACAAGGATGGGAAGGACAGTTAAATAATTGGCACTGATAATGATGGTCCTCACCCCTGAATTGTTTGAAATCGGTAAGAGAGGGAGAGGGGGGGGGGGGGTTGCATAAGAATGGGAATAAAATACCTCTCTCAGAAAAATCAAGTATCTGGAGTGGATCCAGGATGGCATATATTTTCTGCCCCCCAGCCCAGCTGTGGATTGTTGCAGCAGATTTTTAAATAATTTACATCATTGAACACGTTGACGTGAAATAATTTACTATAAACTTATGGTTTATCTTTTTGAGTTTTAGGGTTAGTTCCAATATACTCTGGGAATTCGAAATAAAGCTGAATAGAATGTAACTAGAGAAGTGAGTTCCTTAGTTGTTGGATAAGTAAAATTAAGTTGAAGAAGTTAGAATGCAGATGTTCGGGGCCTCACAAATAACTATAAGATTTTATATTTTGATCTAGAACTTCATGATGTTAGTCTGATTGTATCCTAGAGTGGCTGTGAACAGAAAATTTCTTAGTTGTAGTAAATTATGCTCTGGTGTGTCCTTGAAGGTGCTTGTGATTTGACATTTTTATTTCACTCATTTGACATTTTTGTTTTATGAGTGAACATTATCAAGCACTTTATTGCTTTCAGACACCATTGCTTTACCCCGCTAACATTTTTGCACCAAATTTGGGTCACTCTTCATTACCCGTGTCTTGTTTGTTGGCTGATACATGGTGCTCATTATGATCTTGTTTCACTGCTTGAAGTATCTAACTCTTCTCACTTTATGCAGTTGTCAATTGCATACAGTGCCATCCATATGATTGCGTCATTGCAACTAGTGGAATCGATAGCACTATAAAGGTAGGAAGGGTTTATTATTTATGTGGTTGGATTTTCAATAGATAGAGTACTATTCGAAACTTTGGTGGATGCAGATCTGGACTCAAAATTCTCCGGCCCCCTCCATTGTTGCTGGGGAAGAAGTAACAGAAACTTCATATGTGTTAGAAGCTATGGAAGAGAATCAGCGCAGATTGTATTGCACTCGCGAAGCCATTTTGTATGTATTCTGAATCTTTGACCTCACATTGGAATGGGTTTCATTTCTGTTGCCTATTGTGTTCATTGTACCATTCAAAATCATTTCAGGCCCTTCGAAATTCTGGAGCGTTTTCGAATGCATGAGTTTGCTGAAGGAAGTTTTCATCCATTTGAGTGCACGCAGAGCTGATATAGTTCTAATCACTACGTATGACCATAGGTAATTTTTCTTGGTTTGCACATTTGGCTGTAGTATATAGAGCTACTCATTGAGCCTGCAAAGGTAAACTTCCTATGGGTTTAGTAGTGTCTTTGTCTGAAACTGACAACATTTAACAATTTTGTTTGTGGTTCTAGAATAACGAGAATTTTAAACTGATGACCTCTTGTTTGAAGCAATATTTTATTTTTCCTAGATTTTTAATAGTAGCACCAGCGACAAATTGTATAATATAGCATGCCTACAGAACATACATAGATCATGGATACTGAAATCTGTGTAAGGCAATTATAGATGAGTCGTATCTGCTAATGCTGTTGACTGCCATCAGACCAAGACCTATGTTTACTTCCTCGCCCAGGAGAGACAAAAATAATGTATTCAGTGGTTATTCTGGCTTAAATTGCTATGACAAGGAATATATAACTAGTAAGAAACCAAAAAACCAAATAACGAAATAGAGATCAGGAAATCCCTAAAAATCAGACTACAAATGATCTTATGAAATTCGGTTGTAATATTGAGCAGGAATTCTTAATATAAAAGACGCATTTGAACTACTTCATTCTAGAGAAAGATTTTACTATTAAATTAGTATTTCATTCGAGCGATGCATATCCTATTATCTATTTGTACAATAAATTCATTTACTAATCTCGTATATTATTGTTTCATGTGTAATAACAATATAAGCAAATGATAAAAAATTCAAGATTTTTTTTAGAAAACAGTCAAATTATATCATAAATTTTGATAAAATCTTTTTCACATGAACATATATACAATTTTCAGTATTATTATATGTGTATATATCGTATATACAATTACATCTATCATGGAGGCATATTTGTTTTTAAATCGGTATGTAAGGTAATATTGCTAAAAGTTTAAATTTTGCAAAAAGTAGGCAAAATACCATTTATCACCAAAACATGGACCTTTGTATATACATATTCTATCATTGGTATATTGCAAAATCACTTATAATTTATTCAATTTTTCACGTTAACATCACGAATTACGATGACTGCTCTTAGGTTCAACCTGCCTAGCTGGAAGCCAAAAGTCCACGTCAATTAAAGATAAAATGAGAAATACTCCAGGCAAGCAAACCTACGTCGTGTGTGTTATATTTGCTAACAACACTTGATTCCCAATTTTAATTAATGCCGTAATGCGAGATACAAATCTTCATTTCATTTGTTACTTTCTAACATGAATTTTACCCTTCTAGTTCTTAATCAAACTGTCTGGTATCATGATGGATATAAAAACAATATAATTTATATTTTTTTCATATAATCAATAATTGGAACAAAGAAGTTTTTACTTGAGAGTTGAAAATGACCGTTACTCTAGAGATTTTAATTTGTGAATACACGAAGTTTTAGCGTTATCTGTTTTTGCAGTGAGTTTTTTTTTATAAAAAAATTGCATATGCGAATTTTCGAATTGTCTGCAATTTTTCCGAAATTCAACTATCCCAAATCGAATTTGATATGCCAAAGTCGAAACTGAGATGATAATCATCGTTTTCAATTTTTTCAATATCAGAATTTTTTTAAGAGAAATTGGAAGTTCTTAAAGGTGAATTAAAAAAAATTATGTATACACCAAAATATATATACTAAAAGTTTATGTACTTACATGCTAATATCCCTTTACTCTAGAGTCTAGACTCAAATTTGATTAACGCAAAACATGGGCCCAAATTTTGAGTTTAGGATATCCAGACCCACTTTGCATTGATGTTGGGCCTACGATTACCGGACTGCGCGTTTCTAAAAGTATCTGCGTTGTTATACTACTTCTTTCTCGTCTCTTCTCACAGCAACCTCGCCACCGTCATCGCTTCTGTTCCTCCTACAATGGCTGACGTTGACGCCACCAAGCTCCCATCTTTGGCTGAGGTAATTTTTTCCTGGATTTCTTATGCTATTCAGCTCTCATGTTTGAGTCTTTTGGTTGAATCTTGTTAGCCCTATCTTTTTTTCGCCCTTTCTGATGAATTCTCCAGTATCTGAGATTTGATTTGGTTGGTCAATTTTCGTGCATTTGGTCTCAAATTTGTTTGGATTCTTATTTTGCCCCCTTTTTTGTGAATAGTTTTTGTTTTGATTGCTCATCTTCGTTTCCGTGTGTTTTCAAATTTGACGTCGAATCTGTTGACGAAAACCGCAGAATGTATCTCTGTTTTATGTAAAAAAGGAAGTTATATGTCTGAATTTTAGTCGAATATTGTGGAAATTTGGAAAACAAAGTGTTGCTAGCGAAATTTGTTGGTCTCAACAAATTTATCTATTGTAGTGAAAATTGTTAGACTAAAGAGTTAATGTTTTGCATGGGAAATTTGATGGCTATCATTCGGTGGTCAAACTTAACCCTTTGTGCCCTCTGCATCGTTGTGATGTCTAAGCCGTGATTGCTTTTGCCTGCCAATTCTAGATAGAGATCAGATGAGCATTGTATCCTATCCATTTTGAGTTTTGGTCTGGAATTTTGGGTTTTTAGCTCCACAGCGCCTGTAGAAGTCTTTATATTTTTTAATTTTTATTTTAGATTCAAAAATACACTGAGAGAAGCTCGGTGATCTTTCTATTGTTGTTTTACATTTTGGAGATGTTTATTTGTTCACGTTTTGTTTAATTTTAAATAGGGCCTTTTATTTCGTATATTAGAAAAACATCATTTTAAATAGAACTGATTAGAGATAATCCATTTCTCAACAACAGAATACAATTCATTCAAAGGATGCACTTATTGAGCTCCATAAATTTCGTTTTGGTACTACTGTTGTGCAAATCTCACCTAATTGTTAGAATCAACCTATCCCTTTTCAGTGCCTATGTTATTAACACTTAGTAAATCTTAAATTATAAGAGAGATAAGTAATTCTATGTGACTAAGGTGTATTTTAATATAAGCAGCAATCTTCAGCCATATAGGACACAAAAGTCTTATTCATGATCATTTACTTTGGGGTTATTATGGGTCAACCAATTATTACGAATATATGCAGCAAATTGAATCAAATTGAATGTTTCCAATATATGAACTCGATGATAGCTGTTGGGAATTACTCGAAGGATCAATACTAACCGGGTTGAATAGACTAATGGTTGTGTGGCCAAAGATCCTTTATCAATTCAATCGAATTTAATATTGATGAGGCCAATCTCAACCTGATCATATCACCACCATCATTATTGTCATCATCAAAGCCATTCTCGCTACTTTTTGGGGTCGGGGGTTACTATATTAATCTTGTACAACACATTTGAATCATATTTATTTGCAACTATTATTATAGTTGATTGTGGTTTTTTATTTACTACTTTGCCTATATTTTGTTCTCAAAAACTAAATACAACTTCTCCGAAAAACCTAAATCCCCAATAACATGTTTTTGTCGACTTGGAAACACAATCTATAATCTCTATTGGTAAGGTTAATGTACTGGAGGAGAGTTCAAAAGTTTGCGAGTCCTTATATGCTTCATCTTGTGTTCTATTCCTGATGATGTTCATGGCTTAGATAATGTACATTGATTACCTAAGGGAAGACTTTAAAAGGTGCTGGAGTAGAGAAAATTTTCACTTTTCATTATTTATTTATTTCTATTTTTTGTCAATCTTCTTTTGGCATGATTGGTGCACCCAGGACTATTTACTGGTTGAGAAAGACCAAAAGCCAGTCATGGCTGAAAAATCTTTGAAAGCGTCTGAAGTCCAACCTTCGGAAGATACTACTGCTGAGGGAGCTGTTCATAAGGAAATGCCTAGTGCTGTTGAAAACGAAGCTGCTCCTATTACGGGAGAGGATGTTGAAGCCACAAATGGTGCTAGTGGAGAAAATAAAGAATCCAGTCCTGTTGATGACACTGCTGACAGTGCCAACTCAGCTCCCAGTGAAGAAAGTAGTGACAGTGCTGAATCCGGAGATGCAGTTGATGACGAAACTCCTGAGATAAAGGTCTTGCTCCGACTAATGAGAATCTCTCTTGTAGCCTTCTTGCTTTTGCTTACTTATTCACTAAACCAATTTAGCTTTGTCCGTATTCCCGCTTTGCAGCTTGAGACAGCACCCGCAGATTTCGTTTCCCTACCACTAACCAAACCAGACATTGCTTCACCAGATATATTGAGTATCATCGGTGGGTGAACTAGTTCTCGATTATTTGTAAAACTTACTGAACCATATTATCCCATTATCCTCTCAAATTGGTGTATGTTTTCAGGTGTGTTGCTGCAAAGGGTGAAGAAGCACCCGAATGTGACAAGTTTGCTAAATATTATCGCTCTCTTTGTCCTGGTGAATGGGTATGTCTCTGTATAGTTGTTAAAATACTATATGTATGCATATCATTATATATGGCTTCACCATCCTCCATTTCCCACTAAGAAAGTACTAAATATGTTACTCCCTCCGTCCCGCAGAACATGGCTCATTTCTTTTCGGCATGGTTATTTAGGAGAAAGGTATAAAGTTATTAAAGGGATAAAAAGTAGATAGGATCCACATCTTTTGAAGAGATAATTATTTTTTAAAAAGTAAAAGAGCCAAGTTGGGTGGGTGGGACAACCCAAAAAAGAATATGGATCAAATTTGGTGGGACGGAGGGAGTATAACTTTATAAGGGAATAGAAAACCATGTGAAATACAATCATTTTAACAAAATATTATCGCTCTCGTTGTCCTGGTGAATGGGTATGTCTCTGTATAGTTGTTAAAATACTATATGTATACATATCAGTGTATATGGCTTCACTGTCCTCCATTTCCCACTAACAAAGTACTAAATATATTGTAACTTTATAAGGGAATAAGAAAACCAGGTGAAAATATGAAATACAAGTCAATCTCATTTTAACAAATATTTGCTCCTCAAATGATCAAGAGCATAAGAATATAGTTGTAGTGTGATATGCGCCAACTGCCAGTGACAATTTTAGTGTTGAGTTGTAATATTATCTATTTATTTATGTAGTTTGTATTTATTCTTGGTCCTTCATTCATGGCTGCAGATCGATAGATGGAATGAGCAAAGGGAAAATGGCACTTTTCCAGGCCCTCTGTAATTGATGCCCCAAAACCAAGTATCAAACATTCTCAAATCTGTTTGATACAAGTAGAGTTTCTTCTTCTGAAAGGATCCGAGTAATAAGAGAATTTGGCTTGTTCTTATGAGCACATCAAAGCTCGAACTGTAACGAGGTGTGGCTTCTTTGAACCACATTTTTTCCAATGTTGTCTTATGTCAACTACAACGATAAGTATACCTGATTTTCTTACTCATTTGTTGAATAGTTGCGGCATGTTATAACACGTTAATCGTTGTCCGTGATGAGATCAAGCTTGCCTTTGTTAAACATTCTATAGATGCATCACCAGATTGTGTATCTTGGCCCTACAGTTTATTTCTCCGTGAATAAAATGTCTAATCAGTTCGCTTCTAAATATTATTTTCATTAGTGTAATGTAAAAGGTTATAACATTCAAACAGGGCATGATCTACCTTCAGTCGTCTTAGGCGGTAGCCTAATGCTCTTGAAAAATTATAATTGCAAACTAGTGTATAACCCGTCGAAGTTTCGACGGGAAACTGTTGGATTTGTATACTGGAAGCAGTTTGGTTGAGCTTGTATACAATGTTTCCTGTTACCACTATTACAATTTCTTATCTGAATTGTTTACTTGATTGCATATGTTTGTCCCCTTATCTCATATATAAGTTAGATCATACAGTGTGTTGTAGATCACAGAAGTCTGTATGATTGGTCAAACTTAATGAGATATAAAAAGAATCACAGCTGAGACAACTTGAGGACGAGTTGTCGGTATAGGCTGCGGTATAGATAAGAAGTAACTTGACTTGGTTGTTTCTCTATGCTGATATGTCTCTAGCGTATTGATGGATCATAGTGAGATGAGTTCTTCTATCTGACCGTCGTGAAAAACCTAGATCTCGGTGACTTTACGATGATCTAAATCTCGATAAGGTATTAGGTGAGTATGAGTTGCTGACCATCACTTTGACTTGCTATGGGTGAGGGTTACATGAGATAACCCAAGATTCTCTCGCATCTTGGGTGGTGGCGTCTTGTATGTCATGCTAGTTACAGTGTCGAGTCACCGTATCCGTTTAGGATGATGACGTCCCTTAAGGAGCTCAAAGGTTTATTATACTAAACCATGCAGATTGAGTTATCTCAAATACAATAATAAGGTTGAGTGTTACTGTTTAAGGAATTAAAGTAATTAATTATTTTAAGCGATCGGATCATTGTAAATAATTAATGGACGTACGATATCTTAAATACGGGGATTCGTGAAGTCTAAGTGCAAGTCCGATTCAACTTCGGAAATAAAGGGGTAAGTCAGCATTTATTCTCTAGTGGCATGAATAAATGTTTATGAATTAATTTATATTCTGAGCTGAACATAAGATAATTAATTTATTTGAGGCCCATCTTTATTCCTTGTATTTGATCCATGGGTTGGCCCATCCAGGCGTGGAGCTTAGAGAAATTTGATCACTTCCTTGTAGAGTCCCTCTGGGACTCTGTCTTAATCATCTCTATCTTAAGTGATATTATTATATTTAGTATATATGCATAAATTCTATCATGATAGGATTTAGGGTTGCATTATAAATATAAGGTGAGAGAGAAAATCAAAGGCTAATGCTTAGCTAGAATTTTTGAGAATCACACCATTCCAAATAGTGAGATTTTCGAAAACTTCAAGTGAGGAAGAAAGCGAATTTCTATAGCACTCTCCATAGATTGTCCTCACTCGGCATTGAAGTTTAGGCAATCGGGATACAGTCCAGAAGATCAAAGCACGAGTCCCGAAAAATTCTCAGGTAAACACGAGAAAACACCTACTTGTTGCAATTAATTATATAGGTGCATGTTAGGTATATAAGCAATGTATGGTGAATTAAAGATCCAAGATAGATCATCGGGAGAGGGTTAAAATCAGATTTCCCTACAGAAAACACTTTAAGTTGTAATTTATAAGCATAAATTTAAAAATAATAATTCAAAAAAATATGTTTGTGAGTATGTTTATCGATTTTTTTTACTTACTATATATACAAAAAATCAATAGAAATTAAATTCAACATACATTATAAATATAATAATATTATTCTAAATATAGAAAATTAAGACTAATTTAAATTAATTTTTTTCTAAAATATGAAAAAGTAACTTTGTAATTATCTCACAATCTATCTAAAATTTCATTACCACGTTAGTTATTGTATCTTGCATCTCATCATCTATCTAAAATTTATTACCAAGTGAAGAATAAACTTTTTAAATCACTTTTGTTAGTGACTCGTAAGATTACAACTAGGGATGTCAATATGGGTCGAAGCCCACGGTGAATTCAATAATGATAAAATTAGAGGTTAGGGTTGGATTTTATAACCCGAAAAAACGTCAACCCGAATAGCCCGAACCGAATAGCCCGACAACCCGAGTGGGTTAGCCGAACTCAGCGGGTTGGCCCGATTAACATCCCTACAACTATACAAGAAATTATAGAAGATATTCATAGTGTTGTTAAAAGTTACAAAAATAGTGAATTAGCTATTATGGAATATGAATATTCGATATATTAAAAAATAATTTAGTTGTGAGCATTATTTTCTAATTTTGATATTGTAATATATTTTAAATAGTATTATATTGAATTAACTTATTAAAATTTTTCTAGATATTAGTTTTAATTTCGCTATAATTGTATTATATTATTAGAAATCATTTAGTTACATGGAATGCGGACATTAAAGCATATTAGAAAAAAGAATTTAATTATGAGCACTATTTTTATTTTTATTGTTTGCTATTCAAAGTTAGTATAATAAGATTAAAAAAAGAACTTGTGGAATGTATTATATTTATTTTTCAATTATTTGTTTTACTCCAACGCTTAATATAAAATATTTGATATATATATATATATATTTTAAGCTTTTCGGCCGATGGGTTAGCCCAAACCCGAGAGTTTAGGGTTAGGGTTGAATTTTTCTAACCCGAAAAAAATGTCAACCCGAATAGCCCGAACCGAATAGCCCGACAACCCGAGTGGGTTAGCCCGAACCCGAGCGGGTTGGCCCGATTGACATCCCTAATTACAACATATGATTAACCATGACTAAATATATATTTCGGTAGGTAAAGTCCTACGTTGGAAATAGATTGCACATGTCTCTTTTTTATGTTCATATATATCAAAACAAATAGATTTTATATCAGAACGATGCGCCTAGATTTGATACATAAGTTGTATTCTGTTAAGTTTCGATAGAGAATTGCATTACATTGTACTTTATAATTAGAAATTTAAAAAATAACATATTATTTATCTAGGGTTTAGTCACCTTGAGTTGTTGACAGTGATAGTGAAGTGATATGATATGCTAGAGTTAAACTACCAAGGTCGCTGATTGCAGTAGAGTAAGGCAATGATTCGAATAGTTGAGGCTAGAGTTTAGCCAGATAAACCCTATATAATATATATACCAAGGTCAATCCCAAACTCTATTCAAAAGTGATTTTACTACTCATTCTCATCTAAAACCCATAACGATATTCGTAATTACCAAAATCATTTAAATTTATAAATACGAATTATTACAGTAATTGGTTATCCGTTTCAATAAAAATCCAATATGAAAAATTAAATAGTATAGAGAATAAACTACTAAGAAATGTAGAAAATTCAAACCACGGCCTCCACGGCCATAAATGGTACGACCATCGGCGGGAGTATTTTACTCCACCACACCCATCACCACCTCGAGGTATCCGTTGGATGCAATGGAAGCGAAGTGTTTGGACTCACCACAAGCGGTCGGATCTCGACGACACCAAAATCAAAGCGCTTGCAAGCAAAATTAGAAATGATGTCGAAAAGCTAGGCGAGTTACTTCAACAAGATGCGATAGGGAGCCTCAAGCTCACCCTATGAGGCTCGGCGACCAACGACCATCGAGTTCGCCTTTGGATGATAGAGACGCGACTCTTGAGCGTTTAGAGGAACAAATGGGACTGATTACTGCTAAGTATTTTGAGTATCAACGGCAACTTGCAATGAGGGAACTTCCAAACCAATCCGGTCAGGTCCAGGCGGTCACTGTTCTAGTAAGTGACCCAATTATTGAGAATGGGGTGGGAGAGATATCGGCGAGTTCTTTGCGGCCGGAGGAGGTGGAAATTGATGAAGAATGGGTACGTGAGGATGAGGAGCAAAATCAGAGCCACAAGGAAGTTGATACCAGGGCGGCTGACGAGGAAGAGTGGGTGTGCGAAGTTGCAAACATGCCAAAGCCCACTCGGAAGTGATTGCACTACCTCAACAATTGAGTACGGATCCCGGAGGAAGACAAATTGAGGACAAAGGTTGAGGTAACATCAATTATTTGTCAACATCCTAATTCACAAAAGTATCTGTACTTTGGGAATTGAAGTTATTTATTTTATTTTGGAGAATAGAATGTTCGACTTGAGCTTAAATTGTGCATTACTTGTTTTCTTTCTCGTCCTCTATGCTTATATGGTTCATCTTGATGCTTTGGCGAGATGGTATTCTGCGGTGAAGGACTATGGATAGTCCGTTGTTATGCAGTTTACGTCGTGCTCACGACGTTAAACCGAGTGCTCGTGGGGCAACCCACGTTTTGGCTTTGTTTCTTTTCTTTCTTTTTCGTTTGGTTTTCGTTGTTCTTTGATACATTTGTTGTTGAGTTTGTTTTGCTCGGATCCGGAAAGCGTCGTGCGAGATGAAGCCATGATGCTCCAACTCTACATCGCACATTCGCGATTATCGATATCATCCTCTATGGTTATTTTGAGCTTTTAATGTTTTGAGCAAATGTGCTCGATTTAAAATGTGGGGATGTTTACTCGGTTTTGTATGCGTGATGTATTGTTTTATTGTAATGACGTGCCCTTGTGCTTATTTTGATTGTTTGGACGTAAGCTTTGTCTATGCGAGTAAGTTAGGATCTTGATTTGTGCAATTGAACTCGTGGTATTGGTCATACCGATTTTGAATTTCAAACTTTTGGTGATATATGATTTGAGTATAATGTGAATTGATGAGGCTGTGATTGATAGAAAATGAATAGGGAAAATTGATGTGATTTTTCCGGCTAATGTTAGGGAGTGTTAACATTGTGGTTACCTATATACTCGTTTCTATTAAAAAAAGTGTGAAAAGAGTAGAAAAGAAGGAGAATGAAAACTCGATAAGTTGTTGAGATTGTTGAAATGGAGGATGGGATTATGTCCTCTTTCTCAGTAAATTGAGAAATGGACATGGAAAACCACGTTAGGAGACTCGAGTTCATCGAGAGTGCACCTTCGAATATTATTCCAAAATCTGTTAAAACATTCTTTTGCTTTATAAAAGAAACTTGTTGCTAAAGGTGACCACATTAGTTAGTTCACCCTAACGGAGAGTTGGGTGCGAGCGAGAGATTACATTTTATTTATTGGAAGTCAATTGTCGTTCTTGATTTATTTCGCATTATCTTTGAATTCGTAAACACCAAGTGTGGGGGAAATCAATAAGGTTTGATTGATTAGAATAAGGGTTAAGTTGCATGAGTTATCTTTCGACTCTTATTAGTATAGACTTTGCTTGAGGACAAGCAAATGGATAAGTGTGGGGGAGTTGTTTGGTATGATTTTGTGATGATTCTTGGTATTGTCTTACGTGTCATTTTCTATGGTTTGTCATATTTATGTCGTTGGTTTGATTAATGTTTATTGATTCGGACTTACTTCGTTCGTCTCGATGTTTTGTAGGAAAACGGCAGAAAATAGGATGAATTGGATCTACCAAGGATCAGATATAATTGAAGAGCATCTCGACAGGATTTCATAGGCGAAAGCGGATCACAATTCGGAGTTCGGACGAGCGAGAAGGGATCATTTCTTCAAAGTCGCGCACATGCACTCCGCGTGCCCGCTCGCGCACCGGCGCTGAACACTTTCAATGATTCTCATGAAAAATGGGGAAGGAATCAAGGATTTTGTCCTTCATAAGAATTGAATAGCATCTCGATAGGAGTCCATAGGCGCAAACGGATTGCAATTCGGAGTTCGGACGAGAGAGAACGGAGCGAAACACCGAAGTCGCGCACGCGAACGCGCGAGCGCGTCCGGCGCTTGGCTCGCCCCAGCGCGCGTTTCGCATGCAACTGGCGTTGCACACGGCGCTGAGCTTGACCCAGCGCCCTCCTCAACCCCCCAGCGCCCTCCTCAAGACAAACCGGCGCTGCCCCTCCTCATTCTCGCCCCAACCGGCGCTGCGCTCGCAACTGGCGCTCGGCGTTCTTCCAGAAACGCGACGCGTCCGTATTGTCTCCGTCCGGCATGTGGCGTGTCGCGGCTATTTATTCCAGGAGCTCCCCGCGTCCGGCGCTGCGTCGCGTCCGGCGTTGCGCGTGAAAAAGCTGTGCTATAAATACAGATTTACACGCAAAAACCCGATCTCCTTTTATTTTCTCTTCCGTTTTCTTCCTTGGGAGCGCCTCTCCATAGTTTTCTCCTTCGGACATTTGTTTCATTTAGTTTGTCATTGAGGATTCAAAGAACATTAATTCAAGCTCATTTTCTTCCATTGCAATTGTAAGGATTTTCATGGTTTGATGTTACTCTATTTCAATTTCATTGTTGTTCTTATTTATATGCTTTCTTCATTATTGTTGATTTAATTTACTTAATGATTTCCACTACGCTACGATTACCTCGCACGATTGCGAGTGAATTTGAGTGTGTTTTAGCTCGATCATCACACCCGTATAGTTTTAATTACCCGAAGCTGTTAAATTTTATGAATATAAATTATTACAAATATGATTATCCATCTCAACAAAAATCTCTATATTATAAAATAAAAATAAATAATAAATAGTATAAATCAAAATATATCTAAAACTGAGAAAAATTCACATAGGTACGTTGATAAATGATTGAACCCGTTTAGAATTTTTACACTTCCAAACACATTTTATTTATAAAATATCTAATAATCAAATATTAATTTGTTATAATAACTGATTGCCATTGAGACCATAGTTCAAACACTCGAAGTCGTTGATCGTAGTGGAGCGAGGTGATTGACCAAAATGATAAGGGTATGACTCAACTACCTGGACCGTCTAGAATGCTTATACTTGTACATATCCGAAATCTAATTAAAAACTACTACCCTTCTCGTCTCAAACTCATATGGTGATATCTGTAATTACTCATATATATTTAAATAAATACAAACTACTAAAATAATTGATATTATATTATATAAAGAATTTATATTTTTAACTCAATTAATTAGTAACAAATAATATGATAAGTTTGAGAATATGCATGCATCCTAAATTAGTAAGATCATATAAAAAATTATAATTATCTTCGAGTGATAGATAATGTTAGTAAATTTTATGGTATATATAATACAATATATACTAACATACTAACAATTTCAAGTGATATCAAATTTAACCTTTAAATAACATCAAAATGAGTTTCTTAAAATAGAATAGATTATTTTTACATTACAGATGTCTTTAGTATATCAGTCCTGCATGTCCATTATTTATACTTTAAAAAGGTCATCTCTTATTGTAGCAATTCAATCATAATAGCTATATATTTCAAACTCTTCTAGTGTGAAGAAAATTGAATTTTCTCATTTATTAAAATATATTATATATTAATGGATATAGCTTATAATTTATGAATTTTGTAACTATTAAAATTAATGGGTATTGATGTATTTTATATAACATTGTTTTAGTTAGTACATATTTTAAAACAATTTTCTCAAGATTTATAAATGCACATATGTTATGGATTAATATTTCTTATACTTTTAACATATTGTTAGAAAATATTAATTATGACATATATAAAATAAAAAAAATATATATATATATATATATATATATATCTATTATTAGTATATATAAATTAATAAAATATAACAATCATAGTATCAATATTACTACAACATATCGACATTGTGATTGATTAATTGGTTGATTGTTTGCATGCTAAATCAATATTCACTAAATATAACTCGAACTATCAAAATATGATGGAAGATTTCTTAATGAACTTACATAGTTTAAATATTAATCTCACAAAGTTTATTTATAAAAATAAATATTACACTTAAAATATATTATATTTCTCCAAAGAAAAATAAAAGAATGATTTGATAGGATATGTTACATCATAATTACAATACCATGATTTTAAATCAAATAAAAAATAAAAAATATTGATAATAATTTTTTGTAAGATTATAAATTGAATCAAATAGAAGTAATAAGGATAGATAAGCATTTAAAATACCACATGTAATATTAACATAGCAATCAATCAATATATTAAATGATAAGTGGTTAAATAAGGAAATTTGTGACATTTAGAAAAATAAGAATGAAAAATCATAAAAATGCCACATAGGATTATAGATGAATGTGATGTCTTCAATATGTAATAGAATTATATATTAATAGATAGATTGATTCATAGGTAAGGATTTTATTTGCAATCAACTTAATTTTAATTTATCTGAGTAGTGTAGCTCAATGATATTCCTTCTCTTTGATAAAGAGTAGTGATCAAAATAGTGAATGCCAATTCCCCATCCCCCAACCCAAGGCAAAATTCAAATACTCAATTTGAATTTTGCAATATAATTTTAATGTTTAAACAAAATCTCTCTAGCATCAATTTTATTTTTAGATTTACACACACCCCTGTTCACGTCATCGACTCTGAACTCACAACCTAAAGCTTCTTATCAACTAAATTTTGCTTCGTCGTCAATTTGAATAACTACTAATCTTTCTCAACATGTATTCCAAAAAATTGATTTCTTAACCATCTCTATAGGAGAACCATTGACAGCCTTTCCCCACCACATATCAGAATATGCATGACGAGAACCACCTTATGTGTGCTTCGATAAAGAAGAGAAACATGCAAACCCTACTTTGTAATGGCCATAATTTAAGAAATGTTTCAATCAACCGTCTATTTGATAATAAGAGTAGTATTCTCATGTTCAGGTTCCTTGCTGACATAAACAATCTGGTAAAGGGTTCTCATAGAATGCCTCTTCAGAACGAAACCTATCAGCCCCTTTGTTCCGATTAGTGGGCCCTTTCTCTTCCTTGGAGATCCTTGCCTGGGAATCAAGAAAAGCAGGGGTCACAACAAACTAAATGAAACCAGATGATTATATGAATAAGTGGTGCTACTGCGCAGCATCCTTCAAAACCAGACCTCTAGATAATGCAAGTCTTTTTGCCTTTAACTGCAGGAACCGAGGTTGGTTTTAGGAAGCATATAGGTAATCGAAAATATGGAATAAAATAAAATAAATATTGAATGGCAAGGGATGATGAGACGAAATTTGTGACCAATGTGGGCATCAGGATCTAAGATCATGTACATGGCAGCATAAAAATGAAGCAGCTTAGCAATGGCAACCGCAGGGCAGGACTCGGTGAAGCAACATTTATGTTGGGAACACTGAAGTACATAGGATCTAAATTATAGCCTAAAAAGCCTCAAATGATTGAAGCAATTGGTTAGGAGAAATAATATGCTAAAGTCATCCTATGAGACTTTGAGGCTGGGACAATGCAAACAGATACTAATACATTATACATATGCTTGTAGAAACTAGTAACGTCAATCTTACTTATAAATATTAATATAATATTCCATAATAATATAATAAATATTAGGCCAGCATAAGAGAAGAAATGACATTCTGTGATGAAGGAAGAGCTTCCCATATTGCATTCCTTCTCTTGTGTATATCACTGACTCTGTTTGACAGATTTTTGCTTTCTTTCATTGTTCCCCTGTTAATTTTGTCAAACAACCGAACAAGCGCTTTCCTGATGAATAACCATGCTTCACCGAGTTTAGCAATTGAGCTGAGATGGAGAGTTATAGGATAAAAGAGAACATTTGAGTGCCGTGCCTGTCAGGAGAAATTGTCTTCCTGTGAATTCTGGCGATGGCCCTCAACTGCCTTTGCCATATTTCCAAAATACGTCGGGATGAAAATATCACTTTCAACTGAGACGATATAGTCAAGTGCAGCCATCTGTGATGCATGGTTGAAGAAGGGTTCTAATTCCTCCACTGATGCTAACTTTTCCTGGCAAATTCAACACTGGATGAGAACTGAAATAAACATCAAAATTCATAGACTCGAACAATTACCAAGAAACTAAAATCCCCATAACAGCAGAAAACACAAGGTCTAACTACCCCGCCTAGTTAGTCAACTTTATTATCTCCCCCTTGAATATACTCAGTATTATATGATGATAACTGTTAGTTGCACTACCACTTTATATCACCACTCTGATTTAGAGTGAAACAGAAATACAAGATTCCTCTATTATTATCAAATACCGATCATATAAAAGATAAACTATGCAGGTTATTTATTGTTTAATATAAAACTGTACAAATCTATTTACAAGTGTCTCGTTTTTCCTTCGTTCTTCAATAGTTCACACTTCAAATATAGACTAATGCTTTTCTTTACATACAATAATACTTCTTTAATGTCAATGCTTCTTTATACAGATAACATCAAATAAGCAGTAAACAAAGTGTCAATTTGGAAAGTCCAACCAAAATATCAATGTTATATTATTATATATATTGTACTAACTATTATTATATTATCTTCAACAACTGTGAATATATTATTTTATTTCTCAACTAAACAATTGATAGTTATAATCTTTTGTCATACTTTGTAACTTTTGATACACATAAACAATTAAAATATAAATTGTATAAGTTGAAAGAATAATTTTACACATGGTACTATTTATTCCTAACTTAAAATTAAAATATTTGATCATTTTTTTTTACTGTTTCTGGCACAAATCTTCTTCACTTATAGCTAAAAGATATAAAATATTAATATATTATATTAGGAAATTCAAAATATGTTTAAATGCCTAGACAAATATGGCAAATGTGCTAATAAATACGTTTAATAAAATGACAGATATAATACTATATATTTAAAGTATTATGTAAGAAAATTATAACCTTGTAAAATTTATTTTATTGTTCTTTATGACATTATATGTTCGATATTTGAAATAATATTTAAAATAAAATATTATATTACCAAGTAAACATATATACTGATACATGCCTTTTTGTAACTGTTCTTTACAATTATTGTATATTAATAACTAATACTAAACAATACTTATAATATTATATTAGTAAACTAAAATCAATTTTAGATACTTCAACAGTATTTGTGGATGTGGTTATAAGAGAGTCCACAAGCTGTAATGACTTCAAAACTAGTTATGAATAATTATCAAAGTTAAAGGACATAAGCCAATTCAGTACAGGAACTTACCCGCAAAACAAAATATAATTTAAAATGTCTGATAGACTTTAAAAGAACTAACAGGCCGTAAGAAAAGAAGAAAATAAGTCGCCAATAACAATTTCATATGCCATCTCTCTTATCCTGGGCCAAGACATCTATTTTTACTATCGAAGTTGGCCATGGTTCACATGATAGGATTTCATTTTCATGTAGAAATATGGTCATATTAGATGATAAGCATTGCTTTTCTAGGCCCCCAATAATTGATTCAAGCTTGCTTACAAGAACAACAAGCAAATTGATATGGGTGCAGACTTGGTGCATACCTTGTTCATTATTATAGGATATCGAATCTGCAGATCGGCCATACGAGATTCAGCCCCACATATTTCTCCAGCCGCAACATATATAGGGTACTTGATGGGAAACCAAGAGTACTAAGTAATATTCCGACCTCTTTTGGAGTTGGAGGACAATACCCTTTGGCTCTCTGTTCTACAGGATCGATATCTTTGATTTTCCACCAATTCATGTTCTCTCTGAAGTTCAAAATAAGAACTACAGTCTTACTCAGTGTCAGATATTGGGCATCACAGAAATATCAATAATGTAGTTCACCTAATAGTCTTTAGCTCCTCAGCTTCTTCTAGGGATAAATCATGGGTATAGCCACTGAAGGCAAGCATGTCCTTTTCAAACCGCAAATGCAAAGCAATGTAATGACCATATGACCTCATTCGCTCTACCAACAACTACAAACAGAAGAATTTAATACAAAAACAACTACAGGACATGCATTTTGAAAATAAAGGAACAAAGTAAGACGTTGTCCAAGATTATATCTGTACTGAGCAATTACCTTCCCCATACTCTCAATTTGAGGAGCAAAGCGCAGGGCTTCATAGCAAGCACGGCATCGCAATTTCTGAATGTCACGAGGAAGGTTATTGTTTGCCAACCGTGAATCAGATTTTGTGCTCGGATCACCTATAATTGTTTCCATTTGAATTTACAATAAGAGCAATATACACACAAATGGATCAGGCTTCTATCTCAAAAGCACCTTATATTCTTGCCACATGCTTGCTATCTCTTGCTTGTAGTATTCTATCCCAGACCAACTTCTGAAATGCTTCACTGCCCTATTGGCATTTGCCAACTTCTGATAAAGGAAAAGGTTTGTACATCATATATTCTAGTGTCTCCAAAGCTATTAGACCTTTTCTTTAAAAGGTGTAATCCCTTTGCACCTCAAATCTTCTTGAGGAATGTTTTCCTGCTACAATGAAATATTAGCTTAGTTTCAAAGATTTCTAGGCCAAGGCCACAATCAGGCGCTATGCAATACTTGACCAACGTGTTTATACTCAAATCTGCCTCACAGCCTATCTATCTCCATATAGGCCAACTGACTAGACGCTAGGTCCAAGTGCCTACTTGGTGCTTGGGGCCGTTTGCAATGTTACCTACAAGTCCACGTAACTCAAAAACCTTAAAACAGTGATCTGTTGTTAAATTAGTAGTTGTCAGGGATGTCAATTCTAAAACCCACAGGTTGGCCTGGATAGATGAAGCCAAAAATGTAGGTTAGGGTCAGAAAATTGTAGCCCTGAACGGATTCAGGTTTTTCGGGCTTACAGGTCAGTTGCGCTGGCCTGGTCGGGCTTTGAGCTGGCCTGAAGGGCTGCAGACCCGATTCACTAGAAAACTTAGATTTATGAATGGTCAAAGGCATTGGGAAGATGACTCGATTACCTTTCCAAATTCCAACCATATATGTTTAACAAACCAAAGACCAATGAGAGCAAATCCCAATACTATATATTTTTTGTTTTTTGGCATTCAATATCATGCAACATACCATATGGACATATAAGAATGAGAATTGTAGAGTCAACATAATTCCAATAGTCAAATGAAGATTATGGAAGTGGGACTTGTTCATCTAAAGCAAGAATATATACATCACAACTAACGCATATACATATTTTTATACAACAGTCTGGGGAGAGAGAGAGAAACCCTGCTCTCATTTGATTAAGACCGCCATTTGCATGTACTAGCAGGTAACCACGAGATTCCGAAGGAACTGAAAAGGCAAAAGGTACAAAATAAAATGAACAAGATGAGGTACAATTAGAGAATGAATAACAACAAGAAAATAATGTATGCAGAGGATAACAAAAAAAAACAATTTACATTACTTTTATAAGATGAACTTGGTTTAATGCAAGGTACATAGTCTCTATTAGGTGATGGCTTCCACAACTTGTCCAAATCCAAGCTCACGCTCGTGCCACCCAACTGTCAAATCTAAACGCGTGAAAACACGAAAGAGGTATGACTACTCTTTATCAATAAGTGCACCTGTTTAGTTTACCCTGCAACACTTCTCTCGACAACAGCAAGTAGATAAAGAGAGCTAAGCTACAATATTGAATTGGAGAAGTCAACCTTATGAGCAGTGACAGGAGCCTCCAACAAATGCGGCCGAGCAAACTCTTGCTTACAGCTTCGCTCTCTGCTCAGTTTTTGATACCCGGTTTCATGTTGCTACATCAACTCAAACTCAACCCAGATCAGTAAATCATCCCAATCAAGATTAGTTTTTATTTCAGAACTAGAAACAACAACTTAAAAGAAAACTAGAATCGGTTATACAGTAGATTTCTAACATTCTTCAGCTACCAAATGGATTTAAAACAAATCCATGAATGCACTAGGAATACGAAGAAACAGTTACAAACTTAATCACAAGAAGGAAGCTCAACATCTAGCAAATAATTAGGGAAAAATGTAAACATATAGTTTAACTAAGAAAATAATCACACACAAAAAAATAGAGTAAAAGGAGAGAGAGAGAGCGAGCATACAACAGGAAGTTTGTAGGATAGGTCAGTACGCAACTAGGTAACTTCTTGGACGTTTACGGGAGCGCCGTGAGCGCTATGGCGCATGTTAGCAGCCGCCTAAGAATGAGCAGTGTGCTCCACCTCCGTTCAGACACCATCGGCATTACCTTCTCCGTAATACTAGCTCGAGAAACCCTTGTTCTTGAGTTTTTCTGAATGTGCGTGTCTGAATAAGAAAACTGGATGGCATTTGCGATTCGAAAGTGGGAAACGTGGGCAGGAAGAGCAGTAATTGCTACACTATCACATCACATGGAGAGAGAGAGAGAGAGTTTATATGATGAAGAAGATAATAGACTATTCGTCAAGTTAGTGAAGTCGACTCTGGTCTAAATTCCAATTCGGGAGAAATCAAATAAGCAACCCCATTGTTGAGCAGTGATTGGCATTTGAAAAGGAATAAATAAATTTTCCACCACACTATATGTTAATTATACTACTAATATAAAAGGCTTTGTTTACAAAATAGGAATTGCCTATTATAGTCTTATTATATTTTTAATTTAAAAGTAATTGTGTAAATAAAATATATACTATGTTTGAAATATATATTAATTCATTAATATATATTAAAATACTAGAAAAATATATTAATTCACAGCAAGAAAAAAAAGATGTACGTTACTTGTCTCTATGAGTTCTATTTTTCTGTTTATATTTTTTATTTAAATCGTGGGTTTAAGCATATTGAATTATTTTATAATACTCCCGCTGTCATGTTAATATTGGCTCGTATACTATTTTGAAATGTTTCATTATTGTTGTCTTCTATCAAAAAGAAAAAATTCATATTAAAAAGTGTCTCGAATTGTGTGTCACATGCTATTTTACAAATAAAATATAATTCTTTTTAATCTATGTGTCAAAAATAATGAATCTAACATTAACAAGATGGAGAAGTAGTACTTCGTTTGATCGAACAAGTTGAAAGATTATTCTGGCCGGCGATCTTTGAGACATGAAAGCTGGAAGTTCTGTTTCAAGGAGCAGAGAAAAAGCATCTAGGAAAATATCCAAAACATACACACTTAAGTACACAGTGATATCACTTCCAAGCTCACTCTAGCCACCTTCTCAAACAGTAAACAACTCCTAGGTAATTAATAAATTAATACTCCCAGGAAAATTAAACCCCTTCCACTATGATAATGTACATGTAATACATTCTTCCACATGATAATATTTTATTAAATTAATAAATATAATCATGTGAGAAGTGAATATAGTACATGTACATATTTTACAGAATTTCTCCAAGTGTCTTCAGTTTTGCAACTTTGCAAACAAAATCAATATCGTATCTTGATTGGCAAATGATCATACATCGATGTGTATGATTTTAGTGATACAATATAAATAATGTAACAGCAAGCCGTATACATGAATACTGGGATTATAAGTTCAAAAAAAACTAGGAGGATCAAGCGGCCTAAGAGACGTCAGGACCTGATGGAGGCGACAGAGAGTCGGCCTGAACCTCAGGCTGAGAGACTTGTTCAGTGGAGGTTTCTGTTTGCAAAGGTGTTGAGGCTTGTTCAGTCACGGAGGGTGCAGAAACTTCAACAGCAACTGGAGGCGTAAACTTGTTGATGTAGTAGCTGAGAGACGGGCCCGAGTATTCAATGGTCTGGACCACTGGCGGCTTCTTGCCTACTTGGAGAAGAACTGATGAAGCAGCCGCAATTGAGATTAGGGCAAGGCCGGCAACAATAGCTGCTGTATTCTCCGCTCCATCCGACGATGAACCTGCAGTTCCAGAACTGATCGCACTTTCTGCTATGTAAACTGCAGGCTGAGCAGGTGAGTAATTACATTCATTATTCTTCAGCTGAACACAATTTGTATTTACATAGAATCTCAAAGAGAATGCACCAAGCAGAAGATAATCACACGCTAAAATAACATAATTTAGAATCCTCGGTTTGTAGGGGTAGTTATTTTTTCATTATAGCCAACATTCGATAGGCAATGTTACATCAAGTGGGTGGTTTATTCGGAAAAGTAGAATCCGATCGACGATCGGATTCGATCGGATCTTCTCTACCGATCGGATCCGATCGGATTCAACTTTGAAAACAAACGAGTTGACATAAAGTGCTGCGCATGCTGCGCTGCGTGAAAAGGCTGCGCAAATCCGGGGAATCTTGGTCGAGTGGAATCGATCGGATGAGTGGAATCCGATCGGACGATCGGATTCGATCGGATTCTACTCTAACCGATCGGATTCTTCTCTATCCGATCGGCTTCTTCCTCAATATATACCAGACGAGTCCGTCTCTCTCATTTCACTCCCCCTCCCGGATTCGAGACTCCCCTTCACTCTCCCTCCCCGTAAATCACTCTCGCTCGCTCGCTCGCTCTCTTCGCTCTCTCGCCGGAATTCTCACACCATGGCTTCTCAGGTACGTCGCTCTCTTCGCTTTCCCCGACGGAATCCGATCGGTCCGTTTGACGGAATCCGACCGTCAAACGGACCGATCGGATTTCTTATTTTGATTAGTTAATTTAGTTATTATTTAGTTAGTTAAACGTGCTTATGCTATTATTTTGAATTTATTAGTTAAACGCGTGCTTATTATCATAGTTTATTAGTTAAATCTGCTTATCATAATTAAACCTGCTTATCTTAGTTTATTAATTAAATCTGCTTATCATAATTAACCTTGCTTATCATAGTTTATCATAGTTTATTATGGTTTATTAGTTAGTTAAATCGCTTATCATAATTTATTAATTTTAAACGTGCTTATCTACAAATGCAAAAGTAAATAAGACCCACACACGCCGACTTAACCTGCTTATCATAATTTATTAGTTAAACGTGCTTATTTATTGATAATATCATAATGTATTAATTAAACGTGCTTATTTATTAGTTAATCCTGCTACTTAATTAGCACACATGCGTTTAATATGCTATTATTTATTTAATATGTTAAAATGTATATTATGATTTATTATGCTTAATTATGCTAAACGTGTTATTATGCTTTATTATATGTTTTATTTTATGATATTTATACACTTTATTGTTTTTATTGTTAGGGTGATGTTGATTATGTGAGACCCGAGATGATTAATGTTGTGGTCCAAATTAGCACATACTATAGGATCAATTATTTAGATATCATTAAGACTAGATTATTGGAGATTGGTGGTGAAGAGTTACTGGATAGGTTTGCTAGTGGATGCTTGATCATTTACTTGACTGGAAGCTTTGTGCAAAAAATATCATGGCTTTGCACCACGTGATTTCCGTCGATTATGACGAATGATGGTCTAGTATGGTTTCATATGAGCAGACGGAACATTTGTTTTATTGTTCATGACTATGCACTAGTCACCGGTTTAAGTTTTGGGCTCGTCTTTCAATCTTAGTAGAAACACCGGTTGCAACGTGTTAGAGTGTTTAGAGCTTTCTGCTTCGACCATATATCTATTGCGGACTTAGTAGAGCGTTTTTCTGATAGGAGCGTGCATATAGATGATGCGGATGGTAGTTTATACCTCCGTGCTGCACATATTATTATGTTATACGGGATGCTATTATCTGTAGATCCCAGAGTACTGGTGGAGTCGTGGGTCTGGGCATTGGTCGATGATTTGGATTTATTCTCTAGATTTCCGTGGGGTGCATATTCGTATCAGTGTATGCGCTACTACTTATTTCAAATTCAACCAAGAAGAAATACCATTTTATGGACCACTTGGGCATTGGTTGTTTGGTCGCTCGAGATCATACACAGTGCAGGTGGGTGTTGGAAAATATGTAGACCAGTTTGCCTACCCTAGATGCTTGAGATGGAGGTTCAAGAGCAAGTCCTCAGTCGATGATTTATCGATTTTGTTTGAATCTCAGGTACTACTTTTTACATATCCTAAAATTTGTGTTATAATTTTTTATTATAATTTTGATTAAGTCTTGTTTATTTGAATTGTATATAGGATTATCAGCATATTCGGATGATCGGCTACGGAAGAAGAAATGGACACATGGTACTGGTATCACTCCGACACGACGAGGCGTTTGGTGTGCCCTATATAGAGCCACAAAATCCGTTGAGGATGGGGAACAGCTTCCACGAGCACGAGTGATTAGTGATGACGATGTGGGAATTCTCGTGCCTCGAGGTACTTCGTTCGCATCCGAGGCGTGGTGCGCGACGGCATATTATTGAGGAGGCGAGCACGGCGCACATGGTATCGAGGGCTCCGATCGGAGAGCACCGTCCACATCTCGTCGAGCGAGCCACAAAACGGGCCATCCTCCGACTTCTTCCTCGGCGGCGATCACCTACGACCTAGTGATCGTCGGTTCCTAGAGGACCTATCGAGGCATGCTCGGAGGGTGATCGAGCTATCGAAGAAGCACCTTGACGAGGTTGAGGTACGGATGACGAAGTTGAAGGGTTGGTTTAAGGAGTTGATTGGTGCTTACCGTCATCGTCCTTCACGACGTACACCGACCCATTCTCCATCCGATCATCATACTCATCCCGTGGCACGGCAATCAGTTGATGAGGCACGGGAATCGGTGATGGCGGAGACATGCGACGCGCCACTCGACATTCCGTACACGAGTTTGGTAGGGCGAGGCCATGCCATCCTATCGAGAGCCACCTCGTGCTTCCTATCGTGAGCCACCTCGTGCTTCCTATCGAGCCACCTTATACTTCCTATCGCCACCACCTCCTGCCTCCTATCGCCACCACCTCCTTACTATCGAGAGCCACCTCGCCTCCTATCGCCACCACCTGTTTACTATCGGGAGCCACCTCCTCTTCTTATCGTGACCACCTTGACTTCATTCACTGATATGTTTGATATTTTTAGTGGTTGTGGACAAGTAAGTGTAATTTAATTAAATAATTTAAATATTTTGTGTTTATTTAAATATTTCTAAGTCAAATGATATTTTCTACGCAGATTGTGTCGATTGGGATGACCTCCGAAGTCCCGCAGCAGTCCACTACTATAGGAATGTCCGATTATGGACACCAGTGGATGACTTTAGGGATGCCCGGCTCAGGGATCACATCGGGGATGACCGAAGGACAGACGAGCACTGTGGTGACACCAGTGCCTGTACCCAGGAAGAGTGACCGACAGCGATTCCCATCGATGGCCCTAGCATCTCCATATGTTGTTACTGGCACACCGCGTGGACTTGATCCGACGTTAGTACAGAACTTCAAAGACTTCCTTAAAGCCCGCCCTCCACGTACGGTGATGCTTTCCGAGAGTGGTGGAGTTATTAGTCGGTCATTTTTCATGGATATTCTTAAGCCGACCAGCTTATTATCTTCAGACGTAAGTATTTTGAATTTCTAAGTATTCAGAATTTATTTTAGTTGAATTGATTGATTAATACTTATACATTCAATTGTTCTTATTGTAGACGATTGATCTGTTCATGACGAGCTGTAGAGTGAGGCTGATCAAGGGCGATACTGTATTGTCCACCATGAACAATGCAAACACGATTATATTGGACACCGACTTCTATGTAAGTATTGATTTCCCAATAATTTACATTTATTTATTTATTGCTTTGCTCAATTCAATGTCCGATTAAATCATTTGAATGTCTCAATAGCGAATCCTTCAAGTTGGTTGGGAATCTTGTTCAAGCGGTTGGAAGGTGCCGAGAGTATTATTTCCACGATCAAGGGCACGGGGAGTATCCACTATGACCGATTGGTCCAACATGCAACAGTGATTTTGTAATTCAATATCATGTTATATTTAAATTTTAATATATTTGTTTTAATAATTCATATATTTTGTAATAATTGTGTTATATAGGTGATTATACCTATCCTTATCGATGGACACTACGTCGTCATTGTTATCGAATGCTTGATGGACGCTGATCTATATGATTCGATATATTGGAGATTAGAAGATCATGCGAAGAGAAACGCTACCACCAGATGGCTCGATATTGCATTTATTTGGATTCGTCTTGAATGAAGGCGATTATTGGAGTTTCAACGATACGGCATATCGAAAAAACCGTGCCACTTGAATTATCTATCCGCCACCGCTAACCGTTCTCCCAAAAGACGGCATCGCTTGTGGTCCATATGCATGCATGTACGTTGAGCGTGTGATATCCGGATCGCGAGTATTACTTGGGGAATACTCACCATCCAAATATAGGAAAATTATAGTCGCTTCTATTTTTGAGTTGTGTGAAGACACTTAGATATGTAAATTTAAATGTGTAATATCTTAAATTTCGTTTTATTAATATTTGTAAATTAATAACTATTTAAGATTTTAAACTCCTATAGTTGCTTCTATTTTTATTTATTTAAACTCCTAACTATTTAAGATTTTAAAAATCATTGTGTAATTTAGTTCATGTTTTTACACGATACATGATCACGTTTTGTGACGATACGATACATTTCAAACTTCACATTTAGTACGTAAGGAAATATCCAAAGATCCGTATGCACTAATTGAAAGTGTGAAGAAGTTTTATTATTATTATTATTATTATTATTATTATTATAGCACAAGATATAAAGAAGAATAACAATAAAAGGTGCGAATACAATATTTCAAAATATTAAAAAATACAACTTTAATTAATCGCTTATGCCTTCATTTATTCGATTTGGACATTTCCTTCGTATGTCCCGGTTCCCTACAATGATTGCATTTCTTTGGTGCTCGGCGTCTCATGTTAGACGATTCTCCCATATCGTTTGTAGGCACTCTTCTTGTAGACCTTTCACCACCGGATGGAATCCGACTTGTTCTAGGTCGTCCAAATGCCTTGTCACAATAGGAGGCAATACATTCGCTTGAGCTACCTCATTTGGAACCACCACTCATTGTATTGAGGACATGATTCATTTGCCACCGTATGTCTCAATTAAAGTGTTGGTCGTGTAGTATGATTCGACGTAATTGTGGATGGATTCTCCTACCTCCTTTGTCGATGAAAAGTATTAGTATGAGTTACATGAAAAATAAAGCGACGTGTAGTATTAGTATTAAAACTTACTTAATGGCGACAATTGCGTGTGAACACGGCATCCGTCTTGGTTAAATTCTCGACAATCACACGATTTTAGTTGAAGATCGACCGGGAAGTTCCTAACGCCGATCGCACCCTATATTTTGCATTTGTAGACCTCGTCGTAGAGTAACGACGACTTTGGACACCGCCATCGTAAGCTTTTTCACTTGCTTCCTCGGTGAGATAGTTGTCCGACCTACGTCTCTGCCGCTCGTCTATCGTTGAACCACTTCTCAATTACAAGTCGATTGCCTCCAACATTGAGCATATTGGAAGCGCCGCCCATAATAATCGAGAGTTAAATGACTCTGCGCATTCGATGTTAAGAAGCTAAAACGGCTCACGGGGACTTTGAGCGGGCCCATTTTTCGGTCTACACGGAGCGGTTTGTGGTATCTTTATCATTTATGCTTTCGATAGCGCACATAGCACGTTGGTATTATGCGGGCTCGTATGCATAAGCGACTTCTTGGAACATTTCCACCACAGCACCACTACGAAACTGTTTGATCTTGTTCGAAAGTGGTAGAAGCATAAAGCGTGATGAGCTTGTGGAAATACTCTCTCGATGGCGTTAGCTATGGACACGTGTGCGTCCGAGACAATTAAGAGTTTTCAAGATTTCCAAATACCGTTGGATGCGTGAGATAAACCACGACCAAGATTCATCATTCTCAATCGCCCAACACCATACGCCAACGGAACACTTGCTCATTGGCATCCTTCGTTCTCGCAACAAATAAAATTCCTTATTCTTTCCCTCGAGGTGAGTACCATCTACGACGATCACCGGTCTCAAACAAAAATAGAAGGGCAATAGATGCGGCGAGAGCAACGAATGATGCGGAATCGACCATCACCATAGACCTCATAATCGATAAATGTACCGGATTAAATGCGTGTCAACATCTGCAGATAACTTTGGCAGATTTGAATGACCGATCATGCCGACCGTATATCAACTCAATCGTTGTATGTCGGGCTCATAACGCCACATCATAACCGATGCGGATACCAAAATCATGTTTCAACTCGGCCATAATTGATTTAGCTTCATGATTTCACTGTTGTGCGCATTTTTCGAGCATAATGTTGCAACTATCTTTGAATGAACCTTGATGGTCAACACAACCCAAATCACGGTGACATTTGTGTTCGGATATAAACTTATAAACTTTCCAAATATTACCTCGTTGGGCGACTCGTAACTCAAAATTACACCTCTCGAGTGCTTGCATTTAAATGTCGATCGTGTTGTATCGAGCGACCAACAACGTATTCCGCCCTCTCCATACGCCACACACCAACAAAGAAGATAGAGGTCATCTTTGCTATAGTAATATGAATTACTACTCAATTCTTCATCCCTTGTCGGTCCATTTCACTAGCAACAAGTGAGGTCAGCGGTTGAGCGGAATGACGGAACTAACCAGTTAGTTAGTTCTTCAAAGATCGGGTGGGTTGACATCTTACGGATAGGTGCTTGGATTAATCAAAGATAATAGTTTGGGAAGTCCTCCTTCTTCTTGAATCCATCCCAAAATCAATAAACGTATTATTTAAAATTGATTGTTCGGGATGGTCGTTGAGGCATCTGAGTCGGTCTCTTGAGATCTTCGGTCTCGGTACATATTCTTCTTCTTCGCCTTCTCCATCAACATCATCATTCGAATAGGAGTTGTTGGCCTTGTTGTCTCCGTAGCGTGCCTTTGGGATTCGTAAAACCAATCACCGTAAATCATACTTGGAACATTTTGTGAATATTCTTCTTGCAAATGATTGGGCTCTCCGGGTTTGATCCACTCGCAATATTTGTAGTGTTGTGAACTACATAAACGCGTGGATATTCTTCGTATACATGCACAATCGAGCAAACAGTTCATCATCGGTTAACAATGATTTTATTATCCGACCATATCGAGATGTGGATAAATAAAATAATTGATAATCCGTGCTCAATTCATTGCCCGCAATACGTGATTGATATAGTATATGAGGTCGCAAAGAAAACGATCCGAATTTGGGCAATTTGTTGATACCCGCCAATATACGCACAATCACTATCAAACTCTCCACCATAATTCACGATAATGAATTTCCAATTGTCCATCTACATAAAGAAAGAATAAATAAAAATATTAAAACAAAATTCCCAATCAAAATATACGTACATGTAAATATAGTATATCTTTGGGGTTCTTGCGAATTACCTTTGATATTGGAAAATGATTGAATTCTCCGTGGTTTTCCTTCAAATCTGCCGCTCAACTTCAATAGAAAATTTTGGAAAATGAAGATATGAGATGTGAATGAATGAATGAATGAATGAATTCACAAATTTTATAGAAGGTAAACAACAACAAATAATGGATATCATGTATCATTCACGTGAAATTACCGTAGCTACAATGAATTCGACTCATTATTGTACAAATTCTTCAGTAACAACAAAAATCGCACCTATTATTGTACTAAATTCGGACCTATTATATCGTTTCACGTTATTTTCATGATTGATGATATACATGATTAAGTATTTTGTCTTCATTATTGGAACTTCTCCGATCCTACTCTTTTTCAATAGGATATAAAACAAGCAAAAATTAGCTCAAATTATAGAAATTATCAATGGCTTTGAGAAATGCTAAAATTCCAATTCATCTTAAAAATAATGGATTAACCAATAATATTTTTATCTTATAAGCTAATCCTCAATAGTAAAACCCCCTGATAGTGAATTGTGTGATGATAAACCTCAGAAGGACTAACTGGATTTGAAGTTGCAGGTAAATCTTCTTATGTTGATGTTTATATTTCTATAACTCGAAATGGATGAATGCATATATCCTTTGGTAGATCAAAGATTTTCAGAGATGATTGGCAAATAAAGAAATTGTTCGGATATGAAAACCTACATATGTATCTGGGGTATGTGATGTAAAAAGACTAATAGAAGAGGATTAAGAAACATCAACTAATGTTTCACGCAAACATCTATTCTAGAGTTTTTGCATACTTGTTATCCTGCAAGCTAGGGATAACACTTGAGCAGTAAAATTTTCACATTTTCCAAATTTACATCAGAAAAGTTGTTGACTTTCTTACCTCAACAGAATATATGTTGGTCTGGCCAGCTGTGTCCTTCTCTACATATCCGGTCCAACCCCTTTTTCGTGGTGGAAATGTACCAACCACTTTAGTTTTCTCCCGGCTACCCATTCCATGCTCACTTTCCCAACCTGTTTCATTTTTTTACCAATATATAAGATCCCTTTAACCATGAAGGCAGCAAACTATTGAATTTCAGGTCATAAAATCACAGAGATTTAACTAACTTAGCTGATTTGACCTCCAATAAGGCAGTAATAATCCAATTATAGAATCCAATACAAAATCACAAATGATCGAAATCGCAGCAGATGCACTTAGCATGATTAACCAAAGTAAGGCAAATCCATATTATAAATTTACTTTTATTATTGTGCAAGACATTCATAATTTACCTTAGTAACAATATTTTTACTCTAACAACTCCAAAAACCTCAGAAATCTGACTCCTAGAACACAAAAGCTGTTATTGTCAAACTAACAATACATTCCCCGCAATTCAGTATTGAAACGCAACACGTCCAACAATTTCTATTCATTTGAGAACGCTAAAGATTCTGGAAATGTAGACAATAAATGGGAGGTTTGAGGAAGTCACCTCTTTATCAGGGGCACATTCTTCAGTATTGCAGTCATCAGCATCATCTGTAGAAGAAGCCCTATTTCTGAAACTATATTGCAAATCCTGCCTCTTTTGGGCTGGGACTTATTATACAGTAGCCTTGCTGATGCAGAACTGTTGCAGCTGTTGCCTGACAATGCACACACCATCACATATATATTATATGTATATATGTATGTATTGTAAGCACTGAATATGCTTCACTCCCAAATTCCCGGGAGAGAAGAAACGGGGAAAGAAAGGGGAGTGCTTGGATTTACTTGAAGTCTTGAACAAAGGGATGATGTGCCCTTAGAATCGGGCAACATCTCCTAATAAATGAGATACGTCACAAATGAAAAGATAACAACTACGACCAACTGACTCTATCGTCATCCATAACATGATCAAGTTTGGACACATTAAGCATATAATATATGCGAAAAACAATCGTTGTGAAAGCGATGGAAAATGGAATTCATGTTATACAATGTAATAAACATGAACTTAGTCATCATAAAATCTTCACCAATTGAAAATATGGCAGGGAAGTAAAACATGACATTCTTTGGAAATATAGCAACAACCCTTCCTTAGCCTTGCACGACACTACCAGCTGCTCAACCTGAAAACATTTGAAAACGTTTGGGCTGAGTACTAATGTACACATTAGGCAATGCATATGCTAAACATTTCGAAAATTTATAAATAGTTTATCCATCTCATAAAACATGTATGAGAAGATTTTAAAGCTGAAAATACTTCTAAGCATGTTAAAACACTTTCATATCACCTTCATACATTACAATAATTCATGGTAGTAACCATCTATAGTTGTATCCATAGGTAAAACCATTCCCACGTTCATTCTCCATATTCATGTTGAAGTATTTCCATCAGAAGGTAAAACATTTAAACATGGACACTTCACATTCACCTTTCAATAAATAAGTGAGCTCATTAGCACAACATATATTTATGAAAATAAAGCTCAGGTGTACTTCAGAAAACCTAAGCAATTGAACAAGATTGGTCTGGAACTTAAATATCCTCCTCTATAGGGCCTATAAGATAACTTCTCAATTTAAATTCAGAGTCCCAAAAACCAACCTTAACCTCTTCCTATAACCCATCAACACTTCTGTAACTAGATTCATTACACCCGAGTTGTTCAAAGCTTAACAAAATTATTGGAAACCTAAATCTCAGCTAAAGGCACCAAAAA
Organism: Salvia rosmarinus; assembly: GCA_036937905.1. Taxonomy (NCBI): domain Eukaryota; kingdom Viridiplantae; phylum Streptophyta; class Magnoliopsida; order Lamiales; family Lamiaceae; genus Salvia; species Salvia rosmarinus. The sequence continues at coordinate 18,874,840 of CM072817.1, read as the reverse complement.
GAACCCTTGCTCCACTTTTCTTAGAAAAATTGGACTTGGTTATGAAAACCGATTTTACCGTAAATGCTTTTCTTGCACAAGACACAATATAAATCTTATATTATTATTATTAATAAAATCTTTTCATGCTCTGATCATTTAACCAAGTAAGTTATACTTAAATATGTGCACATAATTTATATATGCAATTTCTTTCATGGTCGAAATTTATACGTTGAGCAATTGTCATTATTTTTTGAAACACAAAAACTCTTATACAGACGTCCAAAAGTGTCTATTATTCTAAAGAAAAGTGTCATTTTACTTCGAAGAAAATTGTCATTTATGTTTTATCCAATTAGAAAGTACTCCCACCGTCCCGCTCTAAACGGCTCATTGATATTGGATACGTGGATTAAAGAGGATTGTGTTTTGTGTGTAAAGTAATGTGGCTCGTGAAATTCGAGACACTTTTGTATATAAAAATGATTCCTTTTTTGGTATGGACCACTTAGAGTGGGGACGGCTCAAAGAGGAATACGAGCCACTTAAAACGGGATGAGTATCGTTTATATCGAATAAAAATATCATTTGCATTGAACAAAAGTATCAATGTTCGCACGTACAGACGTCTTCACAGGATACCATAAAGCCCGACATCGCTTATATCTTTTCATAAATCAAATAATTGCTTTCTAATTCGATATTTCTCTGATTATATATTTACTTAGCATAATTAAACTTATTATGCTATTTAATTCTCTAAAATCAATTAATCAAAACCCAAGTTAAAGGCCAACTCCTTAAATCTCTCTTTTCCCCTTTTTATGCCCAACAATAAACCCACATTCATATTTTTTGGGCCCAGGCGGAACCCTAATGGGCTTAGGGTTAGGGTTATGTTATTCTTCTATTTAATAGCCGCTCTTCATTGTAATCAGTATCCGAAATTCATATTGAAATCTCTGGCTTGGCATCGCCCCCAGATGTAGTCGCAAGACGAACTGGGTTAACAATTCTCGTGTTCTTTATTTTCTGTCGTGATTGTGGTGTCGCAACAAATTTAACTAAGCAGCTCACAGTGAAATGAAATGAGATCCACCACATCATCTAACTCTCTCTCTCTCTCCCCCTACAAAATCGAGACCAGCCCATAATCCCCAAATTGCACTCAACTCGGCAGGCTCAACAACGAAAAGTTTCTTCCTTCATTATATCCTTTTATTTCTATGTATTTTGTCACCTCATAAATAAATAAAAATCCATTTATTTGAACTCTATTGCAATTCATAAAGCGCATTACACATTTCTGTTTATGAATTTATTGTGCACAAGTTATGGAAAAATGATCATGCGTGTGAGTATGAGCTATGTAGTTGGAAAATAGGTTAAACATGTAGCAGTAGTTACTGCATAAAAGAAAGTATATGATGATTTCTTTTTGATTGATGAAGTTCTGCTTCTTCGAAAATTTCACACAGTGATTCTACCATATGAAATGTGCTTGGAAATTTGGATAGAGAACTTACAGTTTGGAGCTGCTTCTGAAATTGTGTTTGGAACGGAAATTCTGCTGGCGAAGCAAATGCTGCTATCAATCCTCAGACTGCACTTTTCTGTTTATATAAAGTTTATGCAAAAAATCTTAGTGTCTGCGTATGTGCTCATGGTTGGTTTCTGCTGTATGTGGTTGATTTTTGATTTTTGAGTGGAGATTACGTCGGCCTTTTCCAAAACATAAAAAATAAAGTTTTTTTTTATTCTAAGAAATTATGATTTGATGTGATGGGCTTGGGAAAACGGGCGTGTTCATTTTATGTTACTTCTCATAATCTGATAATACCCCAATTTTACCTTCTTTTATTAATAAATAATCTTGGAACTATATTTATGCATTGAGCAGATGTTTAGGCAGATAATGATATGGGCGCATTCTATTATTTTCTTTCAATTATTTACATGCTGTTGTATTTTATTTAGAGTCTTACACGTTTTATTTTGAAGATTAGTGAAGATACAAGAATAAAATTCGTAATGGAGAAATGCATATATAGTCACTTTTGATATAAATAATAATAATAAAAAGTTGAGTTATACAGCCACATTCATAAATATAGAAATTTGTCTCAGTCGTACTTTTGGCTTATGAGCCTTCCTCTGAAAATTGGATTACGACATATTCTTCGTCTAAACTCGATGGAATATAATTTATATATCAAATCTAGATATATCTTGTGTAATAAAGAGTTTTGCTTTGCTGCGACCATATAAAATAGAGACACATGCGTAGTCTCTTTAACAATAGGTATATACTTATCGAAACATGTGTTCAGCATGATCAATTGTACGCTGTAATCTTATGAGTAAATAGCAAAAGATGTTTCAGAATTTTAATATATGGCGATGATGATGGTCAAATGCACTATACACCAATTAATGTGGTGCACGATGAAATTTTCGACATATTATGATGTAACTGCAAAGTAATTTTCATACTTTAGATAAATCTTTTATTCAAATTAGTCTTCACTTTCTATATATAGAGAAATATTTTATTATTAACTAATTAAACATATGTTTAGTTTAATTTCTATTGATTTTTTTTTCAGATAAAAGGAGTGGGAAAAAAATTCAAAGAATACTCCTATTATAATTTTCTTCTTTATCTCACACTTCTTCTAGTGAATTGTCGGAATAATACTTAATTATTTGGTATATTTATACTTAAAAAATTATAACGTGATTTTCTATCGAAACTCGTCAGATTACATAATAGTTTGTTAGAATTAAGTCAGGACATGAGGCGGTGACATCGAAATTTTTGTATCCACATTGAACACTCCACCGTGGTCATAACGATAAACCTAGATTTCATATCAATTAGGGTAGTGCTAAATGTACATAATATGAACATACATAATAATGCATTTGAAAAATAAATTAGACTCGTTTGGTTCTTTATAACACAATTTGATAGTTATAGTATTAAGAACATTTCCAAATTACCCCTATTCTATTTTCGATAGTTATATTATGAGATGGAGATGTTTTTAAATTTTTTTCCTTTTTTACTCAAATATTTTTGAAAATAAATACTAATTTGTTTCTCAAAAAATCGCCATTACGGAAATATAGATATGTATCAATTAGTCCATATATAGATTTGTGTATATATATAAGGGTATTTTATTAATTTTTAATATATTTTAATTCGTATACGTTTATTGTTTTATGTACATTATAATGTGCTAATTTTGAAGTTAAAATATTATTCTTGTGTAAGATTTATATCGCAATTTTTTATTTTCATTAATTGTTTTTAATGTGTTTCAGATTTTAATTTATAGTGTAATGTTTATAATATAAATTTCAATAATTTATTAGTGACTATAATAAAGATAATTTTAATTTTGCATTTAAGGAAATACAAAGTAATGACTATAATTGTGATAATAATATCACAAATTGACCGCATCACTCCATTATTTCATTAAGTTGTCTAATAGTACATTATATCATAAGACGTTAGATGAAATAGATTTTTTTGAAAAGGTAGAAAGTTGAAAAGGAAAAATAAAACATTAGAGGAAATAGGAAACAATTAAAGAAAACATAAAATAAAAGACTAAATACTAGAGTCTCAAAGGGATTCGAACATGCAATCTACCAAATATCATTTTAGTCTTTTGCTATATTTTTATGGGTGAGCAAAAAATCCGAAAACCGAATATTCGATCCGTATCAAACCGAAATTTAAAATTTGGATCGGATTTTCGGATCAGATTGAAATTTTTCAAAATTTTGGATTTTCGGATCGGATTGGATTTTGTAAATCCAAAAATCCGAATTATATGTAATTTATATATAAAAATAATATTTTATTTAAATTTGTTTAAATTTAATATAAATATATATAAAAAATAACAAAAAATGGTTTCGAATTTTCGGTTTTTTCATAATTTCGGATTTTTCGGTTCAGTTTGGATTTTTGTATAAAAAATCGGATTTTCGGATTTCAGATTTTCGGATATTCAGTTCGGATCGATTTTTTCTTTCACAAAATTCGGATTTTCGGATCGGTTTGGGTTAGCCAAAAATCCGAACCGAAATCCGAATGCTCACCCCTAATCTTTTCCAATAGTAGCATTTGCAATTGCAACACAACCTTCAACAAACTTATCCTTGTATCTTAAAATAACAAGTCATATATTAACCAAATTGATATTATAAATCTTACACTATAAAGTACAATCAGAAAAACATTAAAATTGATCAACGAATAATAAAAATTGTGATATAAATCTTTCATTCGAATAATATCTTTAATTCAAAATTAACAAATTATAACATTCATAAAAAATAGTAAATAAATATATTAAAATTATGATTTGTTAAAATTTGATAATAACTCTTTATGGGTACCTATTAATTTATTTTTGGAGTCAATATTTTTTTCTTCATCTTTTTCTCTATTCATTTTAGTTACATTATCTGCATTTTATATATTCGTTTTTGCTACTTAATTAATATTATGGTTAATCTTCTCAATTAAGCTAAAACTTAATATCATTTTTTCGCTAAAATTTTCAAAAAAGAAGAATAAGATGATCAGGAAATCTCTTTTGTGCAGATGCTAAAAAAAATGTTTAGGAAATGTATTTTTTTTTCTTTATCTAGCTATTTTCCAAAAAAAAAGGAAGAATAAGAAGATGAGGATATCTCTTTTATGTATAAGCCAAAAAAGACGACGAGGAAGTCACAATAGGGTGTGAATTGATATTGTCTCGAATGAGTGGAATTAATAATTTTAATTTAAGGAAATAAAATCTTTTGGCGGATGTTCCATGGGAGTAAGTCCTCTCCTTCTATAGATTTAAATAATGAATGAGACATGCATATGCTAATTAAGATACATGTTTGGCAGAATGTTCGTTTCATCTTGCAAGAGACTGAGAATCATGAGAAGAGCAGATGCGATAGGAATGGGATGTGCTCAATAGTTGATACATATGTATACGTATATTTAGGTTGGGTTATAATAAATATTTATTTCTTCATACAATCTACTAATCAATACACTTTATGTATAAAGTTAATGCACTTTACACATAACACTACAAAAATACAGCCGATCAGCGACGGATTAGATACGGATAAAATGCGGGTCGTGAATCAGCGACGGATTAGCGACGTTCATAATGCGGGTCGTGAATCAACGACGGATTGGCGACGGAAATTTTTTTGCGACGTATCATGGCGGGGAATTCTCGCGCGAAGTTTTAACGACGGCATTTCCGTCTCTATTCCGTCGTTAAATTTAACGACGGATAGTGTCCGTCATTAAAATTATTATTTTTTTGTTATTTTTTAATTGAATTAACCAATTCCGTCGCTATAACGTCGTTAAAAAATCGGATTATTTCTAATTTTTTTTTAATTTATTTTTACGACGGATACAATCCGTCGTTAATTTTAATTCTGATTTTATTTATTCCCAATAATAATAGCGACGGAATGTCCGTCGTAAAATAGTCTCTAATTTAACGACGGAATTCATTCCGTCGTTAATGTAAAATCTTTTTTATTTTTTTATATTCTGTACGTTAATTAACGACGGATACGTGTCCGTCGTTAAATTATTCCGTCGTTAAATCCATTATTCCGTCGTTAATCCGTCGTTAAAGTATTTTAAATATAACGACGGACTATTCCGTCACTAATCCGCCGCTAAAAAGTTTAATAACAGACGGGATTTCTTCCCCAATTTCATATCGATCCACGAAACCTCCCTCCCTCCTGACCCAACCTCGCGCCGCCCGCCGTGCCCGACCCGGCCGCGTACGATCTCCCGCGCCCCCGTGCCCGCCTAGCCTCCTCGCGACACCCACCCCAACGAACCCCACCCCACCACAGCCCCCCCCCCACCCTCACAGCCGCCGCCGTCCACCCCCCCCGACCCCACCCGGCCCCAGTCCCCTAGCCCCACCCCCCTACCCCACCCCACCCAGCCCATACCGCCACCTTTGCCCCACCCCACCCTGCCTGCCGCCGCCGCAGCATCCGCCGTCTCATTGCCTCCTGCCTCCCCCCTCCCCATGCCATTCTGCTGTCAGTCGTCCGCGCCTCCCGCCCCGCCTCCCCGCCTGCCCGCCCCGCCTTGCCGCCGCCCGCCTCCCCGCCGTCGTCCGTCGGGTTGGTTTGTTTGGGTTTTTTTATTTATATTTCATTTTTTTTTATATATATTTGTTGATTTTATTGAAAATATTGTATATGATGCATTGAATTGATTAGTGAAAAATTATATGATGCATTGAATTGATAGTGAAAATATTATATATGATGCATTGAATTGATAGTGAAAATTGAATTGAGTTTACCGAATTGATAGTGAAAATGATACATTGAATGTTAGTCTTGTGATTTGGGCTTGTGAAATTGATAAGCTTGGATGTGAATTGGGATGATAAATTCATCATTTTGTGAGATGTTTTGAGTTGTTAAGTGTATAATTAGGCATATGGTGATGATTTGGTGAAATTTGAATGAGTTTGATTGAATTGGAAATTAAATAGCGATTAATTTTATAAAACTTACTCTTACGAAATTTTGTTAGAATTGTTATATGAATAAGATGTTTTATAAGTGTCTTTGCTCATTTCATGCTTAATTAGTTTAAGGTCAGTATATGAATAAGATGTTTTCGGTTGTATGGTGATGATTTGGTGAAGTTTGGTTGAATTGGGAATGAAACAGCGATTAATTTTATAAAACTTACTCTAAAATTTTATTAGAATAAGATGTTTTATAAGTAAGATTTGCACACTTCATTTTTAGGTTAAGGATAAGTATATGAAACTTGAATTAGGGTTTATGTTGCCTCGTAGATAACTAACCAATAATTATAAGTAAGATTTGCTCACTCCACTCAATAAACTTATGAGTGTATAATTAGTTTATATTGTACAACTTATGTTGAACATGTTTAATTAGTTATTTATAATTAGGAGCTTGAAGAATGAATGACAATCGTGAGTGGATGTATAAGAGGTTTAGTTCGGTTGGTGGATTAAATATTGAATTTCTAGATGGACTTGAAAGTTTTATTGAATTCGCTAGTGCTCGCTTTTATTCGCGGATGGAGAGAAAATCAGTGTCCGTGTAAAGTGTAAGAATATACCTTATCGGAAGAAAGATCGTGCGATATCACTTATCAAAATTTGGTTTGTTCCAAATTATCACATGGATATTTCAGGAGAGACAACCACAAGTAGGGAAAATGTTGTGGATTCGATGTTAACCGTCAACCAAATACGTATCATACGATGGTAGTGGATCTTCTGGTCCACAGTTCAACTTTGACGAGATCGAAGAGGAGCCAAATTGATGCAAATTTTTTTACGATATGTTGAATCTTGCCGATAAACCTTTGTGGCGGGTTGCTCGGATCACACAGTTGTCATTGTGGCTCGACTTGCGTTGGAAGCGAGAGAACAACATTCTTGAAGGTTTTGATCAAATATCAGAACTGATGAAAGAGTCGCATCCAGATGGAAATTGCGTGCCTGATGACTTCTACAGCACGAAGAGATTGTTGCGTGGCATGGGGTTGCCCGTACACAAAATTGATTGTTGTCCATTTAATTGCATGATTTATTGGCGCGAAGATTCTGAATTGACGAGCTGCAAATTCTGTAACCATCCTCGTTTCAAGAGCAATACTCGAGCTGGTGGAAGTCGACGGAAAGCATAAGTAGCATATAAAAAGATGTATTATTTTCCTCTAACTCCTCGACTACAGAGATTGTATGCATCCAATGCTACAGCGGAAAATATGCGTTGGCATGCATCGTCGGTCGATGATGGGGTCATCGTCATCCGTGCACTCAATTGCATGGAAACATTTGAACACGAAGTTTCCTTATTTGCATCGAAATTGTAACGTGCGATTGGGACTCTCAATCGACGGTTTTCACCATTCGGTCAATCGAAAGCAATATTCATCATGGCCCGTTATCGACGACCCTTATAATCTTCCCCGTGGCTGTGTATGAAGGAGCAATACATGTTTCTTACGATCTTAGTGCGGACCGCATAATCCGAAGGAGAAGATTGATGTGTTCTCGCAACCATTGATAGCGAGTTAATAGATTTGTGGGATGACGGCGTTCTTACTTATGATGTATCGTTGAGCGAAATTTTCAAATGCACGCTGCATTACTTTGGACAATTAGTGACTTCCTGCATACTCTATGTTGTGCGGATGGAGTACAATGGAAGATTAGCTTGTCCGCCCGCATGGAGTATACCGATGCTTTTACTTTAGCTAAAAGTGGTAGCGATCATGGTTTGATAACCATCGTAAATTTCTAGCTCCTAATCACCCATTTCGAAGGGATCGAAGAGGTTTGAAAGAACACGGTGATTACTAACGATCCACCGAGCGCGATCGGAGATGAGCTTACATCACTAATTATGGGTATGGGACTAGTCTCCGTAATGTAGATTGGCGTGATTAAATAAATAACGAGAATATCAGCGGTTTGGGCGGATGGAAGAAAAGAAGTATTTTCGGGATCTACCTTCTGGAGTTCTCTTTTGATTCGGCATAATTTGGATGTCATGCACATAGAAAAGAATGTGTTCGATAATGTCTTCAACACGATCATGAATGTCGAGGAAGACAAAAGATACAAGCAAATCTAGAGAAGAACTTAATTTATCTTTTCTGAGACGAGTTGACGATGAATGAATCAACAGGAAAATATCCAAAGGCTTCTTATACACTTGACAATCGTGAGAAAAAGTCTTATGTGAGTGGGTAAGAGGTTTAAGATTTCGAGATAGATGCGTTTGAACATGGGTAGATGTGTAGACATGACAAAACCGAAGATGTTTGGGATGAAGAGTCATGATGTCACATTTTCATGCAATGAATTCTACCTATTGCATTTCGCGAACTTCTCCCACCAAATGTTTGGAAAAGCGTAATGTAATTATCTTTATTCTTCAAAGATTTAACTTCTCGAAACATAGGGCTTGATGATGCATGCGGGCTCCAAGAAAATATTCCGGTGATTTTATGCTGACTTGAGCGCATTTTTCCCTAGTTTCTTGACTCCATGGAACATCTTCCGGTTCATCTAGTGATGAAGCCCGTATTGCGAGGGCTGTTCAATACCGATGGATGTATCCATTTGAAAGGTACTTGCTCGTACATTATCACACATATATATATATATATATATATATATATACATACATACATATATATATATATATATATATATGAAGAACAACGTTCTAAATTTTGTAGATACTTACGTAAGTTGAAGAACAACGTACGAAATAAAGCCACGGTTGAAGGTTCTATCTGCAATGCTTACTTAGTAGAAGAAGCATCGACATTTTGCTCGTATTATTTTGATGATCACGTAAGAACGAAGTTCAGAGATTTGCATCATGGTCAAGCGGAGATTAGGCACGAAGACTATCCAGATATGCTTCAAATCTTCAAGCAAGATGGCAGACCTTTTGGAAATATGTCAACGATATATTTGGATAGTAGAGAATATGATCTTTGCTCGTTTATACGTTTTGCTCAAGCGTGTTGAAGTTGCGAACATTTACATGGTGTAAGTGTCGTGTTTTTCTTAGAATTCATTGTTAATTATTATTATTATTATTATTATTATTATTGTTGTTGTTGTTGTTGTTGTTGTTATTATTAACTAGGATCGTAAATATATGTTGATGTAGTTTATTCACCGAAGATGTGAAAAGATCAAATCCACTTATCTCTAGCTCAGATATTCAAAGGTCGATTGAAAGAGGCTTCCCGTTTTGGTTTGAGGCATATGTGAGTGTTCTGATGATTATTAGTAGAAAATATTTAATATGTATGTTTAGTCACTCATTCTAATCGTTTTTTACAATTAATAGGTCAAAGATCATACTAACAACATTGTGAATCGATTCATATTGTCTCTTGCCAAAGGGCCTTCACTCTAATTAAGACGTGCCAGTATTATATAAATGGTTACAAATTTCACACTTTAGAACATGGGTCACAAAGATCAACTATGAATAGTGGGTGTGCATTAAAGGTGAAACTTATAGTGCAGAATATGAAGAACTCGATTTTTATGGTCGATTATTGGAGGTTTGTGAGTTGGAATATCACAGGCTACCAACGAAGACCACAACATTGTTTAGATGCGAGTGGTTTGATCCTTCACGATTGGGGTTATCAATTCATTCCAGTACAAGTTGGTTTCGGTAAATCATACGAGAAGATATAACAAGTTCGAACCGTTTATCCTCGCCAATCAAGCCATTCAAGTATACTATTGTGCATATCCAGTTTAAAACAATCTATGAAAGAGTGGTGAGAAGTATGCAAAATTAAAGCTCGATCTAATGTGGAAGTCTCGGATGAGAGTTACGCGATCGATAGTACCTCCCTTTTCAAGAGGATGCATTAGGTTCGATTACTAATGTCGTTGTGGATGAGGACACGACACTAGTTCATCTGACGGTACACTCATAGACATTGAAGAGACATCGATAATGAGGATGATGAAGTTGAATTGTCGAGTCGGAAGACAATCATACATTGGATGATGATGATGACGACGATGAATAGGGTTTGAATTTATAGCATTTTTGTATGCACACAAAACGTTATGATATACATTATTTGTGAATTTATAGCATTTTTAAGTATGCACACAAGAGTTCAAATGATGACGGCGATAATTGTCACTAGTATGCACACAAAACGTTATGATATGTATTATTTGTGAATTTTAATACAACATTTTTACCTTTGTTTGCGGATGTCATCACGTAGGAGGCACTCGGGATCATACACACATCGCCTACACTGCCACCTAGAAGAAGGCATGGAGCATTGTCTCACACCACCCCCGAGGCGGTGGTGGAGTGCCATCTAGAGGGGATGAAGAAGATAACCATTGTGAATGGGTATGGCGTTATCTCTTGTATGTCTCGGTTTAAATAAATTTTAGCATTCTAATGTCTTTATTTTCTATAAATTGTAGCATTTTGTGTCCGAGCAATGATATAGCCAGCGTGATTACGGTCATTCAGTAGATTCATGAATCACAACGGCTTCATTGGAAATTGGTGCCTCAAGAGTTCAAGCGATTTATTTCGATGAATTCAAGGTTTGTGTTGTTTATCTGAAGTCATTTATGATTTGACCTTTGCATATTCTAATCATATATTTTTGCGAAATATTTTTATTGGGATGATACGATGGATGATGCCCAGTCTATTCCTCTTGGTGCGCAAAAGGCCGAAGCGCTATAAAGATCTTGTTCACAAGATCAAGCGGCGAAGGACTCGCCCAACCCACCTCCATTTATCCCCGCGAGATTGGGATAATTGGAAGGCATATTGGGCTCGGACGGGCGTCGAGAAGCGGCAAGGCCCGACAGCAGGATGTCCGAGCCGGATGGCGAGGGTCTTGGGATAGTCAAGCATCGGGGTGGCTCACGCTCCGCATTCGGTATCGAGAGAGATTGTAAGTACTTTGAAGTTTTAGATATAGTAAATTTATTTAAGAATCGTGATACTTGTTAATTATTTAATTTGTTTGACTTATTTATAAGCGAGAGGCGTGGAGTAGCCATAGAAGATGTCGGTGGGATGTATTCCGAAGTATCATGCCACCGACGACGGGAGCTATACAGACTGGAAAGCTCACGGTAAGTATATTCGTTAGCGCAACAACGAACATTTAATTAAATAATAATTGTATGAAATTATATTACAGAGGCAGGTTGAGGAACATGTGACCCAGTTGAGCCAATCTGGGGGGAGTGATGAGACGCCGCCATAAATTGATAGGACTCAAATTCTCAAAAATGTCCTTGGGAGCTCCTCAAAGAAAAAGAATAGGATGTTTGGAGCTGGTTCTCTATCACGGACATACATGCAGAGCGAAGCGTCGTCTCACTCGGTGGAGAGTGCCCAGCCTGTTGATTCCATAGCTTATCAACAACAGCTATTGGATCTGGAGGCGAGATGGAAATCTGAGCGCGAGGCATACGAGGCCCGATTGAAGCGAGCGGCGGCGCGGCATCGAGGCCGAATGCAAGCATACTGAGGCGTAATGTAAGATGAGTGAGGCGAGATAGCGTCTGAAGAACGGATTCGAGCTCAGTGCGGCGCTCGGCGAGGAGGCCCTAGGCGCTTCATGGCCGCCCGTTTCCCCCCCTCGTGATATGAGCTCCGTTTCCCTCACCTCGACATATTCGTGTTGTATTATAAGTTTGTTAACTTATCGCATGATTTAAATTGTTTCTTTATGGGATTGTTTGGATATTACAGTGTTTTGGATTGAATTGCTTTGTTTGGATTGAATTGGTTTATTTTGATAGTTTGTATTGTATGGATTGAATTGGTTTGTTTTCATAGTTTGTATTGTATGGATTGAATTGGATGGAATTGGTTGTTTGGATAGTTTGGATTGTATAGATTGAATTGGATGGAATTTGTTTGTTTGGGTTGTTTGAAAACAGTTTGGTGTCCAAAATACAAATTCAAACCGTCCCGATTTTGCTTATCTAGCGGCGGACTTGCGGCGGACCTCGACGGACTTGCGGCGGACCTCGACGGATTAACAACGTGAAATAAGCGAACCAATCGTAACTAGCGGCGGACTGCGGCGGATCTGCGGAGTTCTGACGGTGCTTGTTACGTAAAATAATTTTTTATAACTTTAGCGACGGATTGTTTCCGCCGCTAATTATGACGGATCGAGGTGGATTGGCGTCGAATAACGGCGGTTTGCGACGGTATTATTTAGCTACGGCCTAAGTGCGTCGTTAATCCGTCGCTAACTACGACGGATTAGCATCTCATTAACGACGGATTTAATATCAGACGACCGTTCGGGAGGTCGTGGATTAACGACTGAATTTGCCGTCGTTGGTCCGTCGCTATAAATTAGCGACGGACGTAATTCCGTCGCTAGACCTTTGCCTACCAGGTTTCCAGCGACCCCCTCATTCCGTCGCAAATCCGTCGCTAATCCATTTTAGCGACGGATAAGACAGGTTTTGCGACGAAATTTTTCGTCGCTGATCGACTGCATTTTTGTAGTGTAAAGTTAATGTACTATTGGGTTTTGGTACAAAAAACAATATTGCTCATCAAATTTATCATAATACATATTAGTGCAATAACTTTATACGTAAAATACATTTGTTTATAGGTTTTTACAAAAAAATATATTTTTATTTGATCTATTTCCATAAGAGAAAGAGAGAAGTATAAATAAGAACCAGTTTTTACGTGGAAACGAAGAACCACAAAGATTCGCAATGAATGTTGATGCATTCACTGGAAAATTAGTTACTAAATTAAAAAATTTAGAATTTTCACCCAAATTCGGAATTCTATGAGGGGCGAAAAATTCTATTTTTTTGTATACAGTAACTTTTGGTCGGATGCATCAACTTTCACAACGAATTCATCATTTTTTAGTTATCATATTCTCATGATAAAAATAATTTCTACGTTAACCCCCTATATATATGTGTATGTGTGTTTGTGTGTTTGAAGAATAATTTAAAGTGGAAGATGGAGATGACGCTTTATGAGAGGAAGCGATGATCGTACATTGTTGCAGCTTGGGTGTCAAAGAATTAATCTAGATTTTGAGATTGATTTTCATGTATTCATTCAAATAGTTTTCTCCAAATTATACAATGTATTAAGGAAAGACTAGTGTGTGAACTCGTCCAATTTCGACGGAAAATGATTTTATGTCGTAATTTATAAAATAATCGTTAATTATCATAATCCGGTTGAACTTATAAATGCAATTTGTTACAATAATTGGTTATATATTTCAATGACAACACGAACATTACAAACATTAACAAAAGATTAAAAATTAGAGAAAAATTCATATCGCACATCGATTAATATCCGTACATGTTTATAACTTATATACTCGAATATATACCAAAGTTAATTTAAAAAATTATTTTACTACTGATTCACGTCTGACATTTGTATACCGATACCAGCTAATTATCCAAACTCGTTTAATTTATAATATATCTAAATAATTAAATAAATTTTTTTATAATAATTAGTTATCTATCTCGATAAAACTTGAACATTACACAACATACATTAATAATTAAGCAATACCAGCTACTTATCAAAACCTATTTAAATTTATAAACCATATAAATAATTAAAATATAAGTTGTTATAATAATTGGTTATAAACATTATAGAATATATACATTAATAATATATAGTATAAGTACTCGTTAATTACCTATTATCATCTCAAACCTGTATAGTAACACCTGATAACTTTCCGAACCCATTTGAATTTACAAATTAAGTTGTTATAATAATTATTTATCCATCTTAATAAAATCCAGACATCAAAGCACAAACATTAATAATAATTAGTATAAATAAAAGTTAATGTCAGATTCCAATTAATTTATGTTATCCAAATTGTGAAGTTTACTAAAAAAATTTAATTGGTGAACCTAATTAATGAGGTTAGGGTTTAACAATCCAACCCCGTCTACAATGTATATATTTGTATCTGTTCCAAATTTAATTAAAAATGATTTTATTATATATTAAGGAAAGATATTAGTACATAAAACTGAAATTTGAAATTGTGCCTTCCTTAATGATCACAAAGGGTAAATATGTAAATTGAAATTTCATTTAAAATTAGATTAACCCCTTAATTTCCAGAAGTGTATAAAATGATAAAAATATCCAAAATGTCACAGGTTCAGCCACATTAACGTCTCTCAGAATTGAAACATCACCTTGCACAGTTTTAAGTTTAGTTTACTCATTTGCATACTATTACTTAAAAACATGGAATTTACTTAATACACATTGAAAATAATAGATACGGATTCCCAATGAATTAAAAAATGTCAAATTATGTATATTCATTTTCTAATTAATTAAAGTTGTAACGTTCAAAGAATCTAAATATCTAATACCTGGTGCAATCTCAACCGTCAGATGAAATAACCGGCAACACCTGCGGCCCCGATCTTTTGCCACCGAAAACTCGCGCTGCTATACTCAAACCTTAAATTCTGCTGCTGGGTTGTCATTTAATGATTTCAAGTGCACATGGATTTGTTTTCCTAACTAACGGGCCACTATTTTGCTTCTTATTTCTCAAATTTCAAATTCTAATTTGTAGCATATATATGTTACCTCTGGCAAAAGTCAGAATTTCAATTCCTGGACAATTTTTTGTTCACCACAAATTCTTATCATCCATCTAATAGATTGCTAGATTTGTAAATATATTGAAACATTGGTAAAGTAGTTCAAAAATATTGTTTTTGCCTCAAAGTATTTATATGGCCACTTTAACTTTAAACTGTTATTGCTTTTAAATTATTAGTGTCCGAAAATTTTGAATTCAAAATGTTGATAACACTGTGACATGCAATTTGAAATCAAATATTTTTATTCAAAATGTCGAAATAAAAGAAATCAACAAAATCATCTCACTGTTTTAGGTATATCTGTGTATATATACGCTGATGAGCTTAGCAGTTTCTCATTTCAATTGTCAATCTCTCTCTCTCTCTCTCTCGATTTTGCACTTTTCCACCAAAGCCACTTAGCTTAGCTAGTTAAAGAGAAAAAATGGCCAAGTCGTCCACAGTAATGGTGGTTCTGATGTTGGCAATGGTGGCCGGATCCGCTTTGGCTCAGGCCCCATCCGCCGCGCCCAAGGCTGCGCCGGCCGCCGCACCATTGGCTGCTCCACCGAAGCAAGCTGCAGCTCCGGCGCCGTCAACTTCGACGAAGCCGCCTGCCTCTGCTCCTTCATCCGTGACTCCCACCTCTTCTCCTCCTGCTCCTCCAACCGATGTTCCGGCTGGATCCCCGCTGCTGCTCCGTCCATCGCCACTGCCCCTGGTGGTTCTGCTCCGGCGCCCAGTGCAGCTACTGCGTTGAGCCGTGCCGCCGCCGGCGGATTCGCCGCTCTCGTGTTGTTGTCTGCTGCTTTATTGCTTTAGGTCTTAACTCTAGGGAATATTGTTGATTTGTGGATTACCGTTTATTTTTTCCATTTGGGGTTTGATTTGATTTTAGTTGTAATCTTTTTGATTATTCACGGATTCTTTTATTCTGGGATTATCTCCGCATTCTTGTATTTCAGGCGTATTAGTTTGTAAATTCAATTTTTTGTAACATTTATAACTTTCTTTATACTCATCATATGTTTACTACACATAAATCGAAAACATTGATAAAATGTGAAAAATATTTTCTTTTAACATTGATTAGAGATAGGGAGAGAGGAAAAAAAAAAGTAGGGTTTAGCGTTGGATTTCGATTCGGATATTTATTTAATCCGAATCGATTCGAAAATCTAAATTTTGAGAGAAAATAATTCGATCCAACCAAATATTCGAAATCCAAAAATTCAAAAATTTTATAAAAATATCTGAATTGAAAAATCCGAGATTATGAAAAATCTGAAAATCCGAAACCAATTTTTGTTAATTCTTATATATATATTTATATTAGATTTAAAAATATTGAAATAAAATATTATTATTATATATAAATAATATATAATTCGTATTTTCAGATTAAAAAATCCAATCCAATCCGAATTGAATTTTAAATTTCGGTTTGGTTCAGATCGGATATTCGGATTTCGGATATTTTGCTCACCCCTAAAATAAGAGTAAAACGACGAACAATGACAAACAACTCATTCTTTCTTTTTTTTATCAATTTAATACAGAAATTTAAAGGACACGTCACGGTGGACTCGAACTCAAGACCTTTGATCTCGGACATTAACCACTTTACCACTAGGCCAACACATGCACACTCTTTTTTTTTTTTTATCAATTTAATAAAGAAATTTAAAGGACACGTCACGGTGGACTCGAACTCAAGACATTTGATCTCAGACATTAACCACTTTACCACTAGGCCAATACACGAATACGACAAACAACTCATTCTTTTTTTTTAGTCAATTTAATACATAAATTTAAATATCGCGTCACGGTGGACTCGAACACGAGACCTTTGACCTCGGACATTAATCACCCTACCACTAAACCAACACACGCACACACAAACAACTCATTATATTGTATAATTTTGTTATCGACATAAAATTCTGCGGAAGAGAAATTAGACACCTAATAATGGAATTGACACATCACGTGTGGTTTCTACACAGAGCTGTCGAATATAGGCTTGGCCAGACCCGCCGACGGGCTGGCTCGGTTTTGGGTTGAGTTGGGTCAATCGATTTGAGGTTCGATGAAATTTTGGATTCAACCTGTCCGAAATTAACAAGAGTTAGGTGGGCTCTAGCTGACTCGACCCGACTCAGAAATTTTGTACTATAAACAACACTGAGTTGACTACGTCCATGGGCAGCCAACTCATTGTTGGTGAATCACGTAATCTGTGTTTTCTTTATGTTTTCTGTTTTTTATTGTTTAATAATCCTAATTCGTTACAACAGTAAATATAGATTAGCCTATACTATTTTTATCCTCAATAGCAAACGCTACATTTGTTATTATACCTTTCCTTGAAACGCAGAGAGTGCTGCATCAGCCTCTTGAAAGAGTTACACCCGGCGCACCAATTAGATTGGTCGTTTTTACTTTTTAATGAATTTATAAATTCAATCTTATTGGAATTTATATTAATAAAGGCATTTATTTATCTATTGTATTTGGTATTAATAATTTATGTACTTTAGATAAAGTCCTTAAACCATGATAAGTTATAAGATATGGTCACGCATATGATGGTGATTATGAAATATGTCTTTGAAACTTTGGTCTTAAAATTAGTTCCGAGTGAAATAACTATTCAAGATAGGATATTGAATTGTTGGAAATAACTCGCACGTATGATACACACTCATAAGATGAGAATATTGTGTTTCATCAATATTAACGTAGTTGACGTAAGTGTATATATGTGGGTGCTTGTTGAGAACAAGTACAATCGAACCTAATTCGCTAGAAATTTTATATGGAATTCATTTTATCGAAATAAGAATTTCTAATATATGATAGTACATGATTAGTCCTTTGACTTGAGATATCATAGTAATCTTGTATTAGTTCTATTTCATTTGATATATTATCGATTGCTAGACAATCGTTAAAGATTTTATGTTGGATGCGATATGAATAAATATGGAGATTAATCGTGGTCGATAAAGAATCTATTACTTGTTTAAGACGAGAGAATCTCCTACGCTTTTCATTGTTCATAACTCGAAGACCGTGGCGAAGCACTGTTGAATAATGATTCATTAAAGAGTTATTGAATTTGAATGAAAATGTAACTATTGGATTGTTTTGAGTTTTCGATTTAATTCCATACTCAATATCCAATCCGGAGATTAGATAATAGAAGGACCGCAATGCGTGTATGACGATTCATATTTAAAATAGGTTTACTCGCTATTTCACCTAGTACTAGGTGGCCATGCTACTTGCTAGATGTTCCCATGGTTTATAGGTTCTTGAAATTAAAGAGTTAATTTCAAGTAAATTAATTTATTGGATGAATTAATTGAATAAATGTTATTTGTTTAAGTTGTAATTTGTTACAAGCCTATTACTAGTGCTAGTTGTGAACCTAAGAGGGTCACACACAAAAAGCTATAACGTGTCCATTGAATTGATTCAATAGTTGAATCCGATTAATTAATGGTGATTAATTAATGGAGACTTGTTCTAATTTAATATGTTAAATTAGATATTTAATTAAATGTATTTAGTTGAATATAATTGGATTAACAAGTCTAATTCTATATTAAATTAATTAGATTAATTTAAATAGATACAAAATTAATTTGATTAATTTTGAATCTAGAAAAATCAGATTTATATATATAGATAGATATATATATAACTGTATCCGAATAAAAGTAATCCGGATACAGTCCGGATAGAAGAAAAAGAATTAAGAGAGATTTACTTATAGTAAATCACGTTGCTGCATAAAGGAAATTGATTAGGAGTTAATTCCTTATTTAATAAGATAAGCAATTATCGAAACGTTTTTTTTTTAAATAAGAAACGTTGCTGCATAAAGGAATTGATTAAGGAATTAATTCCTTATTTAATAAGATAGCAATTGTTATAATGAAAACATCTTTCTTATCATTAAGAATCGACGGGTTTTCATTGAGCATTGTTCACGGCTTTTCCAATTCCTTTTTAATAAAAAGGGGCAACTTTTTCTCTCTCTTTTTTTTTATCTTGAAATCTGAATTTTTCAATAGAGAGTGTGTTCAATTTTACTAGCGAAAAATTGTGCATTTGATTCGTTCTACCAAGTGTGGACTTGATAGAGGGGAGACGTTTGGATCCCTGCGAGTTTGGAAGACGAGCAATTGATTGCTTCTAATCTCTACATCAAACGGAGTGCGAAAAGGTATGCAATGATTCGATTGTTCTATACCTTACATCATGTTAACGTGAAGTCATCAAAATCGTGGGAATGAAATAATCGTTGTTTCATTTATTCGTTCGAAAAATTTTAATTTTCGCTGCGTTTTTCGACCCGATCCTAACAGTGGTATCAAAGCCCGGGTTCACGTTAACATGATGTTTATCGTATGAATAAATCGTTGATTGTGTTAGAGTTTATTTTGTCATTAAAAGCATAGTTAAAATCTGAAAATTTTCGCATGAATTTCTATGAAAAATTCACTTTGGCATTTTATCAAACACATGGTAGGCAGCGTTTTAAATAGCCATATTATGGCACGAGACAGCCATGGTTGGCCAAGGCGTGTGACGCCGAGGCTTCCATAGGTGTTAAGGAATGTCGTAATGTGTTCTATTTGCTTCGGTTGCGGCTGCTCGGCGTGAACATTCACGCCCGTGGCATGCCTCTCCGACCCGTTTTGAATGGGATCTCGAATTTTGATGAATGTCGTCATATAAGTCATAATTTTCAGATTTGAATTTGATTTTAGCATTTTTGAATTAATTGTTAATTCTAAAGATGTGATAAAAATTGTTTTTATACAAAATTAAATTCTATGTTTTGAATAACGGAATAAATTGTTAAATCAACTTGGTAAATTTATTATGCTTTATTTAATGTGATGAATGTTAGCATGATTTATTTAGGGATGATCATGAGCCGAGACCAATGTGATGGTGCATTATTTTATTTATTTAATTTAATGTTTTGGGTTTTTAAAATGGGGACTGCGAGCCTCTTATTCTTATCAATGTAATCGTTTTTATTTTATGCTATGAGTGTAGAATAGAAAGTGAAGTTTTTCCTTTTTTATTGTAATTTGGAGGACGTTCGTTGCGAAGAAATAAGAGAAGCTCAAGACCCATATATGTATGGGATTACATATGATGTAATAGATAGGTCTCTCATTTTAAAATCCCTTAGATTGACCTTGACCCGTTTTTGGCTCGAAACGGGTCACATAGGAATGACCATGATCATCCCATTGCTTTATGTATAGGATGCATGCTAGAATTTACTTAATGCTTATTTGCACGAATCATGTGATGATATTTGCATTAATTAAACTCACCTAGTTAATAGGTTTCGATGAGGTCTTGAAAAATAAATCCCTAAGTTTTTGAAACTTTATAAAGAATTTTTGAAATTCGATTTCAATTTAAATTGGACAAATTGAATAGGATTCATTGTTCCAAGCCTACCATCAAAAGTAATAACATGAGATGCTACCACACTATATTACTTGCCATGAGTCATGGAGTGATTTGGTGATGGAAAGCTGTGTATTATTACTAAGTATAGAGATGCTCATGAAATAGATTTACCAATATGTTGTCCATGAGTCGTGGGACATATTGGCACTCTATTTACATGGATGTTTGATGGAACAACTTGACACTTAGTACTATATGGGCTCATAAAATTGGGGTATATAGAAAATGTGAGGTAAAACAAAATTGAGGGTTATATAGAGATATAATCGTCAAAGAGTTGACCACCGATAAAAATATTTCATATCTTCATAATATTGAATTATGAAATATTTTTGTTGGACCTCAATTCCTACTAGGAAATTTGATTTCCCGAATTCTATTTGGGGTTATGGAATTTGAATAAAATAGTGGGAGCCAATTAATTATTAAAGACCTTATATTAATTGAATATATTTTTCCATAGTCTGCTAATTTTCTGCATCTTATTTGTAGTTTGTCCGTAAAATGACGAAAATCCATTATCCTCGATTCTTGACCAAAACAAAATTATCGGTCCGAACTATGTTGATTGGGTTGAATTTGAGAATGTTCTAAATTCGAAAAGAAGGCTTATGTCTTGGATGCCCCAATGCCCGAAAAACTCACGACGACGCTTGCAAATGATGTACTTACAGTACCAAAGTCATGTTGATGACGATTTGCAGGTTCGTTGCTACATGCTAGCATCGATGTCAAATGAACTTCAAAGGCAAAATGAAGGTGTGGCTACGGCTTATGAGGTCCTTATCCGTTTACAAAGGTTGTACGGTGAAAGATTAGACAACAAAGATATGCGATATCTAAGGAACTTTTTCAATTAATCGTGTGATGAGGGCTCTTCAGTCCAAACTCATGGGCTGAAGATGATAGCTCTTATGGAAAGGTTGGGATCTCTAGGAGTCGAGATTGAAGCCGAATTGCAAACTGATCTCATGTTGCAATCTTTGCCACCATCATTTGACACTTTTGTCGTCAACTTCACTATGCATAGCATGACAACTAGTTTTCCGAACTTGTCGATATGCTAGTGATTCTTGAGTCCACTATGAAAAGGACAAGCTGTTTTTCTTGTTGGTTCCTCCTCCTCGTCGAAAGCTCCAAAGGCTAAGACATATAAGGGAAGGGAAATGGATAATGAAAGGTTCATCTAAACCAAACAAGTTGAAGGCACATGGTGGAGTTGGGAAGAAAAATAAAAATACTCAATCCAATGACACTTGCCATTTCTGCAACAAGCCGGGGCATTGGAAGAGGAATTGCAAGGAGTATCTTGCAAGCCTGAAGGGTTCAGGTATATACTATGTTGAAGTTAACTTGTCCGTTAACGATACTTCTTGGGTATTGGATACCGGTTGTTCCTCACATCTTTGTAATGATTTACAGGTGATGGTGGAAACTAAGAAGTTGAGCAAAGGCGAGACAGTTCTACGTATGGGTAATGGAGCAAGAGTTGCTGCCTTAGCTGTAGGAACTGTTTACTTAGCTCTTGATAGTGGTTTTAAAATTGTTTTGAACAATTGTTTTTACGTACCTAGTTTAATTAAGAACATCATCTCTATTCCAGTTTTGGATAGAGAAAGTTATGAATTTTCAATAAAATGTGGAATATGTTCCATCTTGAAGGATGCTTCTTTAATTTATTCTAGTGTATTGGTTAATGGTCTTTATACTATTATGCCACAAAACCCTATTTTGCATATTCAACAAAGTAAAAGAAAGTTAGATGATCGTAGTTCCATAGAGTTGTGGCACTCGAGATTGGGTCATATTTCTGAGAAAAGAATGAATCAATTGTCTAATTTGCTTGGTCTTTCAAATGAGCAAAAGTTGGCAACTTGTGAATCTTGTCTCAAAAGAAAAATGACTAAATCACCATTTGTTGGACAAGTGGAGCGAGCTCAACATTTATTGGATTTGATCCATACAGATGTTTGTGGACCACTAAGTGTTAGTGCCCGCGAACTATCACTATTTTGTAACCTTCTACCGCGATTACTCTAGGTATGGTTATGTGTACTGATAAGACATAAATCGAAGTATTTGAAAAGTTCAAAGAATTGAGACAAGTGGAAAAACAAACGGCTCAAGTATTAAAATTCTTCGATCGATCGAGGAGGTGAATACTTAAGCGGTGTGTTTCTTGATTATCTAAAGAGAATGAGATTCTATCACGATGGGCGCCTCGACACTCCTCAACTCAATGGAGTGTCGAGCGTAAAATCGAACCTTGTTAGACATGGTGCGATCTATGATGGGCTTCACTTCATTACCTCTTTCGTTTTGGGGATATGATTTAGAAACAACCACATCTATTAAATAGAGTGGCATCTAAAGCAGTACCTAAAACACCATATGAATTATGGTTTGGCAAAACACCTTCTTATAAATATCTTAGGATATGGAGTGTCTTGCTTATGTGAAGCGATTAATGGGAGATAAGTTGGATATGAGATCCACCTCAAGTAAATTTGTGGGATATCCAAAGAGTCTATTGGATATTATTTCTATGATCCTCGAACAAAAGGTGTTTGTTTGAGAAATGCTACTTTCCTTGAGGAAGAATTTACGTCGGCAGTGATAGGATTGTAGAACTTGATGAAACTCAAGAACCACAAAATGTCCTGTTGTGACGAAAATACTCAATCGTGAAAGGTGAAACTTCTTATGCACAACCCGTCAAAAGTCCACAAGAGTTTCAAAGCCACCGATAGGTTGAACTTATTGATGGAAAACAATGAGGTAGAACAACCTATGGATATTGATCCAAGAACTTATTCTGAGGCAATAAAAGATATTGACCGAGGTAAGTGGCTAGAAGCTATGCAATCCGAAATGGATTCCATGTACTTTAACAAGGTATGGATCTTGGTGGATCTACCATTTGGAATTGTTCCTATTGGTTGCAAGTGGATTTTCAAGCGAAAGCTTGGAGTAGATGAAAATGTGGCTACCTATAAAGCTCGTCTGGTTGCAAAAGGTTATACTCAGAAAGAAGGAATTGACTATGAGGAAACTTTTTCACCAGTTGCGATGCTTAAGTCCATTCGAACTCTGCTTGCCATAGCTGCATATTATGACTATGAGATATGACAAATGGATGTAAAGACTGCATTCCTTAATGGAAACATTAAAGAGTACATTTATATGGTGCAGTAGGAAGGCTTTGTATCTAAGGGAATGAACAAAGGTTTGTAAACTCAAAGATCAATTTATGGACTTAAACAAGCTTCAAGAAGTGGAATATCCGATTCGATGAAACAATCAAAGCGTTTGGTTTTCAAAAGAATGGGAAGAGCCATGTGTATAAGAAAGTTAGTGGGGCCTTGATAGTGTTTGTTGTGCTTTATGTTGATGACATCCTAATCATTGGGAATGATGTAGGAATGATGCAATCAACAAGAATTTGGTTGTCAAAACAATTCTCCATGAAGGACTTGGGAGATGCATCTTTCATCCTTGGAATTAAAATCTATCGAGATAGATCAAGAAGGATGATTGGATTATCTCAGTCCATGTACATAGACAAAATGTTAAAAAGGTTTAGCATGGAAGAATCCAAGCATGGATACTTGCCAATGAGTCATGGTGTTTCACTCTCTAAGGCCATGTCTCCTCAGACTCATGAAGAGAGAGAAAAAATGGCGCGTGTGCCTTATACTACGCAATAGGAAGTATTATATACGCCATGTTATGTACACGACCGATGTCGCACATGCTCTGAGTGTCACGAGCAGATATCAGTCTAATCCAGGCGAAGAGCATTGGAAGGTCGTAAAATCAATCCTTAAGTACTTGAGAAGAACTAAGGATTTATTTTTGATCTACTGAAATGGGGAACTGAAACTAGAGGGTTTCACCGACTCTAGTTTTCGATCGAGATAAAGATGACTCCAAATCTATGTCGGGTTTATATTCACTTTGAATGGTGGAGCAATTTGTTGGAAAAGTTCCAAGCAAGAAACAGATTCTTGATTCAACCACCGAAGTGAATATATTCTTTGCATCCGATCGCAAAAGAAGCTGTTTGGATAAGGAATTTCATTCAAGAGTTGGGTGTAATTCCTTCAGCTGTTGATCCAAGATGCACGTATCTTGTGATAACAATGGAGCTATTAGCAAGCTAAAGAACAAAGATCTCATCAAAGATCCAAACACATTATGAGAAGATACCACTGATTAGAAATCATTGGTAGAGGTGATGTCGTTGTGGAGCGAGTTGCTTCGCAGAAAATATAGCGAGATCCGCTAACTAAACCCTTGTCACGAGAAAGTATTCAAGGACATCTTGAAAAGATGGGTCTAAGATACGTGGGTGATTGGTGCTAAGGCAGTGGGAGATTGAAAGAGTTACACCGTGCGCACCAATTAGATTGGTCGTTTTTACTTTTTAATGAATTTGTAAATTCAATCTTATTGGAATTTATATTAATAAAGGCATTTATTTATCTATTGTATTTGTTATTAATAATATATGTACTTTAGATAAAGTCCTTAGACCATGATAAGTTATAAGATATGGTCACGCATATGATGGTGATTATGAAATATGTATTTGAAGCTTTGGTCTTAAAATTAGTTCCGAGTGAAATAACTATTTAAGATAGGATATTGAATTGTTGGAAATAACCCGCACGTATGATACACACTCATAAGATGAGAATATTGTGTTTCATCAATATTAACTTAGTTGACGTAAGTGTATATATGTGGGTGCTTGTTAGAGAACAAGTACACTGAACTGACCCGCTAGAAATTCTTATATGGAATTCATTTTATCGAAATAAGAATTTCTAATATATGATAGTACATGATTAGTCCTTTGACTTGAGATACCATAGTACTCTTGTATGAGTTTTATTTCATTTTGATATATTATCGATTGCTCGACAATCGTTAAAGATTTTATGTTGGATGCGATATGAATAAATATGGAGATTAATGCGTGGTCGATAAAGAATCTATTACTTGTTTAAGACGAGAGAATCTCCTCTGATTTTCATTGTTCATAACTCAAGACCATGGCGAAGGCACGCTGAATAATGATTCATTAAAGAGTTATTGAATTTGAATGAAAATGTAACTATTGGATTGTTTTGAGTTTTCGATTTAATTCCATACTCAATATCCAACTGGAGATTAGATAATAGAAGGACCGTGCGTATGAAGATTCATATTTAAAATAGGTTTACTCATTATTTCACCTAGTACTAGGTGGCCATGCTACTTGCTAGATGTTCCCATGGTTTATAGGTTCTTGAAATTAAAGAGTTAATTTCAAGTAAATTAATTTATTGGATGAATTAATTGAATAAATGTTATTTGTTTAAGTTGTAATTTGTTACAAAGCTATTACTAGTGCTAGTTGTGAACCTAAGAGGGTCACACACAAAAAGCTAGAACGTGTCAATGGAATTGATTCAATAGTTAAATCCGATTAATTAATGGTGATTAATTAATGGAGACTTGTTCTAATTTAATATGTTAAATTAGATATTTAATTAAATGTATTTAGTTGAATATAATTGGATTAACAAGTCTAATTCTATATTAAATTAATTAGATTAATTTAAATAGATACAAAATTAATTTGATTAATTTGAATCTAGAAAAATCAGATTTTTATATATAGATAGATATATATAACTGTATCCGAATAAAAATAATCCGGATACAGTCCGGATAGAAGAAAAAGAATTAAGAGAGATTTACTTATAGTAAATCACATTGCTGCATAAAGGAAATTGATTAGGAGTTAATTCCTTATTTAATAAGATAAGCAATTATCAGAACGCTTTTTTAAAATAAGAAACGTTGCTGCATAAAGGAATTGATTAAGGAATTAATTCCTTATTTAATAAGATAACAATTGTTATAATGAAAACATCTTTCTTATCATTAAGAATCGACGGGTTTTCATTGAGCATTGTTCACGGCTTTTCCAATTCCTTTTTAATAAAAAGGGGCAACGTTCTTTTTCTCTTTTTTTTTTTTTTTTATCTTGAAGTCTGAATTTTTCAATAGAGAGTGTGTTCAATTTTACTAGCGAAAAATTGTGCATTTGATTCGTTCTACCAAGTGTGGACTTGATAGAGGGGAGACGTTTGGATCCCTGCGAGTTTGGAAGACGAGCAATTGATTCGCTTCAATCTCTACATCAAGCGGTGCGAAAAGGTATGCAATGATTCGATCGTTCTATACCTTACATCATGTTAACGTGAAGTCGTCAAAATCGTTGGAATGAAATAATCGTTGTTTCATTTATTCGTTCGAAAAATTTTAATTTCCGCTACGTTTTTCGACCCGATCCTAACACCTCTATCTTAGTGTTGAATGACACGAAGCCATAACCAGATGATCGCCGAGGATTGTCGCGAAATATGACATCTGCAGAAACTGCATTAGCATTGTGAGCATTGAAGAAGTCCTTGAGGTCCTTGGACCTCGCCTGAAACGGCAAAAACGTGACGAACAAATTGTGCACTGGCTTAGTCCCGGCGGAACGGAGAGGCGGCGCCGCGCGCGCGCTCTCCTGAAACCCTAACGGGTTACCTTCGCGGGCCAGGGATGGGCTTGGGTTTTTTCTCGCGCGTTGGGCGGGCTGGGAAGCAGCGGCTGGGCTGCTAGCATGTGCTGGGCCGCATGCTACATGGGCTGTGTACCTTCAGCAGCTGGGCCGCAAGTCTTGAGCGGATTTTGGGCGTTTATGTTTAAATGTGGCAGACCCTTTTGGTACATTCTAAAAAAAAAAAAAAAAAAAAACGATTTATTAATTTTGAATTAATAAGTTCAATTTCAAATTTCACAAATTAATTTATTAATTGGATTAATAAGTTTTGTTTTAATGTTATTAATTTTGAAATAATAACATTAATTTTGATTTTGTATTAATTTAGAATTAATACAATCTACTTATATACATGGATTTAATTTATTAATTTAGAATTAATAAATTTAATCATAATTTAGAAATTAATTTATTAATTAGATTAATAAATTTTAATTATATTATTATTTTGAAATAATAATATAAGGTTTGATTTTATATTAATTTAGAATTAATATAATTTAGTAATGTACATGGATTAATTTTATTAATTTAGAATTAATAATTCTAATCACTATTTTGGACATTAATTTATTAATTAGATTAATAAATTTTAACTTTATTATTATTTTGAAATAATAGTATAAAGTTTGATTTTATATTAATTTAAAATTAATATGATTTACTAATGTTCATAAATTAGGAACCGATTTATTAATTAGATTAATAAATCTTATTAGATTATTATTTTGAAATAATAATGCTAAATGAATATTTATATTAATTTGGAATTAATATAAATGCAAGAATCCATTTTAATTAGAGAATTAAATTATTAATTAGATTAATGAATTTATTCGTTGAGCCTATTCTTTGTTTTTCGTGATAAGCATGTTATTTGATTTTATGTTTATTTTAACTATAGTAGTTAAAGACCGCT
This sequence comes from Salvia rosmarinus, assembly GCA_036937905.1. Classification (NCBI taxonomy): domain Eukaryota; kingdom Viridiplantae; phylum Streptophyta; class Magnoliopsida; order Lamiales; family Lamiaceae; genus Salvia; species Salvia rosmarinus. The sequence goes on along the minus strand of CM072817.1, from coordinate 18,846,591 downwards.
TTTATGTTTGGGTGGCGGCCCAATACTTGTAGTCCGTGTTACTATGTTTGGGTGGCGCCCAATATATGTGGTCCGCATTTCTATGCTGGGTAGGGCACCCATTAATTGTTTTGAATTTAATATTGGATATTAAATATACAATTAGTATCACATATTTTATCCCATAAAATACAAGTCTTGTTTCTTTGAAACAAAGCGTGTAAATCCATCATAATTGTTTGAGTCAATAACCTTTTCGACCAAGAGTTTTACACCCTCGTGTTTACTCCCAAATCTACAAGGCGAGCTCACTCATAGATGTATGGTTAACATCGTATGATGGGGTTGACTTGTAATTATTTTGAAGCAACCAAAGCGATCAAAATAATTAGTGGATGCATATTAATTGGATTAATAAACCAAGAATTGCAAATTTATTTGTTGCGATCGGTTTTGAAACCCACCAGTATTATTATTATAGTCATCACCAAAGCGGAGGCTATGATAAAATAAGACTTGAATCGCTACAAATCAATGTTGCAATCGGCTTGAGGCCACCGAGTGATATTATTTACGTCATCGACCAAAGCGGAGGTCGTAATAATATCGACTGGATCTTGGACTACTAAGATTTATATTTGTTATAAATCCGTATTTTGCATTTGGGGTGCAATATATGTTAAAATTAGTGGGAGCTAATCAATCTGATAAACTCTTGTTTGATTAGTGATACGATTGTGATCTGTGTTTACTTTGTTCTAATTTTGTTCTAATTTCTGTAAATTTTTCGTTCAGTTACGATGTCGTCTAAGTTGTATAATTGTTTGATGGAAACAAATTGTTTGACTGGGTCAAACTATACGGATTGACTACGTTGCCTGCGTTTGGTATTAAGGACGGAAAAGATTGAGTATGTCTTGGACAAATCAATCAGTATCATCCCCGATGAGCGTTGTCCTGAGTATGCCTCGTTTGACAGGGTTGCTCATGAGAAGCACGTTGAGGATGCTATGTCTCGAGGCATTATGTTGACTTCTATGAGTTTGGAACTCCAAAGGCAACATGAATGCATCTTGCCTATGAAATGATTCACACTTGAAGAGTTTGTTTGCCTCGAGGCACAAACCTCGGAGTATGAGATACTCGAGATCTCTCAGTGCACGCTTCATGAAAAGGGCACCGGAAGAGATCGTCTAAATTTAAGGCACAAGTGCAATGGGTGATAGCTCGGGTATATTTGTCGTTGAGATAAATATGTCATAAACAATTCACATTCTTGGGTATTAGATACCGGCTGTGGCTCACACATTTGTAATAATGTGGAGGGGCTTTGTGACAGCAGGAAGGTGAATCCTGGGGAGGTTGATCTACGCGTTGGAAATGGAGCAAGAGTTGCTACCGAACGCGTGGGGACTTATAGATTGGATCTTCCTTAGGGTTATAAACTAGATTTACATGATTGTTATTTCGTTCCACTATTTCAAAGAATATTATTTCCATTCCTATGTTGGACATAGAAGGTTTTCCTTCCATTTGGAAGCGATCGTTGTACTTTTTAAGCAATGGAGTGTTTTATGGAAATGCCTTTCTTTCGAATGGTTTATATATGCTTGAATGTGAGCGAGATATTCTCAATGTGCAAAACAAACGACCTAAGCTAAGTAATGAATAATGCTACTTATCTTTGGCATTGTAGACTTGGTCATATCAATGAGAAAATGATAGCAAGGCGAGAAAATTGGATTATCTCACACCATTTGATTTTGAATCATATGGTACTTGTGAATCTTGTCTCAAAGGAAAGATGACTAATAAACCATTTTCTGGGAAATGGTTACGAGCCAAAGAATTGCTAGAGTTAATCCACTCAGATGTGTGTGGACCATTTCCAACTCAAGCAAGAGGTGAATATTCGTACTTCATAACTTTCACTGATGATTTTTCAAGATATGGATATGTATATTTGATAAAACACAAATCCGAGGCTCTTGATAAATTTAAAGAGTTTAAGTTAGAAGTCGAGAAATAACTTGATAAAAGTATTAAGAATCTCCGATCAGATCGAGGAGGGGAATACTTAAGCCGAGAGTTTCTTGATTACTTGAAATCACATGGAATCCAGTCAGACTGGACACCTCCGGGAACACCACAAATGAATGGTGTATCCGAGAGAAGAAATCAAACTTTATTAGATATGGTTCGATCCATGATGAGTTTCGCTAGTCTTCCTTTATTCCTATGGGGCCATACCTTACTAACTACCGTTTATATTCTGAATAGGGTTCCATCTAAATCAGTCGAGAAAACACCATATGAGTTATGGTGTGGTAAAATAGCAAGTCTTAAACATATGCGGACACAGGGTTGTCCTGCTTTTGTTAGAAAGATGCGATCGATAAGTTGGAATCAAAAAGTGAGAAATGTTATTTTATGGAATATCCAAAGGAAACAAAAGGATATGAATTTTATTTACCGAGAGATCACAAGGTGATCATTTCTAGGAATGTGACGTTTCTTGAAGACTCATATGTTTCCAAGGAACAAGCTCACAACGAGGTAGATCTTGAAGCAATTCAAGAACCACAAAACGACACAGAGGACGAAGGATTGTTTAATGGTGTAAACAAATTCGGTGAGAGTATTTGATGATCTATTGAGAGGGGAAATGACTCTTAGAGGGCCACCACCATCTCAAGAAGACAATGAGACTCATCAAATACAAGATGACACAATAGTTGTGCCATCTCCACCTCAAGAAAATCATGATGAAATTCTTGAGAATATCCAAAATGTTGATAAGATCAACACGGAAGAACCTACTCACGTTCAGAATGAACAGCCTGAACCTGCGCAAACAACCCAACTCAATAGGCCACAGAGGACTCGTCGTGCACCCGAAAGATTGAATCTAATGGTTGAGAACCAAGATGATGAAATCGAATCGGATGATGATGAACCTAAGACCTATAATGAAGCGGTGTCGAGCACCGATTCAAAGATGGCTAGAAGCCTTAACATCCGAAATGGACTCGATGTATTTCAATTTAGTGCGGGAACTAGTTGATGACTTACGGATGGGGTTTACCCATAGGCTGCAAATGGATCTTCAAAAAGAAGAGATGCAGATGGTAAGATACAAACCTACAAGGCTAGGTTGGTGGCAAAAGGGTTATAGTCAACGTGAAGGCATTGACTATGATGAGACCTTTTCGTCGGTTGCCAAAATCAAGTCCATTAGGATATTACTTGCGATAGCTACGTACTACAATTTTGATCCGCGTTTCTCAATGGAGAACTAGAAGGTGATGTCTATATGACATAGCCTGAAGGTTTTGTGTACAAAGAGAGGCCGAATGCAGTATGTAGGCTAAAGAAGTTCATTTATGGACTTAAGCAAACATCGAGGAGTTGGAATATTTGTTTTGATAGAGCTATATATCAAATTGTTTGACTTTGTCAGAAGCAAATAGGACCCATGCGTTTATAGTAAGCGCGAGAATGGAGACGTTGTCTACCTGGTCATATATGTCGATGACATTCTGATTATGGGGAACGATCGATCCATGATGCAATCCGTAAAAGACTGGCTGTCTAAATCCTTTATGGTGAAGGATCTTGGTGAGGCCTCCTATATCCTTGGGATTAAGATCTATCGGGATAGACCTAATAGATTGTTGGGGCTATGGTGAACATCCAAAGCTATCAGTGACTAGGTACACTGATGCTAGTTTCCAAACAGAAACAAACATATTTCAAGACGATATCATCTGATTAGAGAAATAATAGAAATGAACAATGTGAAATTAGAAAGAGTATCCACTGACGATATATTAGCTGATCATTTTACCAAGCCATTTTGAGAGCTTGTGTGTTTGACATGTGGGATCTTGGCTTTGATTCGATGGGAGTTTAAAGTTTGTATGTTTTAGAAACCCTTTGTTGAGACATACTTTCTTTTATCACAATCGAAGATAATGTTTTTATCTATGGGTTTTGTGCATTTAATGGAATAATTATTTTGATGCTTGTCGTTATTCTCTTATTTGTTCCTTGAATTATCACCGTCATTTTGCTATGAGACATCAATGATATAGTATAATTCTAAAATAATACAACCAATGATCATCAAGAATGAGATATTGATGATATGTTATAGGTTAGCATGTGGTCTCGCATCACATTCTTAGAGAATGTAGTGGTTCTCACAACTACGAGATATTTGATATCCGTGATGGACACATGAATACTTTGGAGTATTGGTATACCCAACTATTAAATCGTTTGTTTGATGTCTACGATTTCTTAGTGTGTGGAGTATGTAATAGTCCTTAGACTTGAGGTCATTATACATTTTGTTTGTTGAGTCTTTGTACTTTGACCAAGGCAACGCTTGCAGTGGCAAGACACGGCTTGGATTGGGTGTATCATGAGACAAATGAAAATGGTAGTTGAGCCAAGAATCGATTCATTCCTCGATTAGAATTTCGGTGAGCACTCATTTTCTATATTATTCGACCATAAAGTCATTGGCGATCGTAGAGATATATTCATTAAAGTAATTGAATATGATCATATGGGTCTTATAATAAAGATGAGAAAATGGTTGAGCTATTAGATGACACATAGCAAAATCAGGCTCAATCGAGTGTGTCGAATGAAAGGATATTACATAAACTTCATGTAAAGGTTTGTTCTTGTTTTCCACGTAACGTCCGTCATATATCGAGTTCATTTGCTGCAGATCCAAGAGTTTTGTGCGGACTTTGATTAGATCATCGTCGGTAATGGGGGCTATTGGGTCACACTATCAAGTGTATTGTTAATCGGTTCGGTATATGCATAGTGCGATATGTTGTCTAATGCTAGTCAGTGGGAGATTGAAAGCTTAATGGACTAGATATTAGATTGGGCCTAATTAAGTTGAATGTTGGACATTAATTAATTAATTAAGCCCATAGCCCATTCAATTTAAGGAGTGGGTGGTTTTCTTTTATAATGGTGGTTAATCTTTGAGATTAACGTAAAAGGCAAGAAAACAGAGAACACACGAAAAAATATCTGCAAACTCAATTGGAGATTCTTGGCGTCTCGTTGATTTGATATATCGAAATTGTTCATGCGCCGATTAAAGACACGTGGATACCATAGTAGTGGAAGCGCCTCGAATGTTTCCTTGGAAGCTTTACTACTACAGGCGTAATAAACACGTAAGTATTCGATCTTCGTGTTTTAGGGCTCATCGCGTCTTTAATTATAGATCTAGATCATTCTCGATAGTTTTATTCCATGCGCGTTAGATGTTGTCGAGCGAATCCTAACATTATTATGTCTATAAAAGGAAAGTGATTTCTTTTTTGTAAATGAATCAAAATGAAATTAAGTGAAATTTTTAAAGGATGGAAGAAGTATTATTTTACTATTATTTATTATTATCATCATTATTATTATTTATTTTATAAGAAAAAATAAATAAGAATAATTTTATTAAGAAAAATAATTAAATTTGGGTTTCTTCATGCGTGTTTTCCTTCGTGTCTCCACTCTCCATCATTTCAACCTCTTAGTAAATTTCTTCCTTCTTTCCTTTTCCTTTAAATGCTAAATTATCTTTGGCTTTAGTTTCATTTGTTTGATCAATAGATCTTCTACAATTGTAAGAATAACATAACATTTAATATAAGTTCCCAGTCAAAGATACATGTCTAATTTATCCGTCAGAAAACCATTAGATGTTAAAAAAATAAAAAAAAATAAAAAAAAATAAGTCCTCTTTCATTTACAAAACCACTATCGCCATCTCCATTTTGTCTACTTTTCAGTCCTGAATCATGGTGCCCTGCCGCTACCCAAGTGAAGAGTGATGGACAGAACAGAAAAAGCAAAAATGAAGACGAAAATCTCAATTTAGCAATTTTTTGGCGACCCATTTTGGCGTTTTCAAATGGCCGGACCGGCCAACTCAGGCCGGTTTTTGCCGGAGGATAATCACAAACCTTCATCAACAACTACTCATTGCCATATGTAATCACAAAATAAAGCTATCAACATCATCACTTCCCCAAATGGAATTACATAAATTCACGACGGGGATACAATAGAAATTTCAAGACGAAATCTCTTGATTTACTTCTTGTGCATTCTAGATTCAGGGAGTTAGATTGGAGTGGTGAGAGTGGCTGTCTCAGCATATTCACATCACTTGAATCAATCTTCTTCTCCACTGGGCTACTCATCTTGGGGCTGCATTTTCTTTTCCCCTGATAGCACAAGAAATTAAACGACATCGATTTATGAACATAATATATAATCAGACCCCAAAAACGTTACGTATATCCTATACCCTTCCAGAAGCAGTGCCTCCACTCGAGCCGCTATTGTGTTTTTCCATATAGCATTGCCTCATTAGCCTTTTATTCTCCTTGTTCAGGACGTTGTTTTCATCAAACAGGGCATTCACCTGAAAGTACAGATGTCTGATTCTTGCAGGAAAAACTTGTAAAACAACCCTTGAACATGTAAGTTGTATTAATTTACATACCTCCTCTTCGGCTCTACAAAGGTTAATTGTCAAATGGTCCTTGTCTTCCTCTAAATTGTTTACCTTTGCCGCTAATGCTACAACTTTCTGGGTTAAAGGACTCAAGCTGGATGAAGTTAAAACTCCAGTCAAAGATTGAAACATACAAAACAGCAATAATATTTCAACTCAAATCACATCTACTTCCTCAATAAATAGATTGATTTTCAGCATAATTGACCTTGTCCAAGATGTCAGTAACTTGTTGCAAACTTCAAATCCAGTATGCGCCTCCAAAAAGCTATGTGCAGTTGACACAGTTTCATCCTTGTCAAACATAGTAGTGAACAGTGAATTAAGTAAACAATGTTCCTCTTTTGTATCAATGATAGACTCGCCAACCTTTAGTTATCACATTAGAGAATGTGTTAGTTTCAGAAGGAGAATTTCAAGCTTAAACCAACAGAAAGATCATGTAATAGTTTAATAGGAAGCACCACATAGAGCTGCATAACATAATTTCTATGCCTCAGCAAATCACACAGAGAGATATTGATAATACACATAGAGTTAATGGTATTTCATATTTATTGATTGAGCAGCAGCCCTTAACATGCCTAAAAAGGAATATTTATTAAGAAAATACACTTAAAGCAACAAGGAATCAAAGAAAAGAAGCAATTAGGCAGCTCAACAAGCCCAAAACAATAAAAACTTTTCTGGTCAACTCAAAATGTATTCAGCTATTAAAAGGGTTCATCAACCACAGATGCAAAAAACATTTAAAGTATTCTGTAACGGAGGAAAAGTTTTGGATCTCTCCGAACAGTTTTCCCCATATACAGCCCCATATATGTCGATGGCGGATGTTAACTCTGCCGATATAAATAAATCAATCTCAAATTCTTGGCACTTGATTTGAAACAAAATTTTCAACATAAGATGACAATTTGCAATAAATGGCTAAAGAACTGACTGACAAACCACATCATAGGTCAGGAGGAGATGCAATAATTATTGGGAGAGGGTGCTCCAATCTATTCTAGGATATTCGGCAAGAACCAAATACAAACAGAACATTCTGGAGATGACAAGAAAAGAGGAAAGGAACTTGATAGACAGATGGACTTTATATTGCATTTGTGCACAATGTACAAGAACACAGTTCTTCATGTAAGATTGACAATGACATGTTACAAATTAGGGTGTGGCAGGAGGCAGATGCAAAGTTGTTAACCTAAAACTTCCTACTCGTGAAATGAGTCACAGGTGTTTTTCACTTTATTCAGTAGCAATGCCGTGGGAAACAGACAGATTGAATTTAACAATAAGAATAGATCATTAACATAAAGATTGAGTGCCAAATAACGTCAATCTCGATTAGACTCGGAGACTGTAAAATTTATATACTTGATTTAAACATAAGTTTCTTCCTTTAGATGCTAGTAACGATCTAAGGTTGACGTTTTTTACTTTTTTAACAATAACTTTCCCACTCTAGATCTCCTGAACCTGCATTATAAGATTACACCAAAGGGACGTAACTTGGAATAATCCTTTACAAGCTGCCGAGAATCAGAGCAATTAGAGCATGAAACTAGCAGTGCATTTTGCAAAGAAATTCAGACCATAACACGTCCCTTACCAAGAACGCAACAATGAGCAAAAATGAGGCTTTCTAGCAAAACATCAATCAAAAGCTTGATGCAACTGTGGACACACTTTAAGAATAAAAAGTAAATATTTATCAACATGGACTGCTAACTAAAAACTTGAAATTTAAATTTTGAGGGAGACATGTAGAGTTGGAAAATCTTCAGTGCCATTGAAGTGGCCACCTAAAAACAATAATATGTGCCCAAGAAAGAAAGAAACCATCTACCATTGTTCTGAAGTCTAACGGGAGACAATAGCTAAAGGACTTTAAGGGACTCTTAAGTAATTTTCTATAAGTCCTGGTCATGATATGTTTTAGGAGTTTATCAACAAGAATTTACTGTAAATGGCAGATAAAATAATGAAAAGTCCGTCAAAACATCATTACTTCACATTCTAAAATATGCAGCTCCATGTATTCAACTAATATAAGGAGGTACACAACTAACAAATATTACTCGTCCTGGTTGTTCATTAAAACCATTATACCCTCGAATATTTTCTGGTATGGATCCAATTAGTGAAGTAGGCAACAACCCCGTACAAAATGAGGAAACTCAGGAGTTACAAGGAAGAGGCATAGGCGAAATGGGGTAAATAAATGTGAGATCCGCCAAGACTTGCAAAGAAGATATTAGACTTGAAAGATAACAGAGAGGGACTTAATAATTAATACTTATAGCTCAACTTGATTGATCAGTCACTCGGAAGGATATTGACATGGAAAGTCTAGCACAAAATTAAACACAGAGTAATGTGGATATGAAAATAGACACAGTAAATTCATATTTAATAACTCAGAAAAACTTTTGAAGGAATTCAGCTGAAAATTTTCAGGGCTAGAAGAACAGGGAACCAGCACAAATGAGAATTCGAAGAGGGCATAGTTAAATATTTGCAGCACAAGCGGCACAACTAACACAAGTTGAATAGAAATAACTGCAGAAGCTTAACATAACTGAAATCTATTATCAAGTGATTCCATACCAAATAATGTTTAGCAACTAAATACTAAATAAACCTAGAACGAAACCCCAAATTAAAAACGAAAAAGGTAGAATTAAGTCAGACGAAAATCAAGAAATTAACATTACCAACTGCGGGGATCGAGACTTGTATAAATGCAACTCTTCCTCCAATATCTTTTTCTCCTCCTCTAAATCACGATTCCGCACCTCAGCTTCCTTGGCTCTCTCGTCCGCCTCGTTCGCAAAGTCCATCAAAGCTTCACGATCGCGGTCGTAGAGCGAGCACTCGCTCTCCCACTTATTGCACGCCGCCAACAGATTAGAGCATTCCATCGCCAATTTCTGGTTTTCCTCCACAAATTTCTTCAAGGCCACCGCATTCATGCTCGCCTCAGCCTGAAGAACAGAAGCAGAAAATAATTCTTTCTTCAAAAATCGAAAATTCTAACTGAAATTCGAGGAGAGGGATAGAAGCAGCAAAAACAAACCCTAGATCGTTCAATTGTTTCATCTTTCTCTTTTAGCTTGGATTGCAGAGAGAGATACTGGCGACGGAGGTGAACCTGCGACGCTTCGACGGCGCGGAGTTTAAAAGAAGTGCATCGGTGGAGACCGTGAGACCGACGCTGTGATCGATGGATTCTCTTATGTAATCATCGAGTTCTTGGGGGATTTCCATGTCAACGACAACAGCTAGGGTTTCGAAATTGGATCTTCAACTACGAGATGTAAGAACTCAGAGAATTTGAAATGGGAGGGATTTGTTTCTCAAAATAGCCGTTTGAAGGCTTTGAAAAACTACTCATTGGGGAATGATATTCTACTCCGCGCAACAGTAGGCTCTTCAATAAATTATTGAATCCGGATATTTTTTATATTGTTATTATTATTTGAAAAAGTTGTGCACCTCATCATCAGTATTTTGGTGCTAAAATTACTATTATAAATATAATAATATAATTATAAAGTATTCTATCAAAATTTTTTTAGTCAATTTTCAGTAATATCTCTTCAGTATCAAACTGATTGATAGAAGGTTTCAAAACTATATTGTATGTTTCTTTATAAATAACGATACTGAAAGTAAATAACACGTTGAGTTTTACGTAATTCGGAGAGACCAACTCCTACGTCCACAGACTGATTACTTAGTCAATCCACTAACTTCTGATTAGGTCTTGTTTACAGGTATAAGAATAAACCTAGATATTGAGTTCATCTTACAGTATCCCGTTTCACTTGATGTTCCTCCTACGTTTCCAGGTGCTAGGAAACCTTTGAGTGCTTACGGATGCATTCGACCTAACCTCTAGCTTACTGGTGCTAAATAACCAAGCTTTCAGCAACTGATACTTTGTTGCTTACTTGCCGAAACTTCTACACAATTTTTTTTTGGGTTTTGTAGAAGGATTCCCAACTAAGATTCTGAGTTGACACATGCGTCAAACTCAGTATGTCTAGGCTTCAGATAAACAAGATGAATATCTTAGACTTAAGGAATTGTATACAGAAATATCAAGCTGATAAGTATATGTGAGCTCTTGAGATTTACTCATAGGACTGTGAACTTTTTTCTTCGAAATTGTTGTTTGAATGTTCTTAAGCTTGTGCTTTGAATGCTTTGAGTATTCGATTGCACATCATTTGTCACGACCCGCCTACTTAATTAACTAATTAATCAAGTAATCACTATTAGTTACTTAATTAACTAACCAATTAAATGCATGTGTGACTATGGGGTGATTTTGATCAAAATTTCTCAATAGGGATACTTAATTTATGGGTTATCAAAATTTTTTAAAAATTTCGCCAAAGTTTTGTTTGGAAATAAGATAGCCCAAATATCAACAAACAACAATAAACTGACAGAAACAATTCCCAGCCTTTAACAAGATCATCAACAACAACCATCACATCTATATACATCGAAGTATATCAAATTCAAGGACATTCCAGTGCGATGGTATCACATGAGTGTCAACAAAAATTCAGAGTATGCACAACAGATAGGATGGCTGAGAATTGTGTATGAAGACACAATTCTCGGGGCATAACAAAATATCTATATACATGATGAAAACAGTGTCCTTTCTGCCGCCATCTCCTCGCTTAACCCGCATATAAGGAAAACATATGCAGGGCATGAGCACCGAAAAGTACTCAGTGGGCACTGCCATAAAACATAATTGACTTGCCACTTATATTTCTAAAACAGGGGTTTTAGTGAAATAACATGTGTTAGCTTTTCACATATAAAACATTTCATGATGCATGCTACTTATCATTCTATCTCATGCTATGCCGACAATCTTTCCGTGTCGGTCCTGTAGGCTCCCCGCTCATGGATACCATATCTACGCTTCTTTCTAGGTACCGAGAGATAGGCTTCCCTATCAATACCGTGATCGGTCCCGAAGGCTCCCCGATCACCCTTGTGTACACACGACTCGTACTGAAAACTCATCCAGCTCAAGCCCGACGTCGTCTATGATCTCGTAGATAGGCATAATGCATATGCTAAAATAGGCAAGTCAACTTATTTTCAAAACATGCACTTTCATTTGAAAATAAACAATTCATTGAGCTCTCATTAAAAATAGTTAAGAGTTGTCCACCTGGATAATAGTCAACTTTTACTCAATCTTTTTAAATTGTTCGTTCTTCACGTCCTTCCTTGCCCCACTTGATCCTTGTAACATAAAATTATTATTGAATTTATTAAAATTTCTTATCCACTTAACCAGTTATCAATAGTTTACCAATTAAAATTTCAAACGTCTTATTAATCGACAATTTCTAACGAATTTTCGGCAGAGTAACGTTTGTAATTTAAATAGCCATACCAAACCAAATTCAACCAATTTCATTCCCAAACTCCACCAATCACCACCATATACTTAAATATATATTTAGGAACTTAAAACAAGTTTAATATCATTCACTTATAGTATTATCAACATATGCCCTTCAACAAAGTTTATCGACATATTCAAGAATTTTACAATCTACAATCCATTGAGTATCCAACAACTCACATTTATACTTATTCATCATCAATGATCATCAATCCATAATCATTTCCAATCTCAACCAAATTTATCACATAAAATCATAACTTTACACTAAACTTTAATTTTTCATCTTTTAATATATATGTTCAATAATTCCCATAAATTCAACTTAAACATTATTTCTATCATATATCTCAAAAATCATATCAAATACATCAAATAAAATCAAGAAATCATAGTTCAAGACATCCCCTTCATTTTCGAAATTTAGGGAAATAAAGTTTATGCATGAATTAAACTTTTATAAATTCATATCATGCATTATATATATCCTAAAGTCTAAATATCATATCAATTTGATCAAATAAAATCAAAATCCTTAAGTTCCTATCACTCATAGTTTTCGAAAATTTGGAAATTAAATATACATGTTTTAAACTTTTCACTTCTTTAATCATATATTGTTTATTTTCATTCCTAAACATATATTTATGCTCAATTTAATTAAATCATAACATATGTTTCACATACAAAAATTAGGGTTCATAATTCATACTTTAATTCACAAATTTTCATAATTTAAGGAATTAAAACCATAGATCATATTAATTACACATAACAAGCATAACTAAATCAATAAACATAACAAAAATTAAACAAATCAACCTTAAATTGATCACATAATTTTTGAAAACCCTAGGTATATAAAACATCATATTCTTCAATTTAAATCATGAAACTTTGCTTAAATAAAGTAATTACCTTACTTGAAGTGATTTTCCACCAATTTCCCACTTAAATATGAATTAAAATTGAAAATAAAATTTTTTGGTGTGTGTGCTTGTGTGATGGCCGAAAGTTTGAAGAAGAAATAAGGAGGATGATGATCTTATGTTATTTGTAAGATTCTAGAAATTTTATTTGCATTTAAATGTAATTTTGTATTCATTTTATCAACATTAGACACAAATTTCCAAAAATTATAATTATACCTCCAAAATTACTAATGTTATACCTTAATATACTTTAATAGGTAAAACTATATTCTTAATAAATATAAAAATTCAAAGCAATTTATTTCCATGATTGAAATTAAATTCATATAACATAAATTAATTTTTTCATATGTTAAAATTCAAATAATTATACTCATACTTCTTAAATTTGAAAATCATACATAATAATTCTTTTATCACTAAATAATAATAAAATAAATTTATTCAAGTCATTTAATAGCTTGAACAATAATTCATCTCATTTTATAAGAAAATTCTCATACAAAAATATTTAATGCATTTCATAACACAATTTCTAATTAATAACAATTTTCATTCAAACACACATTAATAATCATATTTTTCATTTTTTATCATAATAAAACTCATTTCTAGATAATCTCTACGTCTCCTAATCTCTATTCCTTTGATTAAGATTTAATCGAATTTCTATCGTTTAATAATCTATTATGCACTTCTTTATAATTTCTTAAGAAATAAATACTTTTTAAGCCTCTAATTAAGAATAAAAGATTTCCGGGTTACTACATCATTTTTGTTACCTTTAAAGGTTGGATTTTGTGCATATTTATAAAGATGATGATGATGATGATGATGAATAATGCTATTGGAGGGAGCACCAATCACATCCTTCTATTTGTCGTTTGAATTCTTTCCGTTGAGAATCCTCGTACATCGCTGTTAGGATCCGAATCATACAATATAGCTCTGTAACTCTGAAAAGGTCTTTTGACATGTCAGAATCTTCTGCAGATACGCTACCAAACATAGCAAGTCAAACACTTAAGGCTTAAATTCTTCCGTGTTTCTTCAGTTGAATTGACTCTATGTTTTATCAGTACGTTGACTTTAGGTTGGGTCAGTCGAGACTGCTCTGTCTTTCATCAGCATGCTGAATTCCTGTCTTTTGTCAGCTAGGTAATCTAAGTCACTTAGATGCTTTCAGTTTGATGTTTATAGTCAGTTTGACCTTTCATCAGCCATCTTTGACTCGGAATTGTTAGCATTGACTATTTGTAGCAGCTTTGACTATGACTCAATAGCTTTGACTTCCAGATGTCAACTTTGATTCTTGGTAATCAGCTTTGACTCCCTAGTATGACAGTTAGCTATTGGTATGCCACTTGGTCATATCCTGACTTCTTCATATCTTCAGCGCTGAATCTCAGTCTCCGATCTTCAGGCTTCCGACGTTAGTCTTCGACTTTACTAGAGTGGCTCTTGTTCATCAGCATCGCTATACTTTCGTCTCCATACATCAATTGATCTTTATTTAGTCTTCAGTCTTCAGTATGCAATCCATCAGTTTAGCTTTTATCAGTTGCGTTGGTACTGATACTCCTATCAGTAAGAATGACTTTAGTACTACTCAAACTCCTTCAGTCTTGGGCATGTCCAAGCTAATAGTTCTACTGCTGAAACCTGTAACAAAAACCCCTAACTCCAAAACAAGTCAACAACATTAGTTACAATAGCAGGACAATCATCAGAGGTTTTGGAATCTAATCAAAACACACAGTTAAGATAGACTTATTCCCAATATATAAGAATTTTCCCAACACCTAGGTTCTTCACGACGGTCAGATAGATGAATATGTCTAATTGTGATCCTTCAATACTTCAAGACATATCTAGGGGAGAGCAAAAATCGAACCGAACCGAAATTAGCGGTTTGGTTCGGTTTGTACAGTAAAACGGTTAGGTTCGGCTTCAAAATTTTGAAACCGAAATTAATTCGGTTTGATTTCGGTTTGGGGAAAAAAATCGATTTTCAAACCGAACCGCCCGAATTTTGTATTATTATATTTTTATATATTATATATATATATATGTTATTTATATTATTAATATTTAAATAAGTTAATATTATATATATTTTATATATATAATTATATATATATATATTATATTATAAATATTATAATATTTATATTAATTATAATTTAAATTCGGTTAAAACCAAACCGAATATTTCGGTTTGGTTTCGGTTCGGTTTGGATATGTAAAACGGTTCGGTTCGGTTTGGGTTTTAAAGAAAATTCGGTTTTTCTATTTTCTTCGGGTTCGGTTCAGTTTTGAACCGAACCGCCCGAATGCTCACCCCTAGACATATCAGTATAGACAAGCAAAAGTCAAACTACTTCTTATTTATATTACAACTTATACCAACAACTCGTCCTCAAATTGTCTCAGTTGCGATACATGTTTATATCTCAATAAGCTTAGCCAATCATAAGTTGCTTTCAGTATGAGATAAAGAGACACCAAATGCAATCATAAACAATTCAGATAGAAGATCAAAATTATAGTAATAAGAAACATTGTATATAAGCTCAACTAATAACTGACATCAATATACAAATCCAACAAGAAACACCGACATGGACCTAGATCTAGGATTTAGGATGTGGACCTGACCTAACTTAGACCTTTATTTCTTAGTTCTTGGTTCTTACCAATTGATCTTTGGGCATAGCTTTCACATAGAAGTTTTGGACCACAAAAATCTAGAGATCATATATATGCACTGTAACAGCTGAAAGACCTGACAGTCAACGATGTTATTGATTGGCCAAGCGTGAACCCCGTTGGTAACTATCAGGTCTTCATGGCTGATATCTAACATGCAGTTGTAACTCCAACGGCTTAAGAACTTCAGTCAAATGTATTAATGGCTGAAATGGTGTAACGCTTGAGTAAGAACATGCCTTAAAGGTGGCAATATCTGTTATGGACAATCATAGGCAGATCTAGGGGGTAGCTGCACCGGGCTCCAGTCCAGTGCAAGTCTAAAACTTTTTCTTCCGTTTATGTATTTTATTAAGCCCAATTCAAAATTAGTCCAGTTCAAAATAATTAAAAAATTAAAACAAAATTGTTATTTTTAAATTTTCTTATATTTTTGACCCATGAGAAAAGCTCATAAGAAGGTTATAAGAATGAAAAGGGTCAACCACCATTTTTTGAAGGGAGAAATTGAAGTAGCCAAAACAGAAAAATTCGTAACATTTTTTTTCCCTCTCGGATTTTCAGTGCGCAGCTTCAGAAAAATTTTGTTTTCTGGGGATTGAACCGTTAGATCACTATGATTTTTCTACAGAAGCTTCACAGCATCTGGGCCAACGTTTTGGATGGTGGAGATCGGATTTTGAGTTTCGAAGGTCGGGTTTTGTCGATCTGAATAGAGGAGAATTTCTGGTAATATTTTTTTTGATCTTTGCTCGATTTTGATTCCATACATCTTGATGTGCTTATTTTCGAGTGTATGATATTTTGTATGCCTCTAATATAATTTAGAGAAGATTATGTACTGTTCCATTGTTGATTATAGTGGATTTAAACGACTCTAGTATTTCCTGTGGTTTTTTTCCTCTCTTTCCTTTTAAGAGGTTTTCCACGCTAAAATTTTGTGTCTCCTTATTGTTGCGTGCCTACTATTTTGAACGCGTATATTGATGCTTTTGGAATACCCTATTTGTCACAATCCTCAAAGGTTCATACGAGTCGAGAAAATTAGCCAAGCAAAGGTGTTATATTCTTCCTCAGCGCTGCATCTGCTCAAGTGTTTGTTGATATTGCTCTCTGCTAATTCGAAGCTGTCAAAGTTCAAGTTCAATCGCAGCCAAATTTTGCCAGTGGTTTGGTTGATGGATTTCCTAAAGTTTACGTTAAAGAAGGGTTTATATTGAAAGAAATTTTATTAAAAATATAAATATAAACTCAATTATTGATGGATTTTGTATATTGAAATCTCGACAACTTATGAAAACATAGAAATATTTTAACATTTATGATATTTAATACTCCGAAGTATTTATTTTCAGCCCACCCCATCATCAACTTCTGGAATAGTTGAGTTCTGTGCATGGCACGTATCAGCAATGACGGACACACACTTGAACAATGGGGAGCCTAGCCCCACCAATTTTATATATATATACATGTAAATTTTATGATTCATAGCAAATTTACACTATGGTCCTACCTCGACTATAATATATCTCTCATTCATGCCCTCTGTCAACAATTTTTTGCGTCCACCCCTACATATCAGGTAGCGCTCACCAGCACTGAAGGAGCTCCTAGCCACAGTCAAGTAACACCAGACATTGATGAGGTGCATTCAAGGTTGATGCTTGAGTATGGAGAACACTTTGAAATACCTGAAATTTTGCATCAAGAATTTTGCATACTTGTTCATAGTCGAAACTCTATTCCTCAACCTCATTCGATTTCGTCAGATCAACTCGTTGATTTGCAGTCTTGCTACGTACAAGACGAAACCATTTTTTCTTTAGAGACAACAAGTTGGATCGCGAGCACTACCCTTGATATATCTTGTTTAATTTGCAGAGAGATGACTAGACTGTTTATGCCTACTGAGTTTGTTCTTTTTTTTTGTTTCAATTCAATTTTGTTCATTTTGTTGTCTCTACCTCTACTTTTCTATTTCCGAAACATACTGTACATCATTATTCTAACAGTATCAACATTATCACTTTAATTTGACTATTTGGACTCATGCATGAAGGCGAGTCGATGATGCGCTGGAGGTTGCTTGGTATGTTGAAAACGGCAGTGCAAGAGACCACAACTACTTGGCAGAATTAGGGTTGTATGTTCAATGAGTGTCGGGATCTCTCGACTCTTCGATCGTCGGGTGTGAAAGGGAAGCCTTCAACACCGCCCAGATTTCTTGAAGTTGTTTTGAAGCCTCCGCCGTCGCCTTGGGTGAACGTTAATACAAAGAGAGATGGGTTTTTTTTGAGTCGGTACTAGAAAGTTTTCATTGCTTGAGGGCACTGATTTTGCGTTTGAGGCCGAGTTGTTGGGCCCGATCACTACGGTTGAGATTGTTTATGTTCGTAGTTGGAGGTTCTTGTGGCTCGAATCAGATTTTACATTTATTATGAGCTTGTTCTCTTCTCTGTTTGTGCAGTGGAGGTTCAAAGCAAGATGGTCACGTGTGTTATACTTGTTGCTGGATGAAATGAATTTTACTATTTCTCATATCTACAGGGAAGGCAACATGGCCACAGATGTTATGACGAACAAGAATATCAAAGATGGTTGGTGGCCCTTTGCTCACGATGCGTTTGCTTCTCTTGTGCTTGATGATTTATATTTTCTCTTTTACTCGAGTTGTACTGTTCTTTTTTATAATCCGATTCTTTTTCTATTAAGTTTTCGTCGATAGATTTTGAATTTTATATGCTCTAAACTGAGGTTTTTCTTTCTTCACATTATCGACTTTATTTGCCAATTTATTAACAAAGACGGATTCAAAATTCTTAAATAAGGATACTGTACGATATCTAATTTTTAAGATATTCCATTCCACGGCTTAAAAAAGGTGAGCTCCCAAATCACTTTCATCTAGGCAATAATTCGCTTTAAAAAAAAAAAATGTGTCTCATGATAGAGTGGTTAATGTTCGGTAAAAGTGAACTCGAGTCGCATTGATTAAACTTTTAAAATTTCGTATTAAATTACAAAAAAAAAAAAAAAATCGCAAAAAGGAAAAAATGGAGATTTCATTTATTTATTTTGGGTATCTATGTCTGACTAATTTGTTATTGCCAGGTATAGTGAATTTTACCAAAAGTTATTTCCACCCTGTCAATCGTGGAAGGATTAAGGAAGGCACTAGAGCAGAGAAGGGAGTTTTGTTTTGTAGCAGAAGATACAGATGATAGATAAGAAACGAAGATACATAAAATATTGACAAACCCAAAAAAGTTGTGGCTGCAAATTCCCCCTAGTTTCTCTTGGAGGCCCACTATGTGCACCAATCGCATTCACTCCCTGTTTCTCTCTCTCTCAAAACTAAATGGTCGGCCTTTTGCCTTTTGCTACTGCTCTCCCTGCTCTGATAATACTATACTCTCATTAATCATTATTAACTTCAGGCGAATCAAGGGAATTAAATTCTTCGGCACACGTTTGTACGTCGGATTCTGAGTTAAAGACCACTTCGCCCAGGAATTCTGCACTTGTTGTATGTATTCAATTATGGTTCCTCGATAGAGCGCAAGTGCGTGTGCGTGTGTGTGAGTTTATTGGGGTTTTGTTAATTGAATTTGTTGAGAGAGATGGGAATGGCCGGAGGGGATGCAGTGTAGTATGGTTTAGGAGAGATCTCCGGGTGGAGGATAATCCGGCACTGGCGGCGGGCATGAGGTCGGGGGCGGTGGTGGCTGTGTTTGTTTGGGCGCCGGAGGAGGAGGGACACTACTACCCCGGAAGGGTCTCGAGATGGTGGCTCAAGCATAGTCTATCACACCTTGATAGCTCTTTGAGGAGTCTTGGCACTCCCTCCTGACCAAGAGATCTACTGATAGTGTTTCTTCTCTGCTTGAAGTTGTCAAATTGACTGGAGCTGCTCAGCTATTTTTCAACCATTTATATGGTTAGTCTATCATATTTTTTGGTGTTAGTATTGTTTAGATTAATGTTGCCAATCATTAAGTATCTAGCCCCAGAAAAGTGACTCTATTCATATTTGTTTTTGCTATATGTTTGGTGTAATTGTGTCCTGATCAGCTCTAGACTGGATATGACTTTTATAAAGAAATAGATCCTGATTTGGATATAGCAATGTTTAGTCCATACCCTTGTTGTGAGGTGAAATCAAAAGCATAGTTTATGGCATGTTTTGGGCAGAATTATGACACCTTTGTTTGTTGTTGTGTTGTGTGTGTTTGTGTGTTCTACGTTAGATCCTATATCACTGGTAAGGGATCACCGGGTAAAGGAAGTCTTGACTGCTGAAGGTGTCAGTGTCCGCTCCTTCAACGCAGACTTGCTTTACGAACCATGGGAAGTTCTCGATCAGGAAGGTCGGCCGTATACTACTTTCTCTGGATTCTGGGACAGATGCCTCAGTATGCCATATGATCCTGAAGCTCCTCTCCTCCCACCTAAAAGGATTTTTCCAGGTACTCATCATATCCACACTTATTATCGTAACATATCATTGTATGCTTCAATTGTTGATAATTCATATTCATTTTCTCTAACCTATCAATCTAGGGAAATGATACTGTATTCAGTGCTTTCATTCTTCCATTTTTATTTGATGAGTGATGACACCATATATACTCTGGAAGTTTCGGATTTTAATGATTTTCAAGATTATTGTAAAAGGGATATGGACAATTGTTGGAATGAATCCTAGAGGCAATATCATCTTATTAGTTGTTCTTCTGGGACTTCACTGGAAAATTAAAGTTGGTCAGAGCTAAGTTGAAGCTTGCTTGAACTGCGAAGTTTCATAAGTGAAAGCACTGCATCCATCCTCTATTTTGTATTAGCAACCTTATCTACTTCTAGTTATAAATCTTTCTAAGATTTGCAGACATTTACAATGATTAGCATGAAATGTTGATTGAAATGACAGACCAAATACTTAGTCAAACTATGTTTAATGAAGCATTTTGCAATTAGTAAAAGTAATGATGGGTTTATAGCATCAAGACCTGCAGCTAACACTCATTGATGACCGAGTGAAATTTGACATGTCCTAATTTTACAACCCAAACCATAAAACTGATTTTTTGGTGATAACTGGTATATAAACAATTAACTGCAGATGTAAGGCTTCCTCTTGCCAGTGATTATCTACCCTGACTATTCTTTATTTTAAGGATGGTAATTGCTCAGGAAGGATTGACCGCAAAAGAAAGAAACAGTGCTTCTTTAGTGCTCGACACCCATTTCCACATGTCCTGCTGTGCGTGTTAATTGTGTATTCATATTGATACTAATAAATTTGTTTTAGCTGCCTTAGTTAGCCTAATAGCACCAACCTTTTGTGCTAATCTGCTCAACTTTGGCACGACAAAAAATGTATTTCTAATTTTCTATAAGGGTGTGTTATCTTTGATGGATAATGGTGGAAAACAAATATTTTCCACTCTTTTTCACCCTTTTCACATGTTCCATAGAACAGATCATTTTTCATGATGAGGATGGAAAATTTTCCTAACCCAGGTTTTCTCCCACCTTTTCACTCCAATTATGGATAATATTATCAATATAGGGGGGTTGGTTTGATAACATTATTATGATAAACTTTATTTTCCACTGTAGAGAACATGAGATGGAAAAAGTGGGGACCACTCAATGATAAAAATTTCCCGTCTTTTCTTAGCCCTCTTTTTCTTATAATAAATTTGAGACCAAAGAGAATGTACCCCAAAATGACAATGCTGGTATATCCTTTTCAATTGCCTTTAGCTAAAACCTAGTTTACATATTATTGCTAATTTTTAGTGGAATAACAAACTAAATGTTATTACTCTGTCTGAACTCACATGAATATGCTGCTTGCTCTCATCCAGGTGACGTGTCCCGATGCAATCCAGACACTTTAGTATTTGAAGATGATTCAGAGAAAGGAAGCAATGCACTTCTGGCACGGGCATGGTCCCCTGGCTGGAGCAATGCCGATAAAGCCCTCACAACTTTCTTAAACGGACCACTCATAGAGTACTCCAAGAATCGTAGAAAGGCTGATAGTGCCACGACCTCTTTTCTCTCTCCCCATTTGCATTTTGGGGAAGTCAGTGTTAGAAAGGTGTTCCATCTTGTTCGCATTAAGCAAGTTCTTTGGGCCAATGAAGGTAACAAAGCAGGTGAAGAGAGCGTTAATTTGTTCCTCAAGAGTATTGGGCTCAGGGAGTATTCGAGATACATGAGTTTCAATCACCCTTCCAGCCACGAAAGGCCCTTACTTGGCCACCTGAAGTATTTTCCGTGGGTTGTGGATGAGTGCTATTTCAAGGCATGGAGACAAGGTAGAACTGGATATCCTCTGGTAGATGCAGGTATGAGGGAGCTATGGGCCACTGGATGGCTACATGACCGGATACGCGTTGTAGTCTCGAGTTTCTTTGTCAAGGTTCTGCAGTTGCCTTGGAGATGGGGAATGAAGTACTTCTGGGACACCCTGCTGGATGCAGATCTTGAGAGTGATGCCCTTGGTTGGCAGTATATAACTGGAACACTTCCAGATGGTCGAGAGTTTGATCGTCTTGATAACCCACAGGTCTGTACTCAACTTTTCTTGACACTAATCTACATGAGTCATGTATCAGTGGACTAAAGTTTTTGTCTTTCTCTATTTCTCATTGTCTGCCTGGTCTGGTATAAATTTATTGAATTGATTTATACATAATGGATTTGAATTCTGTAGCTCTCCTTTTGAACTACTTTGTGTGATTTTGGTGGATTTTTGAATTCCCAAACTCAACATGGAATCATTGAAATCCTTCCCTAAATCCTCACCTCATACAAATAATTTGATCCAAATGAATTCTGAATCGCTGACCTCTTTGATAGTATTTCATTTCAATGGAGACTTATTTTTAGCCCTCTCCTTTTGTTTTACTTTACTGCCCTTTTAGGTCCTAAAATCACTGGATCCGATTCTACTTTGATATTTTCAACTAGTGTTTCCCATGCGATTTGATAACTAGGGTTGTTGTATGTTTTGATAGATTGAGGGATACAAGTTTGATCCAAATGGAGAATATGTTCGAAGATGGCTCCCTGAACTTGCTAGATTGCCAACAGACTGGATACATCACCCATGGAATGCACCAGAAAGTGTGCTCCAAGCTGCTGGAATTGAACTTGGTTCGAATTACCCTCTTCCTATAGTTGAAATTGATGCTGCAAAAGCCAGGTTGGAAGAAGCATTTTCACAAATGTGGCAGCAGGAAGGGGCTTCAATCGAGAATGGAATGGAAGAGGGACTTGGAGACTCGTCTGAATCTACTCCTATTGCATTCCCTCCAGACACACAAATGGAGATGGGCAACGAACCTATCAGAAACAATCCTCCAAATACAGTAATTCGCGCTATGAGGATCAAATGGTGCCAAGCATGACTTCTTCTTTTATCCGGGTTGGAGATGAAGAGACATCAGTTGATCTCAGAAGCTCAGGCGATGATGAGGTACCGTCAAATGTAAATGCGATAGAGGAACCAAGAAGAGAACCACATGGCCATGCTGCTGCTATTATTCAGACGACTAATTTTGCAAGAGGCCGTAGAAACTCTGAAGATTCAACAGCAGAATCATCCAGTACCGCTAGAAGAGAGAGAGACGGTGGTGTAGTCGGTTTGGTCTCCCTCAACTTCTACATATTCTGATCAGTTTCGGGGCGAGGACAATGGTATTGGTACCAGTTCGTCTTACTTGCCTAGGCATCCGCAGGCTCACCAGCTATTCAACTGAAAATCTCAAACGGGTAAACCTACAAACTTGTACATTTATCAAATATCCATAATATCAATGTTGAAACTCCATTTTAGGACTAAGAGTGAATTGAAGGTTTTCTTTAATGGGGTGGGTACTTGTTGATAATTACAGATGTATAAACGAGCTCGATGACGAGCCGCGTCATAATAATTGTCTTGTTATTAAACAATACCTTAACCGCGAATGGTTGTTAAAGGGCCGTGCACTTCCTATTTCTGCAATGGATCAGGCTTCAAGAGGTAAGAGGTTTGCCCTAGTTGCCTGTGCTATTTTACTCACTCCCATCAACTTATTCTAATTTGATCATGGCCTTTTTCTGCTGATGTGCAAATATGCCTTGGGTTACATGTCTTGTATAGTATATCTGAATACGTTGTTCCACAATATCAACGTAGGAATGCGCAGTCTATTTATGATTTGGTCATATTAATATGAATGTGTAGTATGAAAGTGAGATAAGACAGTTGATGTATGCCTCTTGTATATACTCAGGACAGGAGATGTCTTTTTTGTATTAAGCTGCAATATTTATCTTCATGATTTTGTTATGGTTGAAAGCTGATGTTTGATCGAAACCCGCCATCTCGTATGTTAAAAGTGCAAAAGAGTCGTTCTCATAATCAAACAAGTTTTTCTAGCCATTTTTAGTATTACTAGCAGAGAGTGTGCTTTGTATACAATTCATGAAATCTATAATAAATTATTGGAGTTGAATAATTATAAGAAATTTCACAATAATAATAATAATAATAATAATAATACTACTCTATAACTATTCTTTTCATGATTAGTATAAGATTATAATTGTATCGGATCCCATTAAGTCGACTACTGCCATCAAACTCAAGCTTAATACTAATTCATTCAGAAAATAATGAATAATAATTCATGTTGATGAAAAAGTTCTATGTTAACCACTATTTGGATATTATTAAAATGTGTATTTTACAATTCATTAACGTATAGTAGAACTTAATACTTTTGTAATTTTTATTCAATTTGTTTGCCAATATGATTATTGAGCAGTTAAGATGTTTTACTGTAAAGGACAATCATAATGATTGTATACTTGTATTCCATTAAGTAGATTAATATGTGTAAGTTTAAAAAATAAATTTTCGTGTATGTCTAATATTAGTTAATTTATGTAATTCCGAACAATTGAAATTTGAACGAGTCTCAGCATTACTGCTTCGGCCGTAACTTCACATAAATATTCTTCTAATATAGATATTGAAAAAATTATTGAAGTATAAATTAATATACTATTAAATGTCTTCATAATTTAATATCTTGATAAAAATTTGTACGAATTAAATGTATGTCAATTAAATTAATATATTTTTATAGTATTTTTCGAATCAAATTCTTCTTCTTTTAGAAGGTAAGCATTAAGCAAAGCAGAACAACATATAGATTTTAATGTAGATATAATTTTAATGTATATCTATTGAATGAATAAAATATTCTTTTTTTAATATAGTCTTACTAATTAATGTATATCTAATGAATCAATATATTCTTTAAATATATAATAAGTATATATTAAGCAGTCTATATTTTTTAAAACAAGACACTTTCTCTATTAATATTGTATAAATTGGAAAAAACTAGTCTTGAAGTGATTTTCTCCATTATTTATTTTTTCTCTATGTCCACAATCCAAATAGAAATAGTTTGTGCTATCCATATAAATTATAATCCAACACAAACCTACTTCATGCATTTTGAACCGAGTGTTTTGGTTCTTGAAGACTGTAAAGAGATGATTACTCTCCCTTAGACGACGAATGCGATGATTTCTTTCTTCCAAGGAACATGAAGATTCGTGGGAAGAATGATTTCTTCTTCTTCTTTCCACCTTTCCCATCGTCTGCGCCTTTGCTTGTGGTGCCCGACTTGGGAGACTTTTGATGGGGGTCATGATTCTTAGATTCCTTCCCATCTTTTGAACTTCTACCAGTATTTATGGGTTCAACATTCTTCCTTTTGAGCTCGTGATCAGCTCTCCACTTTCTCAATTCTTGCTCAACGCTCAGTTTTCTCTCCGCGGCTTCTTCCGCCTTCTGCAACGCAATCGCGAGAGCATCCTTCCGCAGAGACATATCCCGGCCCACTTCCTCCAGCTTATTCAAGCTCTTCAGCTCCGCCTCCTTGGCCGTCTCGATTTGAGACATGGCTGCGGCCACCCTGGCGTTTGCTTGCTCTTCAGCTTCGTGAGCCCTCTTGCTCAGCTCGTAATATTCCTCTAAGGACAGCGTGATCCCGTTTGCTGAATCTTCGTCAACGACGTTCCTTTGAGCGGATTCGCTCTCCTGCAACACACTTATCGCCGCCAGCGCAAGCCTCTCAGCCGCCTTTGCGGCCTCGATCTCTTTCTGAACCCCGCGTAGCTTACTCTCCCTCGTGATCACCCCTGCCTTCGCCTCCTCCGCTTCGTCTTTCGCTCTCTTGAGCTCGTCGCCGGCTGCTTGAGCAAGCGCCTTTGCTTGCTCCGCCTCCTGAGCCGCCTTCTGTTGCTGCACGGGAAGCTCGACCAATTTCTCTCTTTCCTCTTTCTCCTTCATCTGCACGACAGCAATCTCCGACTTGATCCTGTTCAGCTCCGCTTCGAGAGTCATAGCTGCAACCGACGCCATCCCTTCCCTCTGCTGGATGGCCTGAAGCTCCGCGCTCTCATTCTCAAGTTGCGATCTCAACGACGCGGAGGCCACCTTCAAGATGCTCACTTCCTTGGTCGCATTCTCGATTTTGAGCTTTACGTCCGAAAGCTCCTTCTTTGCTGTGTTGATAGCGGCCTCAATATCCGCACGGGTTTTCGTCTCGGGTGGATCCGTTTCGTCCGATTTGGATTCCATATAAGCAGCCAATTCGGCCTTCAAATCCTGCAGTAACATCATCGCTTCGGCCAGCTTCAATTTCAATTCTTTCGTCGTGATCATCTGCTGGTTTAGTTTCTCGAGCTCTTCCTCGGCCTGTTTCAGCTCCGCCTCCCAGTTAAGACTGTCTTGCTCTTTCGCCATAACCGCTCCGATTCTGTGCTCCTCCGCCTCCAGATGCGCGGAATGCGCGGAATCTAACGATTGTTTCAGAGTGATGAGTTCGATTGTCAAACTCTCGACCGACTTCTCGACTTGTTTGGACGCGAAGAGAGCTTCTTCGGCTTTTCTTTCGGCTGCTTCTTTCTCAGCTATCAGCAAGTCGTAATCTCGTCTGAGTTGTTCGAGTTCGTCTTTGACGGATTTGAGCTCCGAAACTGCAGCTGCATGTCGTGCTTTGGCAACCTCGAGCTGTGCCTTGGCAGCAATGCTAGCCTCGTCGGCGATCCCCTGCTCCATCTCTTCCACCCTCAGCTTCGCAAGTTCAGAATCCTGTTTCGCTTGTTGCTCCTCTGTCTGTGCTCTTTCAAGATTAAGCTTTAATTCTTCTATTAGTCTTTTAGTGCTTTCTAGCTGCTTGAGAACTTGGATTTTCGCCTCGTTGGCAGCCTGGCATTGTTGCTTGTACGACGGCATTTCCTCCTGCGCTTTGTCAAGCTCTTGTTCGATGAACTTCCGTCTCTGCATTCACAACCCACACCTCTTTACCGATCATCGCTTATACACAATAAGTCAATAACGTCATTTGAGTTAATATATCAAAATAGCGACTTTTATATTGTAAAAATAAAATAAAAAACCATTTTTTGTTTTAAAGTGTTGTTTTGCTTTAATTGGTGAATTTAATACTAAATTCACGAGTTTATAATTTGGAGGTTGAATTAAGGTTAATTTTAGGGCAATTCATGGTCAAGAATAAATTTGGTTGTGAATTGCACTTTAAATAGGACAATTCACGACCAAACCTATTCTTGGTCGTGAATTGCCTTATTTCAAGAGTAATTCACAATTCAACATATCCTTATCGAGAATTAAGGGGTAAAATAGTAAGGTTGACTATTTTGTTTATCTTTTTTTGTGCTAGTAGCTAGTTTTTATCTTTTCTGTCTTAAAAGTGGCAATTTCAAACAAGTGAAAAAAACCTCAGTGAAAAGCTACAGAGAGAAATTATACCTCGACAGTGTGCACACGGTGGGCCTTCCAGTCGACAATCCCCCCAAACTTTGAAACAGCCGCCTTCACAGATTCGAAGGGTGCTGCTGTGTCGATTTGGGTTCTAGTTAAGCCGGCGCCGTCAGTTCCTTTACCAGAATCAGAGGTTTTTGGACTTGGAGTGCTGCTACTATAATTAGCAGGAACTTTGGCAATGATATCAACGCTAACGCATCTTCTGTGGTGCGGAGACGAGACAGAAGGTACGTAATCATCATCTGCAGATGGTCGTGCAACTATTTTGCCTTCTGTCTTGTCATCTTTAACTGTATGTCCGTTGGAAACGTCGTTTCTACTCGTTTTCATTTCCAACGCGCTTGAGGACTTGGATTCTCCATAAGTTGCGAAATTATAATGGTTAGCACTTCCTGGAGGATCTCCCTCTTCTGGTACCATGAGTATGCTGTCTATAGGCGCGCTCGGATTATCTTTTTCACCGGATACAATTGTAGACGACGGCGAAGCCATGTCCGACTTGGCCAGTTCTGATTGAGAAAAACTGATCTCCCTGTTACTACTCTCTTCGGCTGTTGAAACTTCTGAAGACATTAGTGCCACTGCAGGAGAAGCTCTTTGAGCCGTCGAATCCGATTCGTTATCATCTTTTGAATGCACAAGTGGCACTGCAGAAGGAGCACTGTCTTCGGCCGTTGAAACAGCAGCAGCAGCAGCAGCAGTTGATTTGTTCTCGTCTTCTACTGGAAAAGCTTTGTCTTCAGCCACTGACGTGTTCTCGTCTTCTAAAGACTTGACTGCCAGTGCAGGATAAGGTCTATCTTCGGGACTTGAGACGGCGGCAGCTGATGAGTTCGTTTTCTCGTCTTCTAAAGATGCGACTGCCGGTGCAGGAGGAGTTCTATCTTCGGAACCTGAAACAGCGGCAGCTGATTTGTTGTCGACTGCCAGAGGAGCAGGAGAAGCTCTATCTTCGGAACTTGAAATAGCAGCAGCGGCTGATTTGTTCTCGACTGCCTGAGGAGCAGGAGAAGCTCTATCTTCGGAACTTGAAATAGCAGCAGCGGCTGATTTGTTGTCGACTGCCAGAGGAGCAGGAGAAGCTCTATCTTCGGAACTTGAAATAGCAGCAGCGGCTGATTTGTTGTCGACTGCCAGAGGAGCAGGAGAAGCTCTATCTTCGGAACTTGAAATAGCAGCAGCGGCTGATTTGTTCTCGACTGCCTGAGGAGCAGGAGAAGCTCTATCTTCGGAACTTGAAATAGCAGCAGCGGCTGATTTGTTGTCGACTGCCAGAGGAGCAGGAGAAGCTCTATCTTCGGAACTTGAAATAGCAGCAGCGGCTGATTTGTTCTCGACTGCCGGAGGAGCAGGAGAAGCTCTATATTCAGAACTTGAAGCAGCAGCAGCAGGTGATTTGTTGTGGTCGACTTCTAAAGATGCAATTGCCCGTGCAAGAGCAGCTCTATCTTCGGTATTTGAAAAAATAACAGATGATTTGTTCTTGTCTTCTGCCACTCCTGGAGAAGCTTTACTATCGGGTGACGAGACATTAGTAGTTGATGCATCGTCGTCAAGGGTGGGAGAAGCATAGGGGGAATCATCGTCGTCGGAATTTATAGCACCCTCCATCCGGATAGAATGTTAAGAGAAGCTAACCAACTATCTGAAATATGATTAGTTGAGTTTTCTACATAATGATATAATCAATATGGTATCTTGATTAATCAGCTCCTACTATTTTTTTTATATTTACCTGTTTATAACCTGAAATTGAAAAGCATAAATTCTCAATTGGAAGTCAAGTACGTCTTTTCGTTCAACTTATTGTTTTTCAAAAAGTTGCTCATTATATTGCTCCTAATGTTGTGATGTAATAATTTGCTCTATAATGTCTGAATGCAAAGCAGAAAAGCCCAAACCAATAATGATTGAAAATACTTCATGAAATGAGGTTGCAAGTAAAGATCAAGATTCAAGACTCCAGTTAATTCTGACGTAAATCTCTCAAAACTTTATGTTATTTTCAATCTAAATTTGGAGCTATCAACACAAAATTTATCTCCAGTCACCTACAATACATTTTTCCATTCATCATAGCACCATTGCAAAATCTAGCTTCTTTTTTCCCTTATCTGATATTAATAAAAGACTGTTTCAAGAAAATAAATAATCCGCCTTAAAATTTGAAACCCTCCTATCCTACGAGATAATAGTTTCTCATTTTGTCTCCACAATTAAAGCACATTCAAAATCAGCAGATGATTAGTCATAATGCAACACAAATCTCTTACTCATTGAATAAATTAATCATTAACCAAGAGCTCCATTCCTGCAATTCACAAATTAAGCAAAATGCGACGGCTAGATAATGCAAATAAATGAAGAAAGCAAAAGGAAAATGAAAAAAGGTATGATCGAAAGGAGAGAAGAACGTACCAAGAATCACGAGAAACGACAATGAGACGAAAGTCATATGAGATGATTAGTGGATAAAGACAAAAACTTTTTATTCTCATTTTTTGGCTCCTAAAATAACTCTCAACTTCCAGAAATACTCACTCCCCAAAAATAGTAAAAGATAGACTGATTAATTTAATAAAGCTGCAACATGTAGTTATTATTAGTGTATGGAACACGTGGATGGAGCTTAATTAGGGTCTCGTACTAGCATCAACATTACTGTACTCTTAAAAAAAAGTTGTGAGAGAATATCCGAACCGTACATAATTTAATTAGTTATTCACTTATGCCAAAAAAAGTTAGTTATCCACTAATACGAAGATATTATATTAACAAATTAAAACCTGCACCTTCGAAAATCACTAGTTTTGACAACCTTGTTTATTGCATTGTACTTGTTTTCGAAAATTATAGTATACCAAATTTGTACATATTTTCGGTACGTTGAATATATCGACATTTCAGTATTTTTCTCCACTCATATACCAACTAGAAATTTATTAATCCTAATTAAGATTTAGTAATCTCCAATTAGAATATATTGAACTCTAGTTAAGATTTATTAGTTCTTAATCAGAATTTATTAATTCTAATTAAAATTTATTAAATTTGATTAGTTTGTTAATCCCCAATTCGGGATTAAATATATGATTTGCAATATAATGTACAAATTATTGTAGTCAGAATAAGAGGGTGTTTGGCTGAGCTTATAAGTTCTTTAAAACAGCTTATAAGCTGTTTAAGAGCTTATAAGTTGTTCAAAAGTGTTTGGCAAAATAAGCTCTTAAGCGACTTATAAATTGTGAAAATAAGCTCCAACGAACATAAGCTCCCTAAAAATAAGTTGGTCAACCCTAACTTATTTTTCATAAACTTATAAGCAATCATGAATTTACAAAATAACCTTAGTATAGTTCGTTATTTCATACACATACACTATCAACTTCACATCTCATCAATTTTATCTCTAAACTATGATTTTTCTCTAACACGATTCTTTCTCTAGCTTATAAGATCAATTATCCAAACACTTTAACAACTTATAAGCACTTGAGACATTACCTCTTATAAGATCTTGAAACATCTTATAAGCTCTTGGAGCTTATAAGCTCTCTAAACACCCCTAAGTACTATTGTAGATTTGAAAAACGCGCAATGTATGATGTTTATGAGAAGAATATTTTATCATTGCAATAGAAATGATTGGTTAGGGTGGCCATTACCATAAACCCACCTTCTCAACTTTTATACAAGTCCTATGGTGTCATATCAGTTTTTTAAAATCCACTAATTTTTATTCTGTTTTTCCTTACAACAATAAACTCAATTTTCAACTTTAAATTGAATCCCACTAAAATACATACTACTTTATATATCTATACATGATTTTTATACTAAATAAAAGATCTTGTTGCAATCTATAAAATAAAAAATTGAAAAGTTGAAAGAAAAATAAAATTAGAACTTGTTTTTGCAAAAAAAGCTGTAAAAAAATCGAAATAGAAATCTGTAAAGAAATAAAAATTAAATGTGTCGCCACTCGCGCGTGTCACGAACGCGCCAACCAATGGATAAATGTCTTGCAAGCATCGCAATTGACGTGCACGGATCCCGAAAAGCAGTGGAAATTGGGTTTTGCAGTTGGAAGCTAATTCTAGCTTTTGATTTTTGAACAAAGCATTGTGACTGCGAAAGTTGACTTCCAAGACTTCCAACTTTTGAAAGTTGGAATAGAATGCCCGTTGTGGGCACCCTTATTGCCATTTAAGTTTTGTTGCAAATCATATGTAGTATATAGTATTAAGCACTATATACCTAGGGTGTTTGTGAAGTTTTAATAGTCATTTTTGTCAATTTGTAGTAGTTTACATGTTTTTGCAATTAATTTGTGAGCACATTTTCTAATTGCAATTGTAACTATTGATAGTTGCAATTTTTTCTCAATTATCTTGCAGAGCATCCGAAAAATGCAAAAAACAAAGAAAATTTGCAGAAAGCGGCTAAAGAAATAGGAGGCAGGGAGAGAGGAGAGACAAGATGTGCATGAGATGGGAGAGAGAGTATCTAATTTAACATAATTATAACCCTTCCAATTATAATCTAGTCATAAATATGTCATTATTTACTTTAAATAATGTAAAATTGTCAAATAAATGATGAATTATGACACATTTGCAATTTTAACATCACTTTTAAAAGTTGGCAATCGATTACACAAATTATGTTTTATTACTGATTAGTAGACGATTTGCTATAACTAAAAATATTTACTGATGAAATGGTTCCACTACTATCTACTGACATAATATTTAATCTAACAATTCTCCAACACTTCTACTCACTTAAGTATTTGGACACAGTGGTAAACTTACATTCATTTTGTTCCAAAAAATACTATTTAGCATATTCCTATTTGTTCGTAATATGATTATATATCTTTATTTTAGCTTTCTTTTGTAATATAAACAACTTATAAGTTGTGAAAATAAGTTCCAACAGTTTATAAGCTCCTCTAAAAATAAGTAGTTCCGCCCCAACTTATTATTTTATAAGGTTATAAATAACAGTGAATTTACAAAATAATCTTACTATGGTTCGTTATTTTCTACATGTACACTATCGACTTCACCTCTCGTCAATTTTCTGTCTCTAACTATGATTTTCTCTCTAACTCACGATTATTTCCTTAGCTTATAAGCTCAATTATTCAAACACTTTGACAACTTATAAGCTCTTCAAATATTATGACAACTTATAAACTCTTCAAATATTATGTCTTATAAGCTCTTGAAACATCTTATAAGCTCTTGGAATTACTTATAATCTCTTTAATTTTTTTTTAGCCAAACACCCTCTTAATTTGAAAATTAATTCACTCCGCTGAGTATTCATGCACTCGTCCTTATATTATTATCGAACGTGAATGTTAGCAAAGACAACTGAAATTTAAAATTATAGATCATAAGCATCAATTTCTTAGCTATTAGTTGAACACCTTATCTTAGCTTTCCTTCTCTATCTAAAACTAAAAATATGCTCTTGTTTTACTACTTCCAACTAACAAGCCTTGAATATTGGAGAACAAACCCAATAATAAGCTTAAATAAAGGTTTTATAAGCACATGAACTCTATAGCAACCCCTTTTCAATACAATGAGTCTATTAGCATCAAAGTAGTCAACTTAAACATAGAATAAGCTGGAATGTACCATTGATGGCTCCCCCAAGAATTTTTGAAAAAATCATTTTGAAATTTTGCATTCATATTATATTTTTTTATTAAAAGAAATATTTTGTTGTTAATTTGGGATTTTGTTTTTCTTGTTCCAAATGGGGAAGCTCTCCTTTCGAGAGCTCCCACACCTCAGCACCATGAGAATATAAAGGGTAAATCACAACGACTCAACGATTAATAAGTTAGGAGGAACTTTGCATAGTATCCACAATGAGCTACCTTAAAAAAGTGAAACTTTGACTCTACGGCTGCTAAAACTTGATCCTTGGTCATTTTTCAAAATCTAATAGCTCTTAACCAACTGAGCTAAGCTCGTGGAAGCAAAATTTTGTTTTTCCCTCTTTCCCCCACAGTTCTCTCAATTCGAAGGTCATTTTTAAATATTTTACTTGACTCTATATTTTTTTATTTTTTTCAATCTCACTCTAGGGTTGAATTTAGATTAATGATTTATTATGAATTTGTAATCGTTCCATAAAAATCAAGATTTAAATTTTGAGAAGGTAATACTTTTTACATTTACATTTTCATTTATTATATTAGTTTTTGGAGGTATTCTAGATTATTTGATTAATTAATTATTAGTGAATAAACTTGTGTTATTTTTGCAATATATATGTTCGATTTTTTTTATAATTCTATCATATTATTATATAACGTTTAACTTAATTCGGAAAAGATAGATTACTAACAAAACAAAAGTAGCAAACACATGAATTTAAGTCAAATTTGCACTCTTATGAAATCAAAATTCGGAAAAGATAGTTACTTTCTTTGAGTTTCAGTCTTACTTCTCTCATTGTCAAACTAAACAAATCGACCAGTTCGTTCATACTCATTTACCTGTTCCAACATCTGTGTCTCCTATGCCTCCTGCACCACCATTACAGGTTTATATACGACATCATCGGCCCGCAACAACCCGAGCCACTGCCCCCGAAACAACCTCACACAGAACCCAAGAAACAGCCCTAGAAACAGCACCAGACACAATATCATGTCCACTCCCACAATCATCTTCCCCTCCAGCTTCTGAAAGTCCACCTACCACTGATGAATTACCCATAGCTCTTTGCAAAGATAAATGTATTTGTACCACTAAACACCCCATATCTAATCATGTTTCATTTGCTCGCTCGAGTTCTTCTTTTCGTGTCTTTGTTCTTTCTCTTTTGTCTACAATGATTTCAACTTCTTGCCAAGAGGCACTCAAACACCCTTTGTGGCGCACCGCTATGGATGAGGAGATGCATGTTCTTTTGAGTCGTTGTATTTGGGTATTGGTGGCTGCCCCTCCTTCGGTAGATATTGTATCATGTCGTTGGGTGTTCACCATCAAATTTCTTGTTGATGGTAATATTGATCGATACAAAACTCGTCTTGTGGCCAAAGGGTACACACAAACTTATGGTATTGACTACTTTGAGACGTTCTCACTCACTGCTCATATGAACTCGATCTAAATCCTAATTTCCGTGGTGTCAATCTTTCCTGGCATATGTATCAGCTTGATGTGAAGAATGCGTTCCTCTATGGTGATTTGACTCCGACTGTCTTTATGGAGAAACCTCTAGGGTATGTTTCTCAGGAGGGATGTTACTAAGATTTGTTGTCTTAAAAATGCAATTTATGGCCTTAAACAAAGTTCGAAGGCGTGGTTTGATAAGTTCAGCAGTGTTCTTGGAACTATTGGTTTTAAGCAATGCAAGTCTGATCATTCGGTTTTTGTGTGACATCAAGCGTCAGATATTGTCATTCTCATTGTATATATTGATGATATACTTGTATCTGGAAGTGATGTTTGTGGAATTGAGAATACTAAGGAATACTTGCAGCAACATTTTTTTATTAAGGATTTGGGACGTCTTAAGTATTTCTTAGGGATTGAAATTGCACATAGAGATGACAATGGGCCCGATCTGGCTAGGTCCAGATCTAGATCTGAATTTTTTTGCTTTGGTCCAGATCCGGTCCAGATCCATTGGGTCTAAAAAAATTAGATCCAGATCCATAAGATCCACAGGGTCTAGACCCGGATCCATATGTTTTCGCTTCTAAAATAAATTCTAAATCAAATATAATTCACAGTAACACCATAATAATCTAAATACACAATAATACTATAATAATTATTTAGAATTTCTACAATTATCACTATATTGGAAGACGTTAGTTACAAATTTACTATAATGTAGGAAAAAACAAACAACTCGATCGCCTGTGGTGTAAGTGGCGCGACCCGCCGTGAATGTCGATTGATACATAATTGAGAATTTGAAATGAAATTGAGAACATATTTGTTTTGGGAGAATTTGAAAAAGAAAATTGAAGAGTTTTAAGTTGGGGTTATGTATTTAATTATAATAAAAACAATATATATATATATATAAATAAATATAAATAAAATTAAATGGATCTGGCGTAGGATGCGGATCGGATCCGGGTCTAAAAAATTAAATCTCAGATCCAGATCCGAAATATGAGAATAGGGTCCAGATCCATCGGGTCCAATTTTTTGAGGATCCAGATCCTGAAAAATGGATCTGGATCCACGGATCTGGATCGGGTCCGGGATCCATTGTCATCTCTAATTGCACACAATAAATCTTGAGTTTCTCTATCTCAACAGAAGTATTCTACAGATTTACTGAAAGAAACTAGACTACTTTGAGCAAAGCCTGTTGATACTCCTATGGAAATTGATCCAAGTGTTTGGGATGACAGTGGAGATTTCTTGGAGGATAAAACTAAGTATAGACGTCTTGTTGGAAAACTTATCTACTTGCGGTAACAAGGCACGGCATTTCCTTTCTTTGTTGGTTTAGTCGATCGTTTTCTAGATAAGCTAAGCAAGTTCACTGGGATCTTGCTATTCGAATTCTTCAATATATCAAGAAATCTCTGGGGAAATGGTTGTTATTTAAGAAGAATGGTCATTTAAATATTGAAGGATTTTCTGATGCTGATTATCCTGGTTCTAAGTCTGATAGAAAGTCTACTTCTGGATATTGTATCTTCTTAGGAAGAAACCTGATAACCTACGAAGTAAGAAACAACATACTATTACGAGATCTTCTGCCGATGCCGAGTATAGAGCTATGGCTCATACTGCTACTGAGATTATCGGAGTTAAGAATCTTCTTGGGGAATTGAGGTTCACTTTTCAATTAACTTTTACTAATGCATTGTGATAACCAAACAACTATCTATAGTGCAAATAATCCATTATTTCACAAGAGGACTAAACATATTGAGGTTGATTGTCATTTCATTCGAGAGTGTGTTTTGAATAAGACGATTACTACTCCTTTCACTTCGTCATCCAACCAGATTACTTATATCTTCACAAAATCGTTGGCCGCGAAACGGTTCTCTGAACTTTGTATCAAATTAGACATTATCGACATATATGCTCCAACTTGAGGGGGGTGTTGTAGAATACTATCCCACATTGATTATGTACCGATCTACCTTAGTCTCTTGTATTATATATAAATGCTTTATGCAGTGATAAATATATACCTATTGCTTTTCTTCTACATATCTCTATACTTTTCTCCTACATATCTTTATATTTTATTGTTCTATATGGTGTATGCTACACTGAAAGTTGGTAGAAGTTGATGCAAGTGGTATCAGAGCATTGATTCAAAAACCATTAAGTGATTACCTAGAGTTTCTAAGTTCTGAAATTCAGTGATCTACTTGAATAGATCTTTTATATTTGAATATTTGGCCTTTATTAAATAAATGAAAAGATGAAAGATTTTTTTTTCTTTTTCAAATCCGACAAAATATTGAATTTTAGTAGCGAAAAAATAAACTCTCATTTATGTATGTTTACAAACTAACAAACTAATAGTCGTGTTAAACGGATATGAGACGCCTAGAAGGAAAAAGTTTAACGACAGGGCAGCTTACCCTGTATAGGGTTCCATGTTGAAATATCATACAAAAATCGTAACTCACCTATAAACAGTTCACAATTTATTTTGATCAAGTTAAAAAATGTACCAACAATAACTGTATTCACGAGAATATATGTGATAACAAGATATCTATGTTACTTATGTTCTATCAACTGGAAATGGACTAAGGATTCTCAACTTTATGCAAAAATCTAGCGCAACTCCGGCAATTAGGAAAATCAAAAGACTTTCAGAAACATAAACCGCACCATCAAAAGTATGGGACAGAATGCTGCTGGCATCCAACTCCAACGGCGCTCCAGCTTCCAGCATTGCTAGCCCTGCATCAGAAACAGAATAATAAGTATAAAGAATATAATTATGTAGTTAACATCACGGAGCAGCCGCATATTTTGAGGAAGAGGGAAGTTTTATTTACTAGTACCCTTTACAAAGCCAAATGCTGCAGATGTCCCTGCTTTTAGCTGAAAATTATCCAAGTCTCTTCTGATTGCATAGCGGAAAGTTACTCCGAACAATGCACAACTAACAAAGGTGACCGCCAGAGGAAGTATCAGTTGGGAATTGCTCGTAACCGGGATAAGGAAATAGGAAGTTCTGCAAGAGTGCCAATGACAGCAGATACTGAAGCAGCTTTAACAGACTGCAACCTCTCCTTATCTTTATTCGAGATTCCACTTTCCATCTCTTTTGAAGTATAGCCGCTAGCACCGTTCAATGATAGCTCTGCTTCTTCCAACATAGCTCTTGCTTCCAATATTTCTTTCTGGCATTCAGCAATCTTTAATTGCAAAACCAATAAGCATCCTTCAGTATATACTATGCATAATAGCTAACTTTAGAAGTATGCAGTTAACGCATGTGAACATGAACATAAACATATAAATGCATGATCAACTCAAAGAAGTCGAGGTATCCCTATTTTTAACGCCATTTTAAAAAAAAAAAGGTCATCCGTGTCTATCTTTCAGGTGAAGTATACTCCCATATTTTTCATTAACACTCAATTTAACATGTAGTTCAATTTGCTATAGTATTCTTTCAACCCCTGATTCATTACCTCGACATATATACAGCAAGAAACCACTAGACCACAGTCAATTCTATTATGCAATGTGCTCAAAGCATGAAAACTAACTTGGTGATGCTACTCTTTCACTACACTCATTTCTTCAGCAATCAAGAATGAGAGCACTATACTTTTCTGTAACTATAAATTGTTGGTACCTCGGAGGCCTTTGATTCAAGCTGATCAATATATTCCCTCATAACCTTGGCCTCCTTTTCTTGCTTTTGAATCTCGGCGAGCTGTCTCTTGGCGATTTCAACTCTGGATGAGGCTTGCTCCAATCCTTGTAAAAGAACCTTGTTCTCCTCTTTGTTCAAAAGTTGCTCGACTCTCTCATCCACAATACCTGACAAAATGTCCTTCAAACTGCCTTCATCACTAGTCGAGTTGCCATTTTCGCTGCATTTCACAACCAGAGCTGTTGCTGTTGCTGCTGCTAATGAAGAAGGAAACAGAGCCGATCTGGCTGAAGGGACCACATGACAGAAGCAAATTAGGGGGATCGGACATGGGTTTCTGATACTTGCTGTGGTGATTGTTACCATGGGGGCGGACTCTCAAATTTGAGCTGCTGAACATCAGGATGTGCTATGTATCAGTATCATGTAGCAGTAGTACCCACCTAATTGCTTATCTACTTTCTCTATTGTTTTTCTACATATTATCTGATATGATTTTCTAAGACGTATTTCTAAGTTTTATCCATTCTCATGCTCAAGAAAACTTAAAGGAAAATGAGGTTATTTTACAAAAAAGTCTAAACCTAGGAGACCACTACATGGTTACTCAAGGCCGGGCCTCAATAAAACCTTTCTAGCGAAAACCGAGGGTAAAACACTAGGAAGGAAAAGGAGCATCCGTGTAAGCAGGTCGGGAAATAAAAAGCAGAAATACATATTGGCTATTGCGAGAGACAATGTCCAAAACAGATGTTGTGCGGAAGCGTCTGAATTCAAGTTGAACGAAACCGGAAACAGATAGAGACGAGATTTAACGTGGTTCGGCAATTGCCTACGTCCACGGGAGGCAGCAAAATATCTCACTATTTAGAGAATATTACAACACTCTCTCTCAGGATCCTCACCAGAAACAGAAGCTATACAAGCTTAACTACAAACTAGAATTGTAGACAGAAATGTGAGATGTGAGGGATTTCAGGATTTGTGAGGATGATTTTGAATGAAGAAGAAAGTGTGGTATCAGAGCCGACGGTTCGGCTGGGCCCAATACGTGGGCGGGACGAGGCTGCGTTCCGATGTGGAGGTGTACCCCCAGTGAACTCACGATTGAATCCGGTGGTTCCTCTAATTTTGACACTCATGAGTGAAAGGCCACCAACCATCCACAATAATAAAGTCCAGCAAAAAGATATGAGAAATAATCATAAGACATCAGTAAGATAATCTAGACCAATAATGCTGACGCGTATTATCAAATTGAAGCATTATCAAATCTAATCTAACAAGAAATTAATCAAACTGAAGCAGGATTACAAATGAAACACGATCTAGTACCATAACAGACAGACACTTCCACAAAACTGTTAGGAGTATATGCACATAATTGTGCTTTGAGTTCCTACAACTACAAGTGCAAAGGAAAAAGAAAAACTCCCATAACAGTAATTCAGAGTACTCATGGGAAAGCACTCTGATATGATGGATCATTCGAAGAATTAAGACCATCATAACCAACAAAGATAAGATACCACTCATTGAATATAAATAAAACGAATTTCACGGCTTAACCTCTCACTGAAAGCAGCAAATTAAGCTAATGTAAGCGTGGGGGTACTTAATGAGACTGCGGTAGCATGTGGCAAACCATACATTTCGACAATTCAAAGATCAAAATTGTTCAGCTGCAATTAGAAGTAGAATAACTCAATTTTGAACGCAAAGCATTTGATAAACAACGAGAAGACTCGTGTAACTGAAAAAAAAGGGGGAAAGGAAAAGAAAAGAGTAAGAAGGGCAAAGGTAATAGAGAAAACCAAGAGTAGACTACTCAACCGGCGCCGAGGGATTACGGAGCAGATATCCGACTTTAGGCCATCTTCGAGCCGGAACTTTCCGATAGAGAGAGAGTGGGAGAGGGAGAGAGTGATTTTGCAAGAGGATAAGTCATAAATTTGAAAAGAGAATTAACTTCTCACATATATATATATGGAAGGTGTGTTTCGGTTTAGCCGGTAAGAATGTGTGGCTCTTAAATCTTAATAGTGACGCTGTGCGACTTGCGAGTTTGATAACAGTACAGTATTCTCGGCCGTGGGGGAACTGTTAAATACATTTCAGGAATCTATTTTTGCTTCCCCAAATTACTTTAGACAAAAATATCATTGCAAAGAAAGAAATTTAATAATCTAATACTATCACTAATTCTAATTGGATCAAAAGCATTAAAGGGATTATATCGATCGGTACTTAAAAGAATGTAATTAGGTAATAATGGATTGAAATTGACTGATGACGGGATACATAAAACGCATGGTGTTGAAAGAAAAAGAAATACTACGTGATTTTAGAAATTTATCTTAGTGATTTGTTTTCCAGGGATCGTGATTTTTTTCCAATTTTAGAATTTTCTACACTAAATTCTTGTTTTGGTGATTGTTATTTATTTCTTTATTTTATTTCTTGTTTATTTTTCGTTTTCCCCTATAAATGAATAAGGATCTAATTACCCAAAAGTGGTATCATAGCTCGGTTTAGGTCTCTTAATATTCTGGATATGCTATGTGGTTGCAACATTGTCTGATCTTCCACATCATAAAAGATTTTTTGAGAAAGGCCTGAGTGTCTCTTTTGAGGCGACTGTTCATGTCAAAGACTTCAAGTTCAATGAAGTTTGACGTGAAGAAATTTTATGGAATAATCAATTTTGGCTTGTGACAAGTACAAATCAAGGATGTGTTGATACAATCTGATACACACAAAGCCCTCTAGGACTATATTTAATTGTATCCACTCAACCACTCATCCATCCAATATTTTTAATATTTAATTAATTTTTCTTTCATTTTAAATTTTACCCAACCACATCAATTTTTGGTGTTTTATCAATGACCATCCAATCATTTATATTATTATTCGGTTTTATTAAATGATTATAGTAATTATAATAAAAAATTAAAATAAATTATTATTATTACAAAAATACAAAAATGACAAACTAATATGTAATATAAAATAGGAAAATGAAATATATCAAATATATCTGGTCTCTAAATATAATAAATATTATAAGTAGAGAAAAGAATAGAGTTATTAGATATGTGAAATTTTGTTAAATTTGGTTATATTTGTAGTGAATGAAACAATATGAATTTTGATATACTTTTAAATTTTTTAAGTATATCTAAATAGAATTTGATTGATCAATAAAAAAGAGACAAGTGTCTCAATTTCATTAGTTGAAAAGAAGAGAGAGACCAAGGATGCTCTCACATTTGAGATGGTCGACCATCTCCTTCCAATATTATTTCAAATTTTTTTAATTGTATGGGTGATATGACGTTCAACCACATGGTGTAATGGTCACCGTTAGTGGCAGTCTAAGAGGAAGGCTAGGTGGTGCACTAGTTGAAGATACAAACAACAAGTCAGGTATGAATGATGAAGATTGAGAAGATCTGGATCTAAGAGCAGCAAATATAATACATTTATACTTGATCAAGAATGTTCTTGTAAATGTATGTGAGATTTCGAATGTCGAAGAGCAAAAGAAAAAACTAGAAGCTTTGTACCTAACAAAGTGTATTTTTGAAAAATTATAAAATTTTAAGAATTTCCATAAAATATGCTAAAGATGAGAGACTAAATAAAAAACTCTAAAAATTGTTATATAAATTGTTATTACTTATTAAACTAAAGATTTACGGTTTTCTTTAAGGTACTTATTGGATCATGAACAGGTCTAATTGCATGGATCCTAAATCTAAACAAAACAAAATTCCCGAAAAGAAAAGAATAATAAAATAAAATAGGAATCACGGACAGCCCCACGACTTAGGAAGCACCGTATATTCAGCGTGACCTCTCAAAT
Source organism: Salvia rosmarinus (assembly GCA_036937905.1). Classification (NCBI taxonomy): domain Eukaryota; kingdom Viridiplantae; phylum Streptophyta; class Magnoliopsida; order Lamiales; family Lamiaceae; genus Salvia; species Salvia rosmarinus. Next base: position 18,804,387 of record CM072817.1, on the reverse strand, counting down.
TGCAAAACTCAACACAACTGACAGTTTCCTCAATTCACTCTCTCCTCTCATTTCCATTAACGGCCACCACTTTTTGTATTTATAGTTGGCACCGATCCTCACTTGTAACCTAATTCCCACATCCCCTTGGAATTTTGCAGATCGGATCGGAGATTGAAGTCGTCATGGCGGGGGCATCGCGCGAGGAGAACGTATACATGGCCAAGCTGGCGGAGCAGGCGGAGCGGTACGAGGAGATGGTGGAGTTCATGGAGAAGGTGGCCGGGTCGCTGCCGGAGAAGGAGGAGCTGAGCGTAGAGGAGAGGAATCTGCTGTCGGTGGCATACAAGAATGTGATCGGGGCGAGGCGCGCCTCGTGGCGGATCATCTCCTCCATCGAGCAGAAGGAGGAGTCCAAGGGGAACGAGGACCACGTCGCCACCATCAAGAGCTACCGCTCCAAGATCGAGAAGGAGCTCTGCAACATTTGCGACGGCATCCTCAAGATGCTCGACGACCGCCTCGTCCCCTCCGCTTCCTCCGGCGACTCCAAGGTCTTCTACCTCAAGATGAAGGGGGACTACCACAGGTACTTGGCTGAGTTCAAGACAGGCGCTGAGAGAAAAGAAGCTGCTGAGAGCACCCTCTCTGCCTACAAGGCTGCTCAGGTATATATTATATATGTATTATCCAATTTCTTATGTTTTAGTATAATTTTAAAAGAGATGGTTTCACATGAGAACGTTATACAATCCACATGGAAACTCAATTATGGTGTGATTTTCATGCATACTCACGTAAGAAGTCTTCACATGAGACTTTGAGATAGAGGATCCATGTTAATGACAAAATAAATAAGAGTTGATGGTTGTGCAGGACATTGCTAACACGGAGCTGGCCCCAACGCATCCAATCCGGCTTGGATTGGCTCTCAACTTCTCTGTTTTCTACTACGAGATTCTGAACTCACCTGACCGTGCTTGTAGTCTTGCAAAACAAGTATGAACTGATCATAATAAATAATTTAGTTTATTAATGAAAGAAAGCATGAAGTGAGGTGAATTGTGGTTGATCAGGCCTTTGATGAAGCGATTGCTGAGTTGGATACCTTAGGCGAGGAGTCGTACAAAGACAGCACCTTGATCATGCAGCTTCTTCGCGACAACCTCACTTTATGGACCTCCGACGTGCAGGTCAGCCACCCAAATCTTAATTAAGTTTTAAGATTATTATGCATGCTATGCCTAATTACTACCTGGAATTTTAACGTGCAGGAGGAAGGAGCTGATGAGATAAAGGAAGCCCCCAAAGTTGAAGAAGGACAGCAGCAGTGATCACCAATATTCATATGATCACTATACTTTGTTTAATGTTATTTCATTCTTCATTTTAGAACTTTAAATTAATTCCGTTTTAGCTGCTGTTTCTTGTAGGATTGAGTTTCTTTAGTTATGCCAAGTTGTAAACTTCTATGAAGTATCTCATAACTGCAACTTTTTTTTTTCCTCCTAATGATGAACTTCAAAGAGGGAACTGGAGTTTTCTCGTATTCTTTTGACTTGTTGCATGTTTACGAAGGTGCTAATTTAACAAGAAAAGAAAATACATATAGGAATCAATAGTTGGTATGGTTTGATTCGGTTCAATGGGAATTAAATCATCTGTATTCAAAAACAATTTAAAAATCTAGCTTGTACTGATTATTGATGAAGTTATTTTCTGATTGATATAGTTTCAAAAACTTTAAACTTTCATGCCATTATTTTCTATTGAAATTGTCCTTAGCTAGGAACTGTTAAACTTTTTAGACAAAAAAAAAAAAACTTTCGGGACAAAAACATTGCAAAGTTTCTCTCCATTTTGTCTTTTTTTGATGAGAAGTATAAATGATAGTATTAAAATATAGGGAGATGTTAATTAGCGTACTGAGAAAAGGTAAAGAAATCAGAAATAACGACATTCGATGTTGTTAACTGTCTTGGCTATAACGAAAGCATATTCCCAAACAGTTCTTGGAAGATGCTTGGTGTTCGCCATGTCAAACGAAGAATAAAGTAAATTAGTTGGAACCAGTAAACCAACAAGTTGAAGAGCTCATGCAGTCTCACCCGGGACCACTTTTTAGATACTTTTTGGATCCTTTAAAATATTTATTTAATTTCATTTTGATTTTTTTATAACTTTTGTTATAGACATGATCATGACCCTCATTTAAATCATACTCTTTTATGTCTTATTTAAAATGTCTTATTTTTATTTTTAGATTGTCTCATTCCATTTTAAAAAATAATTATCTCTTTAAAAATGGATCACAACCACTTTTTTTATCTTTTTAATTAATTTATACTATTATCCTAAATACTCATATCTAAAAGAAATAGAATAGAGGGAATATGATTTCTACTCACAATCAAACTACTTATTTACAAAAAAATCACTCATAACTCATATTTTCCACTCATATAATACATCTTACAATATAGGTCTCCTTCTTCACTCACTTTACACTCATTACATTTATTAAAATTTGTGCTACCAAAATCAAAGAACAAATTTTAAGAATAGAGGGAATATTTGTTATGCTTAATCTAATGACAAGTTCAATGATCTCATCAAAAGGTTGGCACATGTTATTTAGGTTATATGCCGCTTGTATCTTCACCACAATCGTAATCATAATCATTTTCTTGTTTTTCTTTAATTGAGTATTAATTACAGTTTATGATTTACATTTTAGCGTAGTTTAAAACCTCAACTTCAATTTAATTCTTAAATGACTTGAAATTTGCAAAAGTAATTTAAATATGACGTGCATCAAAAATTCTAGAATAAAAAATCTACAAGTGTCCAGTTTTATCGTGTTCGTGTCCTTATCGTACGTACATGATAAGAACACTATAATTGCGTGATGTGTTCGTGTTGGATCCATGTCATGTTCGTATAACATGATAAATTTCGTGTCATATTCGTATTCGTGTTGAATCGTGTCATGTTCGTGTAACACACTAATATTTAAATATATTTAATATTAATTTTATTGTTATTTTTCATATTTTAATTTTTATAATTAATCAATCTCCTAGTATTGGTTTGAATTTAACGTTTCGTGTCGTATCAACACGAACAAAACCGTGTCACATTCGTGTTCGTCTCTTGCCTGCGTTTGTTCATTTTGTTTGTCAAACAGATACTTAACGAATCGTGTTCATATTTGATCTTATCGTGTCATATCGAATTGTGTTGTGTTAACACGATAACAATACAATATATATGAATTGCTAGCCCTATGTCTTCCTAATCATATTACAAGTGATATGATCCTGCAGGAGGTGGAAAATATTCAAAATTTCACCTTATTTTTATGGGTGATCCAAGTCAGATTTTCGATACCAAAATTTTAGATACAGGTCATATTTAAATAATTTTACAAATTTAAGTTCATACCATACATATTTATAGTTGGTATCATAAATCAAGCAACCCTGAAATTCAAGTAATAAAGTACAATTAACCCATTAATAAAACATAAGTTTGCCTTTCATTTCTCTACATTCGATTTTTAGCCTTCATGCATTTCTTTCATTTTTTTTGCCTATGATTGGGAGCAGGATAGATGGCTACCATGACACCCGGTCTTTCTGTAACACATCCCATATCTATCTTGCTTTCATATTCCAACAACTTGACATGGAAAAAACACGTGGCCTACTTCAGCAAGACCTCAAATTTTGTCTAAATGTATTAGTTTTAGAGCAAATCTAAAAAGTTCAGTTAAAATTTATTACAATATATAGAAATTGCATAGGAATTTTGCCGGTTCGGTCAGCCGTGGATCACGCGTTTGCGGATTTGCACAATCACGGGTTCGCGTAGTAAGTCGTTTTCACTTTCATCAAGTTTGTTTTGTTAGTCTATAAGTTTGAAGTGGTTAGTTTTCCCCATGAAAATAAATGTAATATTCAGGGGGAAAAGAAAAGAGTAAAATAAATTGTAATAACCAAACCAAGAGAGAGCCTCAGAAAGGTACAACCAATACTTGGGGAAAAATAAGTGGTAAGCAACAAGTAGTAGTTTGCGAGAAGAACATTGTGATACTGATGCAGGGTGAGAGCTCTGCTAGCCATGGAAGGCGCGCTCAAAAGGTGCTGTTTTATACCATTTGATGATTATTCACCAACATTTCGATTTTCAAGCATTAAGATCCCAAATACCTGACATCATTCAGTTTATCCGAATTCCACGCACAAAATGTCAGAATCCGATTTTCTGGTGCTCGATTCTCCTCAGACCTCGAATAACCCATTTTTATGTTACGGTGGAATATTCCTGGATTCTACCGCAATTCCATCGTCAATTATCAATAAAATTATCGGCGAAGTCTCTTGTTACAGTCGCCCGGTGCAAATTCGGAGGAAACGGGGCGAGTTTTTGTCTTTAAGTTTGTCTGTTAAAGGGAAAGATAGAGCAGTTAGCAACTCGGCGGAGTCTGCGGGAGGTAGTGAGCGTAATGAGGCGGTGGCGAAGCCGGAAAAGGGGGTCAAGATTAGGTTAAGGGGGCGGGGGGCGATGAACACGACGAAGCATTTGTGCGCTGGTGCTGTGGCTGCTATGGTTTCAAGGTCGTCCTCTCTCCCTATTTCTTTGTTTTTATTGTTTGTGTAATGTTCTTGTTTGTCAACTAGTTATTTTACTTCCGCAAAGTTTTTATGAGTTTTCTTAGATCACGAAGGGTTGGGGGACCCTATTGGACATACTCTGATGAAAATGCAAATAATAAGTTGATAGGTTTTCATTATAATTTCACCTACATTATTTTCTGCAACAAACTGATTGTGTCTAATTTAACAAGGAGAAGTATTGTGATGCCAAACCTACAATTTGTATTTGTATTGTTAATGCAGCAATGTCCTGATGAATGTTGTTCAACTTCAAACAGAACTTGCCTTGCTCCACTGGAGAGGCTAAAGTTGGAGTATATAGTTCGTGGCGAGAAGGGGGACTTGTACATGCTCATCAACAGAATAGCAACTACGCAAGGCTTGAGAGGCTTTTGGAAAGGAAATTTTGTTAATATACTGCGCACAGCACCTTTCAAGGCAATTAATTTTTGTGCTTATGATACATACCGAAAGCAGCTTCTCAAACTATCTGGAAATGAGGAAACCACGAATTCTGAAAGATTTATTGCGGGTGCTGCAGCTGGTATCACAGCTACTGTCCTCTGCTTGCCCTTGGATACTGTGAGTGGGACTCGAGTCTTGTATTTGTAATTTTGTAAATATTATTTGGGCCATTAGTTTTGTCAAAAGTTGAAACACTCATCTTTGCTAATCCACTGAGTTTCTAGGAGCAAAATGTTTTTCAGAACTAAGTTTAGTTTTTTTGCTCAAAAGCACCATCCTTTTGTTGTTGTTGCTAAGCACAGTTGTTTCAACTAATCTGAACTTCATACTCATGTATATTTGGTGCAAACTGGATTGAAAGGACAGTCTAGGAGATAATGTAAACGAGAGAGCACATTTCTGAAATTTGATGTAAAATGAGAGAGTTTAGTGAAGTCAGTGGAAGAAAAATTCACTTTTATGCCTTCACTCTCTCTCTCTCTAGAATACTCTGCATCTGTAAATGAAACCTATATCAAACTATGGTAACAAAGTGTTTCTATGATAATGCAAATTACAAAAAAAAAGGTAAATGGGCTTTACTCTCTTGAGAGAATGGAAGGTGGGATGAAATCATTATTTGCTCTAATTGCTCTGATCATTCATGTGCTACTTTTGGTCCTACCAGAATAGAATTTACAATTATGTATGGCATTCTTTATGGAGAGAAATATCTTTGACGTTATATAGAAATCAAAATTTTGTATCTGGTCAAGAGGTGACACTAATACTTCACTTGCTTCAGATCCGGACCAGGCTTGTGGCACCTGGAGGAGAAGTACTGGGTGGGGTTATTGGCGCTTTTCAACATGTTGTTCAAAATGAAGGGCTTCTTTCTCTTTACAAGGGATTATTGCCCTCAATTCTAAGTATGGCACCCTCAGGCGCAGTTTTTTATGGCGTATACGACATATTGAAATCAGCTTATCTGCATTCACCCGATGGAAGAAAAAGAATTCAGAATTTGAAACAGCAGCATCAAGAATTGAATGCTTTTGAGCAGCTGGAATTGGGACCAATGAGAACTCTATTGCACGGCGCTATTGCAGGTGCTTGTGCTGAAGCTGCCACCTACCCGTTTGAGGTGGTGAGAAGGCAGCTCCAACTGCAAGGCCGTGCAACTAGGTTGGGTACATTTGCTACTTGTGTCAAGATAGTTGAGCAAGGTGGTGTCCCTGCTCTTTATGCAGGTCTTGCTCCCAGCTTATTACAGGTATGATACTACAGTTTTTAAATTATTTCTCCCCTTCTTCGGAATGTTGACAAAAAGCATCTCCTCATTGATCGCTTATTTTTCTAACAAATAAATAATAGTGAAACAGCAAGTATATTATCGAATCCACATGGACTGATATTCGAGAACACAACGATTAATTCACACAGAATCTTAATTATTATTCAGGTAACAAAATTAAGAGAGTGATGATTAAACTAGACTCAAATTAAATAAGAATAAACTCAGGAATAAAAGATTGACCATATGGATGTACTTAACCTAACCAGATTCACACAATTAATCTATTAATTTGTTTACCAATTTAATCCATATTCAGATGAAGGATCACTAGTGTAACTACAGTCTTCTGCCAGGACAACTTATAGTAGTAGGTTAGCCTAAACTCTATATCCGTTAGGACTCAAGAGAAGTAAGCTAATTACATAAAGCACACAAAGAATAACCTCCTACAGTTCACCTATCTCCGCCAGGTCTCAAGGTAAGGTCTGTATTATATATTCAAGAAATCGACTATGCAATTAATTCCGCCAGGACATCAACCACATACTAGCATGCATCAATACTGATCAAATACCAACACATGAGAATTAAAGCCATGAATCATAAATCATGAATGAGAATTAAAGCCAAGAATCATCAATACTGATCAGACATACAAACCTTAGGATCAATACATGATTTAGCTACTCATAATTAAAATATCAAAAAAAGAATTAAATAAAGAAAACATGAAAATAATTAATTGAATAAAACCGTGAAGATCCACAATGAATAACGTAGTAACTGGAATCCTCAATATTTCTCTCAAAGCAATTAAAATTCAAGCTAAAGAAAATCATGTTATGCTCCAAAATCTATGGTAAAAGGACTAACTCTCAAATTCTCGCCAACGCAAGCTATTTGTAGCCCTAGGTCCGCTCTTCCTCGCGAGAACAGCTCGCGAGCTAAAGTCGAACAAATGCCCCGTCCTTCCTCGCGATCCTTCTCTTCGTCGCGAGGCATCCTCGCGAAGCGTGTTCCGCCTTTCCTCGCGAGTTTAGCTCGCGAGACTTCGTCGTGAGCAAATGTCGCGAGGCGTAACTTGCGTGATTTTCGTCTTTCTTCGCGAGCAAAGCTCGCGAGACTTCTTCGCGCAATAAGGTCGCGAGCTCTCACGGGACAAAATACCTCTTTCTCGTGATCCACCTTTTTGACATCCAAACATGTGCAAAAATAACACGAAATACACACGACATAATATCTTTCAAGGTAAACATAAACATATAAAACGAAAGCTCATATGACCACTTAACTATTATAAAAAGAATGAAAACAGCCTCATAAACCAGGTAGAAATGAGGTTTGTCACTCATTATGCCTGAGATCATTTGTTTGTTTCTCTTTGTTGGGACTCTTTCATACTTTTCTTGAATACCAGTAGAAAGGATATGTACAGAAATTGTTTTTGCATCTGAATCAATTCAGACACAAATGTACTTGTAATGTAACAGAAATATGGGCTTCATTAAAGTAAGATGCTTATGCTTTGGGTTACCCAGAGAAAGTAGGAAATCTAGGCAGCACATAGCTAGAATTTCGTGACATTACTCCATGGACTTGAATATAGTGTCAATTAAATCATCAAAACTCAATTAGCTTATTTTTATTCAACCTGCTTATTGACGACTGCGTGTTACATTGTATCAGAAAATTCTATGTGGAAATCAGTAAATTGTTGCGCCATTCATGTCTGGCTTGAATATATAATCATTCTATGTGGTTTGTGTGGAGGAGAATAAATAGTTGGGAATGATGAATTTTTCAAAATATTATAGATCATATGTTGATCTCATACCTTGTTGGTTATATGTCAGGTATTACCTTCGGCTTCAATAAGCTTCTTTGTTTACGAGTTCATGAAGATTGTTCTCAAGGTAGGATGAAACGGAACCTCGACATAATCGTGACAGGAATTTAATTTTGAAAATTCATATATTATTCGTGGTGAAGAACAGCAGGGCTTAATGTTATTCTCACTACTAAAATTTTCTTCCAGCAGGATTAAGGGATTCAGTATGACTGTTCTAGTGCTTCTCTTGTTGATTTGGTGTAACCTGACATGTACAGTACAATACTACTGTGACATTGCAAAAGGCCGAAAAATAAAAATAAAGAATGGCTATTAAGGTATATCCTAGGTGCATGGTGTCGAGGAAAGGAAATTTTATAGTATATATACATCTACTATATCCACACCTAATATGACAATAATTTATTAATTTAATTTATATTAATAAAATATTATTATGTGAGTTGTGGTGCTTCCGTAGAATTTCCCATCAAGGATCAATAGTATTTGGAATAAAATATTATTACCATAGAATTTCCTGTCAAAGGATCAATAGGATTCGTGTCTTGCGAAGGTAAAATTGATGCTGCCTTGAGGGTCCATTATATGTGGATAAGTTTGTTAGACAAAGTGAGTATGCCCAAATGTATATTTTGTAGGCCGGATAATGTGCAGGGACCATTTTGAGATTTTCTACGTGCATTGCCTAAAAATATTCCTATTTAGGTAATATACTTTATGTAACTTTACTTTATTCTGCAATATTATTTGGCCTACATATGTTTGCCAACAAAATACATATATTTTGCTTTTGGGAATGATATTCCCCAGAATAGCATCAATTTTACTCTATTTTATTGGACAACGCCACAATGCATTCAAGCGTATAAACAATATTTGAATCCCACCAATGGTTAAGGTGGGTTCGCGTGATCGAGTCATGGGTTGAATCCCACCAAACGCCTATGGGTTTGAGCATCACACACCGATTTTCAAGTGTGGTTTCACACTCGTCTCGTATGGTTTGCGCTATCGCGAGCGAACGTGGGGTTTCTTGGCGGTGGGTCCTCATGATATCAAAAAAAAAAATTTTTTTGAAAGTATATAAATATATTATTTTGTGGAGGTATAATAAGTTATATTTGTTGTCTTGTTGACTACCGATCATTTGCCCGACGAAGTTCTACCGACGCATTCCATCAGCAAACATGATTACGTCAGTAAAATTTTACCGACGTTGAAATTGGCAAGGGATTTCAATTTTCAACCATCTACGATCTGTTGGTAAGACAATATACTGACGGATTTCATTATGTTGCCGATGGAATATTCAGTCAGTGAAGCTGGAAAATTTTGTAGTGTTATTGCGTGCATTATATAGGCAACTAATTAGATGGAACAATTACTTTTTTTTCCCTTCCATCATATGAGTGAATCTTGTAAATTAATTAATTAATTAAAGTGGAGTAAAATGATCAAAATATAGTTTTGTTTCTTTTTTCTTTATTGAAAAATGATCCAACAATAGTTATGAAGCAAATACTATTAGGTGATGACTAGTACGTATGAATAAAATTATATATGAATAGAATTGAATGAAATATGCGATTCATATAATTGGTATGTACAAGAAATGAATGGATATGAATGAAATAAAATAAATAAAAGAATCATTATTTTTATAATTTATATTATTATTACTCTAATAATAATAACAATAATTGATATTAATACTATTATTGTAATATAATTTTAATTGGTATTAATTATTTTGTTAATATTATTTATAAGTATTAGTGTTAATTAATAATAGTATTTATTACTATTATTATTATTATTACATTATCATTTTTACTATTTTTATTGTTGTTATTATTATTATTATAACTATTTATTGTATTAATTATTATTTATTATGTTAATATTCTTAATAACTATAATTTTTTTATCACTATTATTATATTATAATTATTTATTGTTAATAATTACTATTTATTTATTATCATAAATATTACTCTCTCCATCCCATCCAAGATGGTCTGTTTTCTTTTTAGGAAATAATTATCTCTTCAAAAGTTGTGGTATCTACCTACTTTTTATCAATTTTTAATCACTTTATATCATTCTCCAAAATAACCGTGTCGAAAAGAAATGAGTCGTCTTGGGTGAGACGGATGAAGTATTATTTTATTATTATTATTATTATTATTATTAGATAAAAATAAATAAGAATAATTTTATTAGAAAAATAAATAAATTTGACTAATCTCATGTTTATAGGAATAATAATACCACGAGAGAGAGAAATGATTAATCCAATATTCATAAGAATAAGTATTCATTCGAAAATGGTGATTCCTACCTTAAAAATCTTATCAATTATAAGATTGAACATGAACATAGAAATTACAATTTAATTCTTATTTTATTCTTGTATATCAACTGTCACATTAGTATGTGTTCGGTTAGGAAAGGTAAATGGTTACTTGCAATTGAGTTCAACCCGAGAAAGCATGGCAAATTCGCAAATCTATGAGCACCGGCACATTTTAGTACAAATGGGACAATCTCCGCCGCATAGATACTTCCCTAGTAATTTATCTCAACAATTATTTTCCAAAACAATGGTCTTATTATTTTTTAATAAAAAAAGAAAAGAAAAGAAAAAAATATAGTTAGTATTTATAACCATACACCAATAACAAAGCACATTAAGCAATGTTTTAAGGGAAAAATCTTTTTTAACCACATATATAATATATATTAAAAATATTCTCAATCTATAATTTACTATCAAAATTACTCAAAATCCAGCGACCAACCCTCGTTCATCCCACCCCAGCGGCCAACACTCCACCCCTCAAAATCCAGCAGCCAGCCCCACCTCCCTCTCCTTCAAAATCAAATAGTCAACCTCCCTCTCCCACCTCCAACCCAGCAACCAACCCTCCATCCGATCCAAAACCTGATAATCGATAATCCACAGTGCATATAAGCGTTTTTCAATTAATTGATTAATTTTGATAATAAATTTAAAATTTTGGATAAATTTAATATACAAGTTATAGATTAAATTATTTTTATATATTAACACATGTTTTAATATGATAAGCTGCCCCAATAAGAAAAGAGTCAATTCCAGTAATAAATAAATAAAAGAAATAAAAAAGTAAAAAAAAGGTCTATTGATTCGATCGATCCCGTTTTAAATCGGCAAACGGAATCTATCCTATAATCCCCAAACCATTTCTTTTTTATTTTTTATTTTGCTTCAGGTGAGGAAAACGCAGAAATTCTTGAGAATCTAGTCATAATAACATTTTATATATATTAAATATATAGAGAGAGAGAATGATGGTATAGAGGAGAAGTTGAAGGGGAGTGGGAGATGGCGAGAGGAGAGTGTTCTTACAAGAGGACGACTTTGATAGTTTGTTCCGTGAACATTGTTGTCGCTTTCTATGTGCTCCACTCTCTCTACGCTTCTGTTTACATCTACTCCTTCACTGATTCTCACGCCAGTAAGACCTCCAAAAGTTTCCCCCTTTTTCTTTTCCTTTCATTTTCAAATTTATTGGATTCCAAATTTGTTAATTTTGGAAATTCTTTGTGCTATGTTTTAGTTTCAACTGCGGCTATTAGTTGTATTTTCTCTTGGTGTATGCAACCGTGCATTACTTTGTTTACTTAATTATAGTGTTTTCTGAAATGCTATGGCACCTGATTAATGCTTGATGTTCTGATTGATTTTAGTCATTATAATGTTGAAGCTTCTTTGACTGGCTGCTCTTATACAGTATTTAAGTACAGTGCAAATCAGATTAGCAAAATGGAAGAGTCAAATCAAATACGAAAAGCAGCAGAACCCACCGAACTTATTAGATTGGTGAGATCCCGTTTAGCTTCAGGAAGTAGTTGTAGATAATTGGTTGTATAGTGTATCTGTATCTTGATGTTGGTTTTGCTATCTTTAATGTTACTACTGGATAATGGATATACATTCTTTGTGGTTAAAGGTCTCACAGCTTAAGGAAAAATTTGTAAGTGAAGAAAGAGTTGAAGAATTGCCCCAGCATTTGAAACAGAAGTTGATATATGAGATCCTAGATAGGTTCAGAAGCTTAGATGCTGCTGCCAACAGCACAGAGCAACGAGGTTAGTATATCCTTAAATTTTGATGTCTAGTATAATCGGCATGCTACCTTAGTTCTTTTGATGCAAACTGCATATAGATTTCTAAGTCTGTGTATGAAAATCTAGAATGGTTGAATTCTTTGATGCTTTAGTGCTACATTAGAAGTAGAAATTTTATGCTATTTGTTTTTTTGGATATTAGATCTAAATCTTGAAGGAATGAATGATCAAGAGGTAGACTTAGGTGAGGATTGGACTGGTTGTTGGAGCGGTGGACTGGGCATCGTATTTGGAAATCCTTCAAAGTTTGGGTTCGAAGGAAGGTGAAAGGGAAGGAAGAACAATAGATAAATTAATCTCTGTGAAATTAAGTCTTAATTAGATTGGAATTTATTCGATAGTGTTTTCTATGGTGGTAGCACTTTCAGTAGCTATGGCTTCATATGCTGATTTTGATATCCTATTAACCTTGTCTGTTTTATCAATCACAATTCTATGTCACATTATAGTGGGAATAATGGGATTAACCACTTAAAATATTCTCTTCATATTAATCCACACCATTGTAGAGTTTTCCAATAATATTGAAACACACAACGAAACATATTTTTCTTTTAAAACTTACAACCCTAAGATATCAAAATATTTCTTCCAAACATATGTTTAAAATTCAGACAAAGACCAATACACTTTTTGAATAATAATTACAACTTTTAAATTGCATTGGAGATACTGAAAATGAAAGTTGGAACTGAAAATGAAACTAAAACGTCTTTCGTCTCAAGAAAATCTCTTGTTCAAGTATAGCTCCTCAACTTGATTATCTATGTGCTATGTCACTTTTACAGTTTTCCTAGCTAATATCATATCCTATAGGAGAACCAGTTGAAAATTAATAGTTTCTAGTATCAATAAGACAATAAGGAAATACCTCCTGCTAGTTACTTAGATATTAGTCCTTAAGCATGTCAAGTAAGAAGTTGGCGACCTACAGTCCATTAGACTCTAGAATTCCAAAATCCTGTCCCTATTAAGTTCTTTAAATCAAAATTTAGCTTGGTGTTGCCATGAATTTTATTCTAATTATGTCAATATGTTTATTGTAGCTCTCTTATATGTTGGTTCTTTTTCATATCCGTTTCTTGTTTGCTGGATCATTTGAATTGATATGACATAGGAACACAAGAAACATTATTACCTCACCTTAGTCCTTAAGTTTATGCTTACAAATTGCCACCCTTGGCCAACAGAGCCTTATGTATTTTCCATTAAACCGTGCTAGATGTCACGTGGCATAGAATTGAAGAAGTCACCCAAGGCTTTACAAGTGGGACTGTATCTAATAATTCAAAACAACCAGACAAGAATTGCTGTCTTTATAACTGAGTTCTAGAAATTGCAACTGTTCAACGTAAACTTGAAAACAATGGCGAATTCTTGGGTTGTTTGTTACAGTTTTCCATCTTTATTTGATCATATCAAGTATTGAATTACCGATCTATGTATAGATCCCTTTTTGTGCGACCATGCAGATTTGGAAGCTTGATTATCATTTATTCAATATTATTACAAAGGAGATATTGGAACAAATTGTTTGTTTGGGGAGTGGCTTTGGTACCATAAGCTTCCCTGCCATTATATCGGTCCCCATAGTCTTTTCGTATTATTAGGCTTCCATATAAGCATTTTAATATGACTAATGGGACTATGAATACAAACAAGAACTCAAGCTTCAAAATTTTAATTTTAGTCTTTGTCTCACAAACGATTGGTAAATTATAAGGATTTATTATTATGATGTCTAATTGAAAGGCATCATTCACTGTTTTACATACTCTTGTAACATATATTGATATTTTTACGACTGCACATAATCAAAATGCACTTTTCATTGATCCACATGTTAATTTTGTGCAATTTCTAAAAGAGGCATGATTCACTATCTCCTAACATTTGCAACTTTTCATCTCCATTCCAAAACTTTCATGTATCTTCTTATTTATTTCCTTTAACTGCCCTTGACAAGAAGAAAAGGAGAAGTCAAAATAATTCTTCGCATGCCCTTCATAAAACCACAGGAGTTTTGCTACAAGTAGTTGGACCGGTTATCTTGAAGTGATGTTGTAAAAATCTTACACTTACTGTTTGACATGTTATCAAATTTTTCAATTGGAAGTCAATGAGACTTTGACATATGCACACACGATTAGCTTCACGAGTGCATGTGCCTTACCGCTCATTTGTGCTTCATCCTTTTCAACTCAGATAAATAAATGTAGCCACTCAAAAATTGAAATAGGAGAGACAAAGATATAAGAACACATTAACTGTATTAATAACTTATGAAATAAAGTACTGCTAAAACTAACTCCAGCTTAAGAGAGTAATCAGAAACAACCTAATCGATGCGGACATAAGGCCCAAGACTTGTTCGGAAAAATTGAAATTTCAGAAATTAAAGATGCAGAATGAAACTTGGTGGTAAAAAGTAAAAACAGTGAAAAAGTGGATCCTTGGTCCTCGCCCTCGGCCCTAACTAGTGTTTGTAAGCAGCAAACTAGATGGCCACAGATGGCCTAATTCTACCCACACAAGGTTCTTCTGGTTTCCTTCTCCCAATATGACTCGGACATTTCTTATCCTTCTCCTGCTCATTCGGAGAAGTCATCAGGAGTGGAACCAGTGGAAAGCCTCTCTTTGCCCCATCTTTTTCACCCTTCTACTCTGAATTTTCCCTTATCCAGCTTTTTGTCCTTATTTACTCACAGCCACTCCACTTAGAGTGCTCCACGGAGTGGAGTCTCACCTGTTCATAGATTTAGCATCCTTGGCCATTGGAATCCTTCTTACTTCGGAGTTTGCCCCTTCCACGAGTTTGGTTAAATGTGTCTCAATAAGCCCATATCGAGCAAATGTAAGATTTATGCCCACTAAACCCTGGACACAATCTTTTCCCTAATAAACTTACTCAAAAGGACAATTTATGTACAAAAATTGACTAAAAAAGAATAACATAATTGGACTTGTTAGTAACAATATTCTCTTTATCTAGATAGATGTGGTGTTTTCGTGACTCCAACAAAACTCAGAGAAGCTAAGAGACTTAACTCATGCAGAAATGTTATATTCAACAATTAACATCTAGTGATAACATGCCCTCAAAAAAACATCTAGTGATAACAAAATGAAGATGTTTGCAGATATCATGTGTTTATTATACTTTTTGTTATCTATTTATTTATTTGTTTTTTAATTTCCTTTGGACAGATGCAGTAGAAGCCTGGCGCAACCAAAAATTAAAAGAAGCTAAAAAACTTATTCGCGGTAAAATGTTAAATACAACAATTTTACCTGAGGAAGCTGGTATGCTATGTATTCCTTTGGTCTTCTTTAAGCTTCTCAGGTTCTGTATTTGATTTACAAATTGCATTCTCAATTACCTGCTTGCAGGTGCTGTTTCAAGAGCTTTAGGTGCTGATTGGTCTTTGTTGTCAGAAGAGATTGGTCTATGGATACCAGTAGAAATTTTCAACAAGGAACATGACGACAAACCCGAGAGTGAAGAAGAGATGGGTAATTACCTGATTGCATTGTAGATTTGTTAATTTCTGAGGCTCTTCATTTTCATCCGATTCCTTCTTGCAAAATGGCAGAATTAATTTGTCAAAGGAATTTGTTGTTTGACATTCATTTCCGTATTCCAGATGAAGAAATCCTACCAGGCAGAAAGCTACCTCCTGAATGCCATGCTGAACTTCACAGTGATTATGCTGGTGCTGCTGTCAGATGGGGCCTTACCCACCATAAAGACTCTGCATATGAATGTTGTATGTCATGTTTGGATCAAGCCAGGCGTGCCAAACCTGGTGCAAAGAAATGCAATATATGGGTTTATTGCCCATCTGAGACGGGATGCTACTCTCCGGACATTTATGAACATAAAAATGGCGAGTGCTGGCTAAAATACGTGAGTTTGCAACCATTGGCTTTGTATTATATCATCATAGCATATATATATTTAACTAGAAGAAATACTCTGCCTGCCTGCAATAAAGGTTTAATCTTGTTCCGCTTTCATTGTTGTCTGTAGTCAGAAACACCTAGACTGAACTTTAAAGACAAGTATCCAGAATCATATCGAGATGAACACGTGAATGCTCCAGTTGTTGTTCCATGGGTATCTGGTGTTGTCACCATGTGAGTTGCTTCTGTACCTGCAGTTTTTGTGAAGTTGGAGCTGTGTCATATTTGTCTGCAAAGGCAGTGGAATCTGGTTCAGTTCTTTCAGCAGTTAGCTTAATTATGTTGGGTGATACTCTGTGATTACTACAGAATTCTGTCTAACAATAATTAGCATAAACTAATATACATGTATATGAACACTTCATTCTAATGATGCAGTTGATTTATCGTATATTTCGTGCCAAAAGTATGTCTGATATCTGAACTTGGTTTCAACCATTTGTGATACAAAATGTAGTGTGTGTGTGTGTGTGTTTGTTGTCGTTGGATGGTCCTAAGAATGGATTTAGTCCGAGTAGTTGAACTGAAGAATCACTACGACTATAATATGGTTAAGATATAATACTTCTTCCAAAACTGAGTTGAACACTTGACTTTTTTGTCATTACATACTGTGTGAAGAATACAGTTTGCCATGAACAAAATTATTTTCTGCCATTTAGCAATATACCCGATTTTGCATTTCTTTGGCGAAGTCCTCGCTTTGGCTCAGTAGCTTGAAATATGAAATTAGAGTTGGATTTATTTGCTTATTCGTGCCCACAATATTACTATTGTTGTTTGGACTATTTTTGTATAGATTTTGGTGAGTAAAAGACCCTTAAAATATTCTTGTGTTAACTATGCATTGAAAGTCTGGTTCAAAATTAATTCACCAACAGTAAACAAAGGTTGAGTAGATGAACTGAAATAGATTTAGTTGGATAGATTCAGTTTCGATCACAGTTTATATTTGTTCCTTGCACCATTCACCTTGAACTTGAATAATCAGTCATTAATTTGTTTACTTAAATTGAGAGATAATTAGCTCACATTAAGCTGAAGCTGCTAGTTTTTCAGATAAGAATACTTACGGTATCAACCCATTGAGGTGGTAGTGGGTGCAACCGTGCGGCTGGGCCCCATTCCCATTTAGTTATTTATTTTTAATCAATTAATCTAATTAATTTTCAATTAAATCTAATTAATGAATTTTAATTAAGATTAATTACTTTTGATTGGAATTTATTAAATTTTTAATTGAGAATTAAAAAGTCTAATTTGATTTAATTTAGTAACGTATCTTCGGATGTACATAATTTTTGTCAAAACGAGATTTCATACTTACGTATAAGTTATTATAAACATTCCTCACATGAAAAAAATCATATTTAATATGCCCTGAGGATGTCCTCCAAGAAGACCACATCACTTGTTATAAATATTCCACACATCGAGCAAACAAACTCATTACTCTCTACAATGCAAATAAAAATAATATGTTGCGAAAAATGGAAGTGGAACTCTTTCTTCATACAGTCACTGGCGCATTTAGCAATAGCAGCTGTTCCTGATCGCCGGAACAGCAAGACAGATCAGCCACTGCACATGCACTCAGCATATTCCAGCTCTCAAATCCTAATTCTCTAAATTGTTGGAAAAAGTGTACGAACAGTACAATACTTGTCGGGCGTATTACAACTTGAAAAGAAATGTAGAAGGAGAAGATCAAACTAACAATGAACTTAAAACAAGAAATAACAGAAGAAACTGTAAAACCGTATTCTAAATGCCGAGTCGAGGAGGCCTCTTTCCGCAAGACGAGATACGCCCCGGTAGTGCTCTCGGTTCTGGCGTATCGTCTCCAAAGGTAAAACGGCAGCGTCTCGTGGGTGGCAGCACCGCAAACCAACGAGCTCCGTGAACCTGACGGAGGCGGGGCGAGCTTGACACTAGCTATGTATGCAGGGGTGCTTGAGAGAATGCGAGAATGCTTTTGCAGAGGGTGACTAATCTTTGGGAGACATGTCCTATTTATAGGCGTCGTCCCCTCATGGGAGCATCTTTGAGTCAACACCGCATTGATGTCGGGCGTTACGGAGTTATGTCCCCCATTGAGTGCAGAGGGGTTACGCGACGGTTTCGGGAGACAACGTGCCCACGTTTCCCGCAGAGTCATCATGTCGGAACGTTACCGACAATTACGACGAATCTGGACAACGCGTGCGTCCAAGCTCATTGGACGTATCCGGACGTCTCTTCAAGTGCACCCAATGGATTGGGCTACACGAGTTGGGCCTCGGACCAACTCCATCGCACAGCAGGCCCAACGGATTGGGCTACACGAGTTGGGCCTCGGACCAACTCCATCTTTGGACTCGATCAAACATTGATCCAAAATATAGGGGCAATGAGCCACGGAACCAGGCCCACGAACAAGCCCAAAGAACAGCTCAAAGACCACCCAAAGACCAATTGCCAAGATCCAAGATCCACGATCCACGGACCACGAAATGCGAACCGAAGTCGGTCGGGCGCCGCACCGAGCCCGGCGGGCGGCGGCGGCGGCGGCGGCGTGGGCTTTCCACCCGTCACTTGTGCACATAATTATACTAAGTGTTCAATGAACCACTTATATAGACAATTAATGAAGGTACATTAATCAATGGGATAAGGATTAATTAATTCATGCTTATCCCCTTAATCACATAACTCCATGTTTAAGTGATCAACTTTGATCCATTATTTCTCACTCACCGGAAATCGGTTTGAGAATTTGAATACACCACGATCATCTACTCGGAACGTAGATCGATCCTATGCCTTTAATTTCACAAAATTAAACGTTACGTTACTCAAAATCTTGATCAAAATAGCTTCCAGCAACTCGACCACATACATAAAATATATATATATAAGCCCGATTTCCAACAATCCCCACATGAGTGAAAATAGCAATATGCATGTATGCGCATACGCCGATCCTCAAGAGATGTTAAAATATTTGGACGAGATGGTTTATGGCTTGAACCTTCCATAGTTAGTACCATCGAGTACACATGCGGATTAGTGGACACGATGCTCGAACTATTCCCCACAACGTGCCCGAGACAATGGTATTAACACTTTAACACATCAACCTCATCCGTTCTCACGTTTGATTCCATTTTGACCATGGACATCCACTTTGGATTCATAAGTGTTTTGTTTGAAGCGGCCCCACTTCACACTTACATAGGTGATTCTTTACCGAGTATCTTGCCATACTCAACCTCCTCGAGGTATCTTAGGAATCATTAAGAGTCAACGACTCAACCTCACCACTAGGTAAGTTTTTCAACACTCGTTTGCTTTCTAGGGAACAAACTAACTTGAATGTTTACACACGAACTCCTATAGCTTAGATCTCCCATTGAACCAAGTTCTTGGGATCTCCAGTCATCATGGTTGGATTACCACTATGATTGTTCTTAAGATGTGGATTTTAATCCCATTCCTCTAGCAACTTGATCATTTGATCCGGTTCAACCCTTTGGTTAATCGGATCGCAGATTATCTATTAACTCGACATAGTCAATTGATATAACCCCACTGAGATCAAATGCCTCACGGTATTATGTCGCCGACGATATGTCGAGACTTAACATTATACAAACCACTTTTCGCCCTTCCAATAGCCGCTGGCTATCGCGGTGAATCATCACCGGTGGCACGGTTTAGACCAACATGGAATATCTTCCAAAAATTACGGAGCCACTGGCTTCCTCACCGACTTTATCCAAAGCTATGAATCTCGATTCCATGGTGGATCGGGTTATACGCGTCTGCTTCGTGGATCTCCAAGAAACAGACCTCCCGAATCGTAAACACGTACCCACTTGTAGAAAGTGAATCTTCCGTGTCGATATCCATTGGCATCACAGCATGCCTTCAAGCACGGGGATATCTCGTGAAATGCAGCCCATGATTTTGAGTATACTTCAGTACCTCAAAACTCTCACTAGAACCTTCCAATGCTCCTTGCTTGGATTGCTCGTGTCGACTCAATTTATTCACGGCAAGTTATGTCGGTCGGGTGCAATTTGTAAAATACATCAAACACCGATGACCTTAGATAGTCTTCTTGCCCAACAGTTCACCCTCGTTCTTACTCAAGTGAACATTGAGCTCAATGGGTCTTAGCGAACAAACTATCAAACGCATTGAATTTCTTAAGCACTTTCTCGGCGTAGTGAGATTGTGTCAAGACAATTCCGTCGATCTTCTTAGAATCTTGATTCCAAGAATCACATCACCTAAACCCATGTCCTTCATGTCAAAATTTATATTTAACATGCGTTTTATGTCATTAATGACTTGAGTATTACTACCCATGATCAACATGTCATCTATATACGAGACACACTATAACATAACCATTGTCGTTGTTCTTAACGTAGACACATTTGTCACACTCGTTGATCTTGAAACCATTTGCCAACATTACATTGTCAAATTTCAAGTGCCATTGCAACGGCGCTTGTTTCAAACCATATAGAGACTTCACGAGTTTGCATACCGCCTCTCGACTGTGTTCAACAAACCATTCAAGTTGCTCTATATATACCTCATCCTCGAGGTCACCATTCAAAACGCAGTCTTAACGTCCATTTGATGAATCTCAAGATTGTGCAAAGCAAAGAATTGCGAAGCACCCTAATAGACGTAATCCTCGCCACGTGAATAGGTATCAAGAAATCATACCCTCTCTTTGTTTAAACCCTTTGACAACCAAACGGGCCTTATACTTTTCAATTGATCCATCTCGCCTTGTATTTTCTTTTAAGGATCCATTTGCATCCTAAGGGCTTACAACCTTCCGCAAATCAACCAAAGACCAAGTGTTGTTTTGCGAGATAGAATCAATCTCACTTTGAGCGACCTCGCGCGAGCATCCCGTCTGCCGAGCATAGTTACTTTGATCGACGCTGGTTCTTCGTCAACATGAACGCAATATAGTCGGGACCAAAATCCTTTGGCATTCGACTTCATCGCCTCGCTCTCGGTTCCGACCCTCGGATCGACCTCAATCGCTATGCGATATCGGTTCTTCCTCCGAGGTTTAGAACTCAAGCTTCACCATCGACTCTATTGCTAGAATCGGCTTCACTTTTATCCTTGTCTTTCTTGGGATAAACACTTTCAAAGAATATAGCATTCCTTGATTCAATCGCGTCCCCATAGTCATATCCTGCACCTCGACTGTGGATCGAAAACGATAAGCGCCTGCTGTTGGTGCATACCCAATAAAGATACAATCGACCGTTTTATGTCCAATTGTAACTTGTTTAGGAAGAGGCACCTCAACCTTCGCCAAACACCCCACACTTTGAGATATTTGTGACGATGGCTTTCTTCCTTTCCACAACTCGTGAAGTGACATCCTTACTCTTTAGTGGAATCTTGTTCAATATGTAGTTAGTCAAAAGCGACTTCCCCCACAAGTTCTGGGCAACCTCGAACTAATCAACAAAGCATTCATCATCTCCTTAAGTGTTCGATTTTTACGTTCAAGAACGCCATTAGACCGAGGTGAACAAGAGCGTGGTTTGATGTATTATACCACTTTCGTTGCATAATGCCTCAAATGGAGCTACATATTCTCCCCCTATCACTTCAACAGTCTTAATTCGATAGCTTAGTTGATTCTCGGCTTCGTTCTTGAAGTTTTAAAAGCTTCATAGCACCGTCTTTACTTCTTAGAAGGTAAAGATAACAATATCTTGTATACCATCAATAAACGTGATGAAGTACTTTTACCACCTCTAGTTTGTACAAACTTTAAATCACACACATCGGTGTGAATAAGTTCTAGAGGCTTAGTGTCTGCTTCTCACCGAATGAAACGGTAACTTAGCCATTTTGCTTCCACACAAACCTCACATTTCGTTTGTGTATTCACTTCATTTAACTTTAGTAAATCTAAATTTACTAATCTTTTATTGCATTTAGATTAACATGTCCTAATCTACAATGCCATAAATCAGAGCACTCGGTCAAGTAAGATGAAGTAGATACATTTTCATTCATCATAATTTTGGGTACACGGCGCACAACCATTACATTTAGTTTGAAAAGACCTCCGGTGAGATAACCCTTACCAAGGAACTTTCCAAACTTAATCAAGACAAACTTGTCCGACTTAAAAACTAGTCTAAAATCCTTATTAACTAGAATAGAGCCTGACACTAAGTTCTTACGAATGTCTGGGACATGCAGTACATCCTTCAACGTGATCTCAATGCCGGACGACATCTTGAGCACCACATCACCAACTCCGGCAACTTCGCATGAAGCTTGGTTCCCATATTGTGCTTCCTCCCTCAACAGCCTTGTGGTGGAGAAACACATCTTTTCGACGCAGACGCGTGCGCGATTACGCCAAAGGTCGATGAACCATCCACCTGATTCTCGGCGTGGTTGACTTCTTCGGTCACCACAGCAGCCAAGTCATCCTTGTCCCATTTGTCAAGTCCTTCTCGACAACGTTGGTAACTTGCTTAGCCTTCTTCTTCTTAGGGTGACGGCGGTCCACACTCGTGTAGCCATGTTTCGCCACAATTGTAACGATCCCGTCAAACTTACGGGCAACCACATTCCCTTTGCCTTTGTCTTTGACATTGGGACGAGCACGTTTGTTGGAGGACCGCCTCCAAACAGTCGGGGCTCTAAGCATCGATCAAGCCTTCGCTTTTAAATCTTGCTTCTTCGTCGACTCAATGCGCGGTTTGACGATCAAGTCTTCGCGTCATATCCTTTCGCTTGTGCTTAAGGTAGACCTCAAGTCTCTCCACCGGGTAGCTTCTCAATCATCAGTAGCGATGACAAAGCCGTCCGAAGCAATGTGCCCTTCTTGAACCTCGTGTACAATGAGTTGAAACTCTTGACTTGGTCCATGATCGGTCGAGAATCGACCATCTTGTAGTCCAAATATTTGGCTACAATAAACTTCTTTACTTGCATCATCACTACGGTATTTCTTTTCTAGCGCATCCCACATACATTTGGATGTCGTTACAACAACATAAACACTATACAAGCTATCTTCTAAACTACCAAGTATAAAGTTTTACAAAGATAGTCGCCGCGCCATTGTTATATGCTTGCCGGACGTGAAAGTCCGTCTACCGCCCCGAACGGCGGGCTCATCTTCCATCAAGAAGTTGGCGGCCCAACGTCGTGAGGTAAACAACATCTTTGCTGCCATCTCTTGAAGTCGGATCCTCCAAACTTTGGCGGCTTCTCGTGGCGGCATCATCCTCGCGGTATGAACAGCGCCGAGATCGATCCAAAATCGGATCCACCAAGACCACTCAAGTGTCTCAAACATGGAACTCGAATGAGAACCACCATGTTAGATCCCATGGATCCAACAATGACCCACCGAAAATACGGTCGTCGAACCACCGAACAACTAAAAGTGGAACCAATTGTTGAACCACTAAAAGTGGAACCAACAATGACCAAAGGGTCCAATGGTTGACCGAAGGCATCAAACCAAACATGGTCGTAGCCATTGTGCGAATTGGCGGCGGCGGCAGAGGCGGCGGCGGAGGAGCGGCGGCGGCGGCGGCAAGGCAAGCAGTGGTGGCGAGGCGAACAATGACATCTCCAAGTAAAGGTATTTAATTTCGAAAATTTTAAGTCAATTTTAATGTCTGAACTCCTTGGCAAGTGCTATCTCGTCTTGCGATTGTTGGAAAAAGTGTACGAACAGTACAATACTTGTCGGGCGTATTACAATTTGAAAAGAAATGTAGAAGGAGAAGATCAAACTAACAATGAGCTTAAAACAAGAAATAATAAGAAAAACCGTAAAGCGTATTCTAAATACCGAGTCGAGGAGGCCTCTTTCCAAGACGCAGATACGCCCGGTAGTGCCCTCGGTTACGGCGTATCGTCTCCAAAGGTAAAACGGCAGCGTCTCGTGGGTGGCGACAGACGAAAACCAACGAGCTCCGCGAATCGGGCGGAGGCGGGACAGAGCTGGACACTAGCTATGTATGCAGTGAGTGCTTGAGAGAATGCGAGAATGCTTTGCGAGGGTGACTAATGCCGTGAGAGCATGTTCTATTTATAGGCGTCGTCCCTCATGGGAAAGCATCTTGAGTCAACACCCGCATTGATGTCGGTGTTACGGAGTTATGTCCCCATTGAGTGCGAGAGGGGTTACGCGGCGGTTTCGGAGACAACGTGCCCACGCTTCCCGCAGAGTCATCATGTCGGAACGTTAAGCGATTCTGACGACGAACGGACAACGCGTGCGTCCAAGCTCATTGGACGATCCGGACGTCTCTTGCGCACCCAATGGATTGGGCTACGAGTTGGGCCTCGGACCAACTCCATCGCACAAGCAGCCCAACGGATTAGGCTACACGAGTTGGGCCTCGGATCAACTCCATCTTTGGGCTCGATCAAACATTAATCCAAAATATAGGCGAATGGGCCACGGAACCGAGCCCACGAAGCAAGCCCCACGAACAGCCCAAAGAACAGCCCAAAGACCACCCAAAGACCAATTGCCAAGATCCAAGATCCACGGAATCGGAATCAAGCCGGCCGGCGCGGCGCCAGCGCCGAAAGCACCGCCCGGCGGCGTCTTGGCGCTTGGCATACGGGCTTTCCACCCATCACTTGTGCACATAATTATACTAAGTGTTCAATGAACCGCTTATATAGACAATTAATGAAGGTACATTAATCAATGTGGGATAAGGATTAATTAATTCATGCTTATCCCCTTAATCACATAACTCCATGTTTAAGTGACAACTTTGATCCATTATTTCTCACTCATCGAAAATCGGATTTTAGAATTTGAATACACCACGATCATCTACTCGGAACGTAGATCGATCCTATGCCTTTTAATTTCACAAAATTAAACGTTACGTCACTCAAAATCTTGGTCAAAGTAGCTTCCTGCCAACTTAACCACATACATAAAATATATATATATATATATAAGCGCTGATTAGCGCTGATTTCCAACATAAATATCTTTTTTCTCCAAAAATTAAAAATTAAATTAAATTAGGGATTGGGCTCTAATGGACTACACTTCGCTAAGTTTTTCTCTCTTTTTCTTTAGGTAAAAGAGAGTAAAGTAATTTGTATTTTAAAAAGAAAGTGCAGTGAGCACTCTCTCTGGGCCACATACCGAATTCTGCAACTTTGAGTGGAATGGAAGACGTATTGGATTAAGAAATAAAAAATAGAAACAAGAAGAAAACGTAAAAGCATTAATTTTATTATTGGTATCATGTATAACTTGGATTTGGTATTAACTAGTAAACATAGAGCTATGTATATATTAGACGGTGACGTAAATTCCGGTTTCATGGAAATAATTGGTCATGGTTTAGATGTCACATCAGTAGCTGAAGAAGGTGCAAATATAACCAATAGAATATTTGTTGTTAACGCAACCAAAACAAAAGAATACTCCTCCGTCCATCAAAAATCGTCGTTTTTGTGACGGAGTTTAAGAAAATCAGAATGAGTATAAAGAAATGTGTATAAAAGCGTGTCGTCGGATAATAAATGAATATATTAATGGATTGTGAGTATAAAAAGTGCCATGAGTGTTTTTTGTAAATAAGTGGATAAGTTAAGCGAAAAATGAAAGTTGGTGTTTAAAAAGGAAAGTCGTATTTTTATGGACGAACCGAAAAGGAATTAAATGCACGTTTTTGGTGGACGGAGGGAGTATAAAAATGGTCCACTTAATTATTGAATACCGACCGTGGCATCGCATAATGGAGAGCAAACCAAGGCCATATATTTTTATTTTACTAATTTCAAATTTCAGACACAGAAAAGCATATCCTGTTACAGTCAGAGAAAGGATCAACAAATATTAAGGTGGGAGATGAAGATATAAGAATATTTATATAAATTTAGACTAACATCACATTACATTGGGAGATGATTTTTTTAGTTTTAATCCTTATATATCATTTTGAGAAAAGGAAACAAGAAGCGAGGTGGAAGCACAATACAGAATCATCTCTTTCTAAAGGGAAGGTTGGTTTCCACAACTCCAATTTACTCTCAGAGTTTCTTTGAAATTTATATTGTACATATGGTTGCTAGCTCTTTTCAGCCTTGAGGGTTAGATATGCTGTTTTGTTTTCTTGTTTTAAATTTTGAATTATATGGAAATTGTAGGGTGTTTTTTCATTTTCACTTGTGGGTCTAGAGTTGGGTTAAAATTTCATGTGATTCTTGTATAAAGAATTCAGCTTCTTAAAGGGTATTTGGTTCCTAGAGTTATTTGATTGAAGGGGAGACAGTATTTGGCTTCTGATTTTGATATGTATGAAGGGGAGACATACTTGGGCTGTTTCTGATTGTTGGGTTGCTTATTTATTTATCTATCTATCTATTTCTTCAATAAGGAAACATATATTAAAATTTGAAACTCTCTGTACAATGTCTCTTTTATTTGAAGTACTTGGTGAAGTGAGTGGCTGTAGACTTCAAGTTTGCTGGGGAAAATGGTGTTTCTCATTGTCACCGTTCTGAGATACATGGTTTCTTGTTTGGACATTTAGAGCCCTTTTGCCTTATTAAATTAGGGAGCATTTACTTTATATGATAAGATAGATAGATAAAATATATATATGATCGAATATTTGAAGGATTAGAGGATCAAAGAAGTTCAAAATCAATTCATCGTAGTAAATGGTAGTCAGCCTATTACTTTTATCCGATCTATTCTATCACTCAATGTAAACACTCCCTTGAAATCTTATTTCTGTTGGTCTTTCGCATTGCTGGCCGATTTTTGTTATGGCCCCGGAGTATTATTTTTAGAGATTTATTTTAGTGATATGTACTTTTATTGATGAATGAATTCTTAGTCTTTTGGCAGATATTAGTGGTTTTTGTCGATCATAATCAATTCTTGCATCATGATTTAAGATTCGCATAAATGGTATAAATTGTTTGTTCTTGTACTCATTTGAATAGCAGACCTTTGATTCCTTTAAGATGAGCATTTTCGTTTTCGAGCTTAAAGTTTGTTATCAATTGATCTGAGCATGATCTCTATAAAATATACTAATTAATGAGCAGCATGGGATTTTTGCAGGATTGACAAAATGATGAATGAAATGCTGACAATCAGCTCTAAGAATAATAGGCTCATGGTTTCTTTCTTGACATAGTGTATAAAGATGAGTAGTTCTAGTGGAGAAAGGCCTAAATGTAGTGTGTTTGAAGATGTGAAGAATATATCTGCAGCTCCGGAGGCACTTATGGCTGATATCAACACTGCTATCAGCACCCTTGAGTATGCTCACGCTGCTGCTACCTTCTTACGCTCGTCTCCTTCCTCTTCGAAACCAAACACGCTGATAAAAAATTGATGCTGAAATGGGTGATGAAGCTTCAATGCTGGATTGGAACCTATAGCTGCAGCTCAACTCGGTGAGCCGAGAACCTCTCATTAAGTGTTCATTATTTTCTAAACTGTTCAAGTTATTTTGGGTACTTTTATTGAGAAGAAATTAGTTTGCAACATTTTTTACGAAGATGGCGCTAAGCTATTTAGATCCTTGAATTTATATCCCAACTTGATTTTTGAATTTGGAGCTACTTCTCAAGAATTCTGACTTTCCAACAACACTAATAATTTTTGCAAGAATTTTGCATGGTGCATGAATTGAGGAAATGTGAGGAAGAACATCTATGGTTGGTTGATTGTTTTGGAAAATAGAAAGAAAACCAAATCTGCAAAAGGAGAAAAACACAGCGACTGGGGACAACTGTTATGGTATTCTTTCAATATGAAATGGAGCTTAAAGAAACCTTCAACATTTATAACCACACTGAATGCAAAACATAAGCTGCGAATTCTTGAATCAATCCAACAATAAAGCCCATTGAAATGCATACAAACTGAAACATAAAAGATGGATAAATATGAAAGGATGCAATTTTGTTTAAGGTTGAACAAGCAATTGACGCTCAGCTTCTGGTGAGTCATGCTTCCTGAGATGGAAGAGAAGTCTTGAAAATTTCAGCATGGCACTCTGCTGTCATCTTGATTTTGCACACGTTTAGAGCATTCTTCAAGCCCTTTTAGTCCTTCCAATGCGGCTGCGACTTCCTTCATCGTTAGCCACGGGGATGCAGGCATCTTACTAGCTAGTTGAGCTACAGCCGTAATCTCTTCTCTTGAATCAAGAATCTCAAACAATTGATTCTCTTCCATTGGCTGAAGAAAACGCATAGCTAAATTCCTCCCCAATTCGGCTCTCATTGTGGATAGTGCCTTCTCAGTTAGAAGCTCAACTATAACAACACCAAAACTGTAGACATCGCTCTTATCTGGATCAAAGCAACTGAAGGTGCCTAGAACTCGGGTGGTCAAGTGAGTTTGATCTTGCAGTAGCCGTCTTATTAGCCAGCAACCAGATTGAATTCTTGCAGCCTAACATGGCCAATGTGTTGTAGCCAGCAACCAGATTGAATTCTTGCAACCTAAGACCGAAATATTAAGTGCTTCGCAGCTCAAGAACGGTGTTGTGGAATTCCTGCAGATAATAGTGGAGGAGGAATCTGCACTGCAATTGGAACCAATCCCAAAAGGATGGGGAATGTTGAAGCAAGAGTTTGGTAAGTTTCAGTTTGACTGATAAACATTAAACACCAAACACTTGCTCTCAACACATAATCACAAGAAGCATTCAACACCTCAAAGTCTAAATAACAACAAATACACTATGAACTCTTGAAACAAGCAATCTAAGTGCAAGACTGCTGCAAAAGAGAAAAGGATGTTATAGAAACTTATAAGGGGGTGTTTGGCTAAGCTTATTTTAGAGAGCTTATAAGCTCCAAGAGCTTATAAGATGTTTCAAGAGCTTATAAGAGGTAATGTCTCAAGTGCTTATAAGTTGTTAAAGTGTTTGGATAATAGATCTTATAAGCTAGATAAAGAATCGTGAGTTAGAGAGAGAAAATCATAATTAGATAAATAAAATTGACGAGAGGTGAAATTGATAGTGTATATGTAGGAAATAACGAACTATAGTAAGGTTATTTTGGTAAATTTATGGTTGCTTATAAGTTTATGAAAAAATAAGTTAAGGTTGACCAACTTATTTTTAGGGGCTTATGTTCGTTGGAACTTATTTTACAACATATATGTTCGCTTGGGAGATTATTTTGCCAAACACTTTGCAACAGCTTATAAGCTCCTAAACAGCTTATAAGCTCAGCCAAACACCCTTTAAGTAGATGAGGAACACAAGTAGTCTTTCATCTTTCATATTTCTTAGTACAATGTAAGCTCACGATATTAGTCTCAATAATAATGAAGTAACAATTATGAATTTAGTTGTGCAAGGACTAGGCATAAGGGTCAATTAATTTCATCAACATGTAAATTTTGTTATTCATTTTCACGATAGAAAAGCATATAATGTTGCCGTTATATAACTGCGTAGCATTTGGTGGGATTAGTTTTCAAGTTCTAAGTTACAAAAACATCAATATGCCACTAAACCACTTTTGAGGTGATTCTGCAAGCATGTATTAGATTTTATTTTACATTCAAAGAAAAAACTTGCATTGCTATTAACCAACTAATCTTTAAACTTGTATTTTTCGTCTCTTTAATTTTTGTTATAAAATATTTGACAAACGTACAGACATTACAAGTTTGGGTTTAGTTCCCTTTAACAGTACCGGTAATAAAAAGGGTTATTGGCGTATAAATACACAAATTTTGGATCAATTTTGGTTTTTCATACGAACTTTAAAAATTGTCACAAAATACACAAACTTAATGACTTTAGTGTTCTTATCACGATTTCAAATTCAGGCCAAATTAGATCCAACTTGGCATCTCGAAAATTTACTATAGACTAAACGGTTAGTAATATTAATGATATCGTAGAGAGAGGACATAAAACATCATCGTTCCATCAAAATAAATAAGATTTTTTTATTTCTATGATTCATCGCGTCAACCCTCATTACAAAAATCAAGTTTTTTCGTTTGTTTCATCGTCTTGTTCTAGTTGGGATCAAAAAAATTGATATCCTCTCTCTACGATGTCGTTTATATCACTGACCGTTTTATCTATGGTAAATTTTTGAGATGTCAAGTCAGATTTAATTTGGCTTAAATTTGAAATCGTGGTAAAATCACTAAAGTAATTAAATTTGTGTATTTTGTGATATTTTTAAAATTCGTGGAAAAATAAAAAATTGAACCTAAAGTTAATGTATTTATGTGCAAATAAACCTAATAAAAAAGATTTAGCATCTTTTTCACAAGAAAATGACTAAGCTAGCTAGCTCGTACCAGTCTATAAAGATTGCATTCGCCTCTGTTCATCTTTTGAATTTTTATATTTAATTTAAAATCTTTTGTGTTAATAATTTCATTTGAAGTTTGTAGTTTTTTGCAAATTGATGGGATATGGCCCAACCGCTTAGGCCTATTGGCAGACCCAAACGAGCTGGGCCTGACCTAAAACGCCCCACGCGGTTAGGCCTAAAAGCCCAGCCTCTAAACCCTAATCAATACCCTAATTAAGACGAAGTCAAAGGCAGATATCGTGGTTAGTTATGGCGGAGATCGTGGTCAGTTATGGAAGGATCGTGATCCCACCAATCAAGGGATCCAGTACGAGATCCACAATCATGTATAAATAGAGGTTAGGTCGACGGTAAAGGGTTAGCAACTTATCAATACTAGAGCCTTTTAGATACACTCATTGTAATCCGTTTATAGTGAAAGTATTGAGGATCATCACCTCCGTGGACGTAGATCTCATTCTTGATCGAACCACGTAAAAACTCTTGTGTTCTTTACTGCTTTTCTTAAATCTCGTCTATTTACATATACTAGATTTATCATTGGCGCCGTTTGTGGGAAACAAGAATAAAAAGCTTCGTTTTTTCTACAATTTAATGGTAAGAACACGTGCAAACGCTAGCACCGTCGGCGGTGCTGGCAACAACCGCGCAGATGACGATTAGGTAGTCACGCAGCGCCGCGGGAAGGGGATCGCGGACGCCACCAGCGGCAACTGTTGGGAAAACTAAGTTTAGCCATCTCCCGAGGATCTATCTTGGATGTTTAATTCACCATACATTGATTATATACCTAGCATGCACCTATATAATTAATTGCAACACGTTGGGGTTTTCTCGTGTTTACCTTTGAATCTGCCGAGGCGGAATGGATCGAGACTCGTGCTTTGACATTCGGATCAGATCCGGTTGCCCCCAATCTCCAACGCCGAGTTAGGACGATCTATGGAGAATGCTTGGAAAATCACCCTCAAGCTCTCAAGAATTTTCGAAAATCTCTCAAAGGATGAACCTCAAATTCTCGAAAATAATGATGATGATTATTAATCATTGACCTAGATTTAATCTCTTACCTCATATTTATAATGCATTACCATAATCCTATATATAATCCCATATTGAAATTACCATAATCCTATATGGAAATTACCATAATCCCATTTGGAAATTACCATAATCCTTTATGGAAATTACCATAAACCTTTATGGAAAGGATTATTACCATAATCTTATATGGAAAGGATCTATGCATATCCCATAAATATAATAATATCCTTATAGAATAAAGAGAATCAAATCCTTGCCTTGTAGAGCATAGGGGCGCGATTTTGCCTAGCTTACGGGCCTGGATGGGCCAGCCCAGGGATCAAATGCAAGGAATAAAGATGGGCCTCAAATAAATTAATTATCTTATGTTCAGCCCAGAACATAAATTAATTTATAAACATTTATTCATGCCACTAGAGAATAAATGCTGACTTACCCATTTATTATCGAAGTTGAGTCGGGCTTGCACTTAGACATTACGAATCCCCGTATTTAAGATATCGAACGTCCATTAATTATTTATAGCATTCTGACTACTTAAAATAATTAATATCTTTAATTCCTTAAGTAGTACCACTCAACCTTATTATTGTACTTGAGCTAACTCAACTGCGGGGTTTAGTACAATAAACCTTTGAGCTCCTTAAGGGGCGCCATCATCCTAAACGGATACGGTGACTCGACATGTATAACTAGCATGACATACAAGCACCGCCACCACCCAAGATGCGAGAATATTGGGTTAGAACATATAACGCCACCCATAACAAGTCAAAGTGATGGTCAAGAATTCATACTCATCTAATACCTTATCGAGGTTTAGATCATCGTAAGTCACCGAGATCTTGGTTCTTCACGACGGTCGATAGAAAAACTCATCTCACCGTGATCCTTCATACGCCGTGACGCACTAGCATAGACAAGCAACCAAGTCAAGTCACTTCTTATCTATACATGACTATACCGACAACTCGTCCACAAGTTGTCTCACCAGGAAACTTTTATATCTCATTAAGCTTCGACCAATCATACGGACTTACGTGATCTTCTACACATCGTATGATCTAACTTATATATGAGATAAGGGACACGATATATGCAATCAAGTATTCATTTCGAGATAGGAGATTGTAATAGTGGTAACAGGAAACATTGTATACAAGCTCAACAAAACTACTTTCAGTATACAAATCCAATAGCAACACGCCTGAAGGTTACATAGAGAACATTCCTATACACCCTCAGGATCGCCGCCCTAACGAGGAAGAAAATGCCGACCTCAATACCAGTGAACAGGCGGTTCACCGGTCTTATGAGGTCCTCGGTCGAGCCGTGTCTGAGTTTCTCAACGCCAATCTCGGCCAATTCCAGAGTTTCCTCCACCAGAGGACAAACGGAGCGGGCACCTCTCGAGTGCCCGAACTGGTAATTACGGGCGCCCGAGGTCGTTCGCCCCACCGAAGTGACCAACGCTCACCTCGGCACAACAGCCGAGAACGCGTACATCGCCCTGCCGTCAGAAGTCAATCACCTCGCCGAGGTGGTCGCAACCATTCACCCCAGCACCGCCCGCGAAGTCGCTCACTACCTCGGCATGCCGCCCAGGGAGGTGAGCGGGACAGAAGAGAGGAGAGGCGAAGCCGAACTCCTCCTCGAAGAGACGACAGACGCCGTTACCGGTCTCCCACCCCTCCAGAGAGAGATGGCAACGATCTCCCGGGGTTCGACCGGTATGGGAGAATCATCTCTCCTTTCTCCAGAGAAATTCTGGATACACCCTTGCCCCAACGATACAGGGCACCCAACATCGCTGCTTACGATGATCTTGGGGATCCCTCCGACTTCTTCTTCGCCACACCACCAACATGGCGAACCAAGGAATGGAGGATTTTCATATGTAAAATCTTCCCGAGTGCTTGATCTCCAACGCCCGACGTTGGTTCACCTCGCCCACCGTAGCAAAGATACACCGCCGTGATCTCATGGATCGGTTTAAGTGGCGCTTACCGAAGATGCCACCTCGGCCTTTGTCCGACCGCTCACTATCCGCCAAGGCGGAACGAAGCGATGTCGAACTTCGCCTCGAGGTTCATCAAAGAGTCTCTCAAAATTGATGAGAGTAACGATCTCTATATCATCAATGCGTTCAAGAACGAGATCGGACTGACGATGAATAAAGAGATCACCCGGAAAAGCAAGACGGCTAGTCGCCTCGGACTCGGTCGACAACTACGTCGAGGAGGCGAGTCGATCGGAAGAAGAGAGAGATCTGGGATGAGCAGAGGGCTGAAAGAAAGAAGCCAGATGACCGAGGTCGAGGCGCTGATCGCCGAAGTGCCTTCGAGAGGATCAAGAAAGGCCCGATCGAGTCCAGGCTAGGACCTCGGCCAAACCCTGGCGGCAACACGCCTCATTTGCTTAAATCGAGGGAGGAGATATTCGAGCTCCACGCCGAGCTCTTCCCGAAGCACCCTCCTATGAAAGGAGGATCCAAGAAGAGGTCGACGAAGAAGTATTGTGACTATCACCAAGGGTTTGGTCACAATACCGAAGACTGCAGAAACTTGGGCTCGTAGATCGACGAGCTCGTCAAAGGAGGAGCACTTAAGAAATACCTCGGCCGACTGGGCGGGGACAAGCCTTGAGAGGAAAGAATGGAGATGGCAACAAGCTGCGGGCCGACCTCGACGATGACCCAACCTCAAGACGCAGCGAGGACGAAGGTCCCAATGCGATGGGCAGTCTACGCCATTACGGACTGCCCATAGGAACGACGAGGTCATCGTTGAAAAATGAAGCTCGGAGGTCGGTCCCGAGGAGCCGAAAAATAAGCGACTCGTGACGGTGAGAACATAGTGTTCTCCAAAGAGGACCCGTGCCCAAGATCATGCCCCACCAAGATGCCATCACCATACAAGCCGTGGTGGGCAACAAGAATGTCCACGGGTCTATATCGACATCGGTGCCTCCGTCGATCATCTTCGAGTTGCTGGATAAACTCGGGTCGGTGGGATTCAAATACATCCCGCCATCCCGCCTACGAGCTTCACTCGAGGCGGTTCAACCCGGGCGTCATTACCCTTCCTTACGGTATGGCGTGCTCGTGTCGGTCACCAAGGCCATTCAATTTTCCCGGTCCGAGCTCTTTCTCCGTACAACATCATTCGGGAAGAGACGGCTATACGCCACCAAAGCCGTCCGCTCGGTGTACCACCACCATCAAGATACCCACCCCTGGGAGTCTAAGCATCCAGGGTGACCAAATGGCGGCCAAAGAGTGCTTACGAGTCTCAACCCAAGATGTGGCCTTACCTCGGGCCTAGCAATTCTGTAACCTCGGTCGACACCTCGTGACGACTGACTGAGAACCTTTAACTATGCGATGACGACCCCTCCAAAGTCGTCAAGGTCGGCACCCAGGGTCCAATTGATATTCGACAGCATGTCAAACAGCTTCTAAGGGAATACAAGGACGTGTTCGCGTGGTCCCCACTCGACATGACCGGAGTGTCACCCGAGCTCATCACTCATCGCCTCAACATCGACCCGCTACCAAACCAGCCTCGGCGAAGAAGAAGTTTCACGGGCGCAGCCGGTCATAAGAGACGAGGTGACTCAACTCCGGAGGCCAAGATTCTATTCGAGGTCCCGGACCGGCCATAAAGGGCAAGCCCTAGCCGATTTTCGGTAGAGGTCGATTACGAGGTCAACCCATGAAAGAGGTCACTCCGACCCCACTCCCACAACGACCTCGACATACCCGAGGGCTGGCAAAATGTACGTGGATGGAGCTTAGTGCAAAACGGTAGCGGGCAGAATCTTGCTCCTTGGCCGACAAACAAGAAGTGACCTATTCACTTGGTTTACCTTCCGACCACAAACAACAAGGTGGAGTACTGAAGCACCGATCTCGGGACTCCGCCGCAAAGGAATTGAAAGTGGAAAAATCCGGATCTTTGGAGATTCCACGGTCGTAGTAAACCAGGTCCTGGGCAAATCTGAGGCGAAGGAGGATCGAATGAAGCGATACCTTGAGAAGGCAAATGATATGTTGACCTCATTCATGTATTCCGCAATTTATCGTATCCCACGAGGGGAGAACAGCCGGGCTGACATCCTCAGTAAGTTGGCTTCATCATCAACAAAACCTCCAGTGGAGAAAGTTCATTCGAAGCATTGCGAGTCCCACGCGTCGGTATCTTCACCGAGGCGGAGCCAAACCGATGTCTCCTATAAAGGCTTATCTGGAAGAAGGAGCACTACCTCAGGATCGGCTCGAAGCCAAAAAGATGATGATCAAATCCCAAAAGTACCTCATACATGATGGTACTCTCTATAGGAAATCCTATCTTCAACCTCTCCTGAGATGCCTTGGGCGAGAAGAAGCAGACTACGTGTTAAACGAAATTCACATGGGATCTTGTGGAAGCCACATTGGATCACGAGCTCTCTCAAAGAAGACACTAAGGTCAGGGTATTACTGGCCCACCCTCATCCAAGATTCAGCTGAGCTCGTCAAAAAGTGTCTGAAGTGCCAACTTCACTCCACAGTCAAGAAGCTACCCCAGACCGATCTCAGTAGCCTACAGAGTCCATGGCCTTTCATGCAGTGGGGGATCGACATCGTTGGTCCATTTGACCGAGCACCAGGTCGACTTCGATACTTAGTCGTAGCTGTAGACTACTTCACAAAATGGGTCGAAGCGGAGTCACTTTCGAGCCTCACAAGCAGAAGGATTCAGACCTTCGTGTGGAAAAACATAGTTTGCCGCTTCGGCATACCGCATGTTTTGATCTCGAACAACGGCACCCAGTTCGTTGACAAAAACTTCAAGGAATGGTGTGAAGAGCTCCAGATCAGGCAACATTTCACCTCGATCGCACACCCGCAGGCGAATGGTCAGACCGAGGTGACGAACCGCACGATCGTATAAGGATTGAAAAGAGGTTAGACCGAGCTAAAGGAGGCGGGTTGAAAATCTTCCTCAAGTCCTCTCGTCCTCACAGACAACACCTCGGACTTCGCACGGACAAACCCCCTTCAGCTTGGTCTACGGGACCGAGGTCATCATACCACCGAGATCGGCGCACGAGCCCGCGCACTCTTCACTTCGACTAGAGCGGCAACGAGGAGGACCTACGAGTCAACCTTGATACTCTCGAGGAGAAACGCGAGCTCTCCTTCATCAACAAAGCCAAGTACAAGTGCCAGGTCGCACGGTACTAAAACAAGAGGGTAAAAGCCTCCGCACTCCAAGTAGGCGACCTCGTCCTACGAAATAATGAAGCCAGTAGAGCCGAGCATCTTAACAAGCCAGATCCGACATGGGAAGGTCCATACCGCTTTCACGAGGACCTCGGCAAAGGGGCCTATAAGCTTGCTCACCTAACCGGTGCACTTATTCCCCGAACCTGGCATATCACTCATTTGAGGAGGTATTTTACATCGCTTTGATTTTAGATCGGCATCGTGTTAGCCCTCTTATTTCTTTGCCGAAGTGCGATGTTGTTTACTTATTCAATAAAACATTCGTTTTTCTAATGAGTATTTCACTTCGTCTCGTCTTATATCTATGTGAACATCCATTCGGATACACCACATTTAACCTTCAAAAGGGGACGCCTTTGTGAAGATGGCACATACAGACAACTCATGAACTTGAACGTCTAAGTGCAAAGCATACAGATCACTCATGAAATTGAACGTCTACATGCAAGGCATACAGATAACTCATTAAATTGAAAATCTACATGCAAACGATGTCCAGATCGGATCTCGTCAAATTATACCCCTTTATTTGGGAAGATATACACTTCGGTAAATAGTATGAATACATTTACGGCTAAAACCAAGTCCTAAGCTATATTTGTACCTCTATGGGAAAATATACACTTCGATACAATGCCTAAATACATTCACTACTATACACCAAGTCCTAAGCTATATACAACTCACTCCGGCTTCGGAGTTTCACCTCGCCAAGTCTTGCTGAAGCTACACCAGTTCGAGACAAAATCCTCGGGTCGGCGATGAACACCCGGGATGAACTCGGTGCCTTCTACCCAATCGACGAGGTCGGCACCACCGCGGCCAACTCCAGCCGCACTTTGAACCGACGCAGATGGGTCTCGACACGAAGGAGCACTCACAAACCCCGACCGCAGGGGCACTCCCGGAACCGAGGTCGAACTGCGGCCCCTTGAGCTTGTTGCCTGGCCAGGGTTACGACCCCACCCCCGACCTATCGCTCTCCCTTGGCGACCTGAGGTCCTCGGGCGCCTTACACCTACCGACGACCGACCCCTGGTTGCTCCCATCGTGGCCGGGCCTAGCAACCGGAGCACTTCGGCATGGTCACTATAGCCACCTCCCACCTCGGGCTTTTCAACGGTTGGACCGGCTGCGGACTCACTGCGGGGCTGGGGCATGCGTCGCTTACGCACGAGCTCGTACATCTGGGCGTACTTCACAATGGATTCGAGGCAATCTTTAAATTTTTTGCTATTGGGCCCCTCCTCGTCCCTTAGCACCATGCCTTCGGCGAGCAAGCTCTGCACTCGATCATTGATCGCTCCCTTTTTCACACGTAAAAGGTATATATAGAAGGTAAGCAGAGTATCGTATCCACAGGGATTATAATACGAAAACACAGAAGCTAGCTCAACGATAATTCATCATTATTCAAGCACAGAAATTTGGTGAGAGGTTTAAGGGCTTCAGAATTTAATCCAAAGCAAAGGTAACCACGCAGAAAATAAAATAAAGCAATAAAATCACGGATGATAAAACAGATAAGAAAGACTAACCCTAGGGATGCATAAATCCTACCCACAATGTATGTTTATCCTGTTTCATATTAGCCAATTTTAATCCAGACAAGATGGAAGATCACATATATAACCGACAACTTCTGTTATGACAATTGCGGCTGTAGATTACTAGTTTTCCTATTATCATTACGCCTCTAGGTGAAAACAAGCAACTCCAAACAGATCACAAAGAATATGCTTCCTACGAATATCCTATCTCATTACGACTCGAGGCTTATTCGTATCATGCATTCAAGATCGATTGACAATTAATACGATTCGTAATTAATCGGCAACTAGATATGCATCAAGATTGATCGAAATTAACACATATAAATAAGCACCAAGAATCATGAATCAATGCCCGAAGGTAAATAGCGATAACAGAATCACAACATATAGGATCGAATCATGCAAACCCTGTGGATTAGAACGGAAAATTACCTAGACATAATTAACGGAATAAAATACGATAAAACATAAAAGCAGAAATTAAATGAATAAAACCCGGATAATAGCGTTGGATGAACAATGGTTGATCTTGAATCCAATCCCAAGCGAAAAACGAAAAACAATGGAAAACGATCGGACAAAACGTTCCGATCGATAACAAAGCGATAAACTAAACTAGAACAATGCAAAAATTAAATATAGAACAAAACTAAATCGAAACTAAAGCTAAAGAATGGAAAAGCGAGGAAAACAATTGCAAACGTAAACCGGTTACGGGCGTAATAGGGTCCGTTGGAGGCGAGGGGGGCGAGCCCTATATATAGAATTAGGGTGAAAACCCTAATTTTGCTGTCTGCCGCCGCGCCTCGCGACCGCGAGCTCGGTCGTGAGGCTCTGTCTCGCGCAAAGGGCATTCTGGGAGGCGCGCGCGCGCTCGGCTCGGTCGCTCTGCTCGCTGCGACTTCACTGTTCGCTCCGTTCTCTCGCGTCCGAACTCCGAATTGCGATCCGTTTGCGCCTATGGACTCCTATCGAGATGCTCTTTAACATTGTAAACTTTTCACATCCATATTTTTCATATCCATTTCATCATCTTTGGTTATATCTTTGCCTTATGCATCGATTATCACCTGAAAAGCCTACAAAACACCAAAGAGAAACCCCTAGAGCAGTATCTTCCAAAAATAGCTAAAAGCATAAAGATCGACTATATAAATGCATTTAATAGATCTATTTCATCTTGATATATCATCAATAAACGAGTAAAATGCACATTTATCACACCTCCAAACTTGAAGCATTGTTTGTCCTCAAACAAAAACAGAACAGAAAGACACAACGAAAGATCAACGAGCGTAGCAAAGAGGATAACCATTATAAGCCTCGAAAACATCTCAACGCTCAAAAAGATTTAGCGTACATGACGACATTAGTCAACTCAACACAAACAACAATTGAAGACAAAAACTCATTTAATTCAACCCTCACAACGGCATGTGTGTAAAATATAGAGGATACACTCAAACTCATAAATAAATTAAGGACGTGTATACACTAACAGATCAATGCAATGCAACATCTTACCATAGGCTTGCCATTTCTCTAATATCTCCACCGCGTCAAATGTGTTCAAATTAGGATCAAAAAGGTCTTTTCATAGGTTATAATGTAGGCATATTGGTTAAGGTAGGGTAATATATGGCTAAGTGACTCAAAAATATTCCAAGCACCCCCATTTATACTTTTCGACACATATGGACTTTGTCCATTTTCCTCTTCTTTTCCAACGTGCTAAATCGACGTTTTATGCCACAGAAGGTACCTATACTTTGATTAAAGACCCTTTATGCTCAACACACATAGTGAACTTATCATTGCTTTTTTCTTTTCTTTATTAGAGCTTATAGGGTTTATCATTCACAACAAAGGTACTATTCTTCACCATAGATGTACTTCTCTAATAATAATTTTTCCTTGCCATAACTACATCAAAATTTGAACCCCTTTTGATTCTCATATCCACCCTCACCTCCTATCATCCGGTTAATCGAAAGAATAAAGTCTAATAACGGCTCAAAGAAGGCGACAAATGATAGATATTCTTGGGCTATTGTTTGGGTGAATATGTGGTTAACAAAGATGGCCTTTTATCCTTTCCAAATTTGACAAGTTCTAGAAGATAATCACATGCACGATATCACACAATTAAAAGAAACTGTATCAAGATATTTATACAGTGAAGCTCAAGTCTCACAGGTTAAGCAAATGGTGAAAAACAACAAGCTAAGCAATCTCAAGTCGTTATGTGTCATTTTCTAACATATCATGTGCACTATCATTAAATTTCACAAAAAATTTCTATCGTCATTGGCCACACGGATTAACACACTTTACTTCAACTCGTTGATCGACCGACACAACAACGAAAAGAAAAACAAAAACACGACAAAAGCAACACAAACGAAAAACAAGACAAAACACGAAAACAAAACAAAGAAAACGTAGGGTTACCTCCCAACAAGTGCTTAATTTAACGTCTTTAGCTAGACCATCACATACCTCGCTCAATCCGGCGTTCTGGTAGCAACGGACTTCCTTCCAAAATTGCGAATTCCCTTGTATTTCGCATTCACCGTTGACCACCACCGAGTGGAAGTACCCCTAAACTTGGATGATTCACCGAGTTCCATGCCGAGTCCACTTCTTCTTTTTCGCGTTCTTATCGACAGGTCGATTGCCCTCTAAGTATGCGACGTGTGTAGCAGCAGTAGTCGTGATCAAATAGCAGTCTATCGGAGGAATGTACGCGCGAATAACGGCTATTGGAGGTTCTTCGCGGTCGACCTCGCGACCGCTGGTCAGGTCGCTAGGCGTGTTAGCTGATGTGGCCTTCGTCATCGCGGTTGGGTTAGCGGCGCGACGCACATGAAGTCTCGGCGAATCGCCGCACGATTGCTCATGGCGAGCTCGGCGTCATGACTCGGTCGCAAGTTCCTTTGCAGCCCACTTTCGCCTCGTCTCGCTCGAGATGATTACGGATCCGTGCGACTAGTCGACCAATCGATTCTCCATTACTTTCATGTGTTCACTCATAGTCGTCACATGAGACTCCAACGTGTAATTTTCGGCGATCGCTTATAAATGAATTCTGCCAGATCGCCATTTGTTGTATCGACTCTTCCATACTCGGTTTCTTCGCCTCTTGAATCATTACATTACGAGCAGCAAAACCTCCCGGATGTTCTTTGAAAAGTAATGGGGTTGGCATCTGACAGATTATGATGATCTCTGTTGTCTGGGTTGTACGCCGGATTCCATCCTCCTTGGGACTGTTCGGTGGGAGGTGGATACATGTGATTTAACGGCCTGGCCTCTTGAACAGGGACAAGGAGTCCCATGTTCGTCATTTGGCATTTTATCTCGGTATACTTGGTCAGGAGCTGCGCAGCTTGCTCGGGGGGCACTCCCCCGTAGTTTGGAAATGCTGCCATAACTTGCTGACCCTTCTCTCGTCTATTCTCCTTTGAGAGCTTTCGATCTCGGGATCTAAAAATATTTCATGAGGTCCACGAGATCTTGTAAACATATACTACACGAGAAAAGAGGAATTCACTCTTGCAAAATAAATAAATAATAATAATATAACTTGAATTAATAAATCCAAATCGTCAAATTATTCCTATGCAATCTTAACAATCCCGAACAGCGCCAAAATTTGATCGCTCCATTTTCACACGTAAAGGTGTATATAGAAGGTAAGCGAGTATCGTATCCACATGGATTGTGTCTGAAAACACATAAGCTAGCTCAACGATAATTCATCATTATTCAATCACGGAAATTTGGTGAGAGGTTTAAGGGCTTGAATTTAATCCAAAGCAAAGGTAACCACGAGAAAATAAAATAAAGCAATAAAATCACGGATGATAAAGCATAAGAAAGACTAACCCTAGGGATGCATAAATCCTACCCACAATGTATGTTTATCCTGTTTCCTATTAGCCAATTTTAATCCAGACAAGATGGAAGATCACATATATAACCGACAACTTCTGTTATGACAATTGCGGCTGTAGATTACTAGTTTTCCCTATTACTGTTACGTCTCTAGGTGAAAACAAGCAACTCCAAACAGATCACAAAGAATATGCTTCCTACGAATATCCTATCTCAGCTACGACTCAAGGCTTATTCGTATCATGCATTCAAGATCGATTGACAATTAATACGATTCGTAATTAATCGGCAACTAGATATGCATCAAGATTGATCAGAAATTAACACATATAAATAAGCACCAAGAATCATGAATCAATGCCTGGAAGGTAAATAGCGATAACAGGAATCACAACATATAGGATCGAATCATGCAAACCCTAGGATTAGAACGGAAAATTACCTAGACATAATTAACGGAATAAAAATACGATAAAACATAAAAACAGAAATTAAATGCATAAAACCCGGATAATAGCGTTGGATGAACAATGGTTGGTCTTGAATCCAATCCCAAGCGAAAAACGGAAAACAACGGAAAACGATCGGACAAAACGTTCCGATCGATAA
The DNA here is from genome assembly GCA_036937905.1 of Salvia rosmarinus. Classification (NCBI taxonomy): domain Eukaryota; kingdom Viridiplantae; phylum Streptophyta; class Magnoliopsida; order Lamiales; family Lamiaceae; genus Salvia; species Salvia rosmarinus. Next base: position 18,761,297 of record CM072817.1, on the reverse strand, counting down.
CAAAGCGATAAACTAAACTAGAACAATGCAAGAATTAAATATAGAACAAAACTAAATCGAAACTAAAGCTAAAGAATGGAAAAACTGAGGAAAAACAGTGCCAAAACATGTAAAACTGGTTCTGGGGCGTAATAGGGTCCGTTGGAGGCGAGGGGGGCGAGCCCTATATATAGAATTAGGGTGAAAACACTAATTTTGCTGTCTGTCGCCGCGCCTCACGGCCGGACTCGCGACCGCGAGCTCGGTCGCGAGGCTCTGTCTCGCGCAAAGGGCATTCTGGGAGGCGTGGCCGCGAGCTCGGTCGCTGGCTCCTGCGCGACTTCACTGTTTCGCTCCGTTCTCTCGCGTCCGAACTCCAAATTGCGATCCGTTTGCGCCTATGGACTCCTATCGAGATGCTCTTTAACATTATAAACTTTTCACATCCAAATTTTTCATATCCATTTCATCATCTTTGGTTATATCTTTGCGTTATGCATCGATTATCACCTGAAAAGCCTACAAAACACCAAAGAGAAACCCCAAGAGCTGTATCTTCCAAAAATAGCTAAAAGCATAAAGATCGACTATATAAATGCATTTAATAGATCTATTTCATCTTGATATATCATCAATAAATGAGTAAAATGCGCATTTATCAATCATCGGCCTCTGATATGGTTATTCCACCAGATCGGCGGATCACCTCTTCATATTCAGCATGTTCCTCCGAGATCCGAGCCAGCTTCTCCGTCGTCAGCTCGAGCTGCTCCTCACATTTAATTAAGCGCCCCTGAATCACGTCGGCAGATAAGTCCACCCCCTGGACTTCGAGATGTATGGTCCTTAACTTTAGAGTCTCATTCTCAGCCAGAAGGCGGGCCACCTCTCGTTCAGCCTTGCAGTTTCATCTTCAGCCCGGCAGATGACGCCGAGTTGATGTCCATGTTGGCCAAAGCCTGGGTCAGCTCGGCAGATCGGCTCCTCCAAAACAGCGCCTCTTCGTCCTTCTCAGCCAAGGCACCTCAGACCTCTTTAAGCTTGATCAACAAATCATGATCGAGTCCGAGGTATTGAGAAGTGGAGTGCTAAAAATAAAGGGACAACACACATTTCAGAAAGTTGTAACTATTATTATTCATAAGTGGGAAATTTTTACAAGGCTCAGGATCCTATCGACCCCGGCAAATCAACCTATTACATCAGGTCCACTGACCTCAGGCTCTTTGCCGGACTCGTCGGCCTCCGGTTGCCCCTGCTGCTGCTGCCGCGGTTGACCCCCTTCAGAAGGAAGCTCTGAGCTCGGCTCCTCCTCCTCCTCGGCTTTGGCCCGCACCTCGGCGAGAAGCTCCTGAAGCTCAGCATCTTCATCCTCCTTTCACTGAGCAATGGCCTCAGCAGTCAGAAGGGAGGAGCTGGACACCAAAGCCTCCAGCACAGGGAAGGACCCGACCTCGGAGATCACCCGGGCATACGCCTTATTCAGTTCCCGGGGGGCGACCTCGACCCAGCCATGCTTGACCTTGTCAAAGTCAGGCATGGCGACCGCCAGCTCCTCCAGGTGGTCTGACACCACCTTGGTCTTAAGCACGGCGGCCAGGTCGGAGATGAAGGCCGAGAAGTTCTCCGACTCGACGAGCTTGCTGGCGAAGGCCCTCAACATTGGCCCCTGATCTGCCAGCACGGCACTCCTCTCATCGGCGAGCTCCTTCTTCGCCCGCCCGCCGCCTCCTCACGCCTCGCCGAGCTCCCCGAGCGACCTCCGGCGCAAGCCCTCTTCTTCGGGCGACCTCGGCGGCGAGCTTGGGCATCGGCCTCCGCCTCGCGCGGTGCCACAGCGCATCAGCTTCCGCCCTTACATCGGCCACGGTGGCATCAACATCTGCCCTTGCAGCAGCAAGCTCCCGCTCTAGCGCCTCACACCGAGCAGAGCTCTCGGTGATGTACCCAGCGACGACGCTGCGGATCCCCGATCATCGAGCTCGCTTCCCGAAAACAACACAAGTTAATACACATCATAGAGCGTATAAAACCAAATATGGAAGAGATTTATACCTTGGGATGGATACGGCCGAGCCGGAGGCGGCACCTCATCTGCGATGCGGGCTCGATTGTTTCTCCGATCTTGGATTCGACCCGGCAGAGGCCCGTCATCGATTGATGAGATCGTCAACCTTCTTCGGGGCTTGGCGATTCAACCCCGCCTCGCTTCTTCTGGGGCGCCTTGCTCGGCGAGGATGAGCCCTTCTCTCGGGCACCAGCTTCGCACTGTGAAGAAAATTGCGTTTACACGGCGAGATCGGATTAATAAAGAATAAGAAGAAGAGGTGCCCTCACCCATCTCGGACCCCGACCCTGGGGCCTTTGACCTGTGAATGCTCAGTCCGGCCTTATTCAGATCGTCCCGGTGAACCCTACAAAGACTTCACCGAGCATGTTGAGTGGTCCTCTACGGCCGAGGGTTTCACTTTCAAATCCTTCATCCTACCCAACCCCACTCGTAGCTCGGGTGCCCTCACCAAAAAAGAAATATTTACTTTGCCACTGCGATACCTTCGAGGCGGTAATCCTAAATGGTCTGAGGCGAAAATAGTACACACCCCGTACTCTTGACACGAAAAATCGCATCGAACCTCAAAAGAAAACTCTTGGCTATGCCGTAACAAGAAAGCCCCTTCCCAACTACCGACCTAATGGAGTTTGGGGTAAATTGGCATATGGGAATTTAGAAATATTCCTGAATGTACAAAAATATGGGGGCTAAAGGAAATCTAAGACCGGCCCTCAGGACATCTACATACACTGTCATAAAACCCTCCGGATGAGCCAAAGCTCGGTCACGGGATCCTGGCAGGCACCACCAGGCCTCCGTCGGCAGATGGCAATCCCTCCCTATGCTAAGCACTTTGGCAACGGTCAGAGACGATCTAACGTCCCTGACCTTATAACCATCCCAAGCAGGAGAAATCGACGGAACCCTAACACTAAAGCCTAAGGATTTACCCGCAAAATTATGGCACATGTAGTCCCTAATCTCTACCTCGCTATCAGGGGCAGAAGAAGAACGAGCAGAACCAGATATGGAAGAAGAAGTCATACTTACTTTTTAGTGACGGGTTATTGCTTCTTCGATGAATTGGGAATGGATTTCTGAGAACTCTGAAAATCTGGTCTGTTTTCTTTTGCTCTGAAACGATGGGGAGAAGAAAGTGAACAGTTTCCTCATTAGGGCCTATTTATAGTACGAATGGGCGCCCAAATTGCCGTTTCAACTTCCCACGTGGCTGATTGCAATTTGATGTAGAGTAGACGTGCGCACGCGTTTCGAGCACCCACCAACCGTCTGGCGCAAGTGACGTGATCAAAGACGCGCTGACACACCGGTCTAATCGTGCAATCATCATTCTGACTCCGGACCTCGGCGTCGTACTTACAAACGACGTCGCCACCCAACGTCAGACGTCTCGGGTTGGACCTCATCGCTCTGACTCCGGACCTCGGAGTCGTCCTTCCAAGCGACGTTGCTATCCAGCGTCAGACGATCCAACTCGGACCTCGGTATCATCCAGAAGGATATTTCTATCCAGATCGGACCTCGGCATCATCCAGATGGATATCTCTATCCAGCTCGGACCTCGGTATCATCCAGACAGATATCGCTAGCCAGCTCGGTCCTCGGTATCATCCAGAAGGGTATCTCTATCCAGATCGGATCTCGGTATTACTCGGACGAATCTGCAATCCGTGCCTGACCTCAACATCCCCTGCAGGACATCTACGTCCCACGACGAGACGTCTCGATTCGGTCCTCGACAAGCGGTGCGCCCGGCCGACAAACCGTCGGCTCGATTCGGACCGGATCGTCGAGATCCAACCCTAACGTCGAAAGGACAAAGACCGACAACAACCTCGATCGAGCACCAACCACCTCGGTAAAATCGATCTTCACCTCACCTTCGGCATAGTGGTTACTCGACTATTTGGGGGCTATGATGGGATATGGTCCAACCGCCGGGCCATCGGCGAGCCCAAACGAGTGGGCGACCTAATGATCGCCCGTGCGGTTAGGCCTAAAAGCCCAACCTCTAAACCCTAATCAAGACCCTAATTAAGATGAAGTCAAAGGCAGAGATCGTGGTCAGTTATGGCGGAGATCGTGGTCAGTTATGGAAGGATCGTGATCTCACCAATCAAGGGATCGAGTACGAGATCCACAATAATGTATAAATAGAGGTTAGGTCGACGGTAAAAGGGTTATCAACTTATTGAATATTAGAGCCTTTTAGATACACTCATTGTAATCCGTTTATAGTGAAAGTATTGAGGATCATCACCTCCGTGGACGTAGATCTCATTCTTGATCGAACCACGTAAAAACTCTTGTGTTCTTTACTGCTTTTCTTAAATCTCGTCTATTTACATATACTAGATTTATCACAAATCAACTTAATCAACAAATAGCATGCAACCAATGTGTACATATATTTATATTATATATAATATACATTTGCGAAAATTGAAAAACTCGTGATGTCCCCCCTCCACCACAATTATTGCTAAAGTCTTCTAAGGAAATAAAGCTATTATTTATTAATAATCCTAATAGGCTATATATATATATATATATCATTTTTTGGGAGAACCATGCATAAGATCAGGTGAGCTCTAAAATTTTTAATTTTAGAAAACTTGAGAACCATGCATAAGGCGTTGAATATAATGCACAAATCCACTCTATATATAAAGTTATACATATATAAAAATTTAACTAAAATTGTTGCACAACAAAATAATTTTAGAAAATTTTAAATTAATCTAGAATTTTCCATGGGATTCGAACCGGGTGAAAAATTTGTTTGAATCATCTTCAACGTTCTTTTCATAACGAATTCATTTGGTTCTTAGTTTTAGGATAAAATGGTTCTTATTTGATCCAAACTCTATATATATATATATATATATATTCTTCTTTCTTTTGGATACAATAAGCTAATACACAGTAATTAATTTCTAGAGCATTCCCTGTCAACGTTATATTCTACATATTCATCCCCCATATCTGAAGCTACTTTGTCATTTTTCGAAGAATTTACTTCATTAAACCTGAATCATTTGCATGTAAAATAATTAAACAAAGAATTTACATATTCTCTAACGATTGAAGCATGAAAGCATCACATGAAAAATGCAAATCCAATTGTGATATTGGACAAGATAAGATTAATAGGATTTGATTTTCAGATAACGACGAAATGTGATGGTTCCATTTTCAATTGATCAAGAAAGGTCGTCTCATGTTGGTAAACTTTCTTATCTGCTTGTAACTTAGCCTTCACCCCAAAGACAAATAGAACAAAAAATAAATAGGTAGGATGAGAGGCCAGTGTCAATAATAAGGTTTAACATATATAAGTATTGTTCTCTTCATCCACATACATATAGCAATTAATTCATTAAAATTATAGTTTTCCATGATGAGCGTTTTTTACCAAGAAGTGGAAGAACCTACCAAAAACTGCAAATGCCCCCTTGCTTCAACTTTCAAAGATGCATTTGCCAAATGCCATTCATTTCCAGGAAATCTCCATTCGACGCCTGAACCAGAAGAGCCACCCACCGACTTCGACCAAGAAGAGGAGGTACTTACAAATATTAATTCATACATATATATTAATCTCTTTGATTAATTCCTGGTGCATATATGAGGACTAAAAATTGAGTGAAGGTCCATATTCCAACTTTTCAAGCCTTTTTCGGGCCTTTAAATATTTTAGATAATTTTCGTAATTATTTTTCTTCTAGGATTTTTATTCCTTTTCTGGTCTATAAATACTTGTTATGATATTTTATGAGGCAGACTTTGATATTATTATTAAATTTTAAATAGATTTATTTTTCAGTTGAAGAGTTTTGTCTTGTATGTAGATATTCGTTTCAGCAATCATAAGCAAGTATATGGAGTCGAAAAGCAAACGAAAATCAAGCAATTTCGGAATAGATAGCATTTACTGGGCAGTTTCTCCGGCAGCAGAAGCAACAGTAGACGAAAATGCAGAGGAGTATTTCTCTGCTGGCAGTGGTGTATCAGGTTCTGATGCATTCCTCACCGCCAAGAGTAGATGTTTTTCACGCTGCTCGAGCTTGAAGGGGATCGAGTTTCAAGATTTCGATAAACGAAGATCGATTATTCTCGAGTTGATTCACTGCCAAGGCTGGCCTTTTGGCCTCTGCAGGAAGGCGCTGTTGCTACCTCCTTTGCCCAAATCTCCTACTGATTCTTGGCTGTGGACCAAGAGTGGCAGAGTATTTAAAATAATTGGATGAGTATTTCTGAAAAATTTATATAATGTAATAGTTGTCGGTTTTTCTTCTGATTCTTGATTTGTTTTTTGTGTTGGAGACATCTTGTATTTGAATAGTCCTGCCAGGTTGATTCTAATTTTCATAGGAAAATAAAACTTTCTCGTAGATTACTTCCAGTTTTTCTTAATCTTTTGTCGTTCAGGCAAAAGGACACAGGTGTTGCTGTTAACGAGGTCGAAAACAGAGAAAACTAGACGTGGGCAATGGGAAGTAAGTTGAGCTGATACGAGCGACAATGTCAGAGTAAGGGGAGTCGATTGCACAAGGTCGTCTGAGGTGCCAGCCATCAATTCACGTTTTTACTTTAAAAATTCTCAAACTTTGAAAAAAATCAATTTACAACTCGCATTAAAATTTGGTGACGAAATAAATCATCTCCCCGGATTCTAAGTAGATTATACGTGAATTTTTTATTTGTTTTTCGCTAATCATCAAAACAATATCATCTTTTAAGTTTAGGTGGAAAAAAATTGAAAATTTTCTCTTTTTCTCACTCATTGGACCAAAATAAAAAATCGGACCCCAATACTCGTAGGCTGAAACAAGGCTTCAACAAACATTAAACGGAGACATGAAAATGAAACTTTTTCAAAAGCCAAAGCAGGAAATATGGTTGTTGTTAATTCCTAAAAGAAAAAAAGAATTAGCTCTATCCCAACGAATTAGCTCAAAGTAAACTTATTTTGAGCTATCAGTAGGCTGGACCAAGTCTCACCATTCAGCTTAAGCTGATATCAGTAAATCAAGTTAAAATAAATAGAATTTGTTTGCAGGTGTACTCCCACGGTCCCACCTCATAAAACTGGATAGATTCGTTCGGGACTAACAATATATATGATACGTCATATTTTATAAATTTTAATTAATATTTCCTAGATAATTAGATATCATGATTTCGTAACTCAAATTTATAATTTGTTGCTTAGTTTTTTTTATTAAGAATCTTAATTATTTTATTAAATTATAACTAAGTATTAGTGTTTACAACAACTATTATTAATAGAGTTGTCTATTCGATGCGGGTCGGGATACCGACCCGATTTTGCACAAAATGCTGCTACGACCGAAAAAATCGGATAACTCGATACCGAATTTTGCACAAATATGGGATGGGTTATAATACAAACTCGAAATAAGAATTCATCTTGATTTTTGTAAATCGATTAAGTTATCACATTCCTATAATTAAGGGACGGTTATTTTCGTAATATTATATAATTACCATTATACCCTAATTTGTTTTAATCACAACCACACTCTTCAAAAATCAATGGTTCAAATTTGTTTTTCTTATTTTTGAATATATATATATATATATATATATATATATATATATATATATATATATATATATTAATTTATTAAAATTAATAATATTAAATAATAATAATAATAAAATAATAAAAAAGTTCTTCCTAGATACACTTTTGTTTTTTTTTTTTTTGTATTTATTTATTTTATTTTATATTTGTATATAAATCTATATATATGTTGTAATGTTACCAATAACTATGTTAGCTATATATTTGAATTTTCCCAGGTGTTATGATAGCATTTTTTTTCTTCGTGTTTATTTATTTTATTTTTATTTTTGTACATAATTTTAGATATATAGTGTTAGTTATATACTCTCATTTGCCAAGTTATGATAGCATATCACGTATTTAAAGGTATATGCTATTTCTAATATTAATTTATCATTTATAAATTTCACATATTAAAATTAAGAATAATAAAACTATATTAAAATATATTAATTTCAATATATTAATTATATAAAAATATATAAAATATAAATATTTTAAAAAAATCGGATATCGAGTATACCCAACGGGTATTACCCGATATCCGATCTCACCTAAATAGTCATACCCGACCCCGATCCCTACACCCGATTTTTGGGCAATCGGGTACCCAATACCCGAGAAATTTTGGGTCGGATATCGGGTACCCGACACCCAAATAGTCACCTCTAATTATTAATATGTGTGAATGTGGCACATAAAATATACTATTATATAGGATTTGCTCTCCTATTTTATGTTGTTCTCAATTTTATATACGATTTCGAATACACTAATATAACCCAATAATCTCATGTTTTTAAATATAACTCAATAAATAACTATTTACAAAAATATACCCAATTTTTTTTTATAAAATCTAACCCACGTCAATAATCCGGCACCCAAAAGTTGATCAAGATCCAATTTGATTTTATTTATTTATCAAATATATTTTTAAAATAATCATTTATTGGACTAAATTAAAAAACAAAGACTATTATAGGATTATATTAAAATATTTGCCCTACGGCCCCTACCCATAATATACTTTTAACGCTCCACTTTGACAAAAATTAAAGGAGGCAAACAGTTGATTTTAAAATATTTTACTTTACCGTCCAGCTAGCCATTTGCTACACTACCATTATCAAAAGATTTCTCAGGAAAAAGAAAAACGCCAAAAAAAAAAGAGAGAGAAAGAAAGAAAATCACTATATGCCAGCTTTGACCATGGAGTGTTCTGGATGTGCCTTCATATTTTATTTGTCAATGTGTTTCTTCGTTATATTTCCTCTAATATTTTTATTTATATTGTATTTAAAACTAATGATATTGTATATTACACAATACCAATATCGACGATATCGAGACAATTGAAATTTTTTATTATTGTTTAAAATAGACCATTGAAAAATTATTAATTGCGAAGAATATGATGGCTCTATGTGTCAATTTTATCACCTGTTTATTATATTTTTCAAAAGGTTGAGAATTACTCTTTCTGAAATAAAAGAGACTAGTAGAGATTGAATACACAAAATCCTCTTATTATACAGACAAAGTCTAATAATTATACTACCATTTAGGCCTTTGAAAGTAACGAAGAGTTGTATTTGTCCACTAAGCGCGTCAATCAGCTGAGTTATTTGTGATTTATCTTTCCATTGAAGTATTTTAATATTATTATTTTGTAAATATCAAGATATATATATATATATATATATATATATATATATAGTGAGGTTCAAATAAGACCAATTTTAACGTGAGAACCAAGAACCATGCGTAAGACGTTGAAGATGAGTTTTATATGCATAACTTTATATGTTTTATTCATCAATTTTATACATTTGTGCATAGTTCTCATGTTCAATAAAATTTCTCACGTTAACCCTTCCCTATATATATATATATATATGACCTAGATACATAATACAAAAAAATCTAATCAATTTACACAGTAACCAACTAAAGAATGATTTTTTATATCTCAAGTTTGTCTTTGCACTCGATCTCATTAATTTTGGAATTTTCTATTAAAACATGTACTTTCTGTTTTAGGTAACCATATTGTAGATGCACGTATTGATATCAATGTGTGAGTTTTACTCAGACTGACCCGGAACTATTTAAAATTCATTAAATTTTAAAGCAGCAGTTCTGGTTACGGTTTGAGACCCGCGTATACCCAGACCGTTTAGATCCATAGTTTGATGGTCCGGTCCGATCCGGATCTGGTTATGGTTTTAGAACCAGAACCAATACTTATTTATTGGTTATGGTCCGAGTAAAACCCGTCTTTTGACAAACCTAAGTTTAAATAGGCTTGTCAATGAGCTAGTTTTATCCATATCGATACGAAATCACTCATAACCCGTTAAATTATAAAGCAACGGTTTCGATTCCAGTTCTGATTTTTGTTCGGTTCTGGTTCCAGACCTGCTCAGATCCGAACCGCTTAAGATCCATAATTGATGATCCTGATCCGGTCCGGATCCAGTGTCTAATGGGTCGATTCCAGAACCAGAACAATTATTTATTTATTGGTTCTAGTCGGGTAAAACTCACCCATTGATATCCATAGGTACACGTATCATAAGTAAAAGTAAGACATCCTTAATTACACTTTTATTTTCTGATTTGAAAAAGAGAATGGCATAATTAATATGATTGATAATAACAAAAGATCTTTGGCGACTTTTTGGTAATTTATGGGCCACATTTTAAATAATTATGAAAAATATATTATATCCTATTTCGAAAGTCTTAGTTTTGATGGTTGAGAGTGAACATTACATCTTGACATGATCACTCTCCCATCCACCATAAGTAGGAGTAAACGTCCCTATTATTTATGTCATCATATGACTTTACTAGTTGGAACAGGAATTAATTCATTGATCCATACAAAATAAAGTCGATATTTGACTGCAATTTTGCATAACCTAATTGTTTACCTTGTTATGTTAAATAAAAAAATTTATCCTCTACAATTGTCATAAATTGGTTTCTAATATTTGACGTCTCATATTATCTACGTACTCAAACCATTCTAACAATTTTCTTTTGAGTTGGACCATCCAAACAAGTTCACTCGAATTGCTGCCGGTATAATTGACGTCTCCTAAAATTTATCCCGACAAAATTTGAATTCAAATTTATTTTGTTTCCAATGCACCATTACATTGTTTCAATGGTTTTCTAGCTAGTAGATAGTACATGCGTCAAGTTATTTTTGAACTAATGAAACGTTAAAAGCGGTTTTTGAGCTTGACTTAATACTTTAGGGGAGTATTTGCTCCTTATACACAAAATATGAGAATATAAAAAAAAGGGTAAATAGTGTTTTATGTCCCATTGTTTTAGCGTTTTTTCAGAAATGTCCCACCATAAAGGTATTTACAAAACAGTACACATCGTATTTGAAAAATAACACTATATGACCTCAAAAAATTATCCGGTGCCTGAAAATTGACGTGTACTACCGGAGCTCGACGTGTCATATCCACGTGGAAACATAAAGTGAAGTGACAAGGGTAAATAGTGTTTTATGTCCCATCGTTTTAGCGTTTTTCAGAAATGTCCCACCGTAAAAGTATTTATAAAACAGTATCCATCGTATTCGAAAACTATCACTATGTGACCCAAAAAAAATCTCCGATGCCTGAGATTAACGTCTATCGTCGGAGCCGCGACGTGGCATACCGACTTGGATGCCATAATTAAAAAAAAAATAACCGAGAACAAATTCAACGACGTCGTTTCTTAACATATACAAATGTTACACTGCCATTGTTGCATTCCTTCTTTCTCTCTCTACTTCTCTCTCTCTCTCTCTCTCTCTCTCTCTCTCTCTCTCTCTTACCCAGATCTACAACCATCATCTAGATCCTCTCTCAGACCCAGATCGGAGGCCTCCATCTTAAATCTTACTCAATCTCTAATTTGGATGAACAACAGCAGCGAAGCCACCGCCGTCGTCGTTCAGCTTCAACTAACAGTGATCGCTTTTTCCCTCATCTCGGCCGTACAACATCAATCGTTGCTGCCCTGCTTGGCTTCCTAACAATCTCCTTTCTTGTACAACACAACAGCAGACAGTGACTCTTTCTCTCCTGTGGTCGTTCGGTCAAGCAAATGGTTTTACGGTGAAGATAGCTTTAATAGCCTCTAGCAGCAGCTATTGATATATGGATTATTTGATTATTTTTATTCGGTGTTTTTTATTGATGTGAGGTGAAGAGTTTTTTATTTGCCTGTTTGGTTTCTGGTGGTGGCATTTGGGGGGGCAATGGTTGTTGTTGTTGCCGAATTTTGTAGAAGGTGAATGACAATACTATTTTGATCAAGAAATGCAGGAGTAATGGCAAAAATTGCAGTAATTACTGGTCGTTCTCCTTGCCGATGTCGGAGAGAAACAGAAGAATGAGTTGGTAATGAATCTTAGAAACGATGATATGAGAAACGTAGGGTCGCACAAAGAAGCAACAGAGCTCAAGACTGGTATATTTTCGTTGTAACTTCTTATTTTGGTGGTTGGCAGACATGAACAGCACTGGTCGGAGATGAGAAATATGTTGAGAATGAGGAACTATAATTCTAGGTGAAGTTGAGAGAGCGACGCGAGGTGGAGGGTGAATGTGATAAAAAAATAAATTTTTTTTCTTAATTTTGGTTGCCACTTCACTTTATGTTTCCACGTGGATATGGCACGTCGAGCTCCGGTAGTGCACGTCAATTTTCAGGCACCGAATAATTTTTCGGGGTCATATAGTGTTATTTTTCGAATACGATGGATACTGTTTTGTAAATACCTTTACGGTGGGACATTTCTGAAAAAACGCTAAAACAATGGGACATAAAACACTATTTACCCTTGCCACTTCACTTTATGTTTCCACGTGGATATGACACGTCGAGCTCCGGTAGTACACGTCAATTTTCAGGCACCGGATAATTTTTCGGGGTCATACAGTGTTATTTTTTGAATACGATGGGTACTGTTTTGTAAATACCTTTACGGTGGGACATTTCTGAAAAAACGCTAAAACGATGGGATATAAAACACTATTTACCCTAAAAAAAACATTATAAACTGAATAAAAAAAGTTAGTTTATAGATCTTGATTGATGAATGATCATGATTGATTTTGAAAATTGTCTTCTAGCAATTATCTTTTTTCTATGATAATGTTTTTTTACGTCCACGATAATATTTTCTTTATTATAATATTTTTATATATACAATAATGCTTTTATATTGAAAGAATTGTATATTAAATCTCAATCTTTGAGCATTATTACAAGTTGGATTCAAATTTGAATTGTTTCAATTAAAACTCAGCTTTACAATTTATTGCAAATATTAGTCTCTTTCTATTTTTTTAACACGTGTTTAAAATTGAGATTTCTATAATCATCCGTCGTTGAAATTTAAAATTAATTGAGTTGAAACTTCAAGTTTGTCCATGCACTTTCAAAATTTTAAAATTATTAAACAAACAGCCTCTAAATGGCCAGCTTACTTTTTTGCCCCTTCTAGAATTTCTTCCCAATATAAACAGTCCATTCGAATGTAGGTGTAATGTGTCCATACTCTTTCCCCTACTCTCTCTCTCTCTCTCTCAAACTCAAACTCAAATGGAGGCAATCAATCCCTCTAAGATTGTAGTCGACGACGTTCCACCATACCTACGCGTGTACCAAGACGGAACCATAGAACGACTCGTAGGCACAGATTTCGCACCACCATCTCTCGACCCCGCCACCGGCGTCTCCTCAAAAGACGTCTTTTTCCACCCGGAAACCGGACTCTCCGCCCGCCTCTACCGACCCAACCTCGCCGCCCGCCAAAACAAACTCCCCTTGGTCGTCTACTTCCACGGCGGCGCATTCTGCATCTCATCCACCGCCGATCCCAAGTACCACGCCATGCTCAACATCCTAGTAAACCGTGCCCAAATCATCCTCGTCTCCGTCGACTACCGCCTGGCCCCCGAAAACCCCCTCCCGGCGGCCTACGACGACTCCTGGGCCGCACTCCGATGGATCTCCGATCACATCTCCGCCACCGCCACAGAAAACTGGATTACGGAATGCGTAGATTTTGATAAAGTTTTCTTAGCTGGCGACAGCGCGGGAGCGAACATCTCGCACCATCTCTCTATCCGGGCCGGGTTGCCTGGTCACGGGCTGGGGGAGCTAAAGATCCGCGGCGTGTTAATGATTCAACCCTACTTCTGGGGAGAAGAACCGATCGGGGTGGAGGCCGAGAATCCCGTTTTCAAAGCGGTGGTAGACAAGTGGTGGCGATTCGTCTGCCCCTCCGGTCGCGGCTGCGACGACCCGCTGATCAACCCGTTTGCGAGCGGGGCTCCGAGCCTGGACCGGTTGGGTTGTGAGAGGATTCTTGTGTGTGTATCTGGGAATGATATTCTGCGTGAGAGAGGGCGGCTTTATTACTCAGTTTTGACGACGAAGAGCAAATGGAAAGGGAAAGCGGAGTTTTTTGAAACAGAAGGGGAGGACCATGTTTTCCACATCATGGACCCTACTTCCCAGAATTCCCAGAATTTAATCAACCGCTGTGCGGAATTCATCAACCATGAATGAAGTTCTTCATTTTTGCGATTCCGAAAGTCTTCAGCGTTTGTGTTTTTGTTATTGTGCAGAAGATTATAATAATGCACGGATCTTGTTGTCTACCATAATGTTTGGATATTGTCTTCGGGGTTGTAATGTTATATAGATTTGACTAAAAGCAAATTATAATGTTGTGTTGTGACAGCTTCCACTTATTGATACTAGTAGGGAGTCCGACCTCTGCATGTGTAATTTATCATTTAAAATTGGGTTATTAATATATTAATATACGAATTATATATACATTTTTTGTTTTGCATCCCAACTTTAAGAATAATATATAAATACATGAATTTATACGTCGTAATAATTTTATCACGATTTCTATTTTTCCCCAAATTAAAATAGACGTGACAAATCGGAATGTTGGTGTGGATAATCGGACGTTTTAAAAAACGATGTTGTACACATCATCTTAAACATCGTCCTTTATATCACCTTATATCTTAAAAAAGTTGAGTAAGGGTTGATTACGATACGCTGAGTCGAAACTATAGCATTACATATTCGAATGCAGTGTGTCCCAATTAACATTTTTCTTAACCTTTTTAAGAGTTCCGATTTTTAATTGTATACAATCCGAATGAAAATGGCGATATTTTAATATGATATATACGACATCAGTTTTTTAGATGTCCAATTTGTCCACATCAATATTCCCGTTTGTTAGATCTGTTTCAATTTGGAAAAAAAAAAAAAAAGAAATCATGGTAAAGTTACTATAAAATATAAGTTCGTGTATTTATATGACAATAACATTTTAAAATTATATAATTATTATTGGATATATATTATCGAATATTACATGTGTATTGACTTGCTGGTAAATTCATATATAGCCGATTTGGTATAACAAAGACAAAAATAATCAATCCTATAAAAATATGTAAATATTAGCTATATTTACTATAATATTTTTAATAGTGTAACAATATTATTAACACTATTATACGTTCAAACCTTTATGTAATTGTGTAATAGTGTTGATAGTTAAAAGAAATCGCGAATTCATGTAACAATTCATTTTGAATTATTATATGATTTTGACAAAAAAATGAATTCGTCAAAACTGTGTAAATCATATGAGATGAAACATTTAGATTTTTCGACGACTAATCCATAAAAAACGAAGCAATATTTTAATTCAAATAGTATGGAGGTGGCGGATGGCTGGAGATGACGAGTGATAGATACAACAAATCTGGAGGGTGCAATCTCGTCGAATAGAGGGGGTTCAGATTTGGAGAGATATGTAGTAGCGGCAGAGGCAATGGGAAGCCTGAGATAGCGGTGGATGGCTGGAGATAGGGTAAGTTTGATGCAGCAGCTCCCCTCCCATTGCAACTCCTTTATCAATTGTGATCCGATCAATTGAAACCAGCAATTAATTATAATCTCAATCGATCGGAAGATTCCGATCGACGTTTTTACAATTTGGCATATATCCTCATCCTTAAAGGTGATGCAATACATGGGGTTGCAGTATCAAACGTACTTTGAAGGAGAGATTGGGTTATTTTGTTTTTAATATATAAAAAAATCGATTCCATCAAAAGTAGAATTATATATTTATACAGAAAGTGACTATTCTTTGCTTATTTTATAAGAATGGCTAGTTTTTTTCTTTTACTATAGCAAATACACTACAATCTGTAATTGTCTCATGATCAATTGTGATATATGAGAACTAATATTCAATTCAAGAAAAGCTTCTACAAAATTTCAAAGAAGTTAATTATACTCCCACCCACCACGAACCAGAATATCTCAATAGCGTAAGAAGGAAATTAACAAAAATGTATTATTTCTTCTGTCCATTAAATACGTTTATTTAATTCTATTTTAGTATGTCCATAAAAATGTTCACTTTCATTTTTTAGAAACACCAACTCATGATTTTTACCTTAAATCTACCATTTTTTACAAAAAACCATCCATGGCCCATATTTTTTCTCGTACTATTCATTAATCTATTCATTTATATCTTCATTAACTTTACACTCATTACAATTTATTAAAACCCATGTCACAAAAATCAAAAACGAAAGTAATTTATCAAATAGACAGCCTTGAAATAAATCTCATCATTTCTGTCTGGTACCAAAATAAAGGATATGCCTAATTTATGAATTGCACAATTAATTAGTACACTTTTTGGTACATTTTATATCTATAAACGGTTTTACTTCTTCCATCCTACAAATAAAATATATTTCATATTTTGTACAAGAGTCTGTTCTACACCATGTAAATTTGTATTGTTGCTTGGTGGATGGCAGCGGCTCATGATTGAGGAAGAAGGAGATGTAATTTATCAAAAGTTAAACGCAACGAAAAAAATATGTAACGTAAAATGTCAAAAATAGGTACAAGGGTTAAATTTCATAATTTTGCTGAAAATTTGGATTAATTATAGCTTATGGCATGATCTTTAGGATGACTTGTAAAACAACCTATCATTGAAATATAGCAAAAATAGTTTGATATTTGAATGCAAGTTGTTAATATGGTTCGGGACTACATTTTTGGATTGAAAAGTTTGAAGTGGAAGGCTTGAAAGTAGATATTTTAATTTATTTTTGTAATTATGTAGATATATATTTTCCATGTGGGCATCTAAACAGCATTGTTTGATGTCTAAAAAATATTAAATCAGAAGTGTTTTGATGCTCCAGTGGAGAATATATTTCCATAAAATTTTCAAAATAATCTAAATAGTCACGTCGAATTTGAGCATTCCAATCAGAATTTCCAGTCTGAAGATGTATCCTCAGACCATATTTGCAATCTCATATAAAAGTTATCTAATTTTTGCAATATTTTAAAAATAGTAATACTTTAATAACTTAGCTCAAATTTCAAACCATAAACTATAATTAACTTTAAAAACTTGCTTTTAAATCTCTGACTGAAAAAAAGTTCTAACTCTTCCAATCAGCCAAAATAAATTACCCTTCACAAAATGCATTTGTCATACTTGTAAATATAAGAAATTGACAAACAACTCTACTGCACTTTCTTTACTTTCTTTAAACAAGGTTCTGAACATTAAATAGGGACATATTAAAGAAAAAAAAAAGATCGAAAACAAATGAACGGTTGATTTACTTTAAGTTTTGGTGTCGACCAGCTCATCATTTATGTGACGGGTTCCCCAATTCATAACAAATAAAAATAAATTATAAATTTTTGAACTGTTCAGAAAATAAAGAGGCGTGGGTGGTCTAGACGGGGTCAAGATGGTAATTGTTTTCAACTAAAAAAAAAAGTGGACTTTTTGTTTCAAAAATAGTTTACATGAAAAAAATACAAGACCTGTTCATTTGACCGATATGATCGATAAGGTCCGGAATATTATTATTTTCCAAATAATAATTGTTATTTTATTTTTAATTGCACTATTCGTATAGGTGAGGAATGTTAATCTAGTCTGAAACTCATGAGTTGATCCCAATAGATCAACAACCAGATAGGGTTAGAGGGTCGAAAATTTCTAACCCGTAAAAATATCAACCGAATAATTTCAAACCGAATAACCCGACAACCCGAGTGGGTTAGCCGAACACGAATGGACTGGCCTGAAAATTGAGTGGTTGTTCGATTAACTGAAATTTTCTTCGTTACATGGCTTTCAACCTTCACTATTTGCTCTTGAAAATTAGTATAGTAATTTAGAAAAAAATACATGTGGAATGTATTTTTCGTTTATTATTCGAAAATTATACTTACCATTTCACTTCTTTGTCTATTTAATCCAATTCTTAATATAAAATATATGTCATTATCAAGAAAAAATATATATAATTTATTTTTTTCCTTAAACTTTCTGGTCCGAATAACCCGATGAGTTAGCTCGAAACCCGAGAGTTTAGGATTAGGATTGAACATTTCTAATTTGAAAAAAATATCAACCCAGATAACCCGAGCGGGTTAGCCCGATTGACATTCCTAAAGTGCATTTGAAGAGAGCATCTTTAATAATAATAATAAAAAAAAAACCTTGATTTGATAACTCACCTTCCACCTTTTGTGAAGGAGGTGATCTCTTGTACATTCGTCCTGAAGGATGTGATCTCATGTACATTTTGTGAACTTTGATATTTTTCTTCAGTATAAATTATATTTTTCTTTAATGTAAATGATACATTTTAAATTATAGGATAAAAAATAAATAATATTTTTTTAATATAAATGATATTTTTCTTAACAACAAATGATATTTTTGTTTATCCGAGTTTTTGTGTTTCTGGAGAGATATAATGAGACAAATTAGGACACCAAATAGGCAACACAAGTTGTCATTCATTCACCTACCGTCCACATGACTTTTGCTAAAGTTTGTCGAAATATAGAAAAAGTTAACAATTAATTAGTTCAAATGGGTTTTCTGGTTTTAGGTGCACAAGTTTAAAATTTTCGTCCAAGACATTTGATTGCATTCATATTCTCGTGGGGTCATGTAAATACTGCAAGAGCTACCTATAGGGTATTAAGTTATGAAATGAGAATAATAGTTAGTTGAGTCAATTATTTAACACGTGCCAATTTCACAACTTCAATGTGTATAACATAAATCAAGTTCGTATTTTAAAGAGGATTGGAGAATAAAACTTTATAAGTTATATATAATTAATCATTCACTGTGCCGAGACTCGCAAATTTAGTGATGGAAATTCATATAAAGCTATAAAAGATGCAAATAACAAATTAAAGATAATTGACAAATATGTGTCGATTTCAATGGACAGAAGTTATTCATATTCACTAAAATCACATAATAATTTGTAGACTCGCGTATTCAAAGATATTCAAAGATTACAAGCAAGACATTACTGCTTACGAAGTAATTACTATCACAGAATTCTAAACTAATTAGCATATATGAAATAAAATATACGCTTATAGGTGTTATAGGTAGAGATGTTCGATGACTTTTTTTTTTTTTGTCAATTAATACAGAAATTTTAAAGGCCACATCACGGTGGATTCGAACCCGAGACCTTTGGCGCAAGCGTTAACCACTCTACCACTAGCCAACACACACACACGTTCGATGACCTTTATACGTGGTAAATGGAATCAACTATTTTCTCTTAGGTCTATCATGTTTAGAATTATATTTGGGACATAATTAAATAAATTAATCATAAAAAATTTGTATAAGAACTCACCACAGGATCAAGATCCAAACTCAAACTCATATTTCAAATACATATGTATAATTTTGTTGTTTTTTGCCATTAAATATATGTTATTGACTATAAATTTAGATTTAGATCTTGACGGTGAGGCAGTGTGGCACAAGATTCCTCATGAACTAATATATTAAAGTTTTGGGTAAATATCAATTTAAATCATGAACTATACATATTTTATCAAAAATATTCTGAACTTTCAAAAATATCTATTAAAACCCCAAACTATCATATTTGGATAAATATCAATTTAAACCCTAAACTATACATGTTTTAACAAAAATATCCTGAACTTTCAAAAATATCAATTTAAACCCCAAACTATCATATTTGTATCAATTTAAACCCCAAACTATCCTGAATACGGGGGCATTTTTGATACAAATATGATAGTTTGGGGTTTAAATTGATATTTTTGAAAGTACATGATATTTTTGATAAAACATGTATAGTTTAGGGTTTAAATTGATATTTACCCTATTTGATACACATTAAAGGGTAAATATCAATTTAAACCCTAAACTATACATGTTTTATCAAAAATATCATGTACTTTCAAAAATATTAATTTAAACCCCAAACTATCATATTTGTATCAATTTAAACCCCAAACTATCCTGAATACATGGGCATTTTTTATACAAATATGATAGTTTGGGGTTTAAATTGATATTTTTGAAAGTTCAGGATATTTTTGATAAAAACATGTATAGTTTAGGGTTTAAATTGATATTTACCCCATAAAACCCCAAACTATGATATTTTTGATACAAAATATGATAGTTTGGGGTTTTAATAGATATTTTTGAAAGTTCGGGATATTTTTGATAAAACATGTATAGTTCAAGGTTTAAATTGATATTTACCCTTAAGTTTTAGATAAAACTTAATGCTAAAATTAAGATTCGGGTAATCTTAGATTAATTGTTTATATAAACTATCAGAATAGACCTTAATTTTACCAGAATATTGCTTCTTCAATTTGGAAACTGACATAGTATGTATAATTGTGTAAACTGAAAAATTATGAATTGGACAACACATATATAACTGTACAAGACCTTTCAAACACAATACACTATTCACATCTCCCATTGTAACCTATAGAAAACATATCTGAATATATTAGTAGAATCAGAAATGTCATCTTAATCAACAACGAAACCACTGCTAGCTATAGTACTGGCCATAACGCATGCATGCAGCATAAACATACACTTCCATCATGTAAAAACAAATATATTTGTATACATATCTAAAATCTTGGATCACGAGAATAGGTTCAGCGGCACACTCCGGTGTATCCGAATGCACGATGCATCTGTTCTAATTAAACCTAAATTATGATTTATAAATCATATTTGAGGTTTATAAACCCTAGTTAGGGACAGATGATGCACCGTGCATCTGGATGTACACGAGTTTTTGCCTAGATTCAGAAATTTGGCCCGATGCTTGATGGGCCGGTAGCATGCCCTATACCAGGGCTGTGGCCTGGTGTTGTGGGGCGAAAATCTATATCTGCTACTTCATCATCGAATAATGTAGCTTGATCTTTTTTAGCTAGTGTCTTCCTATGTGAAATTTGAAGCAATAATTTGTCCTTGGTTCCGGCCTTCGTCGCTTCATGAATCGAGCATTTCTTGCACTTACTGGTCCCGCTCAGTGGCCTTCCCTGCGTGGAGACAGATAGAATAAGCAGAAGAAGAAGAAGAAGAAGAAGCACAAGTGAAAATGAGTTTGGCTTTAGCCATTCTAGTTAATATAGAATTCCCAAAGCTTAATTTTATGGAAGAAGTAATGTGTATGTTGCTTGTTTGTGATGATATGGGCTTGGGTTTTCCTAGCTAGTATTTATAGAACGGAAAGAGACGTACGGTGCAGTTACGAAATATAATGCACTCAACTTGTGACAGTATGACACTGAAAGTGAGCACTATATATGGACGAAAAACTTGAATTCAAAATATATATTTTGTATTTTTTAATAAGGGTTGTTTTACTTATTAGTTAGCAAAACTTTTTTCATTTCTTTATTCTTCTCAAAGATAATTGCATCAAGTAAAATTGGATATGGTAAATAGAAGCAGCAAGAGTGACAGTATATTATACACACTTGAAACAAAATGCTACAATATATTACATGAAAATGTAAGATCAAGACATTAACATGGAGCATCTGGATTTAATTAACATCGCGAACGAGCAACTTGTTCCAAGAATTTGACAAGATATATCTTATATATTGTACAGAAAAATCAAATTAATATTCTTCACATTTAGGTTAATTTGTTCAGATAATAGGACATTTTCATACATGAAAGTTAGCAAAGCTGTAGACCACTAGATCTTTCAACTCAACCAACACACTAGGACAAACCATTCATCAATATTGATAGCTTTATATATCCATGCAAAAAGTGTTGGTAGGATCGGAATCCTATATTATCCTATGAATTAGTGGAATTATAGATTCGTTGAGTGTACTTGTTAAAAATCAAAGTTTGGTATTCTTCATCGAATATGGAAGAAAATCTAGCTAGTCAACTTGCGCTAGTTGCATGTCAAATCCAACCTCTGCCACCTTCCAATTTCATAATAACTTGATTAATTCCATCGTGTTTTATTAGGTATATACATTGTCCACTCCTTATATACTTTTCTGATCGAGAGTGCATGCATTCTAAACTGCACGTTATCTATGGAATTCTGGCAAATTAAGTCTACACGCAAAAATATTCTATTTCTAGTTGGCTCCCAGTGTTGGGGAAGTCGAATTTTCCCTCTCATTGATTATGTGCTACACTGTTACCAATTGGCCACCTCTAGTTGTTGAACTTTTACGGCACATGTGTATAATATATACATTCATGAACACCTTGAAATTATACAATAGCACTCACTACCTTCGCTGAATCTTGTCCGTCAAATTTGGAGATGCTACTACCTAAAAGATTCTTAAAAAATTGAACTTTTTTGTACAAGTAAAATGTTCGTCTGACAGAAGAAATTGGTGATACCCTCACACACATACATTTTCCCTAAATTATAAATAATTACAACAAAATGCATAAAGTTATTGTATCTTAAAAAACATGTTTTCGTCATAGTCTTTGAATATATGTTGCTGTTTCAAGAATTAAAAGTCGAAAATGTTTGAAGGTTTAAAATGTAATACTCCATCCGTCCACTAAATTCGTGCATTTAATTCCGTTTTGGACGTCCACAAAAATGTTCATTTTCCTTTTTTGGAAACATCAACTTTACATTTTTACCATAAACCTATTTATTTTTAAACAAAAAACCACCTATGACCCACCTTTTTACACTCAATATCCATTAATATATTCATTTATTATCCTCATGTCACACCTTTTTATACTCTCTTACTTTACACTCATTATAATTCAATAAAATCCGTTCCACCAAAATCAATGAACGATTTTGGTGGACGGAGAGAGTAATGATGATGAGCAATGTGCTTCTCTGATAAATCTCGTTCATAAAGAAGATTCCAAAATTTATTATACAAATCTGTATTCTAGTAATTTTTTTGGTTATTATGATACTGCTATAATTCATCAATTCCATTTGTTACTGTTTGTGGTGACATTAATTAATGGGAAATTTTTTTATATAACCCATATACTAAGTTTTATATTTTTATTAGCTCATATGTTAAGTTGCTACTCTTTTTAATCAAATGTTCAATTATAATCTTCAAAACATAATAAAACAAGCACGGATTCAAATGCTACAACTTTAATTTGAATTTTGTTATAACTGTCTCTTTCTTCCTCTCTCACCACACGGACAACATGCTCTCTCTCTCTCTCTCTATCACCGGCCAAGCTCTCTCTCTCTATCACCGGCCAACCCTCCCCTCTCATTTCTTCCCGGCCAACCGCTCTCCCAGCGGCCAACCCTCCCTTCCCATCAGTTTTCCGGCGGCCAACCGCGGCCATCCTCCCTCCCTTCCCACGGCCAACCCGTGTATAGAATATTAATGTTGTTTAAACTAAATATTAAACTATAAATATGTTGGAGTAAAACTATTATTGTATTGAATCTTTATATTAAACTATTATTGTATTGAATCTTTGTATACAATATTATTGTATTGAATCGGTCGGCGGCCAACCTTGTTTACATAATTGCTTGATAATTGCATGGATGTACATTCAGCAGGCGGCCAAGCCCCTTTCCAAGCGGCCAACCTATAACCCGGCAGCCAACCTTGTTTCCGGCGGCCAACCTTGTTTCTCTCCATTTTGCGGCGGCCAATCTTAGTTCTTTGCAATTTCCGGCGGCTAACCCATTCCTTTTTTATTTTCGGACGGCCAACCATGTGTTTTGTTTCCGGCGGCCAACCTTGCCAACTTCTTCTCTGTCAAAAATAAAGTAAATCAGACTGATTTCACAGTCACAGCGTCTGTTTTTTTTTTAAATGATTAAGGATATTTTCGTAATTTTACTTTAAATTGGGTAGAAAGAGTAGCAACTTAACATATGGGTTAAATTAAGTATTGAAGTTAATATTTGGGGTAATTCTCCCCATTAACACTTAATTAATTTGCTATGTGCGTGAGAATATTATTAGATGTTTATCTCGTGCATCGCACGGGTAGAAAACTAGTTTAATAGACACGGAAGGCGGCGGCTGTACGCCACCTGAAAGATTGGTACTCTTATCACAACCATATCTAGAGTTTTAACAAGTTAGAATGCCAGAAATAATCGACAACATTCCTAATCCTTTCTAGCTGTCTATGATTGACTACAAAAGGCTGCCTTAGGATCGATCTCAAGACACCCTTCAATCACCAAATAATAACAATATCAAATAAAAGAGTAGCTGCAGCGCTTTAATTAGAAAACTTATGTAGAAAATAACATAGTACAAGACTTTCTACATCTGCAGCGTGTCAACATCTTTCTTCTACAGAACCAGGGAACTGAGAAGCATTACATATTTGAACGTCGAGCTACGATTTATACCGGGTAACAGAGCGAGTAAAAGGAGTCGACGAAGAGGAAAGTGGCTTACTCGTGACAAAGCAAAGGTGCCTCTCCATGCGTCTTCGGACTCCACTCTCCCATGACATATTCATGCACACAGGCCTCACTTGTGATACGGAATTCAAACTCCTGTTTTCTGTGTATATCTGAAGCTACACAATTGGTCCAAGCGAAGTAAAAAACATGGATAGTGTACCCATCCAACAAACCTCCACCTGTTTAAGAATGATGTAGGGAACATTCAGTAATTAAAGAAACGAGATGCTAAATATGATCAAACTGGCAGTCACAATTCAAATGGTTTGAAGAAGTGAGACCACAAAGAAGTTTAGGCTTCTCTACTTGGGAAGCTCCGGGAATAACTGAGGATAAATATATTGGAAAATGTGGTGTTTTAGGAGAATTGAGATAATTATGTTCGATGGGTATTCAGATATATGATAGAGATCAGAATGTTTAGAGTGATGGCATGCATCCAAGCATAGCCTCATGGTGAACGTCGTTCTATAGTTCAAGATGCCTATGCTATCAAATATCATTCTACAAATATTGAATCAATGCAAAAATATAGACATATCATCATCTACACCAACAACTTCTGTGTGTGTGTGAGCACATCTCATGTTGCAGAAGGACATGACACTATGCATCTAATTGCACTTCACAATCCAATTCCTTATGATTCCATTCTGACCAATTCACCAACCAACTAAACCACTTACTACTGCAACGCACATCTTGTTGCTAAAAAGAAATTAACATTGGCCACTCACCATTTGGAGAGTGCGATAGGAGTTGGTTTAAAGTATAATGAGGCGTACTATCTGGCCCAGGAACCGAAATGCTTTCGTCGTTTCTCTTAGGCACCTGTTTTTCTCGTCCCTTGACCAATGCTGGAACATAGTTATAAAAAGACATGGCATCATTTGGCTGGCTCGCAGAAAAAAGTAAATTAATTAATAAGGAGACTTACCTCTCCAAGTGCATTAAGCTTCTCACGAACACCTCGTAACAACTCTTCTGCATCTCCATCCCATTTATACATCTCCAGTTCTCTTCCCGCAAAGAGCATATCCGACGCCTGGTATAGTATAGATTGAATCTAGAATTAGGACGAGCAACAGCATTTATGTATGCACATTTTCAAACCAATTTAACATGAAGCATTTAATTTAAAGCACAAATCCCTTGAAACCTGAAAATTTACATTATTGGCCAAGACTTTTGCCAACAAAATACAGGAACGCAAACAGAATTCGAGATATGACATCAAACGTATCAAAGTTTTAGAAGACTGCAATTGTCTGCATATCCCGGCATAATATTTAGTATCTGCAGAAGGCTAGGATTTTCATGAACAGACAAAAGTAATTGCAATCATCATAGCTATTATGCATTGAAGTTCAAATATTTCTAAAAATTTATACTCTGATATGTTTTACCTACAACGACTAACAATATGGAACTCATGTCTATTAAAAATTGGAATAGGTTTTTGAATAACATATTTTTCTATTTTCCTTATTTCTTTCTGGCTGAACTTAGTTACTAAGAAGCATTAACAAAAAAACAGACACATTTCAAGGTCCAGCATCTAGTTCGGAATATTGAGAATAATTCACTACTTGAGAAGCAGAGAAATGCCAATGCTGAACAGGAATCAAAATTTATGCATATCCCAAAGCAAAGCATTGCGAGTACCTGAAAAAAATTAAAAACGAATCAAACCAGACCTCATGATACCTTTCTAGATATCATTTGCCCTCCGGCTATGTGTGAGAAATAGATGTTGTAAAAGTGGGATAGGAACAATGGCGGACTCTTCTCAGCGAGTTCCTCCAAATGTTGCACGTACGTCACTCCCGGATTGCTAGGTTCTGGAATCTCATTACCTTGCTCCCTTAACCATTCTAAGTCCCTGGAAATACAATCTGACCTTTCCAAACCAGTCCTCCTAAAGTAAACATCTGTCACAACGAAGTCCACGAAATTAAAGCAAACCGATTCAGTTACTCTACTCATTTCAATAGGACATTTACTTTTAAGGATTAGCTAAATAGCTAAAAATAGTATAGGTTAATTCATTATTTATTTTGATGGATTGAAACCTTGAAATATCCCAACCCTTTGATAATTTCTAGCTAATTTAGCTTGATTAATATTTCATTGAAAATGTAGAACTAGAAAAATCTTAGTAATTAGGATAAAAATACTCCTATCAGTCATGAAAAATAAAACTTCCCATAAAGCTAGTAAACAGATCTATTACCATCATATATTAAATCTATTTCAATAAGATTTATGCACATTTTCATCCAATTTGACAAACAAGTCCACATTTCACCAAACTATACAAATGCCCACATTCCAGAAAAACAATTTAGAAACATAAGAGAATGCAAATTAAGCAAAAACAAGTAGAAATAGAAGAATTCTGACTCACAAGAAACATCAGTAGATTCATCAACAATGTGCTCAACTGTAGTAAAAACCAGCTTGCTGTCCACCAAATACTTGATAAATCCCTCAATGCTCGGCTGCCACGTGTCACCAACTCCATCACCATTGTTTCCCTCTTTCTCACTCTCAATTTCTAGGGCTTCTCCATCGCTCTCTACCAACAGCAGAAGCTTTTCTTCCACTCTTTGATTTCCCGTTGTTTCTGAGTTTCATGGCCACGAACCTCATCTCCTCCGTAATTCCATTTACCTCACCCGGGTACAGCTTCCTGTAACGGCGGCGCCGCTGCTTCACCGGCGACGGCGTCTGCCTGTTTGGCGGCGGCCCTTCTTCCTCATCCGAGTATTCCTCAGTAGAACTGTCGACTTCTTCCGTTTCGTAGTCGCTTTCTGTTTCTGATGCTGAGGCGAGCGCGCTGAATTTTGTGCATTGCAGGACAAAAGGATTTCTATGGAGTCTGCAATTACTTAGACTCTTTTCAGCGTCCATTTTATTAGACAAGAATTTTGGTGCGAGATAGGATTTCATTAACAACTGTGGGCTTGTGGTTTTGAGTAAATTCGAAGGGTTTAGACTTGTTGCAGGATTGGAAAAGTAAGCCATTTTTGCAGTCGGCAAATTTCGATCGATTTGATATATACGTATTTATGTTACATTTGTGAATTGAAACATTTGCAGAAAGAAATCGGCCGTCTCAAAAAACATTACATCAGCAGAAGTTTTGGTTCCATAGAATTGGCACTCAACTATAGGGCCAATCAATGAAAACGAACCCCGACGATTATATATATATATATATATATGATTGAGTTATAATAAAATTTATTTTTCGTAAAATTTAAAAATCAACGATTTTACATATAAAGTTAATATCTTTATGTATAAAATTAATCGCACCTGAGTTACGGTAAAAGATAATACTATTCATCAATATTTCATAATCAAGAACTTTATACATAAAGTCGCATCAACTTTGTCTTAAAATCGTTGGTTTTTAGATTTTTACGGAAAAATAAGTTTTTATTTGAACTATTCCCTATATATATATATATATATAATAAGTTCAAATAAAAATCTTATTTAAAGTGATAACGTGAGAATTATTTTCAATCATTAGATCACGAATATCTATGATGATGCATATTTTGCTGGATGAGGTACATTGTGCACCACCTAGATTCAAATATCATAAAGAGCAAAAATTTAAATATTTTTATTTAGTGTAATAATTTTCATGAAAAATGCATTGTTATCACGTTTATAGAATAACAAAGGTTTTTATAATAACTTATATATACATATACATATACAGTGAAGTTCAAATAAAAATTAATTTTAATGTGAAAATTAAGAACCATAAAAATTTGGTATGAACAAAATGAATTCGTCATTAAAGTTAATTAATATGTTGAGAAAGTTATTGGATTTAAAAAATCAGAATTTTTCATCCAGGTTCGAATCTCATGAGGGGCGAAAATTTTATTTTTTTTATTCAATAACTTTCTCAGCAGATTCATAACTTTCACATGAAATTCATTACTTTTTGGTTCTCACGATAAAATGGTTTCATGTTAAACCTCCTATATATATATATATATATATATATATATATATATATATATATATATATATATATATATATTTAGGAAATGAATCGGTAAAAATGATAATTTGATAGGAAATGGAAATGAATCTGGCCTTTGATTGTAAGTTGAGGTTAGAAAAAGAGAGAAGGCGTGGATGGGTGTGGTGTGAGTTAATGTGGATTTAACGAAGTCGTTTTAATAAAGTGATGCCACTTCGATTGTTGTCTCAGTTTTAATCTTGACCGTCATTCAATTTGTGAAAAAATTACAATAATATTAAGTTCATGTATTTATTAACAAATTTTTAAAGTTCGTGAAAAAATCAAAATGAATCCAAAATTCATGTATTTAAGCGTCTTAATATGTATTATATAAGTAAAATGAATTCGTTTTGATTAAGTGGCGCCACGTCGACTGTCAAGTCAGCTTCAATTTTGACCATCATTCAATTTATGGGAAAATTCACAATAATATTAAATTCGTGTAGCTATTGATAATTTTTAAAATTCGTAGAGAAAAAATAAAATAAGCTCAAAGTTCATTAATTTAGATGTCAATAACCCTTTTTTTACCATTGAAAGCACCCTAACTCTGCTTAATATGATTGGCCAAGTACTGCTTGATATAAAAAAAATGTTTTGTTATTGATCAGGAATTCCAGCACATGTAGTAGTAGCTAGGGATGGCAGTGGATCTCGGATCCGGTCCAAATCCGCATATCCAGATCCATTTTTCCGGATCTGGATCTTCAAAAAATAGGATCCGACGGATCTGGACCAGATCCGGACCATTCTTTTAAAATCTGGATCTGGATCTGGATCTCGACTTCGAGATCCGGATCCGATCCGATCCGATCCATGGATCCATATAATATATATGTATATATAATTTTTATTTATATTTATAAGTGTATTATATTATTTTTCTTTATAATCGAAGTTGGATAAACTAGGTTCTGAAATTGGATAGTATGTTAATAATATTATAAATGTGTAACTTGTAATTGAGAAAATTTTGTATATGAGTTGTCTATTTGCTAAAATATGTGTGCTACTTCTTCTATTAATATTGTAATATTATTTGTCACGTGAAAGAAAAGTAAATTTATAATAACATCTTCTTGTAGTGATGATTGTAGAATTTTGAAATATTATTATAGCGTTATATGTATTTAGATTATTATTATTATTATTATGGTATTCTTGTGAATTATATTTGATTTATAATTTATTTTAGAAGAAAAATATATGGATCCTGCCTGCACCGCTGACCTATGAATCTTATGGATCCAGTGCAATCTAATTTTTTGGCCCAAT
Source organism: Salvia rosmarinus (assembly GCA_036937905.1). Lineage (NCBI taxonomy): Eukaryota > Viridiplantae > Streptophyta > Magnoliopsida > Lamiales > Lamiaceae > Salvia > Salvia rosmarinus. The sequence goes on along the minus strand of CM072817.1, from coordinate 18,731,451 downwards.
GGATCCTGACTGATCCCACCCAAACAAAAATTACGGATCCGGATGCTGACTCACAGGATCCGGTCAGGATCCCATCCATTGTCATCCCTAGTAGTAGCAAGGACAATCCCTGCTAGTACCTCCCTTAATATATATATGTACGCACATATATCTTTACTTAACCCAACTCCTCAAATGGAAAATAAAGCTTCGAATCATTATTAGAATTCTTGAAAGCCCATTTATACTTTAGTGCTTCGAATCCATTATCAGAATACTTGAAAGTCCAATTATACTTTAGTGGAAACCCAATGACTTAATTAGTTGAACTTTACATATTTTGGCTCAATACATAAAATATAAAAATTAAATAAAAATTCTCATACAAACGTTCATACCGTGCACACGTTCAAAAGTATCGTTTGTTTTTAAGAAAAAATATAATTTAAATTAAAAATATCATTTATTTTTTACATTGTATTTAAAAAATAGGAGTATCATTTATACTAAAGAAAAATATCATTTTATATTAAACTAAGGTATCAATATCCGTATATGCGGACGTCCGAGACCACCTTTTAAAATTAAATCCAATCTTCTTAATTAAAAGTTTGAAATCTGATTAACTAGATAGGCCCAAAAAAAAGTAACCCAACTCCTAACTTGACTAACAACAAAACGAAGGTGTTTGGCTAAATCGATTTAGATATTTTATCAACTCTAATATCTTATAAGATGGTTCAAGAGTTTGAAAATTGTAATATCTCAAAAATTTATAGTTGTCAAAATATTGAGATAATTAAACTTATAAGTTAGAAATAGAGAAATGTGAATGAAGATGAATGAAATGAGAAGAGTATATATTGGAAATATAAAAGAAAAAAAACATAATAGTACTCTAAACTCCTTTCAATTTGGCCGTATTTTGGTCTTGGGTAAAAATTACAACAAATTGTAAGTTCGTGTATTATAAATTCATGGAAAAATAAATTAGGGTAAAGTTGATGAATTTTTAGAAACAATTAATCAAAAAAGATAAGATGAGATTGATGCCCGAATGGCCATCACCACCGCCGTCCAGTCGCGCTCCGACAGTCACAGAGCAGCGGCGCCTAGCGGTGCCCCCTTATTCTACGTTCACAATCAGTGAGGCTTGTATAAAGGAATTGGTGTTTGTAAATTGAACATATATGGTGATACATGTTAAAGAATGGAGAGCTACACAGTTATTTGTTGTTCTTGCTTGAACATGAATTCAACATATTTCTGGAGATATATTATGAATGACAGAAGGTTGGGTGTAATTAGGGATGTCAATGGGTGGGTTTTACCCGGACCGATCCAGAACCGTTCAAAATTCAATAAAATTTAAAACAACGGTTCTGGTTCTGGTTCCGGTTCCACACCCGTTTTAGACCCGTACCGTTTAGAACCATAGTTTGATGGTCCGGTCCGGTCCGGATCTGGTTCTGGTTCCAGAATCAATACTCATTTTTTGGTTATGGTTCGAGTAAAACCCATCTATTGACAAGTTTAAGTTTAAATAGGTTTGTCAATGAGCTAGTTTTATCCATATCGATTCAAAATCACTCATAACCCATTAAATTATAAAGCAACGGTTTCGATTCCAGTTCGGTTCTGGTCCGGTTCTGGTTCCAGACCCGCTCAGATCCGGACTGCTTAAGACCCATAGTTGATGGTCCAGATCCGGTCCGGATCCAGTGTCTAATGGGTCGGTTCCAGAACCAGAACCATTACTTATTTATTGGTTCTGGTCCGGGTAAAACTCACACATTGACATCCCTAGTGTAAAGTTGCAGACGATGAATGTTACGTTGTGGCTGAGCGATTTGGGGCTATGCTTCACTAAAAGGCGTCGTCACCTTTCACACGTAGCACATATATGTCCAAGTCAGAAAGATACATCTACGTGGCATTTTCTTTCATCTTTCTTATCTTGTTCCGTGTTCGGTGTTCCCATGAACTCAAAAAGAATGTCACGTTGTAGTTCTAGTGGTAGGGAAATTTGGGATGATCTTAAAAGTCAAAAGATTGAGTATATATTTGCAATATTTAAAAAAGCAGAGTTGTAATTGTAAATTGGACGAAATGTGGCGATTCGTGTGCAATTAACTTTTTTAAATTAATGGACTTTTCTTATTTTATTAACACAATTTATTATTATTTTGAAGGGTAAATAAATAATTTTAAAAATTATGTGATTGCAGATTCAAATATAAGACATTTAATCTGAGATATTAACCACTCTATAGCTAATTAAGAAAAACATTATGCACACGTATTAGTTATCTATTATGTGATTTCTTAGGTCTTGTTTAGAATAAGAAGACCTAGATTCCAAGTCTTGAGATGATAGATACATGCTCTATAGCTAATTAAAAGAAAACATTATTTTAGAAGATCCATAGTTGCTACAGAATACATTTATGGTTTGAAAATTTGAAAACATGAACTTAGAACATGTTGATCTATTATGTGATTGATTATTTCTTGGTATTATGATGAATTAAATGTCTCGTATAGTTTATCGTTGAAATTGTGAAGTATATGTTCATCCTTTGAAATTATGTGATTTTCTAAAAATAAGGAAGGTCTTGATCTTGAATATATGATGTTGATAAGCTATTTCCTTCATAGAGTTTTGAGTTTGAAATCGATATGTTGAAATCCCATTTGGCGAAACCCTAAGTCCTCATGATGTTGGATTTTGATTTTATATGGTTATTTTTACGTCGGACATAAGCTACGTCTTAAGGGGTCATTAGGTTTTGGCTAAGGTTGAATGGTTTAAACTTGTTGTTGAGTTATATATGCTCGTTTAGACATATGAGGTTTGTTAAGTCTTGTTATATGTCTAAGATATTAGAGGATCTGATGACCGAAAACCATAGCGCGTATAGTGAAAAAATCGATTGATAGACTTATATGTCGATTGATAAGGAGAAGAAAGATATGAAAGATAAAAAGTATAGTCCCATGAGTATAAATATTTTCTAATATGATATGCTTATGAATATTTTAAAATGAAATGAATTGCATTATGAGAAAAGTTTCAAAGTTAAATGACTTTTGCTTTTGAGCATGAGCATGAACATAATGCATTTACCTATCCATGGAAAGAAAGAAAGAAAGTGAATGAAAGAATGTTACCGGCGTCGGGTATGACCGTGGCATTACTTCGACCATCAACACGGTATGTAATGTTAAGGTGTTTGAGGAGGCTCATCAACACAAAGAAAGAAAGTTCGTGGATATGGGAAGAAAGTTATCGACCGACATTATTGATGATACTATGAAATGAAAGCAAGTAAGTGTTTATTTATAAAGCATGCAGTTTATTTCAAAAACCCCGTGCATTTATGTCGTCGGTTATATAGCCCTAAGGCGATGTTTTATGTTTTCGGCGATACCCACTTAGTGCATTTTGTAATCACGTCCTGCATGTATTTCTAAAAGCTCGAGAGATTTCGAATGCCGTGCAAAGAGCTTTTAAGTAATTTGATTCATGATGATATTGATAAATTGTTGATTCAATGTTAACATGTAAAAAGTAGTAAAATGTGACCAAAAAAAAAAGAAAAACATTATGCACACGTATTAGTTATCTATTAATTACAAATCAAAGTAACTTCTCTTTTCCTACTTTTACTTGGGCATTTTAAAATTTGTTGTTAGTGGGTCACACGTTGTCATTTTTATCATTACATGTGTAAATTCATGTCGCACTTTGGCACTACACGTCGAATTTTCAAGAATATGAGTTGAGATAATTTTGTATATCGTTGTGTTATTTTGGAAAATGTCTTAAAAGTTAGAACAATATCATATATTTTTGCTTTTCACATTACACGTGAAAAGTCACTCTCTTGCATGGAATGTCGATTTTTTATTAAAAAAAATTGAAGATGTGATTTGGGATATTTAATATTTTTATGACTCTATCAATATATTAGCTAGGTATCAAAATGTTAGGTATTGTTTACATAAATAGAAAATTAAATAGAAGTCTTAAATGTTGAGACGATATCTTATATTTTCTCATTTTAAGTATAAAACCGTGCACTATTCACTAAATTAATACACTTTCTTTACTAAACACTCAAATAGTATACCTTTCGGCTTGTAACAAATTATATATCCTTTAAACTTTTCAGTCACACAAAATCACGTCTTAACATATTTCTTACAAATTTTGGTACCAAAAATATTATTATAACGCAGACTTCATATCTTTTGATTTTGAGTCATAAAAAATAACATGACTGATTTGATTCAAATTGAAAAATAAAAGTATTATTGAAATTAATATTTCAAAAGTAAGCCAAATTATAAATTAGATTAAAAAAACTTGTTGTCTTATACTATCTTCGTCCCCCAATTTTTTTCATAATCTCCTTTTTGGTATATCCTTCAAACTTTTTTATATTCTATTGATGAAAATTATCTCACAAAATACTCAGTACTTATTATTCTTAACAATATCATTTATTTACCATTTTTACTACCCATGGTTCACCACTATCACTCTTTCTTATATCAATAATATCATTTATTTATATCTTTTATCACACATAATCCAATACTAATTAATTTAATACTACATTAATGTGAGATCCTTACTCTATTCATAATATACTCAATAATTTTTATTAAAATTCATATCGAAAATCTAAAAAAAAAAAAGAATTGAAGAACAAAGGGAGTATAACAATGAGTCCAATTTTAATTTGTAAATGCCACCTAAATGGTGCAAATTGTTGGGGCTCGTCTGAAATACATTTTAATGCTTTGGGCTCGTTTGAGATACTCCATACGTCCTGATATTATTGACTTCTTTCTTTTTATAAATAAATTAAAAAGAGTGTGTCACGAGATTCGAGATATTTTATAGTGAAATTATTTTCTTTTTTGAAATAGATCAATAACAGTTGGATAACTTTAAAAAAAACCCCAACAATAATGGGATTATGTGAGAATATTTTAATGCTTTTATGTGACTACTAGTAAAGGTACACAAGGTACAACTCTGCATATTCAGTACAATATCTAATGTTTCAAATCAAAACACTGAAACCTAAATTTACCCCTTTCTACCTGATTTTAACAGTCAACATTATTGCCGCCTTAAATTTGCTTACATAGGCAAAACAAAAATGGACTTCGAAAACGCAATTTATTTTTTTTTTTTAAGATTTGGGCAAAGTGAAATTCCTATTCACCCCCACCTATAAAAGGGAAAGGGCAAATAAAACCAGAAATAGCAAAAATGTCCCTCCGGAGAAACATAAATTGGCGGCCGAACTAAGACCAAATCCATATTATTACTCTATCCTGCGAAACTCAACGGCCCAGATCTTCTCGATCCAATGGCTGTGAGAACTTGCGCGTCATCTCAGGGCTTCCCATGAAAACCTCAAATCCTCTTGTTCAGCCTCCACACACGCCCCCTCTTTGCTTTTTCTTTCTCACAAAAACTCAGATTCACCTATACATACACCTCTCTCTATATCTATATCTTCCATAATATTAACAAATTTTTCCAATATATTTGAAACCCTTTATAATTTTTGGGATTAATTTTCCATTTTCCTGAAAGATGCAAACCAGTAACGGCTCCGAATCTCAACAGAGTAGTTCGAAGGAGAGCAATAACGAGAGCGGCAATGGCGGTAGCAAGGCGGTGCCGCCGCAGGTGGTCGCGGCTGTGCCCGGCCAGCAGTGGGTGGCGATGCAGTACCCCGCCGCCGCGATGGTAATGCAGCACGGGATGATTCCGGCGCCGCATTACGCGCCGCACTACATGCCCTACCACCTCCACCATCACCCGCCTCTGCCCCCGCCGCAGCATCCTGGCGGCGGCAGCATCAACGGCGGAGGATCTAATGGAGAGAACCGCACGATCTGGGTGGGTGACCTCCATAATTGGATGGACGAGGATTATCTCCGTAGCTGCTTCTCTCAAACTGGAGAGGTATATACATATAGATATACGTGTATATGGGAGTTTGTTTTAGTATTACTGTTATTATAGTGTATGAAGTAGAGGTTTAAACAAAGCTAGAGTCTTTAGTAGGAGAAGTGATAGGTTTTGACTATAATATCGATTAGTTAACACACTACTTTAATTTTTTTTGGTTGTGTTTTACATTCTTTTCTTTTTGTAGATTCGACTTTTACAAAATTGATCTGCATTTTAAAATCTACATTCTCCAACGTTCAATATAGAACTGAAGTGGCTTGCTTTTGTTGTTTGTGTTAAAATCGCTTTATTTTTCTCTGTAGTTTTTTTTGGAGGCCTTAATAATGTTATCGATGTAGAGGTTTATGCAGAAGTTTTCATCTTTTAAAGTTAGGAACAAAAATATAATTATTTGGATTTGAACTTCGATTGAATACTAGGTTTACACTAGTGCACATTAGCTACATTTGGTGAGTAACATTCTGATATTATTTAAGCCCCAATGCTCTATGTCACTTGCAACCTTTCAAAAATTTGTTGGGAACATTCTGGGTGATTCTATTCCTAAACCAGCACAAGCTTACTTATAAATCGCCCTTTGATTTTTTGAAGTTAGCTGGCACCAGTAGACTTAATTAGCCGAATCGTAGAAAATAACTGCATTTAATGCTAAATCTATAAAATTTTAAGTTTGCCTTGCATTGGCGTGTTGATTTTTCGTGTTTATAAATGTCATTATACTTCTTTCAGATATATGATGGAAGCTGAAGGCAGAAATTAAAGCGTTAATACTATAAATGTGTTCTTTTTGACAGAAAATACATGCTTTTGTTTGTCATCTCTTTTGTAATAGACTAATAGTACATAGAATGTTTGATATGGGTGTCTATATTTCTATTTTAGAAATCCATTTTACAGGCATCAATCTATTACATGCTAGCGAACCTTTTCTTGAATCAATTTTTTCCATCTATCTCGACATTTACGATTCGAGTGAATATTTCCACTGCGCTTTTGTGTTCTTTGGTTGAACCCTCAAAATCTAGATTTGTTCTAGACGAGCTTATTTGGTGACTGATTATAAGTTGTGTCACTATATGTATTGTTAAACCTATGAGACTAGATGCAGCATTTGGAAGTTTGAAATGGTGTAAATCATTTTACCTGAAATACTGCATTGGAATTATATATTTCAAGTTCAATGATCGCTGACAATAATTTTATAGTCTAGATCATGTTGCACTAGCACAGAGAAGCAGGCTGCGACCTGCTTTTGGTGCAAAACGTGGTTTGTCTTGTAAGTTAATAATTTGAACAAATTTAAAACTTCTAAGACTTAAGAATGAGTGATGTGCCTATTCATGATAGCAAATTTTGATGCCACAATTAGTAAAAGAAGTGTAACAATGTACACCGTGGTGAAGGGAAATTCTGATAATATATTTTACATGTTACATAATAGATTTTTTTCAACTAGACTTGCACAGAAATAAATGCAGCATTTAACAATTACTTATTAACCAGGCCTTTACGATTTTGTTCCTCTGTCCTACATCACATAAGTCTTTATAGGTTTAAAATTTTCTGTTGCAGGTTTCCTCCATAAAGGTAATTCGTAATAAGCAAACAGGTTTTTCTGAGGGATATGGATTTGTGGAATTCTTTACACACGCTGCTGCGGAGAAAGCGCTGCAAACTTACTCTTGTGTAGCTATGCCTAACACCGAGCAACTTTTCCGTCTAAATTGGGCTGCATTTAGCATGGGCGATAAGCGTTCAAATAACGGTTCCGATCTTTCTATCTTTGTGGGTGATCTAGCCACAGACGTTACTGATACCTTACTGCACGAGACTTTTGCTAGCAAGTATCCCTCTGTTAAAGCTGCTAAAGTTGTCATTGATGCAAACACTGGCCGATCAAAAGGCTATGGTTTCGTTAGATTTGGAGACGACAATGAAAGAACGCAGGCTATGACTGAAATGAATGGTTCTTATTGTTCAAGCAGGCCGATGCGCATTGGTGCAGCGACACCAAGGAAGTCATCTGGTTATCAGCAGCAATACTCATCACAAGGTATTGTCAGTTGGTGCAATGCCAACTATGTATCCTGTTGACTTATCTTGTTGTTTAATTGTCTCCGTGAATTCTGTATTTGAATTATGTGTGATAAATAAGACCTAAGCAAACTTAATCTTTTAAATTATGGCACGTGATGATTTTCAGTGATGCCTTCATAGTTGAGATATTTCGGTAAAACAGTATTAATTTATCTATATTCTGGATACTTATTTTTATTTTCACCACAAATATTTTGTAGGTGGATATGCAAATGGTGTCTCGGCGAATGGTTCACAGTCTGATGGAGACTCTGTTAACACGACAGTTTGTTATTTGTTCCTTTTTCCTTTTCTTCTACTTACTTCAAGAAGTCTTTGCCTAATCCGTGATCTTTTAGATTTTTGTTGGAGGACTTGACCCTAATGTCACCGATGAAGATCTCAGACAGCCTTTCTCTCAGTATGGAGAAATAGTATCAGTCAAGATACCGGTTGGGAAAGGATGTGGTTTTGTTCAATTTGCTAGCAGGTAATTTAATATCCTATCATGTGTTAATTGCTTTCATTGGCTACTAGCACTAATTAATATCTGACAACCGTGACAATATTTGACAGAACTGATGCCGAAGAGGCCTTGCAGAAGTTGAGTGGTACAACAATTGGGAAACAAACTGTGCGTCTGTCGTGGGGGCGTAATCCAGCAAACAAACAGGCAATTGTTTTTTCACTTTTTGTTATGCTTAAAAGCACAAGATTACGTAGAGGGTGTTTTGCTAAGCTTATCTTAAACAGCTTATAAGATGTAATATGTCAAGAGTTTATAAGTGTTTGAATAATTGAACTTATAAGTTGGAGACAAAACTGACTTTAGAAATTGAGGAGAAATGAAATTGGAAGGGATTATATGTTGGAAATAACACATCATAGTAGGGTTATTTTCATAAATTGATCGTTGCTTATAAGATCATGAAAAAATAAGATCTGATTGACGATTTTTTTTAGGTTATTTTCACAGCTCCGTTTAGGAGCTTATTTTGCGAAACCCTTTTCAAACTCCTATTATGAGCTCAGCCAAACACCCTTGATGAATGCTATATTGCTCTTACTCTAGGCTGATTCATTTTCCAGCTCGATTGAGGCTGTACTTATCTTTGTGTTACTTGGTTTTTTGGTGCATTATACAGTTGAGAGGTGATTTCGGAAATCAATGGACGGGGGCATACTACGGGCCTCCTTTCTTCGATGGGTTCGGATATGCTCTGCCACCTCCTTATGATCCGAGCATGTACGCCGCAGCTGCAGCTGCATACGGGTCTTACCCCATATATGGAACCCACCAACAGCAAGTGAGCTGAGCTGGTGGCTGGCCGAGATACAAGACATCACAATGCTCGACACGCCGCTGTTATGTGAAAACTTTAAGTCTGCACCTAAATGTGGAGCGGAACTGAATTTTGACCTAATTAGGTAGCTAGCTCTCTAGGAAATCTCAGAGAACATTTGTTAAAAGTGTGGACATGAAAGGAACTTCTCAATTGGAATAAATGATCTTCCACATGATACTGGCCTCCACATTCTTCTTTGTTTTAAGCATCTCTTGGTTTCTCTTTACATCAGCAACAACGGCTGCTGTTTTGCGTAATATTTTGCAAGGTATGAACAAAAGATGTTAATATTCTTGCAGGGTTTGGACCAAATAAATAGGATTGGAAAATGAAAAAATGAGCAACTCTATTACACAGTTAGGAATACGAGAACAAAGCTAAGTTTGTAACTTGCTTTCAGTGGCGGAGCCAGGAAATATTTCCTGGGGGTCAAATTAATAATAATTTTAAAAGATAATAAAATAAAATTTTAAATAAAATTATAAAATAATAATAATTTAAATAATATAATGAGTTTATTATAATCCTTTTAGAAATTTGATTGATAATATTAATTCACATATAAAACTTTATTATTTACATATATCTTTTATTTTATCAATATAAAATAAATAATAGAAAAAGAAAAGAAATAGCATTTTATCAACATAAAATAAATTATAGAAAAAAGAAAAATGAAAGAAAGATAAAGGAAAATAAGTATAGGAAAAAAAAAGAAAAATATGTAGCTAAGAGATATCGAATCAAGATCTCCTAAATGAGATATGAAAATCATAACCTATTAGATTACAATAGATTTAGTTATTAAATTTTAAATATCTATAAAGAGAACACACATGTTTAGCTAAGAGTTAATTCACATATATAGTGTTATTATTTATATATATTTTTTATTTTATCAAAAGAAAATAAATTATATAAAAAAGAAAAAATGAAAAAAAATCCTAAAATAAAGAGAAGAAATAGAATTGAAAGAGGGGAAAAAAGGTACAAACCAAAAGAAAGAAATAGAAGGAAAAGAAAGAAATAGAAGGAAAAAAAAGAAGGAAATAAAGAAAGAGGGAAAAAAAGGAAGAGAGAAGAGAAGAAAAAAAAGGGAAAGAAACGGCAAGCCAGAAGAGAAAAAAGGAAGGAAAGAAGGAGAAAAGAAAAAAAAATGAAGAGAAGAGAAAAAGGAAGGAAAGAAGGAGAAAAAGAAAAAAAAGGGAAGAGACGCCGAAGGCAGGATTCGAACTCGGGACCTTCCCGAAGGGGGGATCCTAACCATCAGACTAAACAAACATCTTTAAAATATTTTAACATATCAAATATATACATGTTTTTCAAAAAAGTTGGGGGGGCCAAGGGCCCCCAGGCCCCAACGTGGCACCGCCACTGCTTGCTTTAACTGTGAAACTGCTGCAACTGCCCCTTTATATCCGGTTCCAAAATCCTCAATCTACTAAAGTGTTGAAACAATGTTAAATATAGAATTTTACTCATATGTTTATCTATATATATTAGTGCATTAGAAAGTTTCATCTCCTGCCAATAAATTTAGGGTTCCTGAAAAATGCTGAAATTCTTGGTAATCGTAATTTTCGATACTATAATAATATCCATTTTCAGATATACGACATTATAACGATGAATATCGACAATTCAGTAATTATTGTAACATTAATGTATACTGCAGTATCATACAATAGTTTGCATAACTTGAATTTTACTATACATATTTATTTATTTATTTAAATATATAATTTTGGATTATTGACATATAAATACACGAACTTTAATGTGATTTTATTTTTGCACACAAACTTTAAAAAGAGTATATAAATACGTGAACTTTGATATAATTTTGATTTTGCACATAAACGTTAAGAGGAGTATATAAATATACAAACTTATTAATTTTAATAATTTTACCACGATTTATTTTTCGATCAAATTGTAACCGACATGGCATTAGAGATGATGAGTTAATAACAACATGGAAATAAATTAATAAATAAAATATAAAAAAAACATTTACATTTGGTAAAACATGCACATTGACTCATTAACACACACAAACACACGTATACACTTTAAATCTTAAACTCGTCATTTGAAATGGAAAATGACGAATATAACACAAAATTTCACACAAACAAGAACTTTAAGATTTTAATATCTTCAAAATCTTATATAATGTCACCTTTCAATTTGTAAATGGAAAATAAATGAATAAGTTCGAAAAAGTTCGTGTGAACATCAAAAAATTCATGTTTATGTATTTATACCAAAATCACATCAATAACCCTATAATTTTTAACAAAATAGTTTAACTATACACTAGCAATCTATAATTAATATTATATTATTACTGATTAATTGCTAGTATGTTATTATATATATATATATAGCATTATTCTTTTATTATTTTATATATTTATTTTAATTTTAATATCTAAAAAATTGTTATTGACATCATTAACTCTACAAATTACATAAAAATTAAAGCTCGATTTGTTCTTTTACCCTTTTAACTTCAAATAAATGAATAAAATGAACAAATTCAGCTATGATTTTATGAAATTTATAAATTTAATGATGATTTTAGAATTAAAATAAATGTACAAATTAAACAAGAAATAATAATGTTATAATGAAGTAAATATGAATGATGCTCATGCAAGGTGAGCGAAACATCACTTATCTATATTATATATACATATATTAAACATGCACACTTGTTTTGACCACATAATCTCTTCGAAATATATTTTTGTACGCTCCAAAATCATAGATACTTTATACATAGAGGTGAAGCTAGAGATAAAAAGAAGAAAGAAGGAAGGAAGGAAGGAAGGAAGGGAGGAAGGATTGATGGAAATGAGTCAGCTTTTCTTTCATGGAAGAGAGTAAATTAATTAATTCAAGTGGGTACATATATGATGTTTATTGGGTTGAAAAAATTAATCATACAAAAGCAACAAAAAAAATTTATATAGGAACAAAACAAGAAAAAAATGTCCCTACATTGAGGAAACACACACGTACTAAAAGTTACTTGCCCACTTTTGAGGAGCTCGCGTTATGTGTTTGTTTTATTGCCACAACATATTACGCATCATTCTTTTGGTGCCCAACAGTTAGTAGGTGAATCTGCCAACCCCAACTAATCATGGTATCTTAATTGTTAATCTTACTATTTGAATAATAGCAGTTGATCCTTAATTTCATTAAAATTCACTTATATAATTAGCTGGCTTTGATTGTTAAGTAATTACACACGCGCGTGTATAACCATCTCTTCCCACAAGTTTCTATTATGTTGGTTAAATGCTAAATAGTTCAGTGATGATCTGTAGGATGAATACAATTAAATGAGAGAGTAAAGCACATAGTAATGGAATAATAGTGGGAAATGAATTAAATAAGCAGTAGAATTTTTATGATGAGTAATGAAATGTCACAGAATTTGTCTTTAATGTATTCTTAATTAAAATTTTATTAATTGATCTTCAATTCCTGGACAAATCCTTTAATTGAAAACACTTTTACAAAGCTCAAGTCAAGCCTGTCGTTCGGAGTTGATCGGAATTACAAGCACACATTGTGGCACCGACCATTCCCACCCAAATTCCATTTGATTTGGTAACTACTCGTTACAACACTTATTCACAAAATGTTCTACACTATTTATTTATTTTTTTCACAAGTAGGTCTCCCATCACCATCCGACCACTGTAGAGGCCAGAATCACATCAGAAAGATGGTGTTGCTGCGATGAAGCAAATAACAGTTTTCTTCATCTTCTCCAGTGAAATTCTCCATCGTTACTCAACTAAAATTGATAAATCGTACATTAAAACTTTCATCTTTTCAAGAGCATCAAAGCCCATAAATTGATTGCATGAACAACATTCTATTTTGGCAAAAAAATGCGACCATAGGTCGAACACAACTCGCATGTCGAAAATATTATTCGTTAGTTGTTATCACCAAACTACTTCCCACTACGAGATTGATCTTTCTCCTCAAGGAATTGGTGAAAACGAGAAGTCAAATGACCACAAAACCCATATTTCCAAAGTTCATGGTCGTAAAAAAATTAGTGATTGAGTTCCAATTCAAAAATAGTATAGATCACCATAATTTAACTATCAAATTTTGAAAATTATATCAAAATTATAAAATGGAGTATAATTCGCGATTTAACATGCAATTTTTCCTAAACAAATATATGTAGATTACGAATTTAAAATATCATGATCATTTAAGTAGCAAACATCCTTGATTGAGAAAATCTAACGATAGTATGATGTCAATCATGAATTCTTGACGAAAATTTGACAAATTCGTGATAGCTGTTATTTCCATTATTGGTACCAAAAACTCTGTCACGCATCAATGTACGTACACGCAGACACATAACTCCACTCAATAAAACTTGTGGAAATGCTTAAATATGCTGTCAATTCACTTAGGTTCCAGTTTGTCGGATGATTATCTGATGGCCAAATTATTTTTGCTAATAATGAATAAAGATTCATACTTGAGCATAAATAGAAAATAGAAAGCAACTATTTCACAAAATATTATGCCATATTTCATGTTTGACGGGTTTATTTGAGCATAGAAAATAGAAAACAATTATTTCAAAGAAATATTCCATATATGTTCGACGGGATTTTAAAACATTAGTATATTCATATTTAGATCTAGTTTGCAATTTACACATAATTATATGAATATTTAGGTCAATTTTAGATCTAGATATGAATATGTGATTATTGGAGGACCATATGGAATCTTTCACTAATTATTTTTGCATTCATATAGCTAGGCTGATTACGTCCCTAAAACGACGAATAATTAAAAGTTAATTATTTGTAAAACTTTTCGTACGTGCATATAGCTAGATTGATTATTATGAATTATAAAAAAATGATGGGGTCACTTTTATCTAATCCACCTAATGCTAAGGTAGATAGGCACGAATAAGTTACGAGATTATATGTAACCTTTTTATATATAATTATAGCTTGATATTTTCATATCTTTAAATAGAATGATCACAGATACGAATAATTGATTTTTTTATAATTTGTTTGAGGAAAGGATACGAATAATTATTGTTAACGGACTAGAAATAGGAAAATGATTTAAATGAAGTTTACCATTTTTCACATTACAAAGTGTTGCCCGACTACATATTGGTGGCTTTATCGAAACAATTCTATAACAAAGTTAAAATTTTGATCTTCACCCCGTTGTACTAAATAAATAAGCATATAATTTACTGTTGTGGTGACGCGGTAGGAATGGAAAAGTTGACCATGATGGAGGCGGAGACGGGGGCGGTGGAGGAGGAGGGTGTCGGACAAGGAGGTGGTGGCAGCGATGGAGAAGGATGGCGACGGCGAGAGGTTGGGATCCACCACTGGTTGCAGGTGGTTGGCGAGGTGGTAAAAGGACTTGGGAAAACACAAACCCAAGTAGGACGTGGACAATGGTAAATCTAGGGATGGCAATCGGGTCGGGCGGCACGGAAGGGGTTTTATTATTAAGGAGTATCTAAGGGTATAAAATAATTTATTTTCAAATAGATTAAATTTTTATCATATTTTAATGTCTTTAATAATTTCTATTTTGACTAATTTGTTTGATTTTTATCCAATTGAACTGGGTGGATTTTGAGAAATCCTAATACTGAAAATTGGGATGGGATTTGGTTCCGTGGGTCGATTAATCGAACCTTAGGGGTTTTATTTATCTAAGGGTTAACCAAATATATTAAATATCCACCAACGTCCGTGGGTCAATTGGTCCTCCATTCATCCGGCAGGAGGTGTGGATAACAAGGCCACCTTCTCCCTTATGTCCCTATGTGAGGTAGGATCGAAGCTAGTCAATTGCCCTATTTCCATATTCTCGATTAATAGAAAGACTGAGTGAAACTCCCTCGGTCAAGCATCTTCTTCCGGTTCAGACATTTTTCATCAAATGTGAGTACCGAGAACCGAATCGATTGGTTAACAAGTTATTAAACAAAATTGTAAGAAGAATTGAACACACAACCCTTTTGGCCAACAGAAATTCTAGGCATCTACTTAAACCAACTAAACTAGTTTAATTTAATTTTATTAATTGATCATCGGTAAAAAAAAAGTACTAATTAAGATCTTAAGGATAACCGAACACACAACCTCGGCCTAGAGATGTCAATGGGTGGGTTTTACCCGGATCGATCCAGAACCGTTCAAAACCCATTAAATTTTAATGCAACGGTTCTGATCCGGTTCGATTCCGCACCGCTTTAGACCCGGACCGTTTAGATCCATAATTTGGTTGTCCGGTCCAGTCCGGATCGTTCGGTTCCAAAATCGAACCAATACTTATTTATTGGTTCGGTCCGAGTAAACCGCTCTATCGACGAGCCTAAATTTAAATAGAACATCAATGAGCTAGTTTTATCCATATCGATTCAAAATCACTCATAACACATTAAATTATAAAGCAATGGTTTCGGTTCTAGATCCGGTTCTTGTCGATTCGGTTCCGCACCGCCGAGATCCGGACAGCTTAAGACCCATAGTTGATGGTCCTGGTCCGGTCCGGATCCAGTGTCTAATGGGTCGGATCCAGAACCAGAACCATTACTTATTTACTGGTTCGGGTAAAACCCACCCATTGACATACCTACCTCGGCCAACAAAAACTCAAAGTGTCTGTCCAAACCAATTAAACTATGATAGTGAGTTATACTATATTCTATTTAATTTTTATTTTATTAATCGGTTATTGGTAATAATCTATTAACTCGTAAAATAAATTCCGTTTACCAAAATAAAATCGATTTATTCGGTAAATCAGATATCGATAACTGATTTTTCGGTCCGATTCGGTAACTAACCGATTAAACCAATTACCGAATGTCCGCGCCTAACACTACAAAAAAACACGCGAACAGCGACGGAAAAATCCGTCGCAAAACATCAAAAATCCGTCGTAAAAACAGATCTGCGACGGATCAGAGACGGATTTGTACCGTCTCTAAAAGCCTCGTTGTTACGCAGACAACGACGATAAAAATTCGTCGCAAAATTTTGAAACGGACTAGCGACGGAAATATCCGTCGTTGAAAAATAAACGTCCCATAAATACGTGGATAAGAAAAGAGAGTCAATTAAAAATAACAACCAAACACCCAATAAGACTACATTTATCAACAATCCAACTCATCCCAACTTTTTAATTAAAAATTCATATCTCTCTTCCACATATACAACTTATAAACTAAACCCAATTTTACAAGTTTTATACTTTATCAATGACCGACACAATTTAATTTTCTTTATTGATTACTCATAATCTATAATAATTTTTATTATATGGTGTAAGAAATGTATAAAAAGTATTTATGATTATTAAACTTGTAACTATAATATCAAAAAAAAAAACATACATCAATAACAAAATTAAAATGATAATGCCTGAAAAATATTTAAATGATAAAAATTGAAATACAAAATTGAAAAGAAAAAAATAAGCAATAAATAGGTGCAAGAAATACTAAATTATAAATACAAAAGACATAACTTGCATATTTAATTCATAGGGCCAATTTTTTTCAGTAGTGAAAATAATTCGGATTATTTGAATACATAATTTCAAATGATAGAAAATAGGTAAAAAAAAATAGTGAATTTGAGGTTGTGCTTCAAATGATATCAATGTTGGACTCTATTTATAATAAATTGAAGAATAAGATTTTTGATAAAAATTTATTTCTTTTTAAAAATACTCCATCTATCAACCATATTCGTTATTTGATTTTGGTGGCATGAGTTTGCATAAATTATAATGAGTGTAAAGTGAGTTGGGATAACAAATAAATAGATTAATGAATAGTAAGATTAAAAGATTGATCATAGAGATAATAAATAAATATATTAATTGATAGTGGAACTAAAAATATGGATTATATATAATTTTTTATAAATAAGTTGATAGTTTTAGAAGAAAATTTATCTAATTATGTTTCTAATAAAAAAGTGAATATTTTTTATAAATAAATAAAAATAAAAAATTGTATAAATATTTTTATATAAACAAATTGAATAAATAATTATATTCAATATAAGTGTCAAAAGCACACGGGGATGAAGTGGTCCTCTTCGGTTAACCATCCAACCTTGGTCACGATCGATTATAGCCAAATATGAATTTTCTCTCTTTTTCCATTTTGCTTGTCGTTTTCCCATTATCAATTGCTTTCGGTCATTAATAAATGTAGTTGAAAGAAATCATACGTCCTATGATCCCTTTTATCTCTTTTTTATTTTTTTATTTTTTTTATTTTGAGTTATTGGTACATAAATATACCAACTTTTGGTTAATTTTGGTTTTTTCATGAACTTTAAAAATTATCACAAAATACACAAACTTAATGACTTTAGTGATTTTACTACGATTTCAAATTTAAACGAAAATAAATCTGACTAAACATCTTTAAAATTTATTATATATAAAACGGTAAGTGATATAAACACATCGTAGAGACAATATATCAATTATTTTGATCTCAACTAGAACCAAATGATGAAACAAAGGAGAAGATTTGATTTTTGTAATGAGAGTTGATCCAATGAATCCTAGAAATAAAAAATATGATTTATTTTGATGGAATGACGATGTTTTATATGTCTCTCTCTATGATATTTTTGTATCACTAACCGTTTAGTCTATAATAAATTTTCGAGAAAGTCAGATCTAATTTGACCTGAATTTGAAATTGTGGTAAAAAAACACTAAATTCATTAAGTCTATGCATTTTATCAAATTTAAAATTAATAGAAAAAAATCAAAATTAAACCCAAATTGATGTATTTATACGAGAATAACCTTTAATTTTCCCAAAGCTGACAGCAGCTAATACTACCATCAACACAATGTCTCTCACAACCAATATTTATGACTACTGTTACATGTATATGACTATAACCTTTTTATACTCATATATATATATATATATATATATATATATATAAGAATAAGTTTAGCACAATCATAATTATTATATTGCACATGTTAGTTTATCATATATTCATTCATCCGTAGCACATATGCTAAAGATATTAGTTTAGCACATCTTTCATTGCAACGTAACACAAGAAGAGGTTTAATGCTACACAATAATCGGCATAGCACAAAACATAAACGTAGTAGCATAACCGAAATTAAATCTCAACCATTGATCCAACAAATCAAAAGCTCAGATTCATTCTCATTTCCTACCTGAACCATCCTATATATATAGGATGGTTATAGAGGGAACCATCCCTATGTAGAGAACTAAGAACTAATCTATACCATTCAAATTCATAAATCCTACGGTTTATATAAGATAATCATATATAATTGAAAATCAATCACATTTAGTAAAAAGCGCAGGATTTATGGTTTAACACACGTTTTGGGGTATTTTGGTAATTTCGTGTGCATATCTATACAACACACATTTACACCACCAGATTTACAGTCAGATTCTATCTTTCACAACCCTAATTTACCGCCTCCCTCAACATTTCTAAACAACCGATACATACTACTCTGTATATTGCTTTCATTCTAAAGAAGATACGGCGATTCATCGGACGGTAATTTGCATAATCTTTTCTCAAATTCATACAGGTGAATTTGTTCAAACGCATACTGTCTACATGCATATTTTTTTTAAATATAGTTCACTGTATCTGTAGATATTAATGATTATTACTTGGTGAACAAAGAAATATATGTTTAACAGATTAAACTTATATCACGAATCTGAAAAGTTACTGTTATTTTTTAGAATCAGTTGTTTTATTGATGGGTTTATAGATTTTAAAAATCAATTTCATCGTGGTCCCCCACCCCAATCATGTGCACGAATTGTGTGTGCAGATCGCATTGTGTGTTTCTGTGTTTTTTTTAAATGTGCACGAATTGTTTGTCGGTAACATGCGATCCTCCAATATTTTAGTATATTTAAGCGTGGTCCCCACGCCAACCTTTTTGTTTTAAATATATTGTGTCGTTTTTTTTATTTGATGGTATCCAATAAATTAATGTTTATCTACCGCGCCCAGGGTTCTTTATATGTATGAATATGTAACATATGTTTATGAATAACTAACTGGTATGTATTATTATATTAGTGTGTCTTGTCTTCAGTGAATAACGGATATGCAAAATTATTATTATATGTATGAATGTGTAACATATGTTTATGAATAACTAAATGATATGTATTATTATATTAGTGTGCCTTGTTTTAAGTGAATAACGGATATGGAAAATGGTTAATATATGTATGAATAATTAACATATTTTTATGAATAACCAACTGATATTGATTATTATGTTAGTGTGCCTTTTTTTCAGTGGATAAAAGATATAGAAAATAATTATTACATCTTTTTTTTTTCTTTTTTTTTTTTTGATATCATGGGGAACCCGCACCGCTACCTTAGAGTGCAAGACCGGGTAAACCCCACGGTCTGTGCAATAGCCCGCAAACCACACAGATGTAAACCACACTTGGAAAACCAGGGTGTGAGCTCAAACCCATAGAGGCGTTTGGTGGGGTTGAACCTGTGACCTCTCGGCCACAGGAACCCACCTTAACCATTGGGCTGTCCCTAGGGGACAATAATTATTACATCTTATGAATAAGTAACATATGTTTATGAATGACATATTCATAACTATCTATAGAATTATGCATATATTAGCGTAATCATAATTGACATGCATAATTCTATACAGAGATGTAAATATGTACATATAGTTGTTTATATTGGTTTGCATAACACTATAGATACGTGATAAAGAATTTACAAATTATTCACAACTAAATACATATTTATGTTTATGAAAAAATAATTTTATGTGATATGAATAATGTCAAAATAGTCATGAATAACGGAGCAATAATATTGTTTATTGGATTGCATAAACTATGTATAATTTGGTATGGTTTAAAAAGACGATGGTGAGACGCGCCTCGAGGCGTGCCTCGGTGTGAGGCGCCGGCAAAGCGCCTTCGAGGCGGCGCCTCACACGGCAGTGCTGAGAAGTACGCCTCTGGAGCTCTGAGGCGGTGGAGGTGGTCAGAGGCGGTGGACTTCCATATTCATCTCCTGCTCTGTCCTTTCATCTCCCTCCTTCTCCGACGGCGGCACCATCCGTGACATATCGAAGTAAACAGAGCGAACAACAATAGCAGAAGAAGTTTTTTGTAATTTTGTTTTTTGTAAGTTTTTTATTTGGAAGACGAGACGTGTATTATTGGTTGTACATTTGTTTTATCTAATATTTGCAAACTGACATTCACAGCACGCCTTCCAATATTTGCTGTAGAAGTTGTATATGACAATATTTAATATTTGTAAACTGACATTCACAGTACTTCAATCAAACGACATGTATGATTTGGGCTTCAGTACTTCATCACAGAAAGGAAAAATCAATTCTTGAATATTCACACGGTCAGAATCTTCATTATATGCATGTCCCTCTATAATATAGTTGTGCATAAAAATTAAACTTATATGCATAAATAATAAAATAATTTATTAACGTATTTATGCATATCATATTACTATATTATTCCAAAACTGATATAAAAAAAATCCTGTTGATGTTGACGCTGTAAAGTAAATTAACCAAATTCAAATTTGAACACTACCTTTAACAATAACAAATGAATGTCGTGAGAATTAAAATAATACAACAAAAAAAAATATGCGTACATGTGGATTCTATTGTTAATATAATGTGTGGGAAAAAAAACCGCCATATGCGAACAAAAACAATATATACGTGGTTCTCATTAATGCATACCATGCATAATAGTATGCATATCCTTATTGAAATCCGTGATGATATTATAACAGAGTCATACACGTACCTGCAAACTTCATGGCAACGAAACAAATAAACATAAAAAACGTAATCAATAATTATTGGATAGAAATGATAATCAAATAAAGAATCAGTTATCAAAAAACAGATCATAGAACGAATATGGAGAAATAAATACATACCGAAAATAAATACATAAATTCCATATTTGTAGGGATACCATAAATAACGAAATGTGTATATTAAATTAATGACCTTTTGAGTATAAAAATACAAAAACGATAATAATGAATTAATACTGAGACCATAAGATGCATCAAAATCTACGGTTATTAATGGTTCTCATTTCTCAAATATAGTATATGGGTTCTCATTTGTATCCCATATATATATATATATATATATATATATATATATATATATATAGTTTGGTTCATGAGTTATATCCTAAAACTCCTTAAAATAAAAATAAGAATTGATGAATTGATCACCCATTTGCCATTAATCAATGGTTCAAGATTAAGTTATCACATTCCCTATAATTAAGGGACGGTTATTTTTTGTATATTATATAATTACCATTATACCCTAATTTGTTTTAATCACAACCACACATCTTCAAAAATCAATGGTTCAAATCGTTCTCATTTCTTATTTTGAATATGTTTTATTTGAACCAATCCCTATATATATATATATATATATATATAATAAAACCTATTTTTTCGTAAGAATCTAAAATCAATGCACTTTATTTACGAAGTTAATGCACTTTATGTATAAAGTTAATGCATTACGAAATATTGATAAATAGTATTGTCTTTTATCAGAATTCAATGGTGCATTAGTTTTATACATAAAATGCATTAACTCTATACGTAAAGTCGTTGGTTTTGGGTTCTTAAAAAATAGGTTTTATTATAACCCAACCCTATATATATATATATATATATATATATATATATAAGAATAAGTTTACATACGTACAATCCTCATTGTACAAAATAAAAACAATTCTGATCCTTCAGATTTTCACGTTTAACAGTAAGATTCTACAGATTTTTATTCATTTTTAATTAATTAATATATTAATAAGGTTGTTACTGGACGTTGTATAGTTGAGCATTATATGAATTCCATGTTTTTAGGAATTTCTTAAATGTTAAATGTTACTGTTATTTCTTTTGCATATCAAACGGTTTCTCTATGCTTTTCATTTATTTTCATTCAAATTTTTTGTGTTATTTTTTTATATATTTTTTGTTTTCTATTTATAATTATTACTGCTATTAGTAGTGTTTATGATTTACGAATACAAAATAATGCGCAATTATTCATATTTACATTCGAAGATGTTAAACCCTATAAATATTGATGTGCATTTGTTCAAAGATACGTGTACATATATCTCTATTTATGTGAAATATTACAAAAATTAAATTAAGATTCATTAATAGAAGTATCTCCACTTACCTTTTTTTTTGGATAATTTAATACAAGAATTTTTAAAGGTTGTGTCACGGTGGACTTGAACCCGACATTTGGCCTCGATCATTAACAACTCTACCACTAGGCCTCGGTCATTAACCACTAGGTCATTAATAGAAGTATCTCCACTTACTTTTACTTGAAGAAGCCAACATATTTATAGGGATTTTAATTAAATTAATAAAAGATTATCATATGAAAAATGAATATAATATATCTATATGTTTTATAGAATTTATCCCAAGTAAATGGAGAAGCCAACAGATTTATTGGGCTTTTAATGAATTATAAAAAAGAATTGCAGAATCATTATGACAAGTGAAAATTCCATTCTTAAGTAACAATAATAAGGGGGTATGCATTCGAAGTAGCCCCATCATTTTCCTCAATACCAGCTTTAGTTGGCTGCCATGTGCTCTCTGCAGCTTTTTTTTAGTCATCGTAATTAATTATTCCCTTTTTTCTCCTGTTAACCAACCAAGCAAAACTATACTTACTATTCAAATTGCATATACTTTTTAACTCGAAGATTAGACATCTAAACTAAAATCATCGACGATTGGTTCTGATTTATTACTTCTAATTTTGGTTGAATTACACTCGCCCAATTTCCATATTTGGTCAAATTACAAAGTAAATCTAATTTTTTTAAACATTATTCCACATCTTAAGGGATCTGTTCAAATCATTATAATGTACTAAGGTTTAATATTGGACCGATTGAAATCTTTACCGACTTTTTTGGGATTATTATTTTTTGTCACATGAGATACTCACTTCATTACATTAGATTTGATCTGTATTATTTTAAGACTAATTTAATTTTAGCTCCTAAATAAATTTTAAACAAGTGGGTCATAATCCTAACTCTTAAATAATCATCTAAAAAAAGACAGACCAAATCTAATGAGACAGAGGAGTTCGGCATGAGCTTCTTCTAGGTTGTTCAGCATACATATTTGTCACTAGAGCTGCCAATTTTTTTAGCTCAATTTGCAGCGCACGCTTTAAGTCAGACTATTTAGACAAATAACTTTCATACTCTTCTGATGGAGATTGTGTCCTCTCATACGATGTAATTTCTAATGATTTTTTTTTTCATTTCCACAATAGAAAGAAAAAAAATCATAAATTAGGTCAAAGTATTAAGATATGAAAAAATTCGTAGTATGTTATCCTTTATATTCCTTCAAATTTCAAACTAAAAGTAACTCTCAAAACATTTCACAACATAAAATATTGGGTTATTTATCGTTTTCTTTTCATCATTTCTAACCCTCAAGTAAGCCGTTTGGCTGATCATGAAATTTGATTGCAAATTAAGATAAAGGACCTATTTCTTCTCAAAATAATAAAAGAAAGAAAAATAAAATAAAGATGTCTTGCACTAAAGAAAATAGTGTCCCGACGGACTTAGCTCAGTTGGTTAAGAGTTAATAGATTTGAAACAAGGATCAAGTCCTAGATTGCAGTATGTGAGTTTCATCTAATTTAAGCTGTTCCTTATGGTTACTAGATAAAATCTTTTTAATTTTTTAATCACCGAATCACCGTAATTTAACTTTTATATTCTCATGGGATTGTAACGCGGGTTAGATGGACGCCTCCCTCTTAAAACAAGTGAACAGAAAACAGTCTTAATCTCGCCTCTTGTGAAACAGTGACGCCTAGCTTTCACTTAGCTCTCAAAGTCACTGCCATTATTTCCATAGATCGATAATCATATCGAAATATATATAACATCAAAAAAAAAAAAGGGAATTTCGCGTCCCAACAATTGGAAAATTTATACATGCAGTATTTATGTTTCTAATTGCTGCATTGATAATGTAGAACTGTGCTCTCTCTCTCTCTCTCTCTCTCTCACACACACACATCTCTGAATCAAACGCACACACATACAGAGACAGGTACATACACAGATACATACAGCCACAGGCCCAGAGACTTGCATTCAAATATATGCGCTCTGAAATATTTATGGGTGTTAATAAAGATTGTTCTCTTCAGAAATGAATGAATACTGATAGTAAAGTACGCTGCCGAATTACACGAGCAACAACTTCACTCAGATCAAGAAATAAAATAAAGTCAGTTTGTTGAATGTCTATTTTGAGGCGTGCTTAAAACAATTCATTCAATTCAACTGCTGTCGGCTCGTACTCTACATTTCCTTCAATGGATTCATTTCTCTGAAGGTCTCTTCATCTTTTTTTGTCTTGATTCCCATCATTTATTGCATCTCTGTTGAATTTATCTGCATTTAAGTTTTCAATTATTGTGGGATTTATTTGGATTACCAAATGTTTCTTTCAGGTGATATTGTTTTGGGAGAGTGTTGAGAGACGAATATGGAAGGCCGGAGGAGTTTGCAATTGCAGTCTATGAAGGCTCACGTTAAGCACGAGAAGGTAATGGAAGCTTATTGAGTTTTATCATTTTTTTTATTAAGTATTTGAATTTATTGGCTCCTTCGATGAGAATCTTTTATCACTTTTTCTTTCTCGTTGGATTAAGTTGAGTGAGTAAATAGGTTGTGGAGTGTATTAGTTCATTGAGATTTGAATTTGGGTGTTAATTATATTGTTGGATTTTCGGTGTCTGCAAATTGAAAATTCCTAATTTTTGTGCTTATGAAACTAAGCATAGCCCTTCCATTGTGAAAAAGGAAAAAAAATCATGTGCTGCAAAGAGGGAGCGTTATCTTTTTGCTGTCGCGTGTAATTGAGGCTGATTGACTAATACTCTCTGTGACTACATAAAAGGAAAAAATGGAAATGCAGAGTAGCTGGGTAATGGATGCTGAGAAACCATGTACGAGCAATCGAAGCTCGATAAGAGATAGAAAATTGACATTGCAACAAGATGTGAGCATTTTCGTTTGTATGTGTTTTTTTCCTTAATTGTGTAAGAAATTGTTGTTGAAAGTCTTATATTATAGGTTGATAAGTTAAAGAAGAGGCTCCGGCACGAGGAAAATGTTCACAGAGCTCTGGAGAGGGCCTTCACCAGGCCGCTAGGCGCTCTTCCCCGTCTACCTCCATATCTCCCACAACATGTCAGCCTCAGTTGACTACGTTATTTATCTTTTGATAACCAGAAAATGCTGTCATTATCTTAATAGGATCAATTGAAAAAAGAGCACAGATCAAGAATGTAAGGAAAGTTGTATCCAATTCACTAAAAATTTCTGGTGATTTTGCATCAGACACTGGAGCTTCTAGCTGAAGTAGCTGTTTTGGAAGAAGAGGTAGTTCGGCTCGAAGAAAAAATCATGATTTTCAGGAAAGGACTATATCAAGAAGCTGTGTACACTTCATCCTCCAAGAAGATGGAGATTAAAGATCCCGAACAGAAGCAATCGACGTTTTTGGTTACCTCTGTGACCAACATTTGGAAGGATTCATCTTTTCTTTCAGGTGAGGGTTCTAATAGAGCTGAATATGCAACATTTGCTCTGAGATTTCTGTATTTTCTAGCGAAACATAAATTGCCAATCATAAGCCTCCATGTAATTTTAGATGAAAAAAGAGGAAAAGAAAACCAGTCAAGCACCAGTTCTTCGAAGAATAAGCAGCAATCTCCGAGTTCGAAAGCACAACTGCTCAAAACTCCTGTGAAGAAGCGTCCAACTGAGCGCAAGTCAGGTGAGAGGCATTTGGATCCTCAGAGATCGCAGGTGTGTGTTTCAATTTTCTTTAGCACTGCGCTAAGAAAACAGTTCGTTGATGGACTGAATTGAGTCTCTTGAATTTCAGTTGGAAAAGCTAAGATTGGATCATGCGACTACAACAAAGACGACTCCTGCCAATCAAGAAGCGAGATCACCACTTGATGGTAGTCCGAACAAAATTTCCGAGAGCATTCTGAAATGCTTGATGAAGATTTATTTGAGATTGAGCTCCATGAAAAATAGGACTTCTACTGAAAATTTACCTTCACAGTCGGTGGCGTATTCTTTTGATCCTTATAATTTATGTTCGATGTTTGAAAAGAGGGATATTGGTCCGTATAAGCATTTAATGGCCATTGAGGCGACATCCATTGATCCAAACCGAACAACCATATCCGTGTTCCTTGTTCAAAGATTGAAGTGAGTATAAGGTTGGATTTGGTGGTAATTTTGGTATGATTCTGAGCACATTTGATTTATCTCGTTTTCTATTTCAGGCTACTGTTTCGGAAACTTGCAACAATCAGTTTGAAGGACCTAAACCAGCAAGAAAAACTTGCCTTTTGGATTAACATCTACAATTCGTGCATGATGAATGTAGGATTTTACTTAATTGTGTTTTGATCATGGGAGAGTTGAGCTACAACGAAAGCTAATTTGCTGTTTTCTTCAGGCATTTCTTGAGTACGGCATTCCAGAGGATCCTGAGACAGTGTTTGAACTGATGCAAAAGGTAATTATTTTGTAAATTTCTAATATCTAATTTTAACTTTCAGCGTCTGTCTTGAATTAAATTCATAATTTTTTATTGAATATCATCATGTAAACTTATTCCATGATGTTCATAATATGCAATTAGTAGCTTTTATCTGAGCTTGTCTTTATCTGAGATATATTTCTACAGTCACGATGGTAAGTTTGCACTCTTGTTTCTCAGGCAACAGTGACTGTTAGCGAACATGTTCTAACTGCAATAACCATTGAGCATTTCATATTGAGATTGCCTTATCACTCAAAATATGTAAGATAGCTCCACCTTCACTTTTACAGTACTTGTTTTACCTTGTGCCTTAAAATGGGGAGTGCTTGCCCACAACTACTCCTACTTGCTTGATTTCCCCAGACTTCTTCGAAAAGTACAAAGTATGATGAGAAGATGATGAGAAGCATGTTTGGCCTGGAGTTGTCTGAGCCATGTGTAACATTTGCTCTTTCCTGCGGAAGCTGGTCATCCCCTGCTGTATGTTATCGCTCAGTGTTGGTAGATTTTCATTACATACATATTAATAACACGTTACGATGGTCACTCATAGTTCATTCAATTCATAAATCGAAAATCAACTTCAGTTTATAATTAAAACACGTAGGTAAACTGGTTCAGCAATCTTATTCTGTTTTTGATTATTATTATCATTGAAGGTGAGGGTGTACACTGCTTCCCAAGTCGAAAGTGAGCTGGAAACTGCTAAGAGAGAGTACTTGCAAGCAGCAATAGGCATTTCAACCATTAGGAAAGTTATAGCAATACCAAAGGTAATGGATTGGTATCTTCTGGACTTTGCGAAAGACTTCGAATCATTGGTGGATTGGATATGCCTCCAATTACCATCTGGACTCGCAAAAGAAGCGATTACATGCCTCGAGGGTGGGATAGGTTCGCCTCCTTTGCAGTCCATTCAGATATTGCCTTACGAATTCAGCTTCAGATACCTTTTCCATACATAAATAAGGTTAGTTCAAGATATTATTTTATAGTAATTCTGAAAGTTTTGGACATTGATTATTGTCTGTACAAATGTAGTAGTAGAATGTAATAATTTCCCCTTGTAACTTAAGTATAAGTCTACACGAAATGAAAATGAGTGGTAAGGGATGTAAAGATCGATTCAATTCATTATTTTAAAAGTAGGTGCATAAAAGATACCATATGTTTTCCAATTCATTTTTCCTTGGTGGCCCCTTTTTTCTACTGAAATCAAGATCTCATGCTTCTGCCTTCAAGGATAGGTAAAGATTATATGATTTTTAAGTCAAGTAGATGGCATAATAATGTATGTATTTTGGGAAACTGCACTGCTAGTGCAGTTTGATGTGACTTGATTCTGCAAATGGCTATTACTTATGAGAGGGAGTTTACTTTGAGTAATAGGATGTATAGATACAAATAATTCAAACTAATCTATTATTTATTTTGACGGATTGATTAATTTTGAATTTGTTTGACCACCTTCAATACTCAATCCTACTTTTATCAATTCATCATATCACTCAAATTAAACGCTCCCATAAAGCATGTGTTTTTTCCCTTGTATACTACACTCAATAGAATCCACCACATGTTTTTATTGGTAGAGTGGTAGGTGCAGGAGGTGTAATAGATATTATCCTTAGTCAAAATGCTCTAGTCTTAGGGAGAAATTATATATGAATATGTAAGTGTACTACATTTCTTTTCATATAATAATATTTTATTAATATAAATTTAATTAATAAAATATTATCATGTGAGAGGTATGTGTAGACACCTATATATTCAATGAAATTTTTCGGTCTTAGTGTGGAATACGTTGTCTCGTGTTAAAAGATCATGTATGATCTAATAGGGGAGGGTTAATGTGAGAACTATTTTTATCGTGAGAACCAAAAATAATGAATTCATTGTGAAAATTGATAAATCCACTGGGAAAGTTATTGAATCCAAAAAAAAAAAGAATTCGTCCCTCATGGGATTCGAACCCGGGTGAAAATTTTCGAATTTTGGAATTCAGAAACTTTCTCAACGGATTCATCAACTTCCATAGCAAATTCATTTGATTCTTAGTTTTTAGGATAAAAATGGTTCTCATTTGAATCTAACATATATATATATATATATATATATATATATATATAGGGAGGGTTAACGTGAGAACCATTTTTATCATGCGAACGTGAGAACCAAAAAATGATGAATTCACAGTGAAAGTTGATGAATCCGCTGGGAAAGTTACTGAATCCAAAAAAATAGAATTTTCGCCCCTCATGGGATTCGAACCCGGGTGAAAAATTCTAAAATTTTGAATTCATTAACTTTCTCAACGGATTCATCAACTTTCATTACAAATTCATTTGGTTCTTAGTTTTTAGGATAAGAATGATTCTTATTTGAACCAAACTCTATATATATATATATATATATATGGAGTGGATCAAATGAGAACCACATCTTTTTTGCGAACTCTACAAACTATGCATAAGACGTTGAAGATTATGCACAAAACGGTATAAGTTGTCCATAACGAAAACTTTCTAAAATTATTTTATTATGCAACAATTTTAGAATATTTTCGTTGTGCACAACTTTATAGATTTTATTCATCAACTTTTTACGTCTGTGCATAGTTCTCAAGTTCTCAAAAAAGATGAGTTCTTACTGGATCCAACCTCTATATATATATATTTAATCACAACCACACATCTTTAAAAATCAATTGTGAAAATTTGTTCTCATTTCTTATTTTTGAATGCGTTTTATTTGAACCAAATCCTATACATACATATATATATATATATATATATATATATATATATATATATATATATGGAATAATTAACGAGAACCATTTTATTATAAGAACGTGATAACCAAAAATTAATGCATTCGTTGTGAAAATTGATGAATCAGTTAGCAAAATTGTTGAATCAAAAAAATTGAAATTTTCGCTCCTCATATGGGATTTGAACCAGAGTAAAAAATTTAAATTTTTAGATTCAGTAACTTTCTAAACAGATGCATTAATATTTATATAGAATTCATTTTATTCATAACAAAATTATGTGATTCTTGATTTTACGTTAAAATAATTATTATTTCAACCTCATTCCATATATATATATATATATATATATATATATATATATATGTGTGTGTGTGTGTGTGTGTGTGTGTGTGCAAAGTTATTTGAATGATTTGTCTCCGCTTAGTATGTACAGTTAGGGGTGAACAAAAATTCAAAATCGAATATCCGATTCGAATCAAACCGAAATTAAAATTCGGTTTGGATTTTCTGATTTTCGGTCGGATTGAAATATCGGATCGGATTGGATTTTTAAATCGAAAAATCCAAAAATCCGAATTATATATAATTTATATATAAAAATAATATTTTAATTAAATATGTTTTAATTTAATATAAATATATATAAGAATTAACAAAATTTGGTTTCGGATTTTCGATTTTTTCATAATTTCGGATTTTTCGGTTCGGTTCGGATTTTTTGTATAAAAATTTCGGATTTTTGGAATTTTGGATTTTCGGATTTTAGGTTCGGATCGCATTTTTTCTTTCACAAAATTCAAATTTTAGGATCGGTTCGGATTAGGCAAAAATCTGAACCGAAATCCGAATATTCATCCTTATGTACAGTGAGATTTGATTATATATGAACTTGCCAATCAAGATTGCAGTTTTGTTTGTTGAAGAAATTTATTTTATGAATAGGGACATAACATTAATCTGGTCGGCTTATGGTTCAGATGTATGCAAGAATAGATGCAAATAATTGAAAGCAATGATGTTCCATGCCAAGGAATAAAGGGTTTCTTTTCTCATTTCCTTAAAGTATTTCTTCTTCTTCTTGGGTAAGGTGGGAGTGGGGTGGTGTGGTGGGGGGAGAGGGTAGAGGTGGGTTGGGGTTCGGGGTATAATTAGAGATGTAATCGAATCGAGTCGAGTCGAGTCGAACACTATCGTACTCAAGCTTAGTTTGTTTAGTATCGAGCCGAGTCTCGAGTTTTTTTTATCGAATATTTCGAGCTCACGAGTTTATTTGAGCTTTAATCGAACCCAAATAAACTTTCTAAATTTAGATATATGTTTAGAATATTGATTATTTTATTTTAAAAATAAATTATTTTATCCATAATAACACGATATATTTATTGATTTCTTATAACAAATAAAAATAGTTAGAGATTTAATACAATAATTACTAATTATAGAAAGAAAATAATTATATCTAGTTAATAATTTTATATTTTCAAAGTAAATCACTTAACGAACTTGTTCACGAGCTAATGAGTCGAATACTATCATGCTCAAGCTTGGTTTGTTTAACTAACGAGCTTCACTAAACAAACTCGAACGAACTTTTATCGGTAGAAACAAGAATAATTTCATGAATAAACTTTTCGTTTATAGTCCTAGGAATAATGGATCATTTTTACACAATGAATAACCTGGAATTAATTTCTTTCAAACACCCATAATTTGAACGACAGAATTCCATGCCTTATGATGAAACTGGAGTCAGCATGGCATTGGATCGAATATAGCTGGCAAAGTAGCGGACTGCGTCGACCGACTCCGAGCTCGTCGGGCTTTAACATTTTTTGGATTGGATCGGACTGAGCCAAAAATTTCGGGCCTAATAATATGAAGCCCAAACTAACCCTGGACGGGCTTTCGGGGCGGATGGGTATTTTTTAGATCATTTTTCTAATTTTTTTAATATATATAATTAATAATTAATTATAAAAAATAAATAATTATATAAAATATTATTAATATTATTTAAAAATTATAAATATGTATATTTAATAGATTTCGGATGGACTTTTTGGCTCAAAATCCTTTTGGTCCGACTCGGAGTTTTTTTTCGACGACTTTTAGACCGATCTTTTAGGTCTTTAATTTTAAAGCTCAAACCAACCCCAACCCCGGATACCTTAGGCTGGCTTTTTGGGACAGCTCATTTTGTCGGCTCTAGGTTCAGATCTTGTCACCTTGATGTGGGACCGAAGTTATCCTCAAACGTAAGTAATGAAATAGAAGATAAAATTTGTTTCCTATTACAGTAGGAATGTTTATTTCAGTTGATGTGATTTCCTGGAGGTTTTCACATGAAAACTTTTGGAGATTACATTCAATTAGAAGGACTGTCTCTTTATTTGTTTAATTATTTATTTATTTTAATTTTTATCAGGTGTGGTTCTAATGCATTTTTAATGAGTATGTCTTCACATGAATGTTGTCATTTAAATTAGGTTAAATAGGAAAATACCTCTCAAACTATTACCTTGCTAATCATATCTGATTTATTGACTTTCATCAGTTTACCTGAATTACGAGTAGCTATACATAATATTTTCTAGATTTTTGCGATTGCTGGAAATTTGGTAAGATCTTCGTGGATTTGATTTGAAAAAAATATCCATTTACACAGATGTATTTCCATTTTCATTTAGGTCAAATTTCAATGATTTTACTCAACTTTAAGATGCGATTTTTTAATAAGGTTATATTTGATAAAAACTCGTAGTTTGAGATATTATTTGTTAAAGTGGATGGTTTAAGATAGAATCAAAGAATGATGATAAGTAGTGACATATTCAACTATTTAGCCATTATGAATATGTAGTGGCAGAAGATTTGATTCTGAAGAGGTTTTATACAAAATTCTAAACATTGTTATTATGAGGGGGCATTTTATTATTATTATTATTATTTGGTCAATTTAATGCAGAAATTTAAAGGCTGCGTCACGGTGGACTCAAACTCAAGACCTTTGGCCTCAGACATTAATCACTCTACTACTAGACCAATACACACACTATGAGGGGACATTTTATTGTTCAAGATTGTCAATAGTATATAATGAGTATTTTTATTTTTTTAATAGGAGTTAAGCAGTTCTAATATGAATCAAGCAAGTTATTATAAATCGTAGAAATAATCAAAGATTTTAGAGTAATTTAATTTTCTAATTCTATATTAGTGAATAATAAATTAGTTTATATCGTTTTATATGTTGAAGTTGGTCATCGACATTGGAGAAACTTTTAACTCGCATGAGGTGCGAGAATTATTGCAAAGGAGTGTTTGCGCCTAAATAATTTGTAGCAAAAGTTTTTCAATGTGCAATATTTGCATATGAAATCAGTTGTTGAGGCTTAGTGATGAAAGTGCCGTACTTGATGCAAAAACAATAGACATAGCAATGATGATAGATCTAAGTTGTTCCATTGTTTTCGTGAAAAATCTTGTGAACTTAAAAACGTGCAATAAGAAAGAACTGAGGACTACATGGAAATTTTTGTCCTAATACGTACAAAAAGGGGCTCTGCAGATATCTATATTTGAGCAAAAAACAAACTGCCTTTGTGCAAAAGTAGGAGACAGACCATTCAAGAACAGCAACATGTGGAGCTTAGCCAACAAAATATTTATGGATATTTTGCCTTCTATTTTTATTTTTAGTTTTTTCTCTTTGGTATCCTGACCCCACGTCAAAATAATCACGAGAATTACTATTTGTTTATGTTTAGGTAAGTGAAACTAGTCATGGCTTAAATTAAAAAACATTGTGTGTTAATTATATGTTCAGACACCACATGGGTGACTTGATTTGAAAGGTATCCTGTTATAATTTAATGAGACGAGCTATATCTAAGCAGATAAGATATATTACAACCCATTAGGGCATATAATTAGATTTTAATATTTCATTTTAAGTATATTAGTTAATAATAAATCATTAGGATTGAAAAAATTCATAAGTAGGATATACAAATGAGGTGTAAATTCAAATTGATGGTACTCTTAATCGATGTCATTCCCCTATGAATTTTGGACCATTCCTCAATTTACTTCCATATCTCTTCTAAAAAGAATACTGGATGAACAGATGAGGTGTAAATTCAAATTCATTAAGAATATATTTCATCACTTCAATAATGTTCCTAGTAAATGCTGAAATTTTATAATATATTTCATCATTTTAATAATGTTCCTCGTAAATGCTGAATCAACTTTTTCCCTGATTTAAAGGGATAAATCATCCTCTTCCATTATTAGGACAAGCTTTTTCGGGAGGGATTGACATTAGTCATGTCTGTCAAATTAATTGAATTTAATGAAATAGGGGACAGGTTGGTTGTTAACTATTATTTCTATTAACAGTTAAATATTTAAAATTCATGCCTTGGCACCTTCAGTTTGTAAAAGAGTAGAGGGAAATTTAAGAGATAGTGACCGTTATATTGCCAACCCAATTCATCAGTTCAATTGTGTATAATTTACTATCTGATTTAAAGTTAAAGGGATAAATCATCCTCTTCCATTATTAGTTCGACAAGCTTTGAAAAATCAAAACAACAATAAAGTGAACGGTAATTCTATTCGGAGATGGTCTTGGATGCGACTGAGTTCCCCTGCCTTTGATTTTTAAATTCGAATAATTAATCTATGAATGGTTATCATGAACCAATAATTTCTAATTGTAATAATAAATAGTAATTAACTCCTAACTAATATTTAATTAATATATATTATTAATTACGGCCGTCCACACCGCACGCAAGTATTTGTGTTCAATTCACATCACCTTTTTCGCATAATAGAATCAAATCCATAGTGACCTTCCCATCTTCTTCCTCAATCACTTGGATGGCTCTTTTATTTGTATTCTATGATTTTATTAAATCTTAAAATGTATCTCAGATTTTATTGTGTCCAAGGAATGGTAACACAATAAGACTTGGAAAAGGGGATCATAGGAACATTTGAATTCATATCACTAGTACATAGTTACATTTTGATTTCCCAGTGTTTCTATAGTCACACAAATCTTATTTTATTTTTTTCTCAATTAAATACAGAAATTTAAAGGTCGCATCACAATAAACTCGAACACGAGATCTTTAGCTTCGGGCATTAACCACTCTTTCACTAAACCAACACAACGCACACACAAGTCTTATTCTTATCAAACACATCTTTGATACATGTAAGAGAATCAGAGGTATTGGAGTCGAATTAAACATCGACGCAGCCATGGGCTCCCCTATATAGGTCCATTTAAGCATGTCAAATGCCTGCCATTGGGCTTTGGAAGCCCAACTATTTATGGTGCATTAATTGTTCTCTAACCTCCTAAAATTATAGCACCTTATTCCTTTTTCGCATGTCCTGAAATTATAAATTCCATTTTTATTTTCTTTTTCTTTTGGTCAACAGTTATAGTTTTAAAAAGAATTATAGCACCTTACCTTATGGTGTCTGGTCTTACTTTTCTGTTTGATGCTAGAGATTTTGGGGTTTTCTATGATATTTTTTTTTGTTCCGTGAGATTTTGCTCCATGGATGATTTCTATATACAAGGTTTTAATAATGCTACAAATAAATATAGCTGTCTTGGTCTCCTTTTCCGCTTCCCTTGTTCTTTGAGTTGTATATGACCTAATAAAAAATGTGGGTTGGTTTAATAATAGAGTAACTAATATCTAAGGTCAAAAATTACAATTCGAGTTCAACGTGATACGATCTTTAAATTTTCACAAAACTTTTATGAACGTACATAGTGTAATTTTAAAAACCAATGTTTATTATTGTTGAAAAACTAGTGCTAGTTTTTTAATATACACATTATGCGTGTGCCTACAGTAAACTAGCTCTTAATTTTTTTTATTAATTGAAGAATGAAAAAAGGAATGGTTTGTTACGTGAGACGTTGATCTATTCTGCACTTCTAGAAGTTGACAGCATAAATTAAAATAACAAATAAGGAAAACAACTTTATAACTTTTTGAAGTATTTTCATTTGACTGAACTGAAATCAACAAACATTGTAAATAATATCCAACTAAATCTATTATCTAGAAATCTTTCTTCTTTCTTGTTTGCTTTGCACGATTCTAAATAAGACAAATAAAATGGGGCTACTAATTTGTATGAAACTTAGCTTGGTGATCATTAAATTAAATAAAATTAAACACCACGAGAAACTCAATTTTATTCAAACTTATCGTCTATTCATTCTTAATATGAAAATTACACATATCAAGACGTCTATATAAATCCAAAAATAATTAATCCAAATTACAATTACAACATTTTCATTATCTCTTAAATTCAATTACGAGATAAACCGAATCCATTAGCCAGGGCGTGAACCGCTGGATTGAATGCCAACCGGCCCAGAATCCCCTGCTTGTACGGCAGAAACGTTTTCTTCTTCAAATCCTCCGAAACCGCCCGGTTCACAGTGTAATGCAGCTCGTGGGCCGAAACCGGTCCCTTTCTTTTGAACCGGGGCTGTCGATCACTCTGAAGCTCGACCGCCTGAACGCCGCGGTGTACTTTTTCAGCGGGTCTTTCTCGGCGGCTCGTCCCTCCGACGCGCTCAGGAACAGGAAAAAATCCTTCAAACTCCATTTCTTTTGCCCTTTGCTCGGCGCCGGACAAACGGCGTTCGAAGAAATCTTCCCATTCTGGGGCGGCTCTTTTTCCTCTTCTCCCCACAAATATTGCGAATGATCTCTCATCGGAGAAAGCGAACGCGCTGCCCTCCGACTCGGAGGCCTCGACAGAGCCACGCCTCTTTCTATTCCTCTTTCCGGCGCCGCCGCGGCGAAAGGTTCCGTCTCCGCGTTGTTCTTATGACGCGGCGGGAAGGCGCCCTGGATAATCCTCCTAGCCTGCGACCGCTGTTTCCTCACCGGAGAAGCTGTGGTTCCGCTAAACCTCGGGGGCTTCAGTGCCTTGATCACGCCGCCGTCGAAAAGCTCTTCCGCGGAGACAGACGCCGTTTCCCAATCTTGGCTCACGTCAAACGCAAAATCATATCCATTATTATCCACGACTAATGATTTCGGCGTGCCTGGCTTTTCCTCCCAATCAAACGGCACCATGGCAGGCGTCCATTTGCGGCCATGATCGCCGGCGAAGAGAATTCCGTCGGAATCCTTGTAGAATTGAGAGAAATGAGAAGGGCTCGTTGGAGCACTGAAGTAGTAGCTCCTGGGAGTCGACGGCGCGCTAACATGAGGCGACGATCTTGCGCTGTTGAGATCGAAATCTAAGCTTTGAGATGGCATCAAGACCTCCATTGGAGAGAGAGGATTAGGAAGATAGCCCCCTTTTATTACTGGTCTGTATTTGGGTCAGTTTTTATGATGTTTATTTTGCATGAATAAATAAGGAACTGGTGACCCACAAATGGATTTAATATGAGCATGCCTATTTTGATTTATGCCATTAATTTATCAAAGAAGCATATTCATCCCACTAGTTTATACATAACTAAGCAAAGTTTAAGTCAAGAAACGTCGGCGGGATTTGAAAATTGAGGTGCCTTTCTAGATGCTAGCATCGAGATGATAATCAAAGACCGCCAATAATCACAAGATTTTTATTTTATATCCCCCATACACACGTTACACGTATAAATATATATACAATTCATGTATGTTTGGTGAAGCTCGATGTACATATTTGTTGGGTATGTTGACAAACCCATCCCACATCGAAAGATAGAAGAAGAATTGCTCTATATATAAAATCACCAACAATTAATATGAGCGCTTTTGGGTGGTTGGTAAAACAAATCCGTGTGCTTTTGGCAAGCGGACAATATCATCTTAATTGGACGGAGTGGTGGCGGTAGCGGTCCCTAACAATATTAATGCTTTTCTCATAACAAATGCTTAGTTATGTATTAAAATGATATTTTTTATTCCATGACAGCCAACACCATACTAAGATTAATTGTGCAAATTGATTTCTAATTTCTACACTAGAATTTTGTGTGTGTGTGTATTAGGTTTTATTGCAAATTAATTTATAGTTTTTATCAAATTTGCAATTCTAACTCTATTTTTAGAATATTTAATAAAGAATCCATTTTTTCATTCATAACAAATTTTACACTTCCAAATTTGTTTGCTAATCAGAAAACTCATTCTCCTTGTCCATTGTAAAATACTACACTCGAGTCTCGACCCTTCCGGCTTGAAATTCTCTTCCTTAATATTTGTGCCGCATCAATTTTCAATTTTCCAATATTCACTTTGTCCCACCCAAGATGATCTGCATTCATTTTTGGTCGTTCCACCCAAAATGACTTGTTTCATTTTTATGAAATAATTATCTCTTCAAAAGTTATGAGATATCTACCTTTTATCATTTTAATCATTTTATACTCTTCTCCTAAATAATCGTGCCGAAAAGAAATGAGTCGTCTTGGGTGAGACGGATGGAGTACAAATCAAAGAGGTGGACTCCTCTACATCCATCCGTACATGCGGATTTTGATACTTTTTTTCCAATGAATGATATTTTTCCTCAATGTAAATGATAATTTTCAAAATTATAAGGTAAAAAATAAATGATATTTTTCTTAACAACGAATGATACTTTTATTCGTCCGCACAGTATGGACGGATGTACAGGAGCTTTTGTGCAAATCAATAGATGTGTTCTATATTAAAACGTTTTAAAAATTGGGTTATAATTGCAAAATGCGTAAAAAATGTGTATTAATTTATAATAAACCCTATATATTAGTAATGACTTGTATTTAGCATTACATCAATGTTATGTAGATAATACATAAACGATTAGTAATGAAAATTTTGAATGTATAACATATAAATAAAGAATGTAGATGGATCCATATTATTGTTGTAGTTTGAATCTACATACACCACTGGGTTCCTAGTATTCACATCCATTGAAAATGAATTTCTGCTTGTAAAAACTTAAAATTTATTTTATTTTTAATGTTTAAATTAAGATTTATAACGACATATTTAATATATATATATATATATATATTAGATGTTTGTATACAATTAATACATTAGCATGTATATATATAAATTAATACACAGATAGAAAAATTGATTGAAATAATTAATTCAAATACACATACTCACCTCCAAAGGCCCAGAACTTAGTGAAACGGAATAAACAAGCCCGAAGATATACTTTTAATTTGGCCCAAACAAGATTCAATTTCTTTGGTAAAATATAACTTAGGGCCCTAAATAAATTCAAAGTTCATTTTCATTTTATTTTTTTTTTTTGGTATAATGGGGTCTCATGGGTATTACTGCTACACGTGCGGCATTGAGTAAACCTCACGTTCCTGTGCAATAGCTTGCAAACCATACATTACAGGTAAACCATAATTAAAAATCAGATGTGATAAGCTCAAACCTATAGATGTGTTTGGTAGAGTTTGAACCTGTGACCTCTCGGCCACAGGTATAAAGTTCATTTTCTAACTCGACGGACAACTACGACTTAGGGGTGAGCATTCGGATTTCGGTTCGTTTTTGCATAATCCAAACCGATCCAAAAATCCAAATTTTGAGAGAGAAAATCCAATCAGAGCCGAATATCCAAAAATCTGAAATACGAAAATCCGATTTTTATAAAAATCCGAAACCGAATCGAAAATCCGAAATTAAAATCGAAAATCTAAAACCAAACCAATTTTGTATATATTTATATTAAACTATATATATATTTATATTAAATTTAAAAATATTTAAATAAAATATTATTTTTTATATAAATTATATATAATTTCGGATTTTGCGGATCAAAAAAATCCAATCGATTCAATCCGAAAATATGAAATTTTGAAAAATTTCAATCCGATCCGAAAATCCGAACCAAATTTTAAATTTCAATTTGGTTCGGATCGGATATTCGATTTTAGAATTTTTTACTCACCCTTACTACGACTCCCTTAAGTACTCCACTATGTATTTGAGCATGACACCTGGATTTTCTACTTGTAAAATAATTTAGGTTTTAACATGTGACGCCCGAAGCAGAAGTACAGAGTGATCGCCGGTGTAGAGGCATGGAGAAGGAGCGACTCCGATTAAGGCTTCAAAACGCAGGGTTACATGAATGAACCAAAACGCACCGGAATGAGAGGGATTTCGAGAATATGAAGGTATGGAATTGCATATTCGAGGAGAGCTTAAATGATTTAATATGTGCTACTCATACCAACAAGATGCATCTTTTTTTCGGGAATCCATCTCATAAAAACTCTAAAGTTAAGCGTGCTTGACTTGGAGCAATTGTGAGATGGGTGACCCCCTAGAAAGTTTTCTCAGGAAGTGTGTGAGTGAGGACAAAGCACACCGAAAAGACTCGTGTTGGTCTGTGGGATCAGCCGTCAATCCAGAAGGTGGTCTTTACATAACACATTGAATAATTTAAAAAATGAGTTGTTACATCATATATACAACAAAAATATATAAGCTCAAATATTTTTTCTTATAATTTACAAAACTCTGAAAACATTATATTTTATAAATTCTTAAAACAGATATTGAAGATTATAGAATCCTCATCTGCTTCAGTTGAAACTCGAAACACGTCTAACATACACACTTATTTACGGTATTACAACCCCATGGGTTTACTTATTTTATTTTTTGTTGGTTCTATCGACAAGATTCGATTTAATTTTAAATTTAGTCTTTTTATTTACTTATTTTGACTAATTATTCGCAAATATCGGAATATGCAACGTAAGTGTTGTTTGATTTGGGACGTGCATTACCTTAAAACCTAAAATGCATTATAGTAGTTCATGATGCATTATTTCTGATTAGGCAATTTTAGTGTTTGCTAACAATTTTTTAGTGCACTTGTGGAAGTGTCTTATCCTAAATCGTAAATGCATTATATAATAATTTATAGTGCATTATTTCAAATTAGATAATGTCAGTCTGTTTCTTAGTATTGTATTTGTGCAATTATCAAATATTAGTAAATATATATGTTGCACTGATGTTCAAAATGCATTATTAGAAACAAAAATGCATTCATATACGTATTAGACTGAAAGGAAATTTGTGTTCTGTTACACTAATATAATAATATTACATAATTTATATCCGTTTTTCTATATTAATATCATGATTATGTATATATATATATATATATATAATATAATATACATACATTTATTATTGATTAAATAATTAAAATATGAGATCCATTTTGTGAGATTAAAACGCAGAAAGAAAAACTAATTTGAAACTAAAATGAGCTGTATGTGCTAGATTTTGTCTGGCATAATTGTTGGCTTAATATCAGCTATTTGTCTAGTGATTTTAAGACTAACAGACAATAAAACAAGTTGTTGGAGAGTAGGAGGAAACTTCCTCCACTACAGCTGCATGCCCAGTAATTGGATTACAGTTACGAAGTTTCCTGTGAATCACTTTGCTCTTATATATATATATATATATATGGATCATATATATATATATATATATATATATATATGGAGTGATTATTGTAAAACCATCATTAACCTATAAAACGAACTAAAGTTGTTAATCGTCTGAAAACTTTCTAAAATTATTTTGTTGTCTCGAATTCAATTTTAAAAATGTTTTCATGGGATTCGAACTTTATGCGTTTTAATCATCAACTTTATGATGAATTCATAGTTATATTCAAAATCAAAGATGAAAATGGTTCTTATTTTATACTTTAATATTGGTATATATATATATTATATATATATA
Source organism: Salvia rosmarinus (assembly GCA_036937905.1). Classification (NCBI taxonomy): domain Eukaryota; kingdom Viridiplantae; phylum Streptophyta; class Magnoliopsida; order Lamiales; family Lamiaceae; genus Salvia; species Salvia rosmarinus. Next base: position 18,689,686 of record CM072817.1, on the reverse strand, counting down.
TTATTTAGATTTGGTTCAAATAAAAATACATTCAAAAATAAAAATGATAACAAATTTTCACCATTAATTTTTGAAGATGTGTGGTTGTGATTAAATCAAATTATATATATAGGGGTGAGTTATGGTGATAAAGCTCCTTAGTGTAGAAAACAGTAATAGTAGCACATCTTTCATATTTGTATAGCACAATCAGAATTACTATGTTGCACATGTTAGTTTTAGCACATATTTCATCAATTCTTAGCACATATGCTAAATATATTAGTTTAGCACATCTTTCATTGCAGCATAGCACAAGAAGGGTTCTAGTGATGCATAGTAATCCGCATAACATACAAAACACAAAACTGTAGCACAACCGAAATTAAATTTCAACCATTTATCTAGCAAATCAAAGGCTCAAATTCATTCTCATTTCCTATCAAATTATCATTTCCTACCTGAATCATCTCATATATATATATATATATATAGGGGTTGGATCCAGTGAGAACTCATTTTTTTTGAGAACTTGAGAACTATGCACAAACGTATAAAATTGATGAATAAAACCTATAAAGTTGTGCATAACGAAAACATTCTAAAATTATTACTCAATAAAATAATTTTAGAAAGTTTTCGTTATGCACAACTTTATACCGCCTTTTGCATCATCTTCAACGTCTTATGCATGGTTCGCAGAGTTCGCAAAAGAGATGTGATTCTCATTTGATCCATCCCCTATATATATATGTGTGTGTGTGTGTGTGTCATTCAAATGAGAATCATTTTATCCTAAAAACTAAGAACCAAATGAATTTGCTATAAAGTTGATGAATCAGTTGAGAAAGTTCTTGAATTCAAAATTGAAATTTTCATCCGGTTCGAATATCATGAGGAGCAAAATTCTATTTTTGGATTCAAGAACTTTCCGAATGATTCATCAACTTTCACAATAAATTCATCATTCTTTGATCTCACGTTCTCATGATAAAAATGATTCTTACGTTAACCCTCCCATATATATATATATATACATACATATATATATATATATATATATATTTGATTCAAATCTAATCACATCTTTTATTTATTTTTTTCTTTTAGAACCACGATTTATCCATCATATATGTCTATATTAGAAAGAACTAAATGTAAGATTTTCTTTTAATAAAGAGATTCATGTCTTGCTTTGATCATTTTTCTTTAGGTTATTGATATATAAATAAATAAATTTTGATGTGATTTTAGTTTTGTATCACAATTTTAAATAGAGTATATAAATACATAAACTTTGATTGATTTTGGTTTTGTACACGAACTTTAAAAGAAGTTTACAAATACACAAACTTATTAATTGTAGTAATTTTACCATAATTTATTTTTTCGATCAAATTGAAACTGATATAACATTAAAAATGATGAGTTAACAACGATGTGAAAATCTTAAAGTTTGTGTGCGAAGAAGAAGAAGACATTTGTAGTAGCTTACTTGTTTGTCATTTACTCCATTTACAAATGATGGATTTAAGATTTGAAGTGTTTTTCTCATTTTTTGTGTTTGTGTTATACTCCTTTTTTTTTCTTTTTTTCTCGTGAAGTGTATATTTGTTTTGTGTGTATTAATGAGTCAATGTGCGTGTTTTACTAAGTGTAAATGTTTCTTTCATATTTTATTATTAATTTATTTCCACATCGTTATCCACTCATCATATCTAATGTCATTTTAGTTTCAATTTGGTCGAAAAAATAAATCGTGGTAAAATTACTATATTTAATAAGTCCATGTATTTATATATTCATCTTAAAGTTCGTGTGCAGAATCAAAATTATATCAAAGTTCGTATATTTATATACTTTTTTTAAAGTTCGTGTACAAAACCAAAATCACATCAAAAATCCTATATTTATATGCCAATAATCATTTTTCTTGTGAATAAACATTTAATTTGGAACTATATGATTAGGATTAATCTACATACCGATTAAATAATTGTGGTAAATTCATTTGCTCAAAACTGAATTTCCAGTCAGTGCCAAATAAATTGTTAAAGTTAAGGCCAAATACGTGTACTTGCACGCCGTTTAATCGCCTTGCCTTGGCCGAGCGTGGTGCTACTTGGGCATTAATTTGTCTTTAATTTGACCCTCTTTTAAATACTTTTTTTTATTTCTTTTGATAGATATGTATATAGAGAGAGATTTAGATTCAAATAAAACTATATTTATCATAAAAACTAAGAATCAGATGAATTTGTTATGAAAGTTGATGAATTCGTTGAGAAAGTTATTGAATTTAAAAATTCAGAATTTTTCAGCCGGGTTCGAAACTCATTAGGGGCAAAATTTCTATTTTTTTTGATTCAGTAACTTTCCCAATGAAATTTTTGATTCTCACTTTCTCACGATAAAAATGATTCTCACGTTAACTCTTATATATATATATATATATATATATATGAGTGATCATATAATATCCAAGTTTTAGATAATATATAGTACTTAATCTCATTCATTTTATGATGGAAATTATTTGAAATATTTAAGCTTGTGAGCATTGTATCGCTACAGTAAGGATAGAATAGTAATTTATTTTTGTTGTGTGATACAAAAAAAAAATGCATATTGTTAGATATAAATATGCAAACAGTTGAATACAAATATGTATAATATTGAACATCAAATACATACAAGATTGATCACTTCAGAATTTGTTGTGAGACGAAAAAATAAACATGCATATTATGAAACATAGACACACATACAGATGAACACAAATATACATAACAAAAAATACATATAAGATTAATTTCTTCAAAATTTATTCTCTCGTTTCTTACTTCTAATTTCATAATTTAAAAAAATAAAATAAAAGATCAATAAGAAATATAATAAAGAATCAATAAGAAAAATATTTGTGTGGATTGGAGGAGAGAGAAAGAGAGATATGCGAGTTTCTGTTTTAAGTATGCAGATATTGTTTCATGGTATACATATTTCTATTTTGTAATATGCATATTTTTGTTTGCAAATATGAAGGTTTATATTTTGTAGTATGTATATTTCAGTTTTGTGGCATGTTTCATTTTGTGGTATGCATCCTTCAATCTCAACAACGAATCACTCTCATCCTACTCCCTCAGTTCCGCTACCTCATTCTTTGATTACTGGTTAATTTTATCGTAAACCATCATTATAGCCATAGTCTCTCTCGATCCCTCAAATCTTCTCTCAACCCCTTCCCCCTCATTTTTCCTCAAATTTAAGCAAGAACTCGCCATCGTCAGTCGCTATCATCTGCTGCCGCTACGGCGGTATATCATCAAAAAATCGGATCTCCATTTTTGTAAGCAGAAGTTAAAAGAAGAAGAAGAAGAAGAAGAAGAAGGAAGAAGAAGAAGAAGAAGAAGTTTCTCCATTTTTTACATTGAATGTAAAGTTGTTGCATTGAATCTAGTGCAACAAATTTATACATATCAATGCAATAACATTATACATTCAGTGCAGATTTCCTATTTTCACATCATATTGCATTCTTACAAGAACTCACCCCTATAGAAATAGTGGCGGGATCTGATAATATCTTATTCTAGTATGTAGTATTAAATTTGAATCACATATTTAGTCATGTGGACAACCTAGATAACTGACACATGACATAGCTTTTTCTATTTTTTATTTATCAATTTTTGCCAATGACAGAATAGTAAATTTTCACATTTAAGTAATCTGATGTCCTAGATTTCATGATAACTTTTTTTTATAGTTTTTTTCCTATCACTTTCTTCTCAAAATCTCTTCCTCATTCTCTGTCTCTCCGATTCCTTTTCATATCTTCAATCTCTTATGCAAAATACATAGATTCTAAAACCTAGATCCTCTGCAACTTTAAAAAAGAAAAATCCCCAAACAAAAACTCTTATACCATTGTGAATCTTCGAGTTGCCTTTGAAGAACATGGCTCCGAAAAAATAGAAAAGTAAACAGCCAGATCCAGAACCGGACCAATATTCTATTTTCTCACCTAATGATTTGTGTTAATGTCAAATAGACAATACAATATTATCTACTTTTGTATAATTTTGTTGATGGCAATTTGTTGATGACAAATATACAATGGTTGTTTGGATTAGATAAATTTTTCTATTAGTTTGGACATGAATTTTATACACAGCATGAGGATTTAATACATATAATAACTATCCATTACCATTTCATTTTAGTATCTCGTGCATACAATCTGAACATGTTTTTAAATAACTTCAATTATCAAAAGTTGCATACATTAACAGAAATATGCATAATATTAAATAGAAACCTGCATGTATCAAGAGAAATCTTCATATTTTAAAATACATGCATGCATACTACAATAGAAAATACTTACAAAATAACAGAAACCTGTACAATATATTATTTTCTAACAAATTTGTATATTAATAAAAACAAATATGCACATAAACAATAATGCATTTTTAACGTATGCATGTCTCTCATTTTTGCATATCTTTCTTCTTCAATCTACACAAAGCTCATCCCCAATCTATTGATATCTCTCACTTGTTTTAACTCAAAGTCCGGCAAAATAAGCCGTCGAAATCACCACAGTCTCCACCATCAACCCTATATTTTTTCATCGAAACACATCAACCATTCGTATTTTCTTTAATTAATTAGACCGGAGAACGTGAAGCTAGCTACTTTTCTCCTGATCATTTGTTTTCCTTCTTGCCGATTCTTTGTTTTCTTTCGAATTTAAAGCGTGAATAAAGCGATCTAAACGAGAGAAGAAAGACTAGAGCAATCAATCTCATATGCATATTTATCTTTAAAATTATGTATATTTCTTCTTAACAATATACATGCTTTTTTGAATCACATAACAAATGAATTAGGCTCTACCTTTACTGCAATGAAGTCAACACACAGTCAAGTTAAAAATTCAAAAATCTTCAACGTAAGATCAATGAGATGAATGAGATTGGGTACTATATACTACTTATAGGTACTATATGTTCACTTCACTCTCCCTCTATATATATGTCATACATTTGAAATTTAATTTACGCCATTATTGTAACAACTTTGAGAGGTCTGTTTGTTTGCCTGCCCATTCGATTCAATATTTAAGATTCATTCACTAAAATTTAGAAGAGGAAAAAGGTACTTTAGATATGTTCGTTTTGTTCGGACGTGAAGTAGAGTCCCATATGAAAGAATAACATTCTGAATTTTGTTTTAAAAAAAAAGGTAATATTTTTTGATACGGTTCTCGAGTTTCGGATAGGATCCCTTTTCTTAATGCTATGTCTCATCGTTTGTATTTGATTCTTAATTTTATTATTTTAATAATATTTTATTATAAATTTAAAAATTATATGTACTAAGGAACCCAAATTAATATTTATTGCAAAAATAATTTTATATATATATATATATATCCTGATTTTGTAATAATCAACAAAATTAATCATTTTTAAATAAACAGTTATAAATTTAGATATAAAAATAATTATATATCCTAAATCTTTAATGAACCTAGTTAATAATTGTAAAATTAAATTAATCACAACATACTAGAATTAAAGAAAAAATTAAAATAAAAACATTGATACTGAGACACGAAGCAAGCACTAAAGCCTGAATTAATTATAAGAATTTTTGGTGTATAAATTAAACTGAACGGTTTTTCTATCTTTTTTTTCTTTTCCTTTAAAGAAAACGATTTTTTTATTCATTGATATGGTTAAGAGTAGGGATGACAATGGATCGATACAGACCGGATCTTGCTAGGTCTAAATCCAGATTCAAATTTTTTGTTTGGATTCGGATCGGCCAGATCAATTGAATCCAAAAAATTAGATCCAGACCCAAATCCATAAGATCCGTAGGGTCCAACGTCTAGACCCAAACCCACATATTTTCTCTTCTAAAATAAATCCTAAATCAACTATAACTCACACTCATTATTATACAAGAAGATATTAGTTACATAACAACACTATAATAATTGTAATCTAAATACATAATAACACTATAATAATTATTTAGAATTTCTACAATTATTACTATACAAGAAGAAATTAGTTATAAATTTACTTTTGTTTTCATGACAACAAATAATATTGTAATAAGAATAGAAAGAAGTAACACATATATCTTAGCAAATATACCACTCATATACAAATTTTACTCAAATACAAGGTACACATTTATAATATTATTGATCTACTATCCAATTTCATAACTTAATTTATCCAATTTCGACTCAAAAATAATATAATATACTTAGAAATATAAATAAAAATTATATATACATATATATTATATGGATCGGATCTGGATTTCAAAATCAAGATCCAGATCTAGATCCGAATTTTAATCTAATGATTCAGATCCTGTCCAGATTCGTCAAATCTTATTTTGTGAAGATTCAAATATTAAAAAATAGATTTGAATCTATAAATTTAGATAGAATCTAAAATTCATTGTCATTTTTAATTAAAAGTAAATAAATTTGATACTGCAGTTCTATAGGTGAGTTAGGGTGCAAAAGTCAAATTCCATTTCAAACGAATTCGTACGAGACTCTTTCAGGCTGGCGGTGGGCTCCATCTGAAGTGGAGGCCGTTGAAGTCATCAAAAATGGTTAAGTTTGTCCCAGGCTATTATAATTTTCAGCCGCAATCGTTGAAAAACATCACATAATGATATTCCTTTTGTTTTGGTACAAATCATGCATCACAAAAACTCGTATACGGTCATATTATATGGATATCATTTATTATTAAAAAAAGTTATTTAATTTTTTTTAAAAAAAATTTACTTTATAATTTAGAAAATATTATTTATATTAAAAATATATTTTACATTGAAAAAAATATGAAAATCAGTACGTACGAATGAATATGTAGGAGATCACCTCATCATGCATTAATTTGTCATCCCAATATGTATTTTTTCAGATATGTTAATTTTTAACTAATTGAACTAAATATATAAAGAAACAATATGCATTTTTTTATGAGAACAAGATAGGTAGACTCTCCCTCATTTTTCCCTCCATCATTTCACTATTAATATTTTATAGAACATCTTTTAAAAATTATTTCTTTTATATTTTTTTAGTATCTTTAGTCGTCGAATTACATATATAAAAAAAAAAAAATTATCTTTATAACCTTATTAATTATCATAATAAATATATTTATATAACTAATTATTTAATTTCAAAAATATTAAATAAGGGTCTATAAAAAAATACATCACAATTTTACTCTCAAAATTACAAATTATGACATTTATTAAAAAATAAGAAAAACATGCTAATGAAACATTTAAAAATGAACAGATGAAGTAACATTTAATTAGAAAATCATTGACGGACAAACTTATAGCAATGCTCACAGTTTGAAATAATCGTAGCAAGACCTTAATAATCTTAGCCTGGCACAGGATCAGATAATCCAACAAAAAATCCTATAATAATAGAATTGAAATACACATCTTCTTGAGGATAACAGTTAGTGCCAGCAAAATGAGCCTAGCCCAATCGGCTTGTCCCGGATACCGGGTTTGGGTGGTTTGAGCTTCAAAATTAAAGGTCCAAAAAATCGAACCTGAAAAGCCCACCCCGAAGAAAACCCCACGTCTACTGGGATTTGGATAAAAATGTCCGGGGTTTCGGGCTAAAAAGCATGCTCGATAAAATCCTAAATATGCATATTTATATTATTATTTAACTAAGAAGTTCATGTGATGTAATGGTAATTGCTCGTTATTATCTTGTGGGAGACTTGTGTTCTATCCCCAACAATTGCATTTTATTATTTATTGTTCTTTTTGTTTTTTTTTTGTTTTTTTCTTTTCATTTATTTGCTTATGTTTGAACCATTTTTTTCGAACATCCATGAAAGCCAACTGACTCCACCTATCAATTATCTTAAATTATTATTTTATAAATTATCTTAATTATATAAATAGGTTATATTATTTTTTATAATTATTTAATAATATGATTTATATTTTACATAATTATTTATTTTTTACAAGAAAAAGTACTACCTCCGTTCCCCAAATGGAGTGATAGGACTCTCCGGCACGAGTTTTAATAAAAGTTGTTGAATGTATTTATGAGTTGAGTAAGGGTCCCACAATAATGTAATATTAAATTAGTTAGTGGTGGATCATAGGTGGTAAAATGTGTAAATAAATAAGTTGTTGAGGGTAAAAAAGAGATATAGTGGTGGGCCATTGGTGGTAAAAAGTGTAAATAAAGAATATTATTGAGGGTAAAGTTGGAAAGATAGTTTCCATAAATAGATAGGAATGAAATTGAGGGACGTCCCAAAAAGAAAAATTAGGAAGAAATTGGGGGACATAGGGAGTATTAATTTTATATATTAAAAATGAGCTAAAAAAGCCCGACAGCCTGCCCAGGGCCGATTTGAGCTTCAAATTTTTAGGCCCGAAAAATTTCAGGGCCGACCCGACCCCGAAAAGTGTACAACCCATTGGGCCCGGCCCGACCCAGCCAGCTATAATGGCAACAATAGTGTTTATATTTCTGTGACCAAATATCTCATATTCGAATTTACTAACGATTCCACAAATTTGATCCAATAATAATAATGTCTTGATTTTCACAAAATACCCATGCTGAGCTTTGAGTGTAGTATTCACCTTATAGGATGTTTACTTTTCATGATTAATATTTTGAAGGATTGAGTATTTGATGGATTAGTGAGAGATTAAAATTAGGATAAATAACTCTCCCTTTATTTGAAGGATTATTTCAATTCTACCTATATTGGTTGAATTAAAATTAATGGAGAAAAATTCAAAGAATTAGAATAATATTGGATTTTTGGATATCTTCAAATGTTAATCCTTAAAAATAAACACTTGATTATGTTGGAGTAATTCTATCTATCCAACCTAATCATATAAAGTAAACATTTCTTAGATTATTAATTATAGTCACCGAATTAGATTCAAAGTAAAATATTATATGCCCGAAAAGTTTATAAAAGTGAAATTGCTCACTCCCATGATGAATAATCAAAAAGCATGCAATTCTTTATGCAGAAAAGACAATTAAACTAAAGTTTGAATTCGGTAATTAGTAAAAAAAGAAACTGAGGGGGGAAATACTCAGAATCCGTAACATATGTAAGATCAGCTGAACCTATTAAAAGCTCATTAACATCATATATATTTTGCTCATATGTTCTAAAATTATGATATCCGAATGCCGAAGGAACACAGTTCATTGTTGTACGGATAGAGGACAACATCTGAAATAATCATTAAACTTTGAATCTAGACTAGCAGACAAAGTTATACTCACCTTAATTATTTTTTGTCATGCCCCATTCAATGAATCTTAAATACTTACTCCCACAAATCAGTGTTTCTCAAATTATGCTGGTTGATTCCACGGTGAGGGGGTGCAATGCACATGTATATCCCTCTCACTATTCATTGCTACAGTAATATTAATATTTTAATGAATATTGAGGGGGGTGTGCATTGCACCCCCACTCACCATAGAATCAACCAATTATTTGCATTAAAGCAATCTCCTGACAGACGTTTCTCAGGAGACAAAACACAATCCGTTATGAATCTGCAATGTTGCATTTTTTTTTCTTTATTCCTATTACATTTCGGTCTATAATTTTTTGAATATATGTTATATGAACCAACATTAATTATTTATAAGAAAATGTTTAGTATAAATATCTAAGAATAGTTTTTGGATGTGCTTCTGGAAGGATTAATTGGATTTCCACAAACGGTGTCAGTCTACGTGAACTAACATCATTTCATAATAAATATTTATTGTGAAGTCTAGCTTAAACTTGGAAATTCTATTATATATACAAAATAATTTTATGTAATAAATTGAATATCAAAGCTTAAACTTGGAAATTGCAAAAAAAAAAGTTAATAACTTATCATATTTCTACAAAACCAGCCCCACTAATCTCCTACAAAACCACGGCCTTTTGTTATGTTTTAAACAAATTGAACTAATTCAATATTAACAATAATAAATAATTGGATCTTTCAAAAAGAATCTGCAACACAAAAAAAAAGAAGCAATGTTAAACAATTTAACATTTTTACTGGGCCGCCAATTGTATTATCTCTCTAAACAAACTGAACTAACTCAATATTAAATATTTTTTAAAGAACTAATTGAATATTAAATATTTAATTATGTATATTAACACACTACCAAACATTGCCATTTAACTATGAAAATTGAAGTGAATCTACAGATTATACAGAACCATTTAACATAATTCATGTCCAACAAATAGCACGAAAATTAAATCAATTATGTTAGCTACAATCTTACTCCATATAAAAACATTAAAGCGTATAATTTCTTTTCAATCTAGGATTAATATTGTAACTTACCCACAAATATCTATTAATTAAACCCTAGAGCCAATTATATTGAAAACTATAGGGTGGACCTATTTTTGTGGAATTGTTTAACTTTTCAGCTCCTTTATCTCATTTTGAATGGAAAGAACAGTCATTCGCGTTGGCGTGGTTAAGGAGAAATATTGTCAACATACAAAATTTTCAATCTTATTATAATATTGTATAACGGATAATACATATTAATAGATAATTTACAATATCAATCCTTTTTTGAGAAGTAATTATCTTGTATATATGTTTATATAGTGTAAGATAAGATAAGGTTATAATGTATAATATGTTTATCGGCTGTCTCCGAAGGGACAACATTTAATAATAATGACATAATGATTAATGTCTTATTCAACAAAATTTAATACAAAATAAATAGAAATACCTAATTTGAAAAATCAAAATGTTAGAATTATTTCTAAAAGAAAAAATACTTTTTAAATACTTTTCTTGTTTCAAGGAAAAAAAATTAATACAAATTATTTAATATGTTAAAACTTTAAGTGATCATAACTTACTCATTCTAAATTTATATTTTACATTTCATATACCAATTTAAAGATTTTTCCATGAACTTCTATTTAAGAATTCATATTACATATTTTTATCTAAAAAATTACATGAAAATGCGAAAAATGTGATTTGTGTGTACAAAATGAGAAAAAAGGAAAAATTTGAAAAGTTCAACAATGTTCCACAAAAATAGTGCTAGTATTAGATTAGTTGTAGGCGGTTTGTATTAGTTTTTTATTGCCGATTATTTTATTGTCGATTATGTATTCTTTTTATTTTTATTTTAATGGATAATTTTAATCTTCTAATTGAATTTAATTACAAACTATTATACTTTTATATAGAGAGTTTGATGATAACAAATAAGTTTATACAAATTAATATTATCAAATATTTTAAAACATATTCTCAATTCATTCGTAACACTTTTCAAAATTGAGCTCGCATCATTTCATCGTCTCTATTTCGAAACGGAAAATCTACATCCACATCTACATCTTTTGGTTGAAGATAAGTCGTCAGATTTTATCCTTAAAGGTAATTCTTTTTGGACAAAATAAACTTTAAGGATCGTTTAGGGATGAACTCGAACTTAAGACTTTTGAACTAAGACATAGGGGGTGTTTGGCTAAGCTTATTTTAGAGAGCTTATAAGCTCCAAGAGCTTATAAGATGTTTCAAGAGCTTATAAGAGGTAATGTCTCAAGTGCTTATAAGTTGTTAAAATGTTTGGATAATTGATCTTATAAGCTAGAGAAAGAATCGTGAGTTAGAGAGAGAAAATCATAGTTAAAGATATAAAATATATTGACGAGAGGTAAAGTTGATAGTGTATGTGTAGGAAATAACGATCTATAATAAGATTGTTTTGGTAAATTCATGATTTCTTATAAGTTTATGAAAAAATAAGTTATGGTTGACCAACTTACTTTTATGGGAGCTTATAAACTGTTGGAGCTTATTTTCAACTTATAAGCTGTTTTAAAGAGCTTAGAAGCTCAGCCAAACACCCTCATAATCTATTATACTACTATGCTAAAATACTTACACCTTAAAGGTAATATTTTATACTCCAAGCATGTGTTTCATGCACCATTTTATTTTGTGTTTATATCGAATCCTAAGTTAGACCTCAACGACCATGGCTCGACAACAGCGGAGGCGGCACGAAGACAACTCTCATGAATGGTGGAGCGATCAAACACCAAAAAATCAAAAATATAATTTCTATAGTCTCATTAAAATTTTATGAGTACAATTCATATGTAGTCAAGGCCGTGACTACTATTTATGTGTTTACAAGGTTGTGGTGTATATATATTTAACTACGCAAAGTAAATATTACTTTCTCCATCCCATTATTATTGGTTCATTTTCTTTTTTGATCTGTTCCGTTATTATTGACTCGTTCCATAAAAGAAATAATTTTACACTAAAAAATATTTTAAAATTTCGTATCATATACTATTTTATATAAAAAAATATAACTTTTTTTTAATTTATATATATAAAAAATGAATTAATAATATCGAAACGAAAGAATATATTTTTGGACTCTTTATTTTAACTTCCCCCGCATGGGATGGTAGTTAATTAAGAAATATTGATATTATATTAGATTTTAATTAAGAAATATTGATATTATATTAGATTTTAAAATTGGGTTGCAAAATCTGCAGACAGAAACACAAAACCCGAGTTTGTTAACAAATGGGTGCGCATTAACTTGTTAGTACAATCCACCAACTTTACACAAAGCAATTTCCAAGAACCAACCATTCTCCTAAAATGCATGCACCTCTTCATTCCTCTCTCTCTCTCTCTACTGTATATATTCACGCTCTTACTCAATCCTCACCCCACTTGTTCTAAACTCCAAAAACTGTCTCTCTCTATCTCTCTCAATTTCAAATTAAGCAATAAATTCATCAAAGCAAGGCATGGACCTCTTCAACCGCTGTTCCTCAGTGAGCTCTTCTTCCTCAGACTCTTCCTCGGATTCCTCGAAAAATGGCGGCGAGAGGATCAAAGGCCCATGGAGCGCCGAGGAGGACAAAATCCTCACCCGCCTCGTGGAGCGCTACGGGCCCCGCAACTGGTCCCTCATAAGCAAGTACATCAAGGGCCGCTCCGGGAAGTCCTGCCGCCTTCGGTGGTGCAACCAGCTCAGCCCCGCCGTCGAGCACCGCCCCTTCTCCGCCGCCGAGGACGACACCATCCTCGCCGCTCACCACAGGTACGGAAACCGCTGGGCCACCATCGCCCGCCTGCTCCCCGGCCGCACCGACAATGCCATCAAGAACCACTGGAACTCCACGCTCAAGCGGCGGCGCGGCGGCGAGGAGCAGTCGTCAATGAGCCGCGGCGATCAGAGTGTGGGGGGTTCCGATGAGTGCGATCCCATGACGGCATTGTCCCTGGCGCCGCCTGGTATCGGCGGAGGAGTAGCGGCGGCCGAGGAGAGGCGGTCGGAGGATTTGCCGGCGGGGTTCTGGGACGCGATGAGGGATGTGATATCGAGGGAGGTGAGGGACTACGTTACGACGTCGTTTCAGGAGACTTCCTCGGGGTTTCGTTTGTGATATTTGTTAATTAATTAGCTAGCGCGATAAATGATGTTTGTCGTCTAGTAGTTTAATCGATTTTCTTATATTTTTCATGTCGATATATTCTCAATTAATTATTTGAGTTTGGGAATGCTTAGGCTGGAAGACTGCAAACTATTTTGGCAACCTTTTCACGTGTAAATTTGAAGTACGATAATTGGTCTCTCTCTTACCGTATTTAAATAATACTATTAATTTTATGTGTTAATGGGGAGAATTACCCCAAATATTAACATACATACTCAATTTAACTCATATATTAACATATTACTTTTTTTTTACTCAATTTACATTAAAATTACAAAAATATCCTTCTGAAAAAACGGAGTCAGTGACAATAGACTGATTTCACAGTGTTGGCCGTCGAGAAAAGGGGAGGGATGATTGGCCGCCGAGAAAAGGGAGAGGAAGAGAGGTTGGCCGCCAGGGAGGGTTGGCCGCTAGGAGTTGGCTGGGAAGGTTGGCCGCGGGGAGGTTGGCCGCTGGGAGGGTTGGCCATTAAGAGGGTTAAATTGTACAATTGATTAAAAAGAGTAGCAACTTAATATATGGAATAAAAAAAATATCAAATTTAAACATATAGGTTATATTAAATTTTCGGCGACCACAAGTGGGTTTCAATTTGGTCTATTTCAACTTCGAAGACACCCTATTTGTAAAGCCCGAATTGTTTTATTGATCAGGCAAAATTTACATGTTTATAGCATTTTGACAGAAGATAAGGGCAGTATTATTAAATTTAGGTATTTGTCACAATCAGAAATTATTACGATATACTTTAAATGTTTCATAAATTAATATATCGTTGGACTAGAAAGATCTGAATTCACTAGAAGAGTATTTAATCCTCAGATCGGCCAGATCCAACGAATGAATATAAATTTGGATTTACCTCAAAAATGGAATCACAATGATCAAATTCATGAACTATAGTATATTGAGTTGGCATCGATCGGTCAAAACACCCCAATTTTTCTTCCTCTATATTACTCATGATCACATGTGTAATATATCCAATGCGTTCAGAATTATCTGAAGAAAAAAAGGTTCAGAAACCTTCTAATTAAGTCATAATATATAAAAATTTCACTAACCTTCTAAAAGATTTGGAAATATGTAATAACTTGTCGGAAATTGATTTGACGTCATTAAAAGATAAACAATAATATTAGAAATCAGTCCAACAATACACATAAGCTTCAGTTAGCCAAAAATTTAGACTTGAGATATTAAGTAAACGACCGAGATAAGTACAAGTTATTTTCATAATATTTATTTATAAGTTAATTATAACTATAATTTAATAATAAGCTTCTTTTATTATGATCATTATTATTATAAGTAAGAACTAGAATTCGTCATTTTATTTCATTTTCCAAAAGCGGAAAGTTCCCAATAACTTTTGATGAGTATATTGTATCCGGATAATAATTTAAATGAGGATAAAGCTATAATAATTTATTTAACATTTTTCGTTATTTTGTATTTCCTAGGATGTTTTCAATTTGTTTTATAAATTTTAAATCATTTCGCTCAGTTTTGTAAGTTATAAACGCGTTCTTCCTTCAAAATATTAGGTTTTACGATAACTTAAAAAATATCGTCAAATATCTAAGAAGGGGGAAAGCAACTTATTTATAGAAAATAAGACCGTTGCGAATCATGAGATCTAATGCGCCAGAGATAATATTAGGAACAACTCTGCAATCTTCCGCAATTGTATTGAAAATCACCATTACAACGTAACATACATTTGTCAATAATGCTCGTTAATTCGTGCTGCTTATTATGATTCTTTTAAGACTTGATGCAAGAATTAGTAGGAACTACAAAACTAACATGTGAGATCAGATGTAGTATACCTACATGTTCTATGGAAATTCCCCTTCTCTTAAAGTTCTTAATTATTTGCAATTTAATTGGACTAATGCCAAATATTTACATAAGATTCCTTATGTAATTAAATAAAATTAGTGCAAATTCCATCATCCATTAATATGGGCAAGGTTTATTTATCGTAAACTATTATATGCAAAATAAAATATTAATTTGGGTAAGCCATAAAAGAAAGGCGTTACTGCGCATGCAGGAAAATACGTGTGCCCCATACATTGATGTATTATCAGGTGCAATTAAAACATGTCATATAGGGGAATGTTCCCACTATTATTCTTTTATGTCGGCACATCATATTCATATTTCAGACAAATTAAAGTATTTTTCTTTTATCAAATACTCCATATCATAAACGTGCGTGATACTCTCACTGTTTTTGTACTGTGTGAGTGTGATTGGCCTCTCAAGTTGACATGACACGGTTTCCATAAGTAGCTCACTTTTTATAAGTATTATTTATGAGAAAAAGTTTATCAAAGGTTAATCATAATTATTTCTTCTTAAAGTGTATTGGCATCCACAAGTCCAATGCATCCATCCAATTAGAACTTGCTAATTCTCATTAAAGTTCAGTATTAATCTCTAATTAAAATTCATTAATCCCCAATTAAAATTCATTAATCTCAATTAGAATTTTATTAGAATGGATATATCGTGCATCCAGATGCACCAGAACGTATTTCTTACTTCTTCAATTATTGATGCTACGCAAACTATTTATTTTAAATCACAAGATAAATAACAAAAATAATACATGTTGATATATCATTGGTTTTGATGATTTGATTAATATTTAACTTGCTTAACGAATGGTCTTATCTCTAAAATATTAAATCATTTGATTTATATCCATTAATTCTGTCGTCTTAAATAAACATCCCCTTAAGAGCAAAATTTGCAAAAATAAGCGAGGCAAAATTTTGTCTTCTTTTACATTTTAGTGGGCAAATTTTTGGACTTGTTTTATATGCTGTGGGCCATTTTGGTTGTGCTTTATTTGAAGGAAGATTCTGTACGTCTCCCCTTTTTATTCACTATTGCCCCCAATTTAAAATAATAATAATACTATTATTACTAATTAGACTATATATTACCCTACAGCCTCAATTATATTCTAATGCATCAAGAATTTTATTTAAACTAAAAACGTACAGATCTCAAAATAAAATGCATATAGCCCCTATTGTAATATGAATATAAACACATATAATTCCCATCAAAACATATTTATGCACCTAACATAATATCCAGATACATAAGCCCTACAAATATTGATAACCGCACTTAAGGGTGTTTGGCTGAGCTTATAAGCTCAGCCAAACACCCTCTTACACAGCCACCAACTCAAAAATCTAAGAAGCATAATGAAGAACGAAATCAAACCAATACAAGAAAGAAAAAAGTCCAACATCATGCTCCAATAACCATTTCCTCATTTTTCTTGTAGTTTGAAGATCTTTCGTGAGTTCTATTTGATGCAAAAAATAAATGAAAATCCTGAAAACGAAGATAATATGCTGCAGGTATGCGATCCCCCCAAATAGGTTAACCATATATATATATATAGTTGATGAACCCCATCTTATCTTTTTATGATCTTATAATCAACAAAAATAACCTTACTATATATGATTTATTGTTTTCCAACGTATATAGCTCCCATTAATCTCGATATTCTCGAAGTTTGAATTTTTAAAAGTGAATTTGATTACCTAGACATTTTTGAAAGCAAAGCAGCAAGCAAACATGCATGGCTAATACACAAGGGGAAGCCATCTCTTTCGCTAGCTCTTGGATGAAAACAGTGCTAGTTATGTATGAATGTTCTGATTGGGCACTAACATTGTTCGTCTCTTTTGGTGGGAGAAAAAGAAATCCATTCAGCATAAATTCTGCTTCAGCTTCCAGAATATTTTTTACATGTGTCATGCATTAGCTAGTGGAGGAAAACTTAGGATATATGTTTGTGGTCAGTAACTTTGCCCAAGAGAATTTTAATCATATCTTCTAATTTGGTGGGCTGGAAATACCAGTGGTTTCATGGTTTCATTTACATTATAGTCTCGCCTTCTCTTTGAAAATTCCACGCAACGTAACTACTAACAGTTAAAACAAGCCCCATTAAAAAACTATATAACATTGAGGAAGAAATGAAGCTGTGTTACCCTTTCGGACTTAGCTTAGTTGATTAAGAGCTAGTAAATTTAGAACAAGGATCAAAGATCTAGTTCTATCAGCAGCAATGTGGGAGTTTCACCCTCTTTAGGGTGGCTAATTGTGGGCACCATTAGACAAAGTCCTCCTAACTTTTAATCGTTGAATCACCGTGATTTATCCCTTCGCATTCTCATGAGGTTGGGATGTTGGGACTCTTGGGGAAAAACTTCCCCTTTGGAACAGAAATTAAGCTGTGTTACGAGGAACAAAACAGATACGGCATTAATTTTAACTTGTACAGTCTAACAATTCAACTTTTCAATACAGTAAAAATTCATATAGTTTAGATTTAATAAATTAATATAAAACAAATCACATATCGGATTGTTACAATTAATAAAATTCAGTATAATCATCTTTAATGAACAATGGTTATAGTATTTGCGTATAATACACACATATGTATATATATGCATAGAAAATATTGTATAATGCTAGCTAGTATGCTACCTGATTGTGTTTTTCTAGACATAGAAAATATTGTATAATGCTAGCTAGCTGCATAATTGTCTTATGCAGCTTTCATAATGCTCCCCAATAAAAATCACAGAAATACAATCTCTTCTTACAATAACACTTCACGTAGAGCGTGTGGTTTGCATTAATATTAGGGATGGTTAATTTTAATTAATTAATTAATCTTAATTAGTTAAATTAATTTTAATTAATTAATTAATTAATTAAAATTAAAATTAATTAGTTTAATAAAATTTAATTGTAAATTAATATATCTTAATTTTGAATTAATAAACTCTAATTGTGAAATAATAAACCATAATTTTGAATTAATAAACCCTATTTGGAATTAATAAACCTTATTTGGAATTAATAAACCTAATTTTGAATTAATAAACCCTAATTTTGAATAATAAATCCTGATTGTGAATTAATAAATCATAATTTTGAATTAATAAACCATACTTGTGAATTAATAAACCTTAATTATGAATTAATAAACCTTAATTATGAATTAATAAACCATGATTATGAATTAATAAATTCTAATTTTGAATTAAAAATTAATAAATTTAATTATACATTAACAAAATCTAATTATCCTTACTCACTATAATTAATATATAATTATTTTAACAAAAAACAAGGGTGAGCTCACGGTGAGGCGGAGCTCACCCAAGTTTTTGTCTTAATATTATCATCTTTAGATGCACAATGCAACGTCATTGTAGGCAATCTTGATTTCCATTTCTGGATTAAATTAATTAGAAGCATCCATTGTTTGAATTTTTTTGCTAGGTTTCCTAACACTTTGCTTTTCCAATTGCTTTCTTTTTCGCCTTTGTTGCACTTAAGTTTTGAAATTTTATTTCACAGAGTAAACTAACTGTGATAGCTTACTGAAGATTTCTTTTTATTATGTTTGGGTTGAAAATGTTAAAAGATAAATCTGTAATGCACAATAATACATCTACTAAAAGAATTTGGATAAATAATAATTAAATAGCAGAAAAGTTATAGACCCGAAAACGCCGGCGCCGCCGTCCCGATTTTACCTAGTGGAATTTCTAAGAGCTAATGATTAGAGCCGGCAAAATTGACCCGGCCCGATGGGCCGGCCCGAGGTACCCGAAATTGGGGTCGGGTTGGGCTTGTGAAAATAGTGGCCCGAAAAAAATCGGGCCTAAAAAGCCCGTCCACATAGCCCATTGGGCTAACCGGGCTTTTGGGCTAAAAAATTCGGGGTTAACGGGCCTAAAAGTCCGCCCACACATTTAATTTTTTTATATTTTATATTAGTAGTAAATACGAAATAGTAAATATAGAAAATAAAATTGATGTTAATAGACGTAATTTATCTTATTTATTTTGAAATTGATGTTAGTAGACTTAATTTATTTATTGTTATCATATTTTTTTGAAATTAAAAATAATATTTTATTAAATTAAATATTGGGCGGATTTGGCCCGGTGGCCCAGATGAGGCTTGGCTAGGCTACCATATTTTAAGCCCGATAGCATTTCGGGCCGGGCCAACCCGACACAGTAAAAACAATAAGCTCGATGGGCCGGGCCGGGCCGACTCGCCCCTTTTGCCAGCTCTACTAATGATAAAAAAATAACTATTTTGTATAACAAAGACAAACTATAGCAACTCTGATAAAACTACATAAATCCTCTCAGTTTGAAATTAATCACTTTGATGCTGTGCAGTGTGCACTGATATAGTTTGGGGGTGCTTCACTTTTAACATAAATTTGAATGCAGTAAAAATTATATTAAACAATAATATATTATAATATTGTTGTTATTACAATATTAAATATATCACAATTACTATTATAAAAATGTCTATCCGTAAAAAAAAATTTAATATTTATATTATCCTTGACTTATTTTACTTTCTAAGAATAACTTAGTAATTTATATACAAATTTATTGCTTGTTGGAAAATGTAAACTAGATTATTTCGTATTCGCTACAAGTGTATGTGGTGTATAAATTTAAATTAAGCCTTTCTTTTGTGCTTAGACAACGTATAAAGTAATTTTGTTTTTAAATTTAGATTGGATCCACAAGATAGTCGCGTTTAAGATAGGTTGGGATCGAAATTGAGAACAAAATCGAAACTAAAAACATCCCATCGACCTCGTAAATATGGACTCCACGCTCTCGCCTATTCATTCATTCAAACATTATTAATGCACACGTGGTAAATGATAATAAGTATTTGTGTGCATATAATAGAGTACAATTGCTACTTAAAAATAAGAAAATTAAACAAGCTTCATTAATGATGTTTTAATCCAATTAGTTTGTATGCCTAATAACTTAGCAATTAATGATTATGATATATGAGGCGGAAAGCGTAACAACATTAAAACCTAAATTGAATTCAAAACTAAATACTTACAATGTTGGTAGCATAATCTAAAGCACATCCGAGCCACCCCGTGCTTAACGATCCTCGCCCCTCACCATCCGGCTCGCTATCCTACTCCTCCTAGCTTTTTTCGCCTTAGTCCGCACCTCAAGCGATTCCAATAATCTCGCCACGCAGCCAATCCGATCCGAATGAATTGAGGTGGCGTCGTCACCAGGCTGCCTCGATCTTATGAATAAGATCCTTATATCTCACCGCCTTTTGCACCATGCACGGTGAGACTACTTCAGAGACAAAGCGTCGCGTCCCAAAGTAAATAATTAAAGCATAAATTTAAAATGATACATTTGAAATGCACATTCATATATATTTTGAATTACAAAACATCACATATATACGATAACCAATACATGAAAGACAAGTTGCACTAAAAATTTCATTTAATGAACTCGACTTAGAAAGCACCTCACTTCATGGCTAAACCCCCCAAGATCCTCTTTACCTCCATGTTAAAAGCTTTTTCAATTTTTACAAGTCCTCTAAAGGTAAAATACATATCCATATATCTTATATAGTGTTGTGTCACAATTGTTTCCTTAGGGATCACATTTGATAAATATTATTTGAACCTTAAACATCATTTTCAACAAAAGGATATAAATATTATCAAATTAACTATCACTTAGTCTGAAATAAACCAATATACTTGAATGTAAATCAATAATACCGAAAGTCTTGAAAATACACCCGCCCGATCCTCGTGGACCAATTTCCAACCGAAACCCCGATGGTTCATGACCTTCGAACGACTCGGGATCACATGTGCAACATCATGCGATGGACATAAAATCCTACAATTGAGTTAAAATAATATACATTATATTCAAATAAGTACAATTGAGTTAAAATAATCTAATTAACTATAGGTACCCATTCACATAGTCAAGGTCTTCTTCCCCATCGCCCGTCTCGCACCCACCGCCGACCCTCTCCTCCACCGATAGTAAGTCCTCCTACCGAGGCGCCAACCTTCATCCGAGGAGGTAGATGCGAAATATTCTCACGATCACTAGACGGACTCCTCTACCTCGCCCTCGACTCGCCATCCGAAAATAGATTTGTACGTTACTTTAATAATTTTTATTCTTCAAAAGTTATCAATTGTCTTTGGTTTCGTTAGCTATTTGTTTAAACATTGTCATTGGAAAAGTTACATCTACAATATCTTTTAAGAATATTTATTTATAACTAACACTAATTCGATGGTTATCTCGAGCTATATATCTTTGATGTTCTAGTAGACTTTGTAAATGCTTTTATATAATTTCATTTGGATTTAGGTAAGTCTTTTATGAGGTGCTAGGGTTTAAAGGCTAATTAAGAGTCTAAAATCGTCCGCTTGGGAGGAGGTTGGTCAGCGTGGCTGTGGTTTTTGTGGCGGCTTAGGAAGCGGCCGGAGGTGACCAGCGAGGTTGGTGGACGAGTTGGATTTCACGGTTTGGTTATTGGGTTTGGATGTTTGATGCGTGATGGTTGTATATATAAAGATTTTACTTACTTAGGTTTTAACAGCATTTTCACATCCGACATGTGATCGTGCGAGGCCTTCTTTTGGAGGTTATGGCGATATCTTGTTTATGTGTTTTGCTACAAATTAGTTCGTTGATGCTACTTGCTTTACAATAAACACTTAAATATAGAGATTAACCGATTATGTTGTGATGTGGAAGCTATTGCTTATCTAACTAATTAATTAAATGAATTTCTAAATATGTTTATACACAAAATAAGAAGAAGAAAAGTGTATGTTAATCGAGTTTATTTTTTTAAAAGATGAAAGTTCGGTAATGTCGAATTAAATTCATATGAATCGATTCCCACAATTCATCATCTTCGATCGATTCGTCATCCGCTTCTTCTATGTCCATCAAAGTGCCGTCGGGATGAACTCGTGTCATGTCATCATCAACCACTACACTTGTAATTAAAGGCATTTCATCTTCTTGAAATGGCGGAGGTACTATCGAACTAGATGATTCATCCGAGACTTCCACATTAGCTCTCGCTTTAATTTTGCATACATCCCACCAATCCTTTGTAGATTGTTTTAAACTCGGATAAGGACAATAGTATACTTGAACGGCTTGGTGGCAAGGACAAACGGTTCATACTTATTATACCTTCGCCTATAATTCACGTAAACCAATTTGTATTCAGATGCACCGATGTCCCCAATCGTGATGGATCAAACCACTCGATCTAAACATTGTTACGGTCTTCATAGGTAGCCCATGGTATTCCAACTCACAAACCTCCAAGAATCGCCCATAAAAATCGAGTTCATTCTTGTCGCACCATAAATTTCACCTTTAATGCACACACCATCGCTCATGGTGGCTCTTTGTGTCCCATGCTCTAACGTGTGAAATTTATACCCATTTATGTAGTACCGGATACGCCTTAATCACGGAGAAGGCCCTTTGCTAAATCCAATATGAATGGATTGACGACATTGTTGGTATGGTCTTTGACCTAAATCCAACAAATCAATTAACATCTATCAACGACCGATTAAATATTACAAAAGGAGGTTCGGTTAATGAGATTATATACTCACATATGTATCAAACCAATGTGAGAAGTTTCATCGATTTTTTGAATCTCGGAGGAGATGCGTGGATGTAATCTTTTCAAGAAATCGATAAACAAACTTCAAAACAAATAGTTACAATTAGTATTTAAATAGTTATACTAATTGAAAGTTATACAACGTGAAATTATAAATACTTACTTTAAATAGTTCCGAAACTTCAACGCAATTCAATAGCACATATAATCGAGCAAGATCATACTCACTCGAATCTAGATATCTCTTCGACATTTTTCCAAAAGGGCGCCCACCTTGCTTGAATATTGAAAGCATATCCGGAAGTCTTCATGCCTAATATCTCCCAACATTATAATTGAGGCACATTCTTATGTTTCGCTCTTACGTAATCCTCAAAATAATAAGAACAAAATGTTGATGCTTCTTCTACTAAGCACGCATTGCAAATAGAACCTCCACTCGAGCTTTATTTCACGTTGTTTTCAACTTACGTAAGTATCTATCAATGTATATAAAAAGATTAATAGTTATATGTGTATATTTATACATATGGACAACAATTGTTAAAGTGAACGTTTTACCTTTCGAATGGATACATCCATCGGTATTGAACGGGTCCGCAATACGAGCTTCATCTCGCTAGATGGATGGTAGATGTTCCATTGAATCAAGAAACTAGGAGGAATATACCGAGCTTGCATAAAATGACCGGAATATTTTCTTGAAGTTTGCACATGTCCTCAAGTTTGATGTTTCGAGAGGTCAAATCTTTGAAAATAAACTTAATTCGCTATCGCTTTCCAAACATTAGTGGGAGAAGTTCTCAAAATGCGCTCGGAGTATACGTTGCATAAAATATGGCAACAGACTCTTCATCCCAAACATCTTCAATTTGGTCATGTCTACACATCCGCCCATATTTGAAACATACCCGTCTCGAAATCTAAGACCTTTCACCCATTCGCACAAGACTTTTTTCATGTTTGTCAAGTGTGTAAGAAGCTTTTGGATACTTGCACGTCGACTCATTCATCTTCAACTCGTCTATGCAAGACACAATTAAGTTCTTCTTTTGATTTGCTCGTATCTTCGTCTTACCCGGAATATTCATCACGTTGTTGAACACATTATCAAATACATTCTTCTCTATGTGCATGACATCCAAATTATGTCGAATCAAAAGAGAACTCCAAGACGGTAAATCCTGCAATATACTCCGCTTCCTCCAACCACTACCAAAATATTTGGAAACACTACTATTTATTGCATCACTACCCATTTCACCACCTTCACTAGTCCCATTCCTTCAATCCTAAATAATAGTTCTTCTCCGATAGCGCTCAGTGGACTACTAGTAATCACCGTATTCTTTCGAATCCTCTTCTATCCCTTCCGAATTGGTGATCGGATTTAAAACTTTCGATGATTATCAAACCATGACTGCTACCACTTTTTGGTAAAGTAAACGCTCAAGATCCTCCATGCAATGTGGACAAGTTAACCTTCCATTGTATCCATCCGACAACATAGAGTACGCAGGAAAGTCACTAATTGTCCAAAGCAATGCGACGACGATCTGAAAATTTTGTTTCAATGAGACATCATAGGTAAGGACACCGCTTCCCACAAATCTACTAACTTTTGAAATTAATCACTTTGATGCAGTGTGCACTAATATAGTTTGGGGTGCTTCACTTTTAACATAAATTTGAATGCAGTAAAAATTATATTAAACAACAATATGTTATAATATTATTGTTATTACAATATTAAATATATCACAATTACTATTATAAAAATGTCTATCCGCAAAAAAAATTAATATTTATATTATCCTTGACTTATTTTACTTTCTAAGAATAACTTAGTAATTTATATACAAATTTAATGCTTGTTGGAAATATAAACTAGATTGTTTCGTATTCGCTACAAGTGTATGTGGTGTATAAATTTAAATTAAGCCTTTCTTTGTGCTTAAACAACGTATAAAGTAATTTTGTTTTTTAAATTTAGATTGGATCCACAAGATAGTCGCGTTTAAGATAGGTTGGGATCAAAATTGAGAACAAAATCGAAACAATGAATACTATTATTAATGTCAATATCTGAAAGAAAATACAACTGGTTCCCTCTGATGTTCAACATGTTACTACACAATTATACTAACTAGCTCTCTTTCATGCTCGAGAGCATGAGTTTGAAGCTAACGAGCTCGAGCATGATTCCTTTGTGCTAAATGAATATATCTTAGAGCTGAGCTATATATACTCATGCAACTTACAAAACGAGTCTTTTCTGAACCGAGCTCAAGTTAAACACAAACCTAAGATTTTTGTTACTAGCCGAGTTCGAGCTCAAGTGAAGTTAAACTCGATAAAAACTAAACAAGTCGAGCTCTAGCTTATAGATGCTTATAACACCCATAACAAGCAAAACTTACAAAATCACGCTGCAATTATTAGGCATACAAGCCAGAAGATAAAAGTAATTCTTTGTACATCATCTCAGCAACTTCTATGTACCCAAGTGAAAAAAAAAAATCTTTTAGTTAAACAAGTAATTCTCTGTTTCCTTCTATGATTTCAAATTACAATCTTACTATAGGCTGCGTACAACATTATGCCTAGACAAAAAACGTTATGATAACAGAGGTAGAAGAAAAAGCTTGGTACGTGTACAGTAGGAATTTCCTACCATTTCACGTCGAGGGTTAACGACTCGGGATGGACGAGCAGAGGGGGCAACATGGTGAACGAGAGATTTGACGATAAACTACTCCAAGAAAATGAATCAGCATTAAGGAGAGGTCTAACCTTCTTGATCACAAGGGGCAACAGAACCTCGCCTTCGATTCTTGCCACAACTTCAAACCGAGCACGTTCAGTAGCAGGCCTCGTTCGCCACTCAGCTAGCGTACTCCAGTAAGAGTCATTAGTTCTGATATTCCGTATCACTTCCAACAGGAAGCGATACGTGGGAAACGCGCTGATTCTCACCTTTAGAGACCCCATAGCAGCATTTGGATTGTCTGTCTCATTCAGGAAGCTCTTCAAAGCTCTTTTTAACAATGCTATTCTCGTGCTCAAAGAATTAGGGAGACGCACTGGTTTCTCATAGTTTGGCCGGAGATAACACCTCTCAGGTAACAATTTAATCACACCTGTGGAACGAGAAGATGAAGTCCGAATAAGTGCACCAGTTCTTTTGCTTCTGTAGGCAACCACAGATGCAGACCCTAGAATACGTATTGGGAGTAATCTCGTGCATAAAGCAGGCCATATAGATCCAACATCACTCCATCTCCTATACGGAAATTGATAATCAGAATGATGGAATACCGAAATTTCTTTGGCACCTATCACTTCAATGCTTATGCCTTCCCCAACTAATATCCGCCGCAATCCTAAGTGTGAACTGTTAAACTGAAATGAATGGCCAAGAAAACCCACTGTCACTAAATGAAGTATGACCACATTAGAATACATTGATCATGGACAGCTTCACGTCCAAAAACCTTGAAGAAAATGGAGAGGCAAAATTTATGAACTACTACAAGTAATAAAAGAGTTTCAAAGCTGACACAAGGGAACTCCACAGCCCTACAAATAGAGAGGCAATGATAACTATCATCTACCAATGAACCCAAAGAGTTCGTAAGAAACTAATAAGCAAAAATACTGGGAGAAGTTACAAACTAGTCAAGTAGGAAAACTGGAAAACTAAGTTTCAAGGAGTCAGTCAAAGGTTGGTTGCCTACTCAGTCATTAACTGTCAGATTTTGATGAAGTCAAGAATCGTGCCAAGCAAATCAACAAGGAACTCAATGGTGAAATTGTTATAAAGAGGGAAAGCTAAACAATTGTTCAAATGGAAGCGAAAAAGGAACAACTCCAGAATAATCCTATCAGGCACTAAACCTGCCCAGTAATTATACCAAATCCAATGCTAATGTCCTTACCCTAATTGATGGTTTTCACCATATTTAAATAATACCTAATTACTATGGGCTCAGGAACAGTCCAACCTCGACTATCCTAAAAGATACCCAAATAAGATAAGTAAGAATTAGTTGCTTTAAAAATCATAACATCTAGGTCAGCTTGCAATTACCACATGAATTCTTTATTGTTTCAATTGCAACACCAACTTTCATGATTTTGCAATTACTACACCGCCAAAAAAATTAGGCAAATTCCATCATGTTCGACCACATTTCCAAGTGTAGACACTTAAGACAGCGTCATATAGTATGTGTAAGATACTAAGATTAAATGACATTTTTAAAATATTTCCAAAATTATGACAAGAATTTTCAATCTTCTTCTGCATCTCCATATTGGTCAAGTTACACATGGTTATCCACTGATTGCCGCTGATTCTCCATGCAGTGCATAGATTCTACCCATAACAGGGAGGCACTAGGACTAGAACAACCAAGAATGGCCACTTTTTCTATCCAATTGAAGCAAGCTAGATTTGCCACTAGGAATAAACTATGATGGACGCACCAGTAATTAAGAAGTATCCAATTGAAACCCGGCAATGTATGTCAAACATTCTCAAGCTCAGAAAGATTGAACACAAACAGCATAAGACATTTTTGTTCTTTGCCTTCTCGGAAGATGGGCATGTACCTGGGCTCTCTTTCCAAAATTCAAATTTGATCTTAACACTTATTTCTTATACTTGAATTAAGAAGAAAAAACCTTAGGGACAGATTACTCATTTAATGCGAGCAAGGCAGACCCCAAGAAACTTTACACCTCATTAAACCTTGTAAAACAAGCCGACAAAAACCAAAGAGACCATTTTATTACCAGATCTCAAATTCCCAATGCAGAATTAGTGAAACACAACTAAGTTTTAGGGAACTCATCACAATATGGCAGGATTCAATCTCAGTATACGTAATCGTAGCACATAGGGCCTTCCACTTACGTTTAGTTCCTCATGAAACAGCCAATCACCTACTCGTGAAAATTTTGAAAAGGGAAATAAGAAAGCTATTTCCAGGCCTAAGAAGAAGATTTTATCTAAACATTAGTAGCCTGGAGAAACATTACATTATGAATAGGAGGTTTTGCTTCTACGGATGGATGCTCTTGTCATTAGACTACCTTTTGGCTTCTCGTGCAAAAACGGAAGGAGAGTAGCAAAAGCAAACAGCCTCTGCCTTATACACATTTATGAAATACTCTTGAAAAAAAAAAGTGCCAAAATCAATTGTCACCAGATCAGTAGAGTCTAACAACAACCAACAAGCCCCAAGAAAGTTCATGATAGTGGTCTTTACTCACTTAGATATACTTTAAAATGGAAAGGCGACTAGGACCGAAGCCTCACATAAAGTATCTAATACTTGCAGACAAAAACATTAAAAAAGAATCTCTTTTCAAGCAATGCCAATAATAAGGTTTCTTCTTCTACTCCTCATTTGGGACATTAATATTCTTCCTGTTATCGCATTGCATATTTAACCTACATAACTTAACAGCATCTGCTTCATCACCATGTCTGATTCCTTTTTTCCTTCATTAACCGCAATTATAACCCATTGGCCATTAGTTACATATTTCAGTTACTCTATTCTTTAATCAGCAAACTGCGACTGAAAATCCAAGTTAATTTTAAAATGTAGAGACTACATACAGGTTTGACAGATCACAAAAACGAGAGGGATAGTAAACATACCGGTAACGTAAGAGACAGCCGATCAACTTCTCCTACAACGATCAATTCCAAAGGGCCTTCAACTTTAAAGCTATCAATTACAGCCGTGGAGCCAATTCTCCTAGCCAACGCCTCAAAGTTTGATATCTCACTTTCCCTTAACCCAACCAATCTCTTCCATTCTGACGCTTCATCATGCATCCTAAGGGCAACTTCAATCTTCCCAACACGAACCCGAAAGTCATATCTTTGCACTGTCCTGTATTTAACTTTCTTAACATCCAATTCTGAAACCCAAAAGTCCTCCAAATCCCATTTCTCTTTGTTAGCAATCGAATCCAAAACACCCTGAATTAGACCCCCCAAAAAAATCACATTTACATAAAGATGACAGTGATTTGATTATCACTCACAGCTAAGCTCAATCACAGTACTAGCAAACTAGTCTTAATGAATAAGCATCCAGTTACAAGATTTCTCCTCAACATAAATTTTAGCATAATTTCTGATCAAATTCTTCAACACCCACAAGTAACAAAACAGATTCTTGATCAAAAAACTCTAAGCAATTTGAAGACCTATTTTATATTAAAAGAAATGAAAACTCACGAAATAGCATAAATGAAACAAGAAGCAGAAAAGGCAATTAGCGTCGTTAAGTACTGAAGTCAATATCAAAATTGCAAATTGACCTGTAAAAACTGCGGCGACTGAAGAGGAATGTTCGATTCAGTGAAGGCCGTGACTTTTGGATAGAGAAAATGGGAGAGGTTGAAAGGCCGCGGCGGAATGATTGCCGAGTTTATCAACAAAAGGGAAAGGAAAATTGTCAGCAAAAATGGCTTTAAATTTGGGGCAATCATCGAATTTTTGTCTCGGCCTTAACAGTGTCGATTCAAAAATCACAGTGTTCAGTTGTTCACTGGCGACTGTCGGCGACGACGGTGGTTAACGGTCCTTCGAGGATATGATCTGCTGTTTGGGCAACGAGGAGCCCAGGATTTAATTAATAATTTTGAGTTTTAATTTACTAGAAAAGATTATGTTGATGATCGACTAGAAATATGTGAGTAGAATGCAAAATTGCAAAAAGCTACTACCAGGCTAGCCACAGGTATTCTAGTTCTAGTAAATAAAAATAATAAGAAAATTATATATTAATAGTTTAATATTTATGCTCGAATGCTTTTACATAATTAGTCATTTCACCTATTTTAGTCTTTCGACAAAGATTATGGTCGATTAGTTTAAAATTTGAATTTGAAACTACTTTCTCCATAACAATAGATTAATATAAAAATCGTTTAAATTAGGCACAGTCATCAACAAATTAAAACATATTCATTATTCATTATTTCAGATATATTAGTTCTTAACTAACTAAACCAAACGTATAGTGACATATTCATTATTCCATACATACCATAATATGGTATAGTGAATTTATATGCTGAAGTATGATATCCCATCTTAATATTAGGGTTTATTATCATTTATGGTTTGACTTTTGTTGGATAGTTACTTTATAGTCTAACATTAAAATCTAGCAAATTTAGCAGCAACTTTACTTTGTTATTACACTATTAGCCCGTTTATTGTAAAGGCTGAAACGTACAAACGAAAGCTGACTTGACCATCCATTTTGCTACATAGCACCAAACTACGTTATTTTGTCTAGTAAAAAGAATTAGTGTCTTCTCTATCCAACAATTGATGCCCAACCTAACCCTAATTACGGATTAGGTTTTGATTTCCTTGATGCAAGTTTATCTGGCTTTACGGATTCATTGCCAACCTATTTTCTTTGTCAACTCTAGAACACCAAAATATTCCAATTTCATTTTGCAATGTTAGATTATTAATTAGAGAAAGAAATCAAAAATACAAAACGAATTGACATTTTGGGTTAAAACAACTCGGAATCGATTTAGGGACTGCTTGAATAAATTCGAGTTTTCCGGGTTTGCCGCTGACTCAAGGTACAAATAGATAACAAGCAGTTTGATTTATTTGTAACGCACAGTACTTGGTTCACACCATGGTTTGCCAACAAAGGGCTTATCTAGTGTAATTTGTCAAGATACCCAAATCTCATCGTAAAGGTAAAATCACCTCCTATCTAGAATAAATGTATATTACTAGCCAAATATGATAAAATACATATT
The DNA here is from genome assembly GCA_036937905.1 of Salvia rosmarinus. Classification (NCBI taxonomy): domain Eukaryota; kingdom Viridiplantae; phylum Streptophyta; class Magnoliopsida; order Lamiales; family Lamiaceae; genus Salvia; species Salvia rosmarinus. Next base: position 18,658,741 of record CM072817.1, on the reverse strand, counting down.
TTATGAGTTTTACATTTCCAAACAAGAATGCGTAGAGGTCTAAAACAACTCGTATACATTACACAAAGCAATTAAGTGCTGCTACTCACATAGTTGAAGATAACATATCTATTATTTCATACTAAACATTAAAATTAGAATGCACAAATCTGGAGGGCAAACTGGAACTCAAGAGACTATAATTATTATAGCAGAGTAGGTTTTTTTTTTTCTTCCATTTTTCATATAATAACACATGATACATCGATCTGGTGCTGCTGTACACCCTCTACAAAGTAACTCGCACAAAAAGATCAACAGTTGAAACAATAACTTGTAGCCAGAGTGTATAGGCTGGTCTCAGCAGAATAACTCTGGGATTCACCTCCATCCATCAACATACCTGGCTGCCCCAGTCGACGTGTAACGACTTGTCTGTAAATGTATCCATGAATGCAACAGCCAACACCATCACAAATTCCATCATTCCTGAGACACAGAGGTGGACTGGCACCATCATCAATGGCTGCGAATCACAGCATTTGTAGTATGGGGGTGCCTCAAACGTATACAGAGTTGATCCTTTAGATTCAAATTCTTCACCACATGAAAGTTGAATAAATTACATAACAAACCCAAAACCAGCCATTTGAGGCTGCTGGAGATAGTGGTGGCATGGCAGAAGATTCCATTATCCGTCTTAGATAATACATGAACATATTGAAGGAAATCAGCATTCCTGTAGGTGGCTGAATAAGCCCAGAAGGGCTGCGGAGGTGGAAAAATCGAGTTGATGAAAGAATCGAAGTCAAACCATTAACCCAGAACCCGGGAGGCCAAGTGTCATGATAATGAAAGCGTACTCTGCTGGTATGTCGTGTACAGAGTGTCCGACACTTTTGAAGGAGGCCAATATCGAAAGACTGATCTACCGACAATGTTCTCAATAGGCAGTGGACCCCTGCAGTTCAGAAACATTGGAACTCAGGCTCTCTACACCTCCAAGCATATGCTTTATAGCGACCACGTGTGAACAAAATAGACCAATTACACAAGTGTTATTCTCTTAACGTTAACAGTTCTTATGTAGGAAAGAAATAATTAGATAGATCATAAAGAAACAGAGAAAATACAGGATAAAAAAGATAATATCCTTCAGATCTACAGCAAGCATGTAAAAAATATCGGTGAGGAGATTATTACCAGTTGTGTGAGTCAAAACTGTTGTTACGGTTGTCTCCCAAGACAAATACATAACCCTCCGGAACAAACTATAAAAGAACACAATGAATGGGTAAGTTTTCTCGTTAGTCTTTGCTATAAATGATATGCGCAAACAGGAAACAAGCACAAATTATTACCACTGGGTCCAACTCGTAATCAATTGGCTCCAAAACGTAATCCTCGTTCTGGGGTATACAATTGACCATCAATTTTCCATCACGAACCTGCACAAGATTATTATTTAGATATGCAATGGAGACTTTGAGGTGAGAAAATTCAAGAACCAATGAACACTTCTTACTTCCACGTAGTCCCCAGCTTTCGCTACAATTCTTTTAATAAAGACATCACACGTACTAAAACCGTATTCCTGCGAAGCAAGTTAAAACACTTTAACTAATCGACTCCATCATATAAAATGGCACTGGAGTAATTACTCTGATAATGATACAAATTTTCTAAAATTACCTGAAGAAATGATGGAGCCTTAAAAATCACAATTTCTGAGATATCTGGCTTCTTAAAAATATAAGAAACCTGCAAACACCACATAAAATCACACAACATCAATGGTGCTTCCTCTGAGTGAGAGAGAGAGAGAGAACATCAAACATTCTAGTACTCATATTCCAATCTATCCGCTATCTATTGACATTAAGGAGCAAAAAACACAATAAGAGGAGAAAATCCTTTCTATAAGAATAACTCACACTTAGTCTTGTATAGTTTGGTATCCCTCCTCTTAGGGATCAGGGTAAACCCAATATCCAAACTAAAAGAAAAAAGAAAAGGGTCCAACTTATGAAATTAGTCAGTAAAAGTGATTTTTCCCTTATTACTAATTAACATAAGACAACTGAGCAAGATTTTTACATCCATTCTTCCAAATGATAATTACAACAGTCACACAATAACAGGATAATTCTGCCATAGCATCACATTCAAAGCATTTCCCAAATTGACTTTCTTTGGGTATAAGCATCTTGATCAAACCTACTGCCTGGCAATACAAAATAATCTCTACTTAATAATTGAGTAAAAAAACATTTCCCACCGTTTGAGTTTCTTGCATAAGAATTGGGAATATTTCCTCAGCCATATAATCTCATTACACCACAAATACTAACATCAAACCAAAGCCAGAAAACTCTAATAACATATCAATTCAACTAAAAACCCAGCATCAAAAGAGAGCATACCTTCTCAGCTAGAATCCTATCGCCCACATCCAGTGTGGGATACATAGACATCGAAGGGATCGACCTGGGCTCCGCCAAGGTCGATTTGAACAGAATGCTAACACTGAAAGCAGTGAAAGCCGCTTTAGCATCCTCAGAGCTGAAGCAAAAGTTCATCAATTTCAAAATCCAACGGCTGCTATTACTACCTCTGCTGCTTTGGTGCACAATCTTCACGCTACTTGCACCACAACTCTTCGCCATCGCCAGTGCTTCAGAGCAGTTACTTTCACTACCACTACCACTCTGGGACGATCCTTTTCTGATGATGTTGCGATTACCGCTAGCGACGGTCGTGCCTCCTCTATCCACCTCGGATGTGGCGGGCTCGTTACACGGCAGCCACTTAGATCCCGGCAGGAACGGGAGGATCGCCGACGTCTTAAGCATCGAAACGCCCATAACGCCCACGTCAGAAGGTTCCCCGACTGATTGCTTCATCAGAGAAATCAAGCCGCCAACCCCAGGCGATCGGGCGCTTTCACTGAGAAATTCCCGGGCAAGCATAGAATGTAAAGGCGTCGTTCGGCAGGCGCGATCAAAGGGGCGGCGGATGTCGGGGTAATTGCAATCGGGCTTCTGCGACGGCGTGTGCTGGAAGACCCGGGAACGGGCGGCACAGTCGTGGAAGAATCGGGAGAAGGAGCATTTCCCGGGGGCGGCGGAGGCGGCCGCGAGGTTTGAGGCGACGGTGGCCGAGTAGGCAACGGTGAATCGGATAGCCATAACGGCAAATTGTAACAGACTGATGAAGAAGTAGATGAAAATTTCGGGGTTTGGGATAAAGTAAGGTATGAGCGAGAGCTCTAGCAAGCAGAAAATGACGCCGTGACCTAAGAAATCAGTGATTAATCGGAAGAAGAGCGGGGAACTGAAGAAGAAGGGCTAGATCAGTGTGGAGAGTTGGAGATTGGGGGTTGGCGGAAGTGAGTATTGAGGAAAGCGGAACCCTGTCGGCGGCGGCGGCAGCGACAGGGCGGGGAAGAGGAGGAGACGTGCGCAGGACGGAGTCGAATGGAATAATGGGGTTTAATATTAAAAATGAGTGGCTAATGTGCTTCCATGATTGCCCTTTAATTGCTCGATTATTACGAAAAGTACTATATCAATGGTTTTGGGCGTGAAATCTTTTTGAAGTTCTTTTACTTCGTCCGGTAATTTAGAATATATGAAACGGATAATTCGCGGCCCTACTTTCGATAGAAAATTAGGTTTTTGCGTTATTCATATATAATAGTATGTAAATAGTAAAATTATGTTATTTTGTAATAGCATGTAAATTATATAAGAAGAGTAAATTACATTCGAAAAACTTAATCATGTTTTAAAAATCATATTATCTACGTTTCTCTACAATAACCTACAAACTTAAAAAAAACAAGGTCTTATACAATAAGTTATGTAAATCATATTAAGAAAATCAAGTTTCTCGTGTTCCTATGTAATAGTCTGCAAACAATAAACTTCACGTTTAAATTCCACATATCACACAAGAGAGGTAAAATACACTTAAAATGCTAAATTCTTATGCAATAGTCTACAAACCATACATGATGAGTAAATTATACTTGAAAAATTAGATTCTCTATGTTCCGGCATAAACCAATTGAAAATTCAAGTTTCTTACGTTCCTGCATAATAACTTGCAAACCTTGAAAATCATGTTCCTATATAATAGCATGCAAACTATATTTGAAAATTTAAGTATCCAACCTGTGATCTTTTGACTACAAGAATTCACTTTGCTACTATGTCGTCTAAAATGATGTGTTGTAACTTCATTTATTATATACTCCCTCCATCCCAAAATTTGTTTTAATTTTTCTTTTTAGTACATCCCCAAAATTGTTCCATTTCCATTTATAATAATTATCCCACAAAATATTACATATTTATTATCATCAACAATACCCTTTATTTATATCTTTTATCGCTTATGATCCACTATTATCTTTACTTATTTCTCTAAACATCACCATTTATTTATATATTGTATCACTTATGATCAACTACTAATTATTAATAATATATTAATATAGGATCTTCACTCTGCTCACAAAATATTTAACAATTTTAATTAAAATTTATATAAAAATTCCATGAACATATTTTGGCATCAGAAAATATGATGGATCGAATAATTTGATAATTGTGTGGATCAATATTAGTCCGACATTTATTACTCATAGAGAATTCTGACTATTAAACTAATTTATGTGTCAGTAATTAACATCTTTAATATATGACATGGTAAGTTGACTAAATATATATAATTATTGCAACTATGTGCAATTTCTATAATATAAATATACACACACATATATGGTTTTATTCAAAAATTCATACACGGAATAGTCATTGATTGACTAAAGCAAATGTTTATTACATTGTATAATTATGTGTAGGCCGAAACCATGCTAATCACAACAATCTACAAATATCGATAATAATAATTATCTTAAATTATATATGCACAAAATATGTAGATATTTTTAAGCAACACTAATGATAATTAACAGGCTATGATTAAAAATAATTATCTTATCGGGATATGATCAACAGTTTATTTATACTTTTGGTTATATAATATTTCTAGTAATAAGCAACATTATATATATTGGATTGGATTCCGGTAGTACTCGATTTTTAAGTAGTATGTAGTACTTAATCTAAATATTTTGAACATGAGGACACACCATAATTTGACACATGACAAACATTTTTCTTTTCTTTTCTTTTTTAATTTTTCCAAAGAGAAAAATGGGGACACAATTCAATATCTTCTTTTTTCTTCTTCTCTTCTCCGTTCTTATTCAATTTTTTAACGACGACGATGGTGGATAACAGAGACACAAACAACAAACAACATAAAAAAAATTCACCAAATAAGTTATGCATAGAACAAAATATAAACATGCATGTATGATCGAAACTCACATTCATGTGTATTCAATTACATGTAGTTTTGTGTTCACTTATATGTACAATTATGTTCAATTATATGTATGGTTATTTGATATATCACATAATAAATCAAATTACTAATTACTCTTACTATAGCTAAACCAGCGAAAATAAACTTAAAAATTCAAAAAAAAGTTATCCACCATATGATTCATGAGATAAATGGATGAGATTGAGTACTACATACTACCTAAGGCTTGAGTACTATATGATCCCAATTATATACTCCCTTCGTCCCATGAACCATGACTCCTTTCTTTTTACACGTAGATTAAGGATAGTTGTATTTTGTGTGTAAAATAGTCTGTGGCACGAAATTCGAGATACTTTTTAGTGTAAAATTATTTTCTTTTTTGAAAATGAGCCAACTTAATGGGACAGTCCAAAAAGGAAAACGAGCCAACAATAATTGGACAGATGGAGTATATATTATGTGCATCAATACCATTAGAAATTTTTAATCTTCAATCCTTTCATGCAATAGATTTAAATACATTAATTTTATGTTGATGAAAAATGTGATTTCCTCTTAATTTATATATTTTATAGTAAATAATGATTAATCATCTAAATATATTTAAAAAAATCATTTAATGGTTGAATGATTGATTAAATATTCGGTGCGATTATATATTTAAACAAGAAAATTGTATATATATATATATATATATATATATATATATATATATATATATATATAGAGAGAGAGAGAGAGAGTTGGATTCTCGTAGATACGATTCCCGATAGTATGTAGTATCCAATCTAGATCATACATTTTGAACACGTGATCACACCACAAGCTGACACGTGGCAACTCATTTTCTTTTCTTTTTCTTTTTAATTTTCGCAAGGGGCAAAATGGGAAGAAACAAATCAGTCTTCTTCTCCTCCTTGGCAGTAGCGGACGGCGACGGCGGTATCGGAGACGGACGGCGCCGACGGTGGCAACACCGGCGAACAACAGCAACAAGATCACAAACAACTAAAAACAACAGATTTTGAAAGAAGAAAAAGAAGAAAAAATTTGAGAACAAAATTAATGGATTTTGAGAAAAAAATAGAAGATGAATTTGATAGATGATTGAAGAATCGAGAAATATTGGTGGTTATGGCGGTGGTTCACGGTGAATTCGCCGGTAATCAGGGAAAGAGACGACGAAATTGACAGAGAATGATGGATGAGAGATTTGTTGTGGAAAATCATTAAAATGTAATGAACAAAACATGAAACTGCATTGAACAAAACATTAAACTGCATATTCCCACGAAACACAAACATGCATTTAATAAAGCGGGTTCATGCATTGATCAAAACATGTCCATGCATTTAACAAAACTTGTTCATGCATTTAACAAAACGTAAAAATGCAGACAACGAGCGTCGGAGCGACGCACGAGCACGAGCGCACGTTGGGCGCGAGCTTCCAACCACATACATTATTGTGTTCAACTACATGCATTTTTTTTCATTTGAATGCATTTCAGTTCAACTAAATGCATAATTTTTTTTCACAATCACAACAAATCAAATTACTTATCTACCCTTAATGTAGCGAAAATCAGCGTAATTAGGCTTAAAAAGTCCGAAAAAATCTTAACCATAGGATCTATGAGATGAGTGGATGAGATTGAGTACTACATACTATCTCAGGCTCGGGTACTATTTGATCACTCATATATATATATATATATATATATATATGATTAATTAATTAAATAATTATTAGGTTAATGATTATTATATTAAGTTTGTTTGCCAAAAATATGTTGAAATTATTTGTTGTATTTAGATAGAACTGATTCTGGAATGGTTTTCCTTTTATATATATATATAGAGTTTGTTTCAAATAAAAACAAATTCAAAAATAAGAAATGAGAACCAATTTTCACCATTGATTTTTGAAGATGGGTGGTTGTGATTAAATCAAATTTGGGTATAATGGTCATTATAGAATATTACGAAAATAACCGTCCCTTAATTATAGGGGTTGTGATAACTTAATCTTGAACCATTGTTTAATGGCAAATGGATGATAGAGATGAATTCTTATTTCTTATTTTAAGGGGTTTGTATTATAACTCATCTATATATATATATATATATATATGTTAAGATATTCAAAAAATTTAATGTCCATGTCTTACAATATGGCCCATCAAAATGGTCTGTCTTTATACCCCAATCCAAGTCTGAAATCAATCTCACATTATACAGTTACATGTGAAAATAAAGTAATTATAATCCATCTTACCATCTAACAAAAATTAATATGTGATTTAATATGCGAGTTAAATCTATTTTCCAACGAAAATTATAAGCTAAAGTAATTATAATCCATCTTACCATCTAACAAAAATTATATGTGATTTAATATGTGAGTTAAATCTATTTTCCAACGAAAATTATAAGCTCAAATCCGGACCATTAAGAATGGTAATTTCGTAGCAATGAATGGGCAATACAGTCTTTCACGCTCGCTATGTGTCTGACTAGTCCAAGAAAACGTGAGCGATGAAACTTCCATGCTTCTTCCTTCCGGAAATATTCATATAATGGATAATGTACTACATTCTATTAATAAATTAATAAAATATTATTATATGAAAGAGATATTATCATATGAGAGGGAATGTAATACATCTATATTTTCTATAGAGTTTTCCTCATCATTTCCTTTTAACTGCTTTCACACATTAGAAGACTTTTATGACATGCAGCTAAATGACCAAAACGACCCTCTCTGTTCTTATACAGTCGCCAAACATACAAGAAGTCAACTTATCCAATTTGTGATTGAAAAATCCCTTGTTATTTTCTTAAAATTGTTCTAGCTAACAGAAATTCACGCCTTATAATTTTCGCTCCATGCACGCTAGCATATTTTCACTCTTTTAATACCCAACTAGTGTGTAACCTGTCGAATTTCGACGGGAAATATTTTGTGTTATATTTATAATCATATTAAATAAAATAATCTTATATCAGGGGCAATACGTCTGAATTTGATATATTAAATGAAAAATCTTTATATCAAGATAATATGTCTGAATATGATATGCATACGTTATATTTCTTCGAATTTTAATGAAAAATCACTTTATATTGTAAGTTACGCGTAGAAAATTAAATATTCTTAGACGTGTTAATAATTCTTGTTTAGAATGTATATACACATACTCGTCTTAAATTCGATTAATTATCTGAAGTCGTTTAAATTTATAAATATAATTTGTTATAATGATTGGTTATTCGTCTCGATAAAAATAAAAAAATTACAAAGTAATCATTAATAATAAATAGAATAAATAACGAAAGATTAAAAAAAATAGAAAAAAATTTACGTATGCGTGTCGATTAATGTTAAAATTCATTTAGAATTTATATGCTCGTACATATCCCAAACCTGATTAAAAAATATTTTTACTACTCGTTTTCATCTCAACCTGTATAGTTAATGTCTGCTAACTACCCAAATATATTTAAATTTATACCTATAAGTTTGTTACATTAATTGATTATATATTTCAATAATGACTTGAACATTATAGAATAAATATTAATAATAAATAATATAAATATCAAAAGATTAAAAAAATAGAGCACATGTCTAGCATATACATACCCGCACTTGTCTCAAATTTCATTAATTGCCTGAAATTGATTAATTTTATAAATATGCAATACTTAGTTATTCGTAGGGGTGCTTAAACGGGTATCGGTTATCGGTTAACCGATAACCGAAACCAAAAAAATCGATTATCGGTTAACCGATAACCGATTTTCGATTTCGATTCGATTATCGATTACCGATTGCATGTAATTCGGTTATCGGGTATAACCGATTAACCGACGGTTATACCCGATTAACCGAAATTAATTAATTAATTAATTAATTTATTTATTTATTTAATTATTAAGTCAAAATTATTTAATTTAATATATTAATTTCTGTAATATTTGAAATAATCTCGGTTAATTTCGGTTATTTTCGGTTAATTCGGTTATTTTCGGTTATTTTCGGTTAATTTTTGTTTTTTTTGTTTTTTTTTTTTTTTTAAAATTTAATTTAAATTTCGGTTAACCGATAACCGAACCGACTAACCGAATCGGTTAATCGGTTAACCGATTAACCGATTGGTATCGGTTACGGTTACCTATTTTGGGTATTTTCGGTTTGGTTATCAAAATTTCGGTTTGATTAGCAAACCAACCGAATCTCACCCCTAGTTATTCGTTTCAATATGACTTGAACATTACAGAGTAATTATTAATAATAAATAATATGGATAGCTAAAAATTATAACTAAGCAAATTTCACATAGACGTATCGTTTAATGTATTGACTTCTGTGGAATTTATATACATGTAGCTATCAAAAATCGGAATAAAAATTGATTTATTATATCTTCTCGTCTCATTCTCGTATAGTAGTATCTATTAATTACGTGAGTTTGTTTAAATTATAAAATATCTAATTAATAAAATATATATTAATTCTCGTACCCACATAATATAAATTCGATGGGTGAAGTTTAAATTCTTGTACCCAAATAATATAAATAGCAAAAGACTTATACATAGAGAAAATTATATTCTCGTCAATTTTCACATAGTATAATGTATTGACCTGTTTATAATTTATATACATATATGACTGTCACAAATCAGATTAAAATTGATTTTACTATATATTCTCATCTTATTTTCGTATAGCAGTATCCACTAATTATCTAAATTCATTTAAATTTACAAAAGATCTAATTAATGAAATATATATTTATTCCAATAATTGGTTATCCTCTCGATTTAAATTTAAATTTACTATTTATTTTAAAACTTTTTAGTAATTGTGAAGGCTCACCAAACAAAATAATGCGAGCGTCAAAATTCCACATAGATATATCGATAAATGTTTGTACTCATCTAGAATGTATATTCTTGTACCAAATAATATAAATAGCAAAAGAATTTAAAATAGATAAAATTATATTCTCGTGTAGTAATATCCGCTAATTATCAGAATTCATTTAAGTTTTAAAACATATAATCAATAAAATATATATTATTCCAATATATTAAAATTGAGAAAATCCCACATAGACATATCGATCAATGTCTGGACCAATTTAAAATCTATATAAAAATGTAGCTGCCACAAATTTGTTTTGATTATATATTTTTTATCGTCTCAAACCCGTATAGTAATATATGTTGATATTTGAATTCGTTTAGAGTTAAAAAATTATTATATAATATGATTATTGATTAACACAATCTCTCTCCTACATGGACTATTTATTTCAAATTTATTTTTATTAATTTTGAAGTTTCCTGTAAAATCGATACGAGTCTCAAATTTTATTTAAAAAATTGTTCAAAAAATATTCTTTTATATATATATTTTAAATTTGTGAAGTTCATGAAAAGTCGATGTATAATTCAATTTTTTTTAAATCGTAAGAAATATATCATTCAATTTACGTCTTGAATTGGTAAAGTTTCATGAAAACATTAAAAATAAAATTAATTAAATTAAATTTTTATAAAAATCACTTTATATTGTAATTTACGCATAGAAAATTAAATATTCTTAGACGTGTTAATAATTCTTGTTTAGAATGTATATACTCATACTCGTCTTAAATTCGATTAATTATCTGAAGTCGTTTAAATTTATAAATATAATTTGTTATAATGATTGGTTATTCGTCTCGATAAAAATAAAAAATTTCAAAGTAATCATTTATAATAAATAGAATAAATAACGAAAGATAAAAAAAAAATAGAAAAAAATTTACGTATGCATGTCGATTAATGTTAAAATTCATTTAGAATTTATATGCTCGTACATATCCCAAACCTGATTAAAAAATATTTTTACAACTCGTTTTCATCTCAACCCGTATAGATAATGTCGGCTAACTAACCAAATATGTTTAAATTTATACATATAAGTTGTTATATTAATTGATTATATATTTCAATAATGACTTGAACAATATAGAATAAATATTAATAATAAATAATATAAATATCAAAAGATTAAAAAAATAGAGCACACATGTCTAGCATATACATACCCACACTCGTCCCAAGTTTCATTAATTACATAAAATTGTTTAATTTTATAAATATGCAATAGTTAGTTATTCGTTTCAATAAGACTTGAACATTACAGAGTAATTATTAATAATAAATAATATGGATAGCTAACAATTATACCTAAGCAAATTTCACATAGACGTATTGTTTAATGTATTGACTTCTGTAGAATTTATATACATGTAGCTATCACAAATCGGATTAAAAATTGATTTATTATATCTTCTTGTCTCATTCTTGTATAGTAGTATCCATTAATTACGTGAGTTTGTTTAAATTATAAAATATCTAATTAATAAAATATATATTAATTCTCGTACCCACATAATATAAATAATATAAATTCGATGGGTGGAGTTTAAATTCTTGTACCCAAATAATATAAATAGCAAAAGGCTTAGAAATAGAGAAAATTATATTTTTGTCAAATTTCACATAGTACGTGCTGTATAATGTATTGACCTGTTTAGAATTTATATACATATATAACTGTCACAAATCGGATTAAAAATGATTTTACTATATATTCCCATCTTATTTTCGTATAGCAGTATCCACTAATTATCTAAATTCATTTAAATTTACAAAGATCTAATTAATGAAATATATATTTATTCCAATAATTGGTTATCCTCTCGATTTAAATTTGAATTTACTATTTATTTCAAAACTTTTAGTAATTGTGAAGGCTCACCAAAAAAAATGTGAGCTTCAAAATTCGCATATAGATATATCGATAAATGTTTGTACTCATCTAGAATGTATATTCTTTTTTTTTTGGTTAATTAATACAAAAATTTTTAAAGGCTGCGTCACGGTGGACTCGAACCCGAGACCTTTGGCCTCGGGCATTAACCACTCTACCACTAGGCCAACACACACACACTTAGAATGTATATTCTTGTACCAAATAATATAAATAGCAAAAGAATTAAAAATAGAGAAAATTATATTCTCGTTTTATTCTCGTGTAGTAATATCGGCTAATTACCAGAATTCATTTAAGTTTTAAAATATATAATCAATAAAATGTATATTATTCCAATATATTAAAATTAAGAAAATCCCCCATAGACATATTGATCAATGTGTGGACCAATTTAAAATCTATATAAATGTAGCCGCCACAAATTTGATTTAAAATTGATTTGATTATATATTTGTTATCGTCTCAAACCCGTATAGTAATATATGTTTATATTTGAATTCGTTTAGATTTATGAAATTATTACTCCATCTGTCCCACCCAAGATGGCTCGTATTCCATTTTTGACCGTCCCATCCAAGATGACCTATTTCCTTTTTAGGAAATAATTTACTCTTCAAAAGTTGTGGGTCATACCTACTTTTTATCACTTTAACCACTTTATCTCTTTTCCTAAATAACTGGTCTTGAAAAGAAATGGTAGTCTTAGATGGGACGGAGGGAGTATATAATAGGATTAATGATTAACACAATCTCTCTCCTACGTGGACTATTTATTTCAAATTTATTTTTATTAATTTGTGAAGTTTCCTGTAAAATCGATATGAGTTTCAAATTTTTATTTAAAAAATTGTACAAAAAATACTCTTTTATTTAGATTTTAAATTTGTGAAGTTCATGAAAAATTGATGTATAATTCAAAATTTGTTTAAAAAATCGTAAGAAATATATCATTCAATTCATGTCTTGAATTGGTAAAGTTTCATGAAAACTTTAAAAATAATATTAATTAAATTAAAATTTTAATTAAAAAGTAACCATTTATCTGGCCAACTAATTAATTGTTGGGCCAAATAAAATTGATGGATGTAAAATAATTATGTGTTGTAGAATGAAAAATATACTCACAACTATTTATATATGTTTAAATTAAGGTGGAGTTTGATAACAAATCAATGTGGGATAGGAGATGTAAATATCAAGAATAAATGAGATTTGAGAAAAATAGAAATGGAGAGATTATATAATGCCACATAGGAGAGAGAATCACTAAATCCTTAATCCTATTATATATTGATTATTGTATTTTGTTTATAAGGTTAGGTGTTTTTTTCCCCTACATACATATATTCAGTTCTTGATACGTGTTGTGTGTGTGCAATACTGCGGTGGTCCGGCGACAGCTGGCCTCCATACGCGGCAGTTATTGGTCGGCGAAGGGCTTGGGCTGGGTTGCGGACGAGGATTTGGGTGGGGTTAATTTTGTTACCTCTTTTTAAGTAACTAGTGTATAACCCGTCGAATTTCGACGAAAAATCATTTTACGTTGTAATTTATAAGTAGAAATTTTAAAATAATAATTCAAAAAATTATGTCTTTGAGGATTTGATTTTTTTACTTACTATACATATAAAATTTCAATAGAAATTAAATTCAACGGATATTTAAAAATATAATAATAAAATATTATTCTAAATATAGAAAATAAAGACTAATTTAAAATATATTTTTTTCTAAAATATGAAAAAATAACTTTGTAATTATCTCACAATTTATCTAAAATTTCATTACCGTATTTTTTTTATAGAATAATTATTTATTGTTCTAAATAAAGACTAATTTAAAATATATTTTTTTCTAAATATTAGTTATTTCATTAACAATGGATCTCGGACCCGGTCCAGATCCGTAGATCCAGATCCATTTTCAGGATCTGGATCCTAAAAAATTTGGATCCGATGGATTTGGACCAGATCTAGATCATACCCTCATATTTCGGATCTGGATCTGGGATTAATTTTTTGAGACCCGGATCCGGTCCGCATCCAGCCATGGATCAATTAGTTTTATTTTATATATATATATATATATATATATATATATATATATGTATTTATTTATTTATTTATTTATTTATTATTATTATAATTAAATATCTAACCCAAACTTAAAAAACTTTAATTTCATTTTTCAAATTCTCTTAAAACAAATCTGCTTCCAATTTCATTTCAAATTCTCCCAATTATGTATCAGTCGGCATTCACAGCGGGTTGCGCCACTTAAAACACCCGCGATCGAGTTGTTTGTTGTTTCATACCTTATAGTAAATTTATAACTAATTTCTTCCAATATAATGATAATTGTAGAAATTTTAAATAATTGTTATAGCATTATTGTGTATTTAGATTATTATGGTATTATTGTGAATTATAATTGATTTAGAATTTATTTTAGAAACAAAAATATATGGATCCGGGTCTAGACCCTGGACCCTGCGGATCTTACGGATCTGGATCTGGATCTAGTTTTTTTGGATCCAATGGATCTGGACCGGATCTGGATCTGGACCTAGTCAGATCCGGTCCAGATCCGGCCCATTGCCATTCCTACATCTCACCATCTATCTAAAATTTCATTACCAAGTGAAAATTAAACTTTTAAAATCACTTTTGCTAGTTACTCGTAAATTTACAACGTATGATTAACTATCAATAAATATATGTTTTGGTAGGTAAAGTCTTATGTTGGAAAGAGATTGCACGTGTCTCTTTTTTATGTTCATATATAGCAAAACAATAGCTTTTATATTAGAGCGATGTGTCTAGATTTGATACATAAATTATATTCTATTAAATTTCGATAGAGAATTGCATTACGTTGTACTTTATAGATAGAAATTTTAAAAAACTTGTTATTTGGCTAGGGTTTGTTACCTTGAATTGTTGATAGTGATAGTAAAGCGATATGATAGTCTAGAGTTAATCTACCTAGGTCGTTGATAGCAGTGTGGCAAGGCGAGATTGTTCAAATAGTTGAGGCTATGATTTAGCCATATAGACTCGTATAGAATATATATACTCATGTCAATCTCAAACTCGATTCAAAAGTGATTTTACAATTCATTCTCATCTAAAACCCATAGTAATATTCGTAATTATCAAAATCATTTAAATATGTAAATACCAATTATTACAGTAATTGGTTATCCGTTTCAACCAAAACTCAATATGACAAATTAAAATCAATAGTAAATAGTATAAACAACAAACTACTAAAAATAGAGAAAATTCAATGTAGGCATGTCGATTAGCATTCAGATTCATTTTAAAATGAATTTATTACTCGTTCTCGTCTCACACTCGTACAATTTTAATTATTCGCTAATTACCCGAAGCTGTTAAATTTTATAAATATAAATTGTTACAAATATGATTATATATCTCAATAAAAATCTCTATATTATAAAAAAAGTATAAATAAAAAAAGATATAAAACTGAAAAAAAAATCTCATTGGTACGTTGATAAATGATTGAACCCATTTAGAATTTTTATACTTCCAAACACTTTTTTATTTATAAAATATCTACTAATCAAATATTTATTTATTATAATAATTGATTGTCGTTGATGCTATAGTTCAAAAACTCGAAGTCGTTGATCATAATGGAGTTAGACGATTGACCAAAATGATGAGGGTAAGATTCAACTACCTGGACCGTCTAGAATGTTTATACTCGTATCTATCCAAAATCTAATTAAAAACTAATATCCTTCTCGTCTCAAACTCGTATGGTGATAGCCATAATTACTCATATATACTTGAATTTATAAATACAAACTATTAAAATAATTGATATTATATATAAAGATTTATATTTTTAAGTCAATTAAGTAATAACAAACAATATGATAATTTAACCTTTAAATAATAACATAAAATGAGTTTCTTAAAATAGAATATATTATTTTTACATTGCGGATGTCTTTGATATATCAGTGTTGGCATGTCCATTATTTATACTTCAAAAGATCATCTTTTATTGTAGCAATTCAATCATAATGGCTATGTATTTCAAACTCTTCTAATGTATCATTCATGTAATTAATATGACGGAAATTGAGTTTTCTCATTTATTAAAATATATTATATATTAATGGACATAGCTTATACTTTATGAATTTTGTAACTATTAAAATTAATTGATATTGGTGCATTTTGTATAACATTGTTTTAGTAGGTTTATTTTATTTAAACCATTACGTATATTTTAAAGTTTATGAGTACATATTCTATAACTATTTTCATATGATTTATAAATGCAAATATGTTATGGATTAATATTTCTTATACTTTTAACATATTTCTTATACTCTTCTCGTCTCAAATCCGTATGGTAATATCCGTAATTACTCATATATATTTAAATTTATAAATACAAACTATTAAAATAATTGATACTATTATATACATAAAGAATTTATATTTTTAAGTCAATTAATTAATAACAAACAATATGATAATTTAACCTTTAAATAATAACATAAAATGAGTTTCTTAAAATAGAATATATTATTTTTACATTGCGGATGTATTTGGTATATCAGTGTTGGCATGTCCACTATTTATACTTCAAAAATATCATCTTTTATTGTAGCAATTCAATCATAATAGCTATGTATTTCAAAGTCTTCTAGTGTATCATTCATGTAATATGACGAAAATTGAGTTTTCTCATTTATTAAAATATATTATATATTAATGGATATAGTTTATACTTTATGAATTTTGTAACTATTAAAATTAATTGATATTGGTGCATTTTGTATAACATTGTTTTAGTTGGTTTATTATATTTAAACCATTACGTATATTTTAAATTTTATGAGTACATATTCTAAAACTATTTTCATATGATTTATAAATGCAAATATGTTATGGATTAAATATTTCTCATACTTTTAACATATTTCTTATATCCTTCTCGTTTCAAATCCGTATGGTGATATCTGTAATTACTAATATATATTTGAATTTATAAATACAAACTATTAAAATAATTGATATTATATATATAAAGAATTTATATTTTAAGTCAATTAATTAATAACAAACAATATGATAATTTGACCTTTAAATAATAACATAAAATGAGTTTCTTAAAATAGAATATATTATTTTTACATTGCATATATCTTTGGTATATCAATATTGACATGTTCACTATTTATACTTCAAAAAGATCATCTTTTATCATAGCAATTCAATCATAATAGCTATGGATTTCAAACTCTTCTAGTGTATCATTCATGTAATAGGATGAAAATTGAGTTTTCTCATTTATTAAAATGTATTATATATTAATGGATATAGCTTATAATTTATGAATTTCGTAACTATTAAATTAATTAGTATTGATGCATTTTGTATAATATTGTTTTAGTTGGTTTATTATATTTAAACCATTACATATATTTTAAATTTTATGAGTACATATTTTAAAACTATTTTCATATGATTTATAAATGTACATATGTTATGGATTAATATTTCTTATACTTTTAACATATTGTTAGAAAAGAATAATTATGACATAAAAAGTAATATATATATATATATATATATATATATATATATATATATATTGTTAATATATAAAAATTAATACAATATAACAATCATAGTATCAATATTATTACAACATGTCGATATTGTGATTGATTAATTGTTTGATTTTTTGCATGCTAAATCAATATTCGCTAAATATAACTCGAACTATCAAAATGTGACGGAAGGTTTCTTAATGAACTTACATAGTTTAAATATTAATCTCACAAAGTTTATTTATAAAAATAAATATTACACTTAAAATATATTTTATTTCTAGAAGGAAAAAATAATAAAGGAATGATTTAATAGGATACACTACATCATATTTACAATACAATGATTTAAATCAAATTAAAATTAAAGAATATTGATAACGATTTTTTGTAAGATTATAAATTGAATTAAATAAAAGTAATAAAGATAGATAAGCATTTATAATACCACATTTAATATTAACATAAATCAATTAATCAAAGTGTTAAATGCTAAGTGGTCAAATAAGGAAACTTGTGGAATTTTAGAAAAGTAAGAGTAAAAAATCATGGAAATACCACATAGGATTCTAGATGAATATGGTGTCTCCAATATGTAATAGATTTATATAATAATAGATATCTGAATTTTAGTACTCCCTCGGTTCCAATATTCATGACTCTTTTTTTTACACGTAGATTAAAAAGAGTTATGTTTTATGTAAAGTAGTGGATGACACAAAATTCGATGCACTTTTTAGTGTAAAAAGTGTTCCTTTTCTGGAAACGAGCCAACTTAATGGGACAATCTAAAAAAAAACGTGCCATAAATATAAGGACGAAGGGAGTATATATTAAGAGTATTAAGGTAAGAGTGCCTAATTTTTCATATTCTTCATAACAATGGCTATTTTATCGCTCTGTTAAAATAAATATTGCACATTATATCTAACTTAATTTTGTAAAGCAAAGCTAAGCTGTAATAGATAACCAAATGGAATGTGAATGGTTGCAGCCAGGAGCAGGGGATAAATATAAACACTGGACATAAATAACTGCCCACATTTTTCAAATTTTTATTGAGTACCTTGCCTTGTTATTCCTTCACACAGATATATAATACATCAACGCAAACATCTGAAGTTCTGAAAACGACCTATATTTGGAATGCAAGATGGAGATGTTCTAATAAAAACATACTACTTTCTAGTTTTTAACACACATACATATCATCACTCGACTCATAATTAAAATCTCAATTTCTTGGCTTTATCATCGCTTGCAAGGGTTGAAGTCTGTGAGTCGTGAGACCCAACGTATCGACATTTTCTTCTTCGCCATCCTTGAGACTCCACTCATACTCCTGCACCAATCTGCCAATGGCTGTGCAAGAAATCAGCATGGCTTGGAGAGCACCTGCACACAGCCTTTTCCCAGCTCCAAAGGCCATGGTCTTGAACAGATCATTTGTGTCGTATTTCTCGTCAAGAAATCTCTCCGGCTTCCACTCTTCAGGACTCTCCCAATCATCTCTGTTCATGTTGCATCCGTACACATTTATAGCAATCTGAAGCAAACCAGCCTCGTTAAAGCTGCCTTAAAATTCATAATCGAGATTACAAGAGTGTAGATACAAGACTGACACTACACCAAAATTGTCTAGTAGATATCAAGAGATGTGTTTACATGTTAATTTAGTTATATCCACACATATTTTTGTAACATATAAAAATGTAAGTAAATTTTGTTATAGCATGATTACCTCAGTTCCTGCAGGAATATGGTATCCTCCTATTTGCGTGTCTTCGTGAACATATCTCAGAGGAACTATAGGAACAGGGCTATGCTTTCTCAAGGTTTCATGGAAAACAGCCATTAAATAGGGAAGTTGGCTCAACTTCTTCTCCGTGACTTTCTCAGTTCCACAAATGGTTTGAATTTCCCCCAAGAGACGATCCTATTGAATCAACAAGGGTATAATGCTAATTGCTATATATGTGGAAAATTAAGATTGTTACTATTATAAAGCGTCTATACTTATACCAATATTATCCCTACTTATTTTAATTTTAAGACTAATTTAATATACATTCAGGTTTATCTATTTTAATAGTATAAGATAATAAGAAACATCTTATATCTAAAATTTCTTATATAATGACAAAATTTATTTAAGTCGCAGACGTACCAATTCAACTAGTTACATGAAATGTGTCAAACCTGTTGCTTGGGATCTTTGGCAAGTTCGTACATGGCCCATTCAGTCGTTACCAGAGTAGTGTCTGATGACTCAATTATGACTTCCCACAACAGCATCAGAATCTGTTGTTGAGTTAACGAGGTCGCTTCGTTTAACAGGTAGTCCAGGTAACAGTCTCTTTCCTGACAATACATAAGATTGAGTATTGAAGAATTACATTGGAAAAGTGTTAAAATAGAATTCAAACAGAGCTATCTATGCATGTACCTTCCCACTGGAAATCCGCTTTTTTTGCTCGTTAATGAGGGCAGACATCACAGCCTCCTTCGGATATGCATTTGGTGAATTTTTGTGTCAAAGCTTTTGTTAGGAATCCATTTTAGGGATGGGACGAAGTCTCTCCAGTCAACCTCAATGGCGCCTTTCATTGGGTCGACCACCAAGATTTCATACATCTCTTCCTTTGTAAAAGTGGCTCCCAGCTCCTCAACATATACACACTCCACATCATTACCAAGAGACTGAAAACACCACCAAATATTAAGCTTCCACTCAGTCTCAGTCTGATTTGAAATACAACAACAGAGCGAATATAGTGCAAGTACCTCTTTCAGTGACAATCCAAAAAGCTCCAAGTGGAATACTTTCCTGAAGTCTATAGCTTCAAGAGGCGGCTTCGCTTTCTGATGAGCTTGCAATTTCTCTAAAACGTTCCGTAGCAAGGTATCCTGTGAATTTGGTGCCGTCTCTGAAATGATAGGCGGAAATATGCATTTAAGAATATATATATATATATATATATATATATATATATATATATATATATATATGGTGATTCACCATCTTCAAATTTAGTATGTACCTGAGCATTGGTACCCAAAGTGCTAGCGAGAATATGCCTTTTAACTGTTCTGTGAAATTCACCGTAATCGGCCATTGCAACTATGCTTTTATCACAACTAAGGATCTTTATAGCATTGGACAACTTTCTTGTTGATATCGATGAGTATCTTGTCACCATAGCCTATTGAAACCAAAATTTAATATTCATATAGTAGCATACGTTATCTGATAAAGCACAAATCAAGAAACTTGGCCTTTCTGGCTGGCTTACTACAGAAACTTGGCTAAGACAAAAGCAAACTCGACTCACCTCCTTGGCTACTTCGTTAGAGTTGAGGACGACAAGTTTAATGAATCCTGTTCTAATTGAATAAACAGGACCATATTTCTCAGCCCATTTCGCGAAAGTCTTGTATGGTTTCTTCTCCTTCAGTTGCAAAAGGTTTCCTAACACGGGCAGCCCCGGTATCTCTGCATTGTTCCATCAAATACATCAAACACACACACACAGAGGAATGTTAAGAGAGAGAGAGTGAACAAGTAGAAAATATATACCTGGTGGAGGAGGGAGGGCAGAAGATGTCTTCTTAGAGGCATAGACAAATCTGGTGATGAAAAACAGAGTGAACAGCCCAACACCAGCAATCGCAGCTGCTGTTTGAAATGGCATACCTTCAACCCTCAAAATCTCATCCATTTTCATCACTACTCAAGAACCTAAATATTATCAAAAAGGGCTTCTTCTCAGATTTATTCGTATCAAATCACCTAGTTTTATAGTGTTTAGGGTTTCATCACTCCACCAACTTAATAATGCAAACTTGAAGCACACAGGATTTTAACGTTTTCGAAGATAAGATTCTCCAAGACCAAAAGGTACAAAAACATTAGTGCAGAGTTAGTTTGTATCCCAATGAATCGATGAATTAAAAAGTATATCTTCACGTGGATCATGTGCGGCCATTCATTTAATCTTCCTCTCTTCTAATATCGAGATGCTAATAATTAATTATATGTTTGAAAAAGGGGGAAAGATATATAATCATGGTAATTGATACGCATATTTAATCTTTGATACTAAAGAACATGCTCGATTGCAAATTTGTTGTTTTCTCGTCTGTCTTTAAGCGGTTATGGCGATTAGAAGATCCCTTTTTTGCATGCTCAAATATGCTCATCTCAAAAGTTCAGAAGACAAGGGTAGATGTGTGCAAAATATAATCCGCTTAACTGCTACGTCATTTTCAATTTTATCAGGTCATAATTAATTTGAAAACTATTCACTTTAGAAGAAAAAACCAGTAAATCGAAAGGTACTGTATTTGAATTCAAGAGGTCATAATTGATTCAAAGAAAATTCAATCTCGGAGAAGAAAATCAAACAAATTAAAAATTGATGCATTTGGATTCAATATTTAAGTACAATTTAATAGCAGAGAAAAAACCAATAAAGTCGAAAGATTGGTGTATTTGAATTCATCTTCTTTTGTTTTTTCATTTATAAAAAAAAAAAAAAAAGCGGAAACTGATAAGTCGTAATTAATTCGAGGACAATTCAATTTTAAATAAAAATCAGATAAATCGAAAGTGGGTTTATTTAAATTCAAGATTTGAGGACAATCCAATTTCGGAAGAAAAATTAGATAAATAAAAAATTAGTGTATTTGAATTCTTTTTCTTTCTTTTTTTTTTTTTGGAAAAAAGGTGGGTAGTCCATTCATTTTTTTTTAATTTCCTTTGAGCTTGGGGAAGGGAGGTTGAGGAATACTACTACACTGCACAGCTAATGCATACTTTGTAAAGTACATAAGAATTTAACAAATGACCGGTGAAACGTTTTGGTGTAGTTCTTGCAAATTTCGCTAGAATCATAACAGACTTCGTTCTAATTTGCCATTGTAACAAAATATTTTAGTATTGTATTAAAGTTATCGAATTATAGCTAAGCATAGGGATGTCAATGGTTGAGTTTTATCCGTACCAGAACCAATAAATAAGTAATGGTTATGGTTTTGGAACCGACCCATTAGACACTGGATCCGGACCGGACCATCAACTATAGGTCTTAAGCGGTCCGAATCTGAGTGGGTCTGGAACCAGAACCGGACAAGAACCAGAAATGAAATCGAAACCGTTGTTTTATAATTTAATGGGTTATGAGTGATTTCGAATCGATATGGATAAAACTAGTTCATTGACAAGCCTATTGAAACTTAGGCTTGTCAATAGACGGGTTTTACTCGACCAGAACCAATAAATAAGTATTGGTTTGGTTCTGGAACCAGAATCAGGGATCGAACCGAACCATCAAACTATGGATATAAACGGTCCGGGTCTAAAGCGGGTCTGGAATCGGAATCGGAACCAGAACCGTTGCTTTAAAATTTAATGGGTTTTGAGCGGTTTCGGATCGATACGAGTAAAACCCACACATTGACATCCCTAGTTACGCTATCTCATTTTCAATGAGGAATGTTTTTTTTTATTAGGATTAATTGCACTAAAGATCATAATTTTTACCTTAATTAAATTGTAAATAAGATAGAGTTTTAAATTTCACAAATTCAACTTCCTATTTGATTTTGGTGAAAATTAAGCACGCCGATGTATTTCTGATAATCAAATTCTGACGTGCTCAGATTCTTTAGTGTTTGTTCAATGCATACCATGTTGGAATATGTGGAAAGAAAGTCAACCACATCAAAGTTTGAGCATCGGAAAAATTGAGCTATGACTAGTTTGCATCGAAATCATAAGATCGTGCAAGATTTGTGAAACTTAAAAGTTTATCGAATTTGTAATTTAGAATTACGATTGTGATTTTTATTGCAATAACCTTTTTTTAATAATCATTTCGATCATTTCACCGACTAATTTCTCGTCACCGAAAAAATATTAAAGATATAAATGGCAAGTAATACGGACATAGAGGAAAATCTCAAATTATGGCATTGGAATTTCGGAACTCTTGGAAACATAAATAATTCAATTCAGTTTGAACAAATCTATATTTTATAAATTGAAGTTCGAACTCGTTATTATAAACAACCAAATCCAAAATCCGGATCACTCAGTTCGAGCTGCTTTAGTTCGATTACACCTTTAAGCATTAGTGACTCAAAGTATATATAATTTTCAAGTGGATCATGTGCGGCCGATTCTACATCTTTTGGTTTGTTTCTACTTTCTGCCAGGTTTTGTTCCACCGACTCTCTTTTGTTGTAGAGATTTTGAATAATTATAAGTTTGAAATGGTGAAAATATAAAATTCTAATATTAATAATTTATATCTTTTGGCACAAAAACAATTTCAAGATTGTGTGTTTATCTTTACTCCAAATATGTTAGTCTTAATCAACTAAGCTAAGTTCGTGAAAACTTTTTTTTTGGTCTATATTAAAATGGTTATGTGCATTATATATGATTCTTTTATTTATTTTTTGCTTGGTCAAATATGCTCTTTTCGCAAGGTAGGCGTGCTTTACTCTAGGGTGGCTATCAAATCACCAACTTTGATTAGTTTGCGACTTCGAATTAATTTTTCAAACACGGCAAATAAGATTTCATAATTTTCGTTTTTTAAATTAAAATTATTTGAAATTTTCAACTATCCAAACTTTCAAATTCTCATCCTTCATGCTCTTGATTCAAGAAAGTAAGGTTTGAACTTTGACGGGATCGAAGAGATGAACATTTCAATATATGAGTCAGGGGTGGTCTCATGTGCGTGCATAATGAGACCACTTAATTAATTTTTTAATTAATTAATTTAATAAGTCTTAATTGCAAATTAATAAATAATAATTTTGAATTAATAAATTCTAATTGGAATTAATAAACCATACTCATGAATTAATAAACCATAATTGTGAATTAGTAAACCTTAATTGTGAATAATGAACTCTAATTTTGAATTAATTAACCTTAATTATGAATTAATAAACCATAATTATGAATTAGTAAATTCTAATTTTGAATTGAAAATTAGAATTAAAAAGTAAAAAAAATAAACGTTACATAATAATTATCAATTGGTGCTTCCGGTTGTGGAGCGAGAATAGATTTGACAAATGCCCATTGAGGATATATGCCATCGGTGAGATAATATCCCATATTTTTTCATGGCCATTTACGACATAATTGACCTTTGGTGCTCGACCTTCCAAAATATCATCAAAACATGAGATTGATCAAGAACATTGATATCATTTTTCGAACCTGGTGTTCCAAAAAATGCATGCCAAATCCGAGGTCTTGCGACACAACTGCTTCCAGAATGATTGTTGGTGTACCGCTTCTTCCTGCATATTGTCCCGCCCATGAAGTAAGACAATTTTTTCATTCCCAATGCATGCAATCAATACTGCCCAACATGCCCGGAAAGCCGCGTCGTTCTCCGATCTGAAGTAGAGTTGCCATATCTTCTTCAAGATGGCTTCCCGAGGTACTCCGCACCGAAATTGGATATTACACCTTCAAAAATTTGATGATGATTCTGAATAAGTTGTGCACTCATTCGTAGTATTCGTCATGCAAATTAACAAAATCTAATTATCCTAGCTACTCACCAATCATTAATATATATAATTATTTTAATAATAAAGTAAATGTGGCCTTTAGCCAACAACGTGTTAAGCGTAAGCGTTTTCGCTTCTCTCTCTGCGCATATCGGTTTCGGTTGACGCGTGATCCTCATTTGACGAAGTTCTTCATCCATTCATCCGGGATTAGAGAAGAATGTGATCGATGTCGCTTCTTTTCTTTCGTTTAGCCTCGCTTTAGCTTTGTCTCTACCAATAGACGACGAAGTCTCAAGCCTCGCTTGCATTAGATTACGGAGTCGGTTGACGGTCTCCATCCTCATCGGTCCTTGATCTTTTGAGCCGCCACGACTTTCTTCAAGACTATCTCCACACCGCACTGGGAACGTGTATAACCAGTACTATCCAAATTCAATTCCTATTTGGGGTGGCGACTCATAACTCTTTCAAACACCTCAAAGTGAGCAAACTTCGGTTTCCCATATAGCTCCTGTGCAACATCCTCAATGTCTTGCCTCGATCGACCGCTCGTTTTCGATCATAGCTTTCTTGTGAAAGAAACCCACTTGCTTACATTTTATTGAGGCGTCGGAAACGTTGCCTCAATGATTTGCATCACCAAGATCCGAGTTTTCCTTTCGCTTCTTCCTCGTATATATACAAGATACTTTTCCAAAATGAAGAACTATTTTGATTTTTATCAATAATTGCATTAGTACTTACCATACACCGTGCGAGACATTAGTGCTATATCTTCTTGATCCGTCCAACTTTTGCGGTGTTTAATATTTGCTAACAATGAAGAATTTCACCATTAGATTGAACTTTGAAAATTCTTCGAGACTTCAAAATTTCTCATTGTTAGAAGGTATTGACCGGTCTCTATTTATAGAGAATGAAAAAATATAAATTTTGGTATATTTTTATTTTTTTTATATATATTATACAAAAATTATTTCAATTTTATTCATATATACCATTCTAATTTAAACAACAAATAGGATGAAGACGTTGACTCATATTCATACCACCATTTCAATTTTTGTTTTGTTTAAAATATTCACCTTATTAAACTCATCAAACCCATCATTTGATTAATCAAATCAAGGGTTTGGACGATGGGATTTTAAAAGCTTAGATCCCCACATTTGAGTGAGTTTTAATTGCAACAAATTGAGAGGTTAGGTACTTGTCATGTTTTGAAAGTCAATTCGAATTGTAGATTGGATCAAAGTTATTCATGTCCTGACTCGCCTGCTTCTTTTACATACTTACTTATCACAATCTATTATATTAATCCGACTCATCTGCTGACTAAATTTTATTAAATCTGAATCTGTTATTGTTAATTCATACTTTCATCATGCATTTTTTTTTCCATCGTAGACTTGTTAATTGTATAAGTTCGTCTGGACTTTACCACGCAGAGAAAGCTGGTCCAGTTTGGGTGCACGCAAACATATATTCCAGAGATTCTGGACTGTGTACCAAAATTACAAAAGAATTTCCAAGTAGAAATAGTGGGAGAGGAAGAGAATACAAAAACTAAAAAAGAAACAAGAACAACCACAAAACGAGTAGTTCTCCCACCAACAAAATTCAACTACCATGTCTATGTATAGAATTTCTCACAGGCCCAAAAAAGTTAAAAGAGTTTTACAACAAATTCTACAGCAGCAGCCTCAAACTGATGAAATCAAACAGTTTCATACCGAGACACATATCAATTAGATGGTCTCTAGCATGCAGCAAACAACTGCCAGCTAATGAAAGCCATCACCAGAGAAGTGAACAGCTCAAAACCTACCACCTTTGGGAAGTGCCACCCCAAGCCCAGTTTCAGATAACTGCAACAAACCATTCAAAACACATGAACACTGGATCGTATACTGAATGATGCGTTTTCCAGAACAGCTGAAACGAAAACATATCTTCAAGTGCAGTGAACACACCTTGTGATTGATGGCATTGTTTTCACTATTATTGCACAAGCATATATTATAGGGATCAACATCAGATAGCCTAATGCAGCTAGTGATACATTCAATACCTGAAACACAACCACGCAAATACATTTGGAGCTTAAGAAACTGTTACACTTGTTACATGACTGTGTAATTGTGAATCATGATTTTGCGCTATGGTGGTTGGTGGTTTGATTTCGACGGTGGTAGTGGCGGTACGGTGAAATATTTTTGAGGTTGAATCATTTGTGTTCATGTGTATTGGGATGTTCTTGGAATCGTGAATCTTGTATGTGTTGTGTGTGGGCAATACTGTGGTGGACCGGCGACGGCGGGCCTCCATACGCGGCAGTTGTCGGTCGGCGAAGGGCTTGGGCTGGAGACGAGGATTTGGGTGGGGTTAATTTTGTTACCTCTTTTTTAAGTAATATCTGAATTTTAGTACATATTAAGAGTATTTATCGCTCTGTTAATATAAATATTACACTATTATATCTAACTGAATTTTGTAAAGAAAAGTAAAGCTGTAATAGATAACCAAATGGAAAGTGAATGGTTGCAGCCAGGAGCAGGGGATAAATATAAACATTGGACATAGATAACTGCCCACATTTTTCAAATTTGTATTGAGTACCTTGCCTTGTTATTCCTTCACACATATATAATACATCAACACAAACATCTGAAGTTCTGAAAACAACCTATATTTGGAACATGATAAATCTGCAAGATGGAGATGTTCTAATAAAAACATACTACTTTCTAGTTTTTAACACACATACATATCATCACTCGACTCATAATTAAAATCTCAATTTCTTGGCTTTATCATCGCTTGCAAGGGTTGAAGTCTGTGAGTCGTGAGACCCAACGTATCGACATTTTCTTCTTCGCCATCCTTGAGACTCCACTCATACTCCTGCACCAATCTGCCAATGGCTGTGCAAGAAATCAGCATGGCTTGGAGAGCACCTGCACACAGCCTTTTCCCAGCTCCAAAGGCCATGGTCTTGAACAGATCATTTGTGTCGTATTTCTCGTCAAGAAATCTCTCCGGCTTCCACTCTTCAGGACTCTCCCAATCATCTCTGTTCATGTTGCATCCGTACACATTTATAGCAATCTGAAGCAAACCAGCCTCGTTAAAGCTGCCTTAAAGTTCATAATCGAGATTACAAGAGTGTAGATACAAGACTGACATACACCAAAATTGTCTAGTAGATATCAAGAGATGTGTTTACATGTTAATTTAGTTATATCCACACATATTTTTTAACATATAAAATGTAAGTAAATTTTGTTATAGCATGATTACCTCAGTTCCTGCAGGAATATGGTATCCTCCTATTTGCGTGTCTTCGTGAACATATCTCAGAGGAACTATAGGAACAGGGCTATACTTTCTCAAGGTTTCATGAAAAACAGCCATTAAATAGGGAAGTTGGCTCAACTTCTTCTCCGTGACTTTCTCAGTTCCACAAATGGTTTGAATTTCCCCCAAGAGACGATCCTATTGAATCAACAAGGGTATAATTTTAAGACTGTTACTATTATAAAGCGTCTATTCTTATACCAATATTATCCCTACTTATTTTAATTTTAAGACTAATTTCAACTAGTTACATGAAATGTGTCAAACCTGTTGCTTGGGATCTTTGGCAAGTTCGTACATGGCCCATTCAGTCGTTACCAGAGTAGTGTCTGATGTTGCAATTATGACTTCCCACAACAGCATCAGAATCTGTTGTTGAGTTAACGAGGTCTCTTCATTCAACAAGTAGTCCAGGAAACAGTTTCTTTCCTAGCAATACATAAGATTGAGTATTTGAAGGATTATGTAATACCAGTGGAAAACTGTTAAAATGGAATTCAAAAAGAGCTATCTATGCATGTACCTTCCCACTGGAAATCCGTTTTTTTTGCTCTTTAATGAGGGCAGACATCACAGCCTCCCTTCGGATATGCATTTGGTGAATTTTGGTGTCAAAGCTTTTGTTAGGAATCCATTTTAGGGATGGGACGAAGTCTCTCCAGTCAACCTCAATGGCGCCTTTCATTGGGTCGACCACCAAGATTTCATACATCTCTTCCTTTGTAAAAGTGGCGCCCAGCTCCTCAACATATACACACTCCACATCGTTACCAAGAGCCTGAAAACACCACCACATATTAAGCTACCACTCAGTCTCGGTCTGATTTAAAATACAACAACAGAGCGAATATAGTGCAAGTACCTCTTTCAGTGACAATCCAAAAAGCTCCGAGTGGAATACTTTCCTGAAATCTATAGCTTCAAGAAGCAACTTCTCTTTCTGATGAGCTTGCAATTTCTCTAAAACGTTCCGTAGCAAGGTATCCCTGTGAATTTGGTGCCGTCTCTGAAAGATAGACAAAAATACGCATTTAAGAATATATATATATATATATATATATATATATATATATGGTGATTCACCATCTTCAAATTTAGTATGTACCTGAGCATTGGTACCCAAAGTGCTAGCGAGAACATGCCTTTTAACTGTTCTATGAAATTCACCGTAATCGGTCAATGCAACTATGCTTTTATCACAAGTAAGGATCTTTATAGCATTGGACAACTTTCTTGTTGATATCGATGAGTATCTTGTCACCATAGCCTATTGAAACCAAAATTTAATATTCATATAGTAGCATATGTTATCTGATAAAGCACAAATCAAGAATCTCACACCATGTCTTATTGGATATTGATAAATAAGCAAAACTAGAAAGATTAAAATGGACAATTGCACAAAAAAATAACCAACAATTGGAAATCAGAAACTTGGCCTTTCTGGCTGGCTTACTACAGAAACTTGGCTAAGACAAAAGCAAACTCGACTCACCTCCTTGGCTACTTCGTTAGAGTTGAGGACGACAAGTTTAATGAATCCGGTTCTAATTGAATAAACAGGACCATATTTCTCAGCCCATTTCGAGAAAGTATTGTATGGTTTCTTCTCCTTCAGTTGCAACAGGTTTCCTAACACGGGCAGCCCCGGTATCTCTGCATTGTTCCATCAAATACATCAACAGTTCTTGTCAATTTTGTCCCTTCCAACTTTTTATAAAGAGTAACCAAACCATAGATTTCGCTGAGCTTCTAACCTATTTGTGTAACGCCCCACATTTTGATTGATTTAATTTATCTTAAATTTTAAATAATTTACATTAGATTTGTGAATATTTGACATACTCGATTTTTACGTTGGACTTGAGGGAGTCCGTAATTGCGTCCCTAGCTAGAAAACGAACTTCGAAATTTATTTTAGGGCTTTTAGAAATTACTTTACAAATAAAAAACAAAATATGGGCTAAGTAATAAAATAAGTTTTGGGCTTATGTAATTATCAAATTATATTATTAAGTTTTGGGCTTGTATATAATTGTCAAATTATATTATTTATTCTCAAATTTGGCTTTGGAGAATATTATTTTGTTGAGCCCAAGTTTCTAGTTTATATTTATCTAGGATTAAGATTTAATTAACAAGAGTTCAAATAGGATTAGGACTTGATTAAGGTTATATATATATATATATATACATACGCACACACACATGCACACAGCGCACACAAACACACACACAATATTTCGCTCCAATGTTCAATTGACGGAAGCATATTTTTGATTTCTCTACTAGTTGGTAAGCATTATCAAACTCAACTTTATAATATTTCATGATTATGATTTTCAGGCTATATATGTATGTATATAGATAAAAACATATATTATATATATAGGAATTCAATTATCAAGAGGGAATGTTGATTACAGTTGCTAGTTAATTAAGTTTTAAACATGTCTCTATAACTTTAGTATATATTTAGTTTTGATTAGAGAAAAATTATTTAAAGTTTCCTAAAAACCCTTATAAAATTATTGTATTTATTAAATTAGGTGCGACGCAACTAGGACCCTCGTTCCAGAATTGAGTTGATTTTGATTTGTTGTGCTCGACAAAACAAGGTGGGTGAAATCTTCTTTAATTTGCAAATATGTGATTTGGAATAAACATATTGTGGTATATGTGATTTGGAATAAACATATTTATTGTGGATAAAATTTTCTTTAACTTGCAAATATGTGATTTGGAATAAACATATTTATTATGGGTGAAATTTTCTTTAACTTGCAAACATGCGATTTGGAATAAACATATTTATTGTGGGTGAAATCTTCTTTAATTTGTAAACATGTGATTTGGAATAAACATATTTATTTGTGGGTGAAATCTTCTTTAACTTGCAAATATGTGATTTTGAATAAACATATTTATTGTGAAAATGAAATTAGTTTGAGAAATATTCTTTTACGTCAAACGTGTATATCGTGGTTTGGATTGTGATACGATATTTGTTACATACGGTTAATATGCAAGTGGTAAGCCGTGACGGTGAGTCATTGGCCATGTGTATATCCTATATCGGTGAGGCAGGATTTTAAGCGGATGAGGCTGAGCCTTGACGGCGAGTCATATGCTACGTATATATCCTATGCCGTTGAGGCTGAGTCTTGATGGTGAGTCATTGACTACGTATAATCCTATGCCGGTGATGCAAGATTTTAAGCCGATGAGGCTGAGCTTTGACGGTGAGTCATTGGCTACGTATATATCCTATGCCGGTGAGATGAGATTTCTATGTCGGTGAGGCTAAATATGATTGTATGCGGTGAGTATGCAAGTGGACATTGCCGGTGAGGCTGAATATGATTGACTATTACTTTTCTGCGATGTATACACGTTTGAAAAAAATGATGATATTCCTTGTTCCCCACCACTGAGTACGTTTTTGTGCTCACCTCATTTTTATCTAAAATATTTTCAGGTCAGTAATCGTGGAGCGGCATGGCAGTGTGGGTGTGGCTAGTGGTGTTATATCGCTTTTAGTTCCTTCCAAGACTTGTGCTATTTTGTTTAATTTCTTTTTCTTTATTATCGTTGTTGGATTTGAGTTATTATCTCATGTTATTAGGTCTTGCATAGTTTGCTTTGGGTCCTTGATTGGTGTCAGTTTTGTCGTGTAAAATTTAGATTTGAGTTTGTTGGACTTATTATTTGATAAAAAAAATTGAAAAATTTTATATATGTCATTTAAATATTTAATTCAATAGATATAAAAACTTCGACATATTTCCTCTTTAGCTATTTAAGAAAATATAATATTTTTAAATTATGAATTTAGGATGTTACGGTTTGAATCACACACAATCAAGAAACAGCCCTAGCTTTTCCCCCCATTTTCCCAAAGTTTAAATAAATCTTTGCACCGATCAGCATTTCTGCATTTACTATCAAGTATCAAGTCACAAGGTAGGAAATCTAATCTTAATTGTATCACAAAACAGTCCTATTTAATATCAAATGTTAGTCAATCAATCTACAAACATGTCAAATGCATACAAACACGCGCGCGCCACCTTCATCAACTAACACACCTCAAAACATTTATTCACCTTCCATCAACTAAAAGACACACACACAGAGGAATGTTAAAAGAGAGAGAGTGAAGAAGTAGAAAAATATATACCAGGTGGAGGAGGGAGGGCAGAAGATGTCTTCTTAGAGGCATAGACAAATCTGGTGATGAAAAACAGAGTGAACAGCCCAACACCAGCAATCGCAGCTGCCGTTTGAAATGGCATTCCTCCAACCCTCAAAATCTCATCCATTTTCATCACCACTCAAGAACCTTAATATTAACAAAAAGGGCTTCTTTTCAGATTTATTCGTATCACATCACCTAGTTTTATAGTGTTTAGGGCTTCATCACTCCACCAACTTAATAATGCAAACTATCTGCGCAAAGGATTTTAACGTTTTTGAAGTTAAGATTCTCCAAGACCAAAAGGTACAAAAACATTAGTGCAGAGTTTGTCTGTAATTGATATGCATATTTAATATTTGATATTAATATTTGCAAATTTGTTGTTTTCTCGTGTTGTCTTTAAGCGGGTATGGCGATTAGAAGATCCCTCTTTTGCATGCTCAAATATGCTCATCTCAAAAGTTCAGAAGACAAGGGTAGATGTGTGCAAAATATAATCGGTCAACTGCTACGTCATTTTCAATTTTATCATGTTATATTTAATTTGAAAACTATTCACTTTAAAAGAAAAAACCAGTAAAATCGAAAGGTACTGTATTTGAATTCAAGAGGTCATAGTTGATTCAAATAAAATTCAATCTCGGACATGAGGGAAAAATATTAAAGATATAAATGGCAAGTAATACGGACATGAGGGAAAATCTCAAATTATCGAAACTCTTGGAAACATAAATAATTCAATTCAGTTCGAACAAATCTATATTTTGATAAATTGAAGTTCGAACTCGTTATTATAAACAAATCAAAACCAAAATCCGGATCACTCAGTTCGAGCTGTTTTATTTCGATTACACCTTTAAGCATTAGTGACTCAAACTATATATTTTCACATGGATCATGTGCGGCCGATTCATTTACATCTTTTGGTTTTGTTCCACCGATTTTCTTCTGTTGTGGAGATTTTCAATAATTATAAGTTTGAAATTGTGAAAATATAAAACTCTAATATTAATAATTTATCTCTTTTGGCAAGAAAACGATTTCAAGATTATTATTTTCTTATTTATCTTTACTCCAAATATGTTAGTCTTATTCAACTGAGCTAAATTCGTTAAAACGTTTTTTTTTGTTTATATTAAAATGGTTATGTGCTTTATATATGATTTTTTTTTTGCTTGGTCAAATATGCTCTTTTCTCAAGGTGGGCGTCTTTAGGGTGTTTGGTGAGAACATAAAGCTCCAAAACAAATTTTATAAGATGTTTTTAAAACTTTAAAAACAAATTATAAAATGCTTTTGAGGCTATATGTTCGCACTAAACACCTCTTAGTCTAGGGTAGCTATCAAATCACCAACTCTGTTAATTTGTGATTTCGAATTACTTTTTAAAACACGGCAAATAAAAATTCATAATTTTCGTTTTTTAAATTAAAATTGTTTAAATTTTCAACAATCCAAAATTTCAAATTCTCATCCTTCTATCTCTTGATTCGAGAAAGTAAGATTTATGCCAAAATATTTACCATCTAGAGCTCGTCAACCCCATCCTTTAATTGATCAAATCAAGGGTTTGAACGATGGGATTTTAAATGTTTAGGTCCCCACATTTGAGTGAGTTTTAATTGCAACAAATTGAGAGGTTAGGTACTTGTTTGTCACGTTCGTTTTAAAAGTAAATTTGAATTGCAAATTGGATCAAAGTTAGTAAATTCGAATTGCAAATTGGATCAAAGTTATTCATGTCCTGACTCACCTGCTTCTTTTATCTACTTATTTATCACAATCTATTCTATTAGTCCGACTCATCAGCTGACTAATTTTATTAAATCTGAATCTATTATTGTCATTCATACTTTCATCATGCATTTTTTTTCCATCATAGACTTGTTAATTGTATAAGCTGGTCCAGTTTGGGTGCACACAAACAAATAGTCCAGAGATTCTTGACTCTTGTATAAAGTTACAAAAGAATTTCGAAATTAACCGATGAGTAGAAATAGTGGGAGAGGAAGAGAACAGAAAAAACTAACAAAGAAACAAGAACAACCACAAAACGAGTAGTTCAGCTCTTCTGACCATTCAAAATTCAACTACCATGTCTATGTATAGAATTTCTCAAACAGGCCCAAAAAGTTGAGTTTTACAACAAATTCTACAGCAGCAGCCTCAAATTGATGAAGTCAAACAGTTCCCTACCAAGACACATATCAATTAGATGGTCTCTGGCATGCAGCAAACAACTGCCAGCTAATGAAAGCCATCACCAGTGAAGTGAACAGCTCAAAACCTACCACCTTTGGGAAGTGCCACCCCAAGCCCAGTTTTAGATAACTGCAACAAACCATTCAAAACACATGAACACTGTATCGTATACTAAATGATGCGTTTTTCAGAACAGCAGAAACGAAAACATATCTTCAAGTGCAGTGAACACACCTTGTGATTGATGGCATTGTCGTCACTATTATTGCACAAGCATATATTATAGGGATCAACATCTTGGGCTTGTTTTTCCTGAGCCACATCAGAGAGCCTAATGCAGCTAGTGATATACTCAACACCTGAAACACAACCACTCAAATACATTTGGAGCATAAGAAACTTTTAGATTATATGTGGAGATTGAAGGAGAATGAACATAATCAAAACATGATAAACTTCTTTTACCAAATTAGCATTTGCTTCAAGGCCCTGCAAAATGTAGTCCCACGTGAATTCTAATCCTCTGGCACCCACCCAAAGAGGAGCCAGCCTATGAAGGACAGAGTCAGCAAAAGCCCAACCTGCCAACGAAATAAACAGAACATTAATGCCAAAGGGAAGAAACTTGAAAGTCAAGCAAAGTAGAAAATGAATTTTGGCTGTAATCAACGACCGTTCCTTCTCTTCTATCAACAAAATCCTCGAATCAAATGAAAATGCAAGCATTCAGCTGTTGAAATGCATAAACTTCAAAAGGGGAATAGGATCCTTTACATAATAGGCATAACCAGCTTCTACTGGGTATTATTTTCGTTCCCACAAAACCAAGTTCTGGATGTATGATGTCGCCAATCAATTTTCATAAAAGAAGGATGTGGAGAGTAGAGAGTGAGAGAGAAGCAAAGTGGATAAGGTAGGTGTTGGACGGAAGATATCAGCCAAACTATGTTCATAAATAGCTATCGAATGCATGAACTAGTAGCAGAATAGCTTGAAAGCTCTTAAGGCCTGATGTGGAACAGCAAAAATACAGAAATTCCTAGATATTAACTGGGGTGTCCAAGTCATTTGCGATAAACATATAGATAGCTAAGGCTCTTCTTAAGTACTCATTAACTATAGAACGGAAATATCTCAAAAGTTATTCTCTCTTGCATTGCCACGATCGAAGCAAACTGAAGTGTTTACTTTTAACTCTATTTTTCTTCCTCTATTTTTTCAGTTTTTATTTTGATCTTTCTTCACGGTTTGTGTAGGTTATAATGGAGTTATGAAATCTCCTATATAATTGGGGTAAAGTCGTGGAGATGAGGCTGAAGTGAAAGCTCCTAAATTCGTGGGAATGAATGAAGTGGAGCTGAACAAGAAAGAGAGAAAATAGCTGCTGGAAGGGATGTTGTTGCAGCAGTTGGAATTGTTCCTATTTTCAATGAACTAACTCAACCACTTCCACATGAACGTTGCAGCCCACTCCAAGTCATGGGCTATGTCCTAGATGAGCTTGGAGTCCAAGAAATGCTACTGCTATAAATACTTGAAGGGCTGATACGAAAAGGTGTGGATAAATAGCTATCTTTATGCGAGTGTTGTTTTCTATGCTGTGAGAACATTGCCTGTAACACTTGTTGTTTCTGTAAAGCTCTTGAGTCTGTTCTTGAGCGTAGTTTAGTGAGAGATAGCCTTTTAGTGTGAGAGTTTCTTTTATTTTTATTTTTTTGGTCACTTAATATAGAAATTTTTAAAGGCTGCGTCACGTTGGACTCGAACCCGAGACCTTTGGCTCGGACATTAACCACACTACCACTAGGCCAACACACACACACACACGAGAGTTTCTTTTATTATCATCTTGGTCTTGTCAAGGTGATATATTGTTTTTGTAGAATTCTCTCATTTAGTGTTTTTCGTCATACGGCATCTATAGGTTGTTTTCACAACCTGTAGAAGAATTACTTTGTGTCTTCCATTTCTAAAATTCCGCTGCACTACAACTCTGTGTGTTTGTGTACGTTACGACAACATTGTGCACAACAGATAGATCCAGATGAGCCAACACTTTCATGAAGGATAGGAGGAGTTATCCAAATGTATATTCTTAATAATTGGTGTGATCAAATTTTATGAGCTAGTTAATATGTTATCTCTGAATCTAAAAATAAAAACTCATTTGGCAAGCCGAGATGGAGGGTATTAATAGTATGAGCCAAAGTTCTATCCCAATAAATATTTTTTCCTTCCAGAAAATTGAGATAACTGATAGACGATATTTTATATGCACTACATCACAAAATATCAAGGAGGAAGTGTGGGGGAATCATAATAATGGTTAAGAGAAGAAACCAGAACTGCACTAACCAAGTCCAACAGCTTGGAATTTGTGATTTTGAGAAATATTCCTATGAGTTAATTGTGTCAAGGCAAAGTAAAGCCCAGCAACATCTATGAATCCAATCAAAGCTTTCAACAATTCCTGAAAGACAATGAACAACAGAACTTAAAGATTTGGAACAAATTAGAGTTCATTAAAACTTTTAAAGCGAATAAATCATCTTCAGTCATAATGAGTAATTTTCCTTCTAAGGGTTAAGAGAAACAAACCGAAACTAAATTCTCAGGTAGCCTAAAACTTCTTCTAAGCCCTAACGCGGACCTACCTCAACCCCACAGGGAAAGAATCAAAATAGAAGAAAAATGAAGCGCTGAAAAGACCGAATTAGCTTATTTAAGAAGATCATTTATCACAACTTCCCAAACCATCCATTTCTCTGCATCACCCGGTATCCTATTACTTATTAGTCACACATCATTGGGTTGCCAATACACTGTCTCATTTCAGTGAATGTCAGCGGATAAGGCACAACTCATATAATTTGACATGATTATTTTGGGGTTTCATGCTATCTATATAATAAATTATTAGAAAAAAACAAAAATCTTTCCTTGGTGCACCAAGGATCTACAGCTAAATGAAACCATACAGAAACCTTTCTGACAATAAGTAGATACAGTATTAATTATGTAGTGATTCTAGATTGCACCATGAACCACTATCTTTTCCAATACTTTAAGGCATCGTACTATGCAGGGGATCTACAAGATGAGACAAATTGAATAAATATCCCAAAATAAGGAAATACCTGATAAGGGTCGAAACTGTCGCTTTCAGATACCTTAAGAAAAGTTGCAAGACATACAAGCTGCAAAAGAGATGCAACGAATGAGAGTTCATAATTACCAACAAGAAGATGTAGAGCCACTCAATCATTCTGATCTGAATGACTAACCTTCACCAATGCAGTCACAAGGTAAACAACAGCTGCTTTAATTGAAGTACCAATAGTATCATACTCGGATCTATAAGATACAACCAGTAACATAATAAACCAAATGCTTTTCCCAACAAAAAAAAAAGAGAAAATAAACAAGCTTCCGAAACATTCAAGGCAAAGGCTTCCGAAACATTCAAGGCAAAGAATCGATACATATATATCTCATGTACGGAAAGCGGGTCTCAGTATGATTAAAGACTTTTTCTCCAGCTACCAGAACATAATAAAACAGTAAGAGTAAAGCAATAAAGTAGCCAAGATTATTGATAATCCAGTATTCAATCCCACTTCCACTAAATTTCCATGCAGATTCGTGATGCCCAACACCAACGAATCATTCTTACAATTAGAAGTGCTAAAACGTTAATTGCATTTGCTGACACTACATTTACATTCCGAATGCGACAATTTACCGAATCCTAAAACAAATAATGTCAAAACTATATTCTTAAAACTAGTATAAATAAACAAAATCAAGATAATAACTGCATAAATTGAACTTCCAAGGGTAAACTTTAAGCAGATTCAGTACAAGGGCACCATTAATTCAAAGAGATCTGATGAACAGACTGACAATTAGTAAAAAGGAGAATTAAGCTTACAAGGGAGTAGCAGAGTAGTAAACGGCGTGAGGGCCAAAAGTGAGAATCGCACAGTTGAAGAAATGAAATATTGTCATGCTTTCCTCTGAAATTCCGCCAGACGGAGAGAGAGATCTGCAAGAATACAGTCTCTGTGCTGATCGATAATGGAAAAGCCGATGCGCTGAGGCAGCAGACGTATAGTTCCACACCAAAAAATTCAATGGATGAATTGGGCTTTTTAACATTACAGGCCCAAGTTTTTAACACAATATCTATTTTCTTGTCTCAAATCTACTAACTCTTAACCAACTTACTAAAATCAATTGAACTAAACCTATGAAACAATATTTCTTTTCTTTTTTATTTTTATGGTTCATTTCTATTCAGTAGGAAAGATTTATGTAACAGAGTGTGTATTGGTCGGTCGAAGGTGTGCATTGGTTGGTGGTTCGACCGACCGACCGATCAAAATTTATCAAATCGAGAACTAAATCAGTTATAAATTTTTTGAATTGAACGACTAGTTTAAAATTTCGCCGAGAAAAAATTGAATTGAAAAAATCGATCGATTTCGGTTAGTTCGAAAAAATGACCGAATTGTTTATTATATATGCGTATATATTCTAATAATCTATTTTTATATTAATATGTATATTAATTGTTAAATATAAGATATATATATATGGAGCAATTATTGTAAAAATCATCATTAACCTATAAACTACGAACTTCTGAAATCGTCTGAATTCGCCGTATAAGTGTCTGAATTCAGAAAATTAAAAATTCGCCCCTCATGGGATTCGAACCCATGCGTTTGAATCCATCAAATAATGTGATGAATTCACCGTAGATCTTTATGAATCAATGACTGAAAATGGTTCTTATTTTATATTTTAAGTTTAGTTTGTATTTGATCTCATTCCTCTATATATATATATATATATATATATATATAATTATATATATATATATATATATATATATATAATGCTTCAATTCGATTCGGTTACCAATTAAACCTAATATTCAAAAACAAAAATCAAACCGAATACCGAAATTATTAAAAAAAATTGAAACGAACCGACAATCAATATTTTTAAAACCCGAACCTAACCGATCGAAAACAATCAATTCGATCAATTTTTTAGTTCAATTCGATATGTGCACACTCCTCCTAGATTTATGAGCTGATTGTTAGGAATAAATGGAATTAGGTCCGTATGAATTGAATAGAATGTCATTTATATTTATATTTATAAATTAAATAAAAGGATTTATATAATCAATTTTTCTTGTAAACAAATTAAGTAGAATTTTCAAGACTCAACACCGAAATGCCCAATCTCAAACTATGTAAACCTAATTATTCTAACTAGGCGCATCCATAAAATCCCTGAAGTCCAAATAATATAGTAGAGCAATCAAAATACTTAACTTTTCACAGAATAAAATATCTCCGAGGTTCCCTTAGGTTGGCACGGTTTTTGTCTTGAAAAAGTAATTGGTTTTCATTCATAAGACGACAATGGTTAAGGTGGGTTCTCGCACGAAAGTCACAGTGTCAACCCCACCAAACGCCTCTATGGGTTTGAAACACACACCGATTTTCAAATATGGTTTACACTGTCTGTGTGGTTTGCGCGCTATTGCACAGGGACCATGGGGTTTACTAAATCTTGCACCTAAGATAGCGGCTGCGGGTTCCCCATGATATCAAAAAAAAAAAAAAAGTAATTGGTTTTCTACTTTTAAATTCTTAGAATTCTTATTCCCCTCTTAACTTAGGTATTCATTTTCTCTAACATGAGGTATGGTAGAAATAATAAAATAAAAAATAACGTTATCTCTGGTTTCAAAAAAATCAATTTTGTAGGGATGATCATTTAGACGGTTCGTTTTGAACCCGAATTGGTTTAGAAAATTCAAATTGAACCAAACCATTTTATACACTCAAATCGAACAATTTTTTTTCAAATTTAGTTCTGCTCGATTTGGGTAAATCCTAATAAAGAAATATTTTCAAAAATATATTTTTATATATAAATATTAAAAATATACTACTTATTTCCATATATAAATATATAATTTATTTTATATTATATTTTATATATATATATATATATATATATATATATATATATATTAAAAATGTGTACATAATTCGGTTAGAAAATCGAAAATCTTAAGCTATAAACGAATTCGAACTGAACAAAGATCGATTTTTACTATTGCAACCCGACGTGCTTGTGTATTGCACGAGCGCAACTACTAGTATAATTTTTTTTTCTTTGAATTGGGAGAATGGGAATAGTAATGAATGGACCATTTACCTCTATCTTTATACAAAAAAGGTTCACCCTTGGATGTTACAAAGAGACAATTATTAATATAAATTTGAAAGGACAAACGTGAAACGACCAACATTTTACTTTAAACTCAATATAAACTAATTAATTAAATTAGTTACAAATTACCAAAAAAAAGATAAATAAGCCCATTCAAGCAATTTCTTGGAAAGTTGGAAACTGATGGTTCTTATGATTTTGAGGCCAATTTATGGCCATAATTCTGACTCACATAAAAAAGGAAATAAATTGTCCTCATAAATATTATGTAAATTTAAGAAATAAACATAAATAAAAATAAAAGGGAAAATCTTATGCGCATATGAATGTAATGCGCATCCATCTGATTAAGATTTATTAATTTTCTATTAGAGTCTATTCATATTTAGTTAGAATTTATTAATCTCCAATTAAAAACAGATGTAAGGTAGGATTGAAATGCACTGAAGACCAGCTCTATTGTCGAAAAGACTGGAATACAATTAGCTGCTAATTGCATTGATACGCTCTGAACTGATCAGAAAAGGCCGAACGCGAGTATCAACCATTGGTCGATTAATGGTAGTAGGGCTTAACTAAAACAGGACTACTTTTCAACACATTTGATTTATGGGCCATATTCTTCGTTATATCCAAAAAGGCCCATTTTGAGCCCATGGTTCACAAATTTTAAACAACTGCAAAAAAAATGTGATAAGCTTTTGTTATATTTATAAAATGAAATATTCCCATTTGTGACACATAATATATAAAATTCGATTTGAGTCATTGATCCTGATGCGATCTATAATTGTCATCAACATATGTACTTTTATACTCCCACAGTCCCATTAAAAATGACATGTATTCATTTTTGGATTATCTCACCCAAGATCATCTGTTTCATTTTTAGGAAATAATTATCTCTTCAAAAATTGTAGGACTTACCTACTTTTTATCATTTTATATCATTCTCCTAAAAAACTGTGACGAAAAGAAATGGATCGTCTTAGGTGGGACGGATGGAGTAATATATAAGATACGTTCTCACAAAGACGTATCATTATATAAGAAAGTGCATCATTGTCTCTTGGGCTCCTATACGGCGAATATTCTTTCCCTTGTGTGATTTCTCCTAAGTGCGAGGCTTACACACAAGGTTTTTAATGAGGCCTTTATCTCATTAGTTTGAGTTGTTTTGTTTCGCCGTTGC
Source organism: Salvia rosmarinus (assembly GCA_036937905.1). NCBI lineage: Eukaryota > Viridiplantae > Streptophyta > Magnoliopsida > Lamiales > Lamiaceae > Salvia > Salvia rosmarinus. The sequence continues at coordinate 18,616,176 of CM072817.1, read as the reverse complement.
TTGTATCAACCATCTTAAGGGTTTAACTCGTTTGCTTTGCTTCTTGCTCCTTGGTCGGTTTTACTAAATTCTTTTATAAGGTTTTACTTGCACATTGATTTGTGAGTAATGAAATTTCTCTATGCATCAATCCTTATACTTTTTAAATTAACATATTCTGCAAGTAAATTGAAATTCGAGCAGGCAAATGGAAAATAAAAAATATAAAGAAACGTGAAGCACTGGTGACTCAGTAGACCTACAGAATCCTTTAACCGGCATGTCAGAATGCAAGAAATAAAGTAGGGAGATTTCCTTGCTCCCGAAAGAAAAAGAACACAAAACCTACAGAATCTACCACCGACAACATAAAGTATTTTATTACATTTAATCTCCCGATATAATCTTCACTTTAGGCATATAAAAAGAGAACAAATCTATCTCACCCTTACTGATATCCAAATCCCTTTACCATTTCATTAATTTCTGGCTCAATTATGTGCTCTCTACTCGCTAAAAAGCAGCCAAATATCAACTCACAAGTTGAGAAGAACAAAGAGGAAGATCAACAGGAGGAAGACGGCGTCGTCAGCAGCCACTTGTATTTGAAACCCGCCCACACCACCGGCACACTCGACAAAGTGGTGGTGCTCCGCCGCATCCGCCACCGCAAGCGCGTCAACAAGCTCAAGTCCGCCGTGCGAAGTCTTGTTATCTCTCCCGCTGCTGATGGAAATGAAAACCCTGTTCCTCGAATAAGATGGGTTGACGATGCTTTCGCTGCACCTTAGAAATAGTAATGTATACTTTTCTATTGAAAGACTGTTTAATTTCTTAGCTCGGATCGTTTCTGTGGGTTAATTAATTTCCTAACTAGGTTCATTTAACTTCTCTACAAACAAGCATTTGTTCGTATTTTTGTGTGATTGTTTTATCGTGTAGATCTGATGGTAATGGAAGTATCTCGTTGTAATATGATGAGTTTGTTTTGTTTTCTGTTGTTTTGTTTTGTTTTGTTTCATATACTTTATTTATTATTTATTTTGTTATGCAACCATGTCAGCTTCTATGCATTAATTCTTTCATAATATTAAATAAGAACTTTAAATTGATTGGAAAATTAGAATAAAACTTTAAATGATAAAAAAATATTCAAGTTTAGTATTCATTTTGAAATAAATTAAAATTTAATAACCAATTTGATATAACATTGTTTGGTAACCTTTTAATAAATTAACCCTCATTATTGCATATTTAAAAATAATATTTTTTATATATATTTTCTAAAAAGTAATGAGTCCAGTCAATATAATTGAAAAGAAATAATTCTATCAATTTTTGTAAAAAATGAAAATGATACTAATGGGACACAAATAAAATGAGAAACTGGACTCCAAATCTGATAACTAAAGTCTACGTACAATTTAATTTAATTAATTAATTAATATGTCACTATATAAATTATTTACTTTTACTTTACAAATTTTGACCCATACATTGCTATTTTTTCTCCAAGCATTATATCATATGCGTCATTATACTAAATTTAGATGATCTACGAACCCCTTACTTATTTATTATCTAAAGTTATTTGATACCAATCATAATGGTTGAGATGTTAATGTGAGCATCACAGTAAATTGATATTGTTATTATAATGCTAGAAGAATTATAGAAGATATATATTATACAGAGATATATTTTCGAAATACTTGAAGTTCATTATATATAAACATTAAACGTGTTTTTTAATGTTAAAGATATTTTAATTTAATATTGATGTACATCAATATTAATTTTCAAAGAACCTAACCTCTCTATTTCATAAGAGAAAATTTTCAAAGAACCTAACCACATGTGCACTAGGTTCGGATTGGTGCACTAGGTCCGGTCCAATATCCGAACCTAACCTCTCTATTTCATAAGAGAAAATTTTCAAAGAACATGCAGATATTTACAATCTCTCATATGATAATATTTATTAATTTTTAAATTAATAAAATATTATGTATATAGGAAATTTAGTACACACATGTTCTATGAAATATCCCTCAAAAACTAACTTACACATTTACTGAAGAAGGCTTGAGAAACTCCGACGCCTTGAGCCCAAGTAATCCTGCAATACTTCCATACAGTTGAGGGCCTGAATGAGCAACAGTGATAAGAAGAACCTTGTATCAAAACAAACAAAACACCAAACACAAATCTTGTATCAAATATGAGTTTCTCACAAAATTGACATTTAAAACTTTAAAAACATACAAAAATACATATTTGTCATGTATTTAATTTAGTAATATAGGCTAGTATTTGGATATTATAATAAACGTGACTTGTTTTAATATTTAAACTATGAAAAGACTATTTTCAAAGTTGTCTTAATAAAAGAAAAGGGTGTGGTCTTAACTTTGAGCGTTTTATTATTTATAGTCTCAATTTTATTTCTTTTTTTTAAATATATCATAAACTTTGAAAAATACACTAACTTATGGTACGATCTTTTTTTCCGGTACCGTAACGATGAGTAGGAACGACATCTTATTAAGATGATTTTCCCACTTGGGTCGAAATGACATCGTTTTTATCCATCATTGCCATCTCCTAATTCTCCTCTCTTCATCTCAAATTTCTTCGGTCCTTCAAAATGGATTCAAGAATAACTAATGACACCTCAGAAACGCCGGAAGAATCCCAAGCAGTGCAAACCCATAATCAAAACCTCCTTCCCCTCTCTCTCTCTCTCTCCTCCCATTTCCTTCCTCCTAAGCAAATCAACACTTACACTTACCTCCGAAATGAGGCCCAAGAGATACTTGCCCCATGAACGACATTTTACTCCCTCTCTGATTACGGCAAATCGTCTTCTGTATTCGACAAAACAGGGCCGTACCGAACCACATTTTTAACAAAATCCGCCTTGTAAGAACCTCTCAAACATTTCAATTATTTTATACGAGGTGGCTAAAAATGACATTGTTTCGTCCTAAGTGGAAAAAAAGTTCCACCTCAAATAAAATATCGTCCTACTCACCATCCGGATATTAGGGGAAAAAATTTGGGTAATAAGTTAGTGTATTTCTCAAAGTTCAAGATATTTTAAAAATAATTAAAAATTAAAACCATAGGTTAAAACGCGCTTCACTACAAAAAAACGCGCGAACAGCGACGGATTAACGACGCCCAAAATTCGGGTCGTGATCCTGCGACGGAATACAAACGAATTTTAAATTTTTTTATTAACGACGGACTTGAGACGTGTTTGCGACGGACTTTGGCGGTACTATTTCGCGCGAACTTATAACGACGTAATATCCGTCTCTGGTCCATCGTTGTAGTTAACGACGGACACAATCCGTCGTTAAATTAACAATTTTTTATTTTTTTATTGTACACTTAAATTAACCGTCGTTGATCCTTCGTAAATTAACGGATTTTTTATTATTTATTTTTTTACTTATTTTTACGACGGATTATTTCCATCGTTAATATTATTTTTAATTTGATTTATTCTATATAAATTTTACGACGGAATATATTACGTCGTTAACATTTGTTTTTTTGTTTTTTTACGCCAAGAATTTCAACGATCGATTAATTAGTCGTTAGTCCGTCGGTAGATATTAACGACGGATTTATTCCGTCGTTCGATTAACGATTTTACCTTTTTCTATTTTGCACATATTTTAACGACGGAGTTTTTCCGTCGTTAATTTTATTCTGTCGTGAATGACCTTTTCCCATCGTTAGTACGTCGCTAGAGGATTTTAAATATAACGACGAATATTTTCGTCGCTTTCACCGTTAAAAAGTAACATATCAGACGGGTTTCTTCCCCAAATTCATTACTCTGCGCGCCCTAATAATTGAACCCTCCTAGCCCCATTGCCTGCCCGCCCGCCGCCGCTCCTCCTCCACTGCTGTGCCCCCCACCACCGCCCTGCACGCCCACACCACAGCCCCCCACCCCCCGCCCCAAACCCGCCCTGCGCCGCCTCCCATACACCGCCGCCCCGTCCCGTCTATATTTCATTTATATTTGTTGATTTATATTTAAATTTCTGGAATTATGAGTATATATGTATGTATTGGTATATATGTATGTATTGGTATATTGGTATATATATGTATGTATTGGTATATATTTATTTTTATATTGGTATATATGTATTTTTATATTGGTATATATGGTATATATGAACTGTAGTTTGCTATGTATTGGTATACAATCAGCTTTAGAAGCATTATACAATGGATGTAGCTTGACTCGTTTATTATGGAATCTGAGATCGAATTTATGGATATAAAGATCGAGTTTTATTTACCCTCTACGGACTGCAGGCAAGGCTCATTAAGAAGGTTAATTAGAAATGTCCAACCTAAATTTTGGCTTATTTAGCCTAAGTAAACATGGTTATTAATTGATACCATCTATGGTTAAAGATATCCCTGTCATATATATTAGTTTTATCACATACTGTCTAACAAATAAAAAGAATATTTTCATACTTATATTCACACCAAATCACGTTCCCAATTATCCTATTTAGGTTGTAAGCAGGGAGAAATTTGTTTGGGAATATATTTGTATAATTTGAATATAGAATGATCAAAGTTGATAATTCGAGTTATATTTTTTTTAAATGACAAACCAATCTTCTTTTTTCAAATTTGCTTGAACCCATGGGGGCATCAACACTCGAGATTGCTATTTTACTCTTATTTATTAAAATATCTCATAACTAAATCATTGGGCCCACAAATAAAATATTTTTGACGGATATTATAGCCTAATCAAAATTTGTAAGAATTGTACTATATGAGTATTTTTATCACAATTTTGAAGAATTATAGATACAAATTTGTTGGAATTAATCTTTTAATAATTATCTTAATAGTGTTATATATCATTGGAATTAATCATTACAAATGATAAATAACTATATATCAAATTTCATTTGATAAAGTCATACTTTCATATATATAACACTATTAAGATAATTATTAAAAGATTATGTACATTCCAACAAAAATTATTAATTTTCTCACGAGCATAATATATAATATTTCATTGTAAGAATATAAAGGCTATAAAATAGCCAGGGCTATGAATATACTCTTTTGCAATAGTAATAATAACAAATTATTGTTTTATTACATTACAAACATAGCCGTATTAATATCGAACTCGACAAACACACTTGGATTGAACATGCTACAACGACAAACCCAAGGTTGTTTCCAAGCCGAGAAGAGGTATGTTCATGTGATATTTTTTAGTTCGAAATTATTAAGCCTTTTATCTGGAAATTGTTGATTTAAGTAGTTGATTAATTGTAGAAATAGACTTGGATCTGAATATGAGTATACTTCCTTTTGCATCTATATTTGTAGAAATTTATTGCCTTTTGATTAGTTGATTAAGTAGTTGATTACTGCCTTTTGCATTTATATTTGTAGAAATTTACTTGGATCTAAATTTGTACAAATAGACTTGGATGTGTTACTAGAGGTTAAGATCTATCCAATTGCATCTATATATCCTAACATAACCAAACATTAGAAAATTATGCCGCATACCTCTATTAAAATAAATAGAGGTATGCGGCATCTCTTTACCTAAATTCTCTCCCTCTTATAAATGTACTTCCAAATCATTAACCAAATGTACTATGATGTATAATATTATTTCTATAGTTGAACTATTAAAGTCGGGCTTAGTAGTTGGTACTCGAATATTTGCCTCACACTTCATCTCCCAACATTTGCGAACATTCATCTCCCAAGATTTGCCTCTCACTTCCAGAATCTAATTTCCCCATGACAGAAACATTTGCCTCTCACTTCCAGAATCCCATTTCCACTTCCTCGTGATGAGTCAGAATCGTGAATGGATGTATAAGCGTTTTAGTACTCGTGGTGGATTAAATCATGATTTTCTTCGCGGACTTGAAAACTTCATTGAGTTTGCTAGTAATCAACTATCATTCATGGATGGGGAAAAGATCAAGTGTCCTTGTAAGAAGTGCAATAATATACCTTATCAAGTACAAGATACCGTGCGATATCACGTTTCAAAATTTGGATTTGTTCAAAATTATAACACTTGGATCTTTCAAGGGGAGACAAATGTGAGTATAGATCCTGCAATGCAGTTGGAAGTTGAACCTCAATCAAGTATGTATCAGACGATGGTAATGGATGCTGCTGGTCCTCAGTTTAACTTTGCTGAGCCTGACGAGGAACCAAATGCTGAGGCACAAAAATTTTACGACATGTTGGACGCTGTCGATAAACCGTTGTGGCCAGGTTGCTCAAACCATTCACAATTGTCTGTTTTGGCTCGACTTATGAGTTGGAAAGCTGAGAATAATATATCTGAGAAAGGTTTTGATCAAATAACATAACTCATGAAAGAGACAAATCCAGATGGTAATCTTGTACCTGGTGACTTCTACAGCACGAAGAAATTATTGCGTGGCATGGGATTGTCTGTGCACAAGATAGATTGTTGTCCACATAATTGCATGATTTACTGGCGACAAGATTCGGAATTGACGAGATGTAAAGTTTGTGAGCATCCACGTTTCAAGAGCAATAATCGAGCATCTGAAAATCGAAAGAAATCACAAATTCCATGTAAGAAGATGTATTATTTTCCTCTTACTCCTCGACTACAGAGGTTGTATGCATCTGAGGCTACAACGGAGAATATGCGTTGGCATGCATCGTCGACTGATGATGGGGTCATGCGCCATCCGGAAGACACACCTGCATGGAAACATTTGAACATGAAGTTTTCTTTGTTTGAATCTGAGATTCGTAATGTTAGATTGGGTCTTTCGACTGACGGTTTCCAAATTTTGGTCAATCGTATGACAATATTCTTCATGGCCTATTATAGTTACTCCTTATAATCTTCCTCCATGGATGTGTATGAATGAACAATATATGTTTCTCACAATTCTAGTGCCAGGGCCACGTAATCCAAAAGAAAAGATTGATGTGTTCTTGCAACCATTAATTTCGAGTTAGTAGATTTGTGGAATCGGTGTCCTTACCTATGATGTCTCATTGAAACAAAATTTTCAGATCGTCTGCATTGCTTTGGACAATTAGTGACTTTCCTGCGTACTCTATGTTGTGCGGATGGAGTACAACCGGAAGGTTAGCTTATCCACATTGCATGGAGGATACTGAGGCGTTTACTTTACCAAAAAGTGGTAAACAGTCATGGTTTGATAATCATCGAAAGTTTTTAAATCCCGATCACCAATTCAAAAGGAATAGAAGAGGATTCAGAAAGAATATGGTGATTACTAGTAGTCCACCTGAAGCGCTATCGGAGAAGAACTATTATCTAGGATTGAAGGAATGGGACTAGTGAAGGTGGTGAAATGGGTAGTGATGCAATAAATAGTAGTATTTCCAAATATTTTGGTAGTGGTTGGAGGAAGCGGAGTATATTCGGGATTTACCGTCTCGAGTTCTCTTTGATTCGACATAATTTGGATGTCATGCACATAGAGAAGAATGTATTTGATAATGTGTTCAACATCGTGATGAATATTCCGTAAGATGAAAGATACGAGCAAATCAAGAGAAGAACTTAATTTGTACTGCAATAGACCAGAGTTGAAGATGAATGAGTCGACAGGCAAGTATCCAAAAGCTTCTTACACACTTGACAAACATGAGAAAAAAGTCTTGTGCGAATGGGTGAAAGGTCTTAGATTTCCAGACGGGTATGTCTCAAATATGGGCAGATGTGTAGACATGTCCAAAGTGAAGATGTTTGGAATGAAGAGTCACGACTGCCATGTTTTTATTCAGCGTATACTCCCGATTGCATTTCGAGAACTTCTCCCACCTAATGTTTGGAAAGCAGTAACGGAATTAAGTTTATTTTTCAAAGATTTGACCTCTCGAAACATCAAACTTGAGGACATGTGCAAACTTCAAGAAAATATTCCAGTCATTTTATGCAAGCTCGAGCGTATATTCCCTCCTAGTTTCTTCAATTCAATGGAACATCTACTAGTCCATCTAGCAGGTGAAGCTCGTATTGCAGGACCCGTTCAATACCGATGGATGTATCCATTTGAAAGGTAAAACGATCACTTTAACAGTTGTTGTCCATATGTATAAATATACACATATAACTATTAATCTTTTTTATATACATTGATAGATATTTACGTAAGTTGAAAAACAACGTGAGAAATAAAGCTCGAGTTGAGGGTTCTATTTGCAATGCGTACTTAGTAGAAGAAGCATCAACATTCTGTTCTTATTATTTTGAGGGTCACGTAAGAACGAAACATAAGAATGTGCCTCGTAATTATAATGTTGGGGGAGATATTAGGCATGAAGACTTCCCGATATGCTTTCAATATTCAAGGGTGGGCGCCTTTTGGAAAAATGTCGAAGAGATATCTAGATTCGAGTGAGTATGATGCTGCTCGATTATATGTGCTATTGAATTGCGTTGAAGTTGCAGACATGTATTTAAAGTAAGTATTTATAATTTCACGTTGTAAAACTTTCAATTAGTATAACTATTTAAATACTAATTATAACTATTTATTTTTGAAGTTTGTTTATCGATTTCTTGAAAAGATTACATCCACGGATCTCCTCCTCTGAGATTCAAAAGGAAATCGAAAGAAACTTCTCACATTGGTTTGATACATATGTGAGTATATAATCCCATAAACCTTAACCTTTTGTAATATTTAATAAGTCAGATTGATAGATGTTTATTGATTTGTTGGATTTAGGTCAAAGACCATACCAACAATGTCGTCAATCCATTCATATTGGATTTAGCAAAAGGGCATTCTCCAGTGATTAAGACGTATCCAGGGTACTACATAAATGGGTATAAATTTCACACGTTAGAGCATGGGACACAAAGAGTCACCATGAACAGTGGTGTGTGCATTAAGGGTGAAACTTATGGTGCAGACAAGAATGAACTCGATTTTTATGGGCGATTACTAGAGGTTTGTGAGTTGGAATACCATGGGCTACCTATGAAGACCGTAACAATGTTTAGATGCGAGTGGTTTGATCCATCACGATTGGGGACATCGGTGCATCCTGAATACAATTTGGTTTCTATGAATTATAGACGAATGTATAATAAGTATGAACCGTTTGTCCTTGCCACACAAGCCGTTCAAGTATACTATTTTCCTTATCCGAGTTCAAAACAATCTACAAAGGATTGGTGGGATGTATGCAAAATTAAAGCTAGAGCTAATGTGGAAGTCTCAGATGAATCATCTAGTTCGATAGTACCTCCGCCATTTCAAGAGGATGAAATGCCTTTAATTACAAGTGTAGTGGTTGATGATGACATGACACAAGTTCATCATGACGACACTTTGATAGACATAGAAGAAGCAGATGACGAATCAGACGAAGATGATGAATTGTCGGAATAAAAAAATGATAATAAATTGAATGATGATGATTATGATGGAGATGAATAGGGTCAGAATTATGTGGTTGTTATTGTCTCTCATTGATTTAGTTTGTATATTGTATGTGGTTGTTATTGTCTTAAATTGATTTATCTAACACTTAATTCATATTGTATAAAATATTTTTCAGATGGCAAGTCGAGGACGAGGTAGAGGAGCCCAGTCTAGTCATAGGAATATTTCTGTATCTACCTCATCAAATGAAGGAGTTGGCGCCTCGGTAGAAGGACTTACGATAGGAGGAGGAGAGGGGTCGAGTAGTGGGTCTGCACATCAGACGATGGGGAAGAAGACATTGACTACCTATAGTTTAATTAGATTATTTTTAACTCAATTGTACTTATTTGAATATAATGTAAATTATTTTTAACTCAATTGTAGGATTTTATGTCCATCGCATGATGTTGCACATGTGATAACGGAGTCGTTCAAGAAGGTCATGAACTATCGGGGTTTCAGTTGGAAATTGGTCCCTGATGATCAGAGACGGGTGTATTTTCAAGACTTTCAGGTATTCTTTCTAATTTATTGCATATATGTATGTATATATATATATATATATATCTATTTTATGAAGAATAATTAATCAAATTTATGCTTTCAGAATTATTTCTGTTAGGATGCGGCTTTATCTACTGAAGTAGTGTACCGTGCATGGTGCTAAAAGACGGCAGTGAGATATAAGGATCTAATTCATAAGATCAAGAGGCACAAAGCTGACGACTTGCCACCTCCATACATTCCCAGATCGGATTGGCCTGCGTGGCAGGATTATTGGAATCAGCTTTTGGTTCAGACTAAGGCGTAAAAAGCTAGAAGGAATAGGATGACGAGCCAGATGGTGAGGGGACGGGGATCGTCAAGCACAGGGGTGGCTCCAGATGTGCTTTGGATTATGCTACCAGCATTGTAAGTATTTTTTTTTCGGAATTCAATTTGATTTAGTCTAAAATGTTAGTTTATGTACATTAATAATGTTTGAGTGAATGAATAGGCCAAAGAACGCGGAGTAGATATTTCTCAGGTCCAGTGGGATGTTTTTCAGAGATATCATGTCGCTCCCGATGGAAGTTATACAGATGGGAAGGCTCGTAGCATCGCGGTAAGTAGATTAAATATTAAATATGGTAGTGATGTAAAAATACATTCTATTTGGAAACTAAAACTATTTTATTTCAAATACAGGAGCAGGTGGAGGACCAAGTTCAGATTTTGACTCAAATCAGCGCAGATGAAAGCCCAGAAGTAGATAGGACTCAAATCCTCAAAGGTATCCTCGGAGGCGCTGCATCGAAGAAGAAGAGATTGTTTGGTGCTGGTTCTCTCTCTCGGACATTCATGGACATCGACTCTAGTTCTAACTCTGTAGCGACATCTCGTATGGAGTCTCCAGCATATCAGAGCAGATTGATGGAGATGGAGGAGCAGATGCGGTTAGAGAGAGCACAGATGGAAGAGCAACTGCGGTTGGAGAGAGAGATGCGTGAGCAGACTGAGTCGAGGATTGAAGCACAACAGGCTGAGCATGCACGGTTACTTCTACAGCTTTAAGCTCAGTTACAATCTCAAAATGAGGCATTCCAGCGATTCCTATCGGGCTCGAGTAGCGGTACTGGACCTCGATCACCCCCTCCACCATCTTGATTCCTATCTTTACGTTTTTACTTCATTTATGGATATGTTGGATTCAGTAGTTGAATTGTTGGATTTAGATTTATAACTCCGTATTAAATAGTCGTTGTGAATTATAGAATTGTGATGATTGTGGATTTATTGAATAGTTGTTGGATTTAGAAGTTTGCATTTGTTGGATTTGGAAGTATTGATAGATATAATACAGGTAAAAAACCCGGCTAAAACCTAATCTGAAACTGGCTGGAAAAAAATTAAAGTATAGCGACGGAATAGAGACGGAACAGAGACGGAACTGCGACGGATCTGAGACGGAACACAACTTAATGTGTCGTGGTGTTTCAACGACGGAAAAAAGTCCGTCGTTGATCTGCGACGGACCTACGACGGACCTATTCAGCAACGGAAAACAGTCCGTCGTTGTTCTGTAACTACCTGCGACGGATCTACGACGGACTTGCCAATAAGATTCAGCGACGGAAAATAGTCCGTCGTAAATAATGACGCACAGTTTCCGTCGTTAGTTCGACGTAAATAGACGACGGGTCAAACGACTACTTATCAACGACGGATTTTTCTGTCGCAAGTCCGTTTCAAAGTTTAGCGACGGAATGTATACCGTCGTTGTCTTCGTAACAACGAGACTTGCAGCGTCGGATTTTATCCGTCGTAGATCCGTCGCAGTTCTGTTTTTGCGACGGATTTGTGATGTTTAGCAACAGATTTTTCCGTCGATGTTCGCGCGTTTTTTTGTAGTGCTTAAAGCTGAGGCCATAAACTACAATTACAATTAACCCTAAATATATCCTTCGTTATTTGGTAACAATTTTTATTTTATTTTGTTACAACTAGATAAGGTAGTATGGAAAGAAGACAAATAGAAATGCACTAGGTGGAAAAGTATGTACAAGCTTTGAAACGCAATCATATTCCTTCATCATTATTTATTCTTTAGTTTAATCTTTACATTTTGTATCCTTCATTAGCATCAAATCCAGTAGGACAAAAGGTCAATTTCTAAATACATGATTAAATTATAGTATTCAATTTTATATAATTTTCTATATAATATATTGTTAAACGACAATATTAAGTTGAAACATAATAATGGAAGCTTATTATATGGATTAAAACATTCATAATATATATATATATATATATATATATATATATATATATATATATATATATAGGAGATGGATCGGTAGGAATAGATAATTTGGTAGGAAATAGGAATGAATCTGGCCTTTGATTTGCTATATCAATGGTTGAGATTTAATTTTCGTGTGTCTTCTGCTTTTGTGTTTTGTGTCTACTGGGATTATTGTGCAACACTATAACTCTTCTTGTCTTCTGTTGCAATGAAAGATGTCTAAACTAATATATTTAGATATGTCTACTGAATGGATGAAATATGTCTAAACTTTCATATGCAATACATTAATTACGATTGTCTTCACAATATGAAAGATATCTACTATTCCTACTTTCGCGTTAAGGAGCTTTCACCATAACCAACCCTATATATATATATATATATAACTTTATTTTTCCATACATTTTTTCCGAGAGTTGTAATTTTCCCTCATTTTCCAAGCAATAGTGGTCTTATTCTCTCACCTTCTATGGAAATTAAAAATAACAATAACAAAACAAAACTCTTATGAGTAGATACACTTATTTTAGCCTTGATTCTCGAAAATGAAACTAAAATCCTCAACTCCAATCCTATTTCTTGCTGTTTTTCTTCTTCTACGGGCATCAAGGGAAGCAGCCGCCGCCGCAGCGTGCAACCAAACATGCGGCGGAAGGACGGTCCCTTTCCCTTTCGGCTTCTCCGGCGGCTGCCAAATCCAACTCAACTGCAGCTCCAACGGAACCGCCCTCACCGCGGACTTCCCGGTCCTCTCCATCACCACCGACACCATCCTAGTCAGCCTCCCGGCCGTCTGCAACCGCCCCGTGGAGACGCTGGGCCGCCTCTTCACCCGCAACTACGCCCCGACTTTCCTCAACGCCGTCCTCCTGCAGAACTGCAGCGGCGGACCCAACTCGTGCTTCATCCCGAGCACTGAGGTGAAGGCCACCTTCGAGCTGCTGGACTGCGGCCATTCAAACGACAGCATCCGGTGCTACTCCGAGACGGATAACACGAGTCTTTTCATGGATTACGGCAAGCTGCAGCGGAGCGGCTGCCAGTCGCTGTTTTCGGCGATATCGATTGAATCTTTGGCTATGAGTTTGTCGGTTTCGTTGGATGTTCGGATTGTGAGGTTGGGGTGGTGGGTTTTCGGGAGCTGCAGCTGCTCCGACCATGCCAAGTGCGCCGTCGTTTCGCCGCCGCTCGACGGGGAGCCTCCGGCGTATCGGTGTCGGTGCTTGGATGGGTTCGTCGGCGATGGTTTCAGGGATGGTGTGGGTTGCCGGAAAGGTACGTAGGTTATGATGCATTTTTTTATCGTCTTTCTTAGTTATTTTAAATTATTATTTTCTGGTTTCATTGAGCTCTTTTCTTTTAATTTCTTTATTACTTTTCATCATATTTTGAACTTTGAAGTCCTATTATCGTGATCCACATTGGATGTTAGGTGACGCTGCTGTTATTTTTCTGCATGTTGAACATATAAAATTAGATTTTAAAAGTGATTATGATATTCTTTGGTTTAGATTAATTAAATTGTTACCCACTGGAGTAGGTATCGATCATGCGTTTAATTTCAAAGCACATTTTCTTCCTACTGTTTATTTTTTGATAGTAATTCCTTATTACAATGTTTCATCTCATAGATCTTTAATCACATGTGACTAGTTATTATCATTTTTTAAGTTAAACATTTCAATCAAGAAGTTCATATTCATTTTGAGTAGTGTTGAAAATAATAAAATCATGAGTTGATCCGTCCATGCGATATTTGACTACAATGTAGTTCTGATTGATTATTATCATATTTATTTTATTTAGAGTGATTTTTTTCTATATAAATATGTGATTATTATAGTTCCATATGAAGATAGAAAAATATGAAAGTTATAGTGCTTTGAGTAGTTTATTTGTGGATATAGATAATAAAAGATAATCACTTAATTAATATCATCAACATACCTCCTCATAATACAGGTGGGTTATATCTTATGACACGAAGTTTTATTTATAAATAAATAAGTAAAATTCAATAAACTATATATCTATCTTTGACCAGATATTTGATCCCAAAAAAAATCAAATTGACGCATTTGAAATATAAGTATATTAAGTGACTTAACTAACACACTATTTACTGCATTTCATATTTGTAAAATAGTCGCTGTCGTGGGAAGAAATGAAAAAGTCTATTCGTCGGAGAAGTTGGAATAATTTTCACAAAAGTTCAACGTCAATCCGATTTATCTATTACTCCCTCAATCAGTCCCAATAATAATGGTTCATTTCTTTTTTACGCGTAGATTAAAGAGAGTTGTATTTTGTGTATAAAGTAATAGGTGATACGAAATTCGAGACATTTTTTAATGTAAAAATGTTTAATTTTTTGGAAATTGATCAACTTAATGGGATAACCCAAAAGGAAAACGTACCAACAATAATGGGACGGATGTAGTATAATTTTTATAAATTTTATTTTATTCATGAAAAAGATTGATACGTAAGTGTTTTTGTACGCAGGGCAGCACTTATAATGAAACACAAACTTCAAATTAAAGTTCGTCCATTAATTTGTTTTTCTTTTTGTTTTAAGTTTTATTTTACCAATGGAAATGACTATAGTCTATATATGACTAGTATTAACTAATAAAATCCACGAATATTGGACTACTCAATGTAAATATATATACGCACACTACTATTAACCTTGTCATTATTGTCATAAATGCGTCACGCACTCTGCCCTCAAAACTCAAAAGCCAAATACTCCAACAATAATTAGTGAATAGTTAATTAGTCCTCTGAGAAATTAAAAACAAAAAAAAGGCGTTCCACATAATTAGTGAATAGTTAAGGTCCCTTTCATATCAATATTTCTCGTGACTTAGGGATCCAAACAATAATTGCAATACACATATATCTATTTTCTAATATTTGATGCCTTCGTTGCGTTCATATTTTGGGGTCAAACCAATCCACTAGCCTAATCTGCCAAGTTCCAATTTTGTTTTGGTTTAAAAATAATTTGGTACTGAAAGTCTAGACAGCGTAATCATCAAATCCAAGAAGTCCTCAGAAATTCAGCCCTATTTACCTAACAATATTGATTAATTTGGTAGATCAAGACGGACAGCAAAGAATTTAGAGGATTTCGAATTTTCTATTCATCTTAGTGAAATATTTATTAGACTAATCATAAATAATAAATGCGCCCTTAGAACATACATATGGACTTTACACACAGCAGTATGACTTGGGAAAATAGGTTATCCTGATCTCCAAATTTTGTTTTCAGTTAGTCATTGACTTCTAATATAAGAGCTAGGCTTAAGAAATGTTATTGTAATAGAATTGGACTTTTATTTGCGAAAATAATAGTGTTTGCATTTTTATAATAGTGCTTTCCATTTAATCTAAAGTTATGATGTGCTAAAAACAGAATCTCAACGCTGCAACCTTTCCAAATATATATCTGGCGAATGCGGAGGAGCTACTAGAATACTCGTCCTAATAGGAGGTGACCTCTCTAATTTATACATTCCCTACCTCCTATTGCATCCACACATGATCATTATGTGCCAACATAATATAATACCCCTTCCGTCCATCAAAAGTATGGAATTTTGATGTCACGTGTTGTAATAAATTGTAATGATGTAAAGTGAGTGGAGATAATAAATAAATAAATATATTAATAGATAGTGGGAGTAAAAATATGGGTTACGTGTGGTTTTTTAATAAAAAGTGATAGATTGAGGATAGTTGGTGTTTCCAAAAATAAAAAATACAAGCTTTTAGACGTTCTAAAAGAAAATCAAATGTAAGTTTTGGAGTACGGATGGAGTATATTTTTTCTTAACATGTAGCGAATATCCATTAAGAAATGTTGTACAACACTGCAACAGATAATCCAACTTGCACTTAATCACCACCACTCACAAATCCTCTAAATATCGGCAGACCTGGGTAGGCTCAAGCAGCCCCAACATTTTTTTTCGAGTACTGTAAATTTATAAACTTATTTTTTTCGAAAAATTTCAGTTTTAATACCTTTATAGTCGATTCTTTTTTTTCTAATATTTTTTTAAACTCTTTCCAAATTATATTTCTCCTCGTCACTACCTCTAAATATGCAAACAATCTGGCTATCCAGGTGCTGCAGCAGCTGTTACACTGATAGCGGCTTTGGCCGTTACTTCCCGTTTCCTCATAAGAAGATCGAAGCTGAGGAGCAGAAGCCGACGACGCCGAAGCCGGAAACTGACAGAAACAGCCGGCATAACTATTCCGGTCTATCACTACAAAGAATTGGAGAAGGCCACCAACTTCTTCTCCGAGAAAAAGAAGCTCGGAACCGGCGCCTACGGCACAGTCTACTCGGGCAAGCTGAGCAACGACAAATGGGTCGCCATCAAGAGAATCAAACAAAGAGATGATGGCGGCGGCAGCAGCAGCAGTAGCAGCGAGCACGTGATCAACGAGATCAAGCTCCTCTCCTCCGTCAGCCACCCGAACCTCGTCCAGCTCCTCGGCTGCTCCATCGCAGACGAGGAGATCCTCGTCTACGAGTTCATGCCCAATGGCACACTGTGCCAGCATCTGCAGGGCGAGAAGGGCGATGGCCTCCCCTGGCCGGTCCGCTTAAACATCGCTGTCGAGACGGCCCACGCGCTCTCCTATCTGCATCACGCGCTGCATCCGCCTATCTATCACAGGGACGTGAAGTCCAGCAACATTCTCCTCGACTACAACTACGGCTCGAAGGTGGCGGACTTCGGGCTGTCGAGGCTCGGGATGGCTGGCGGCGAGGGGTCCCATGTCTCGACCGCTCCCCAAGGGACGCCGGGGTACGTGGACCCGCAGTACCACCAGGACTTCCATCTTTCCGACAAGAGCGACGTGTACAGCTTCGGCGTGGTGCTGGTCGAGATCATAACGGCGTTGAGGGTGGTGGATTTTAGCCGGCCGCCGGGGGAGATAAACCTGGCAGCTCTGGCCGTGGACAGGATCGGGCGAGGGTCTTTGGAAGAGATTGTCGACCCGTTTATACTCAAATCGGAGAAGGATGATTGGACGCTTTCGACGGTGCATAAGGTGGCCGAGCTGGCGTTCAGGTGCCTTGCCTTCGATAGGGATTTGAGGCCGTCGATGATGGAAGTCGAGGTTGAGTTGGAGCAGATTGCGGCGACTAAGTGGACAAAGTCTGCCTCGTCTTCCTCCAATATGATGATAAAAGCAGGGGAAAATGAAGAATCTGGCAGCTTATAATGTAAGGTTGGTAGTAGGAACTCGGCAGATTTTTCTCCAGGTGCTTCAGTTCATGATTCATGGCGAAGTGATGATGAGAGTTCACCGTCATCCGGATAGAAATATCCTTCTCGATGATACCGAGGTCCGAGTCGATCGCCCGACGCCGGATAGCAACGCCGCTGGAAGGACGACTCTGAGGTCCGGAGTCGAGCGACGAGGTCCAACCCGAGACGCTCGACGTTGGTGGCGACGCTGTTGTAGGCACGACGCCGAGGTCCGGAGTCGAATGATGATTGCACGATTAGACCGCTGCCGGTCGCTCTTTTGATCACGCCACTCTGCGCCGCACGGTTGGTGTGGTGTCAAATGCGCGGCGCACGCCTAACCTACATCAAATTGCAATCACCCACGGAAGTTGAAACGGCAATTTGGGCCCATTCGCATTTATAAATAGGCCCTAATGAGGAAACTGCTCACTTTCTTTCTCATCAATCGCTTCGTAGCAAAAGAAAATGCACTGCATTTTCGTAGTTCTCGTAAACCATTCCCAATTCATCGAAGAAGCAATAACCCGTCACTAAAAAGTAAGTATGACTTCTTCTTCCATATCCGGCTCGCCGCTCTTCTTCTTCCCCGATAGCGAGGTAGATTAGGGACTACATGTGCCATAATTTTGGGTAAACTCAGGCATTGCGCTTGTGGTTCCGCCGATTTCTCCGCTGATGGTTATAAGGTCGTGGACATTAGATCGCCTCCCACCGCTGCCAAGTACTTAGCGGAGGAGGATTGCCATCTACCAAGTGAGGCCTCGTGGTGCTCGGCCGATCCCGTGACCGAAGCTTGATTCCTCCGGAGGTTTTATGACAAGCAGTATGTAGATGCCCCGAGGCCGGTCTTAGATTTCTTTAGCCCCATATTTTTGTACATATCGTGAATATTTCCAAATTCTATATGCCAATTTACCCCAAACCCATTAGGTCGATAGTAGGATGGGCTTTCTTGTTACAAGACAGCCGAGGAGTTTTCGAGGTTCCGATGTGATTTTTCGTCACATAAGTACGGGGTATACTATTTTTTTCGCCTCGGCACCATTTAGGATTATCCTCAAGGCGTACCGCAAGGGCAAAGTAAATATTTTTTTTGCGGGTCGAGGGCACCGAGCTACGAGTGGGGGTGGGTAGGATGAAGGATTTGAAAGTGAAACCCCGGCTTCGTAGAGACCTTTCAACATGCTCTGGAAGTCTCCGTGGTTCACCGAGGACGACCAATAAGGCCGGACCGAGCATTCACGCATCAAAGGCCCTGTGGTCGGGTCCGAGACGGGTGAGGCACCTCTTCTTCTTATTCCTTATAAACCGATCTCGCTGTGTTAACGCACTTTTCTTCACAGTGAAAGAAGCCGGTGCCGCGAGAAGGGCTCATCCTCGCCGGCGCCTCCCAAGGAGAAGGCGCTGGTGAATCGCCAAGCCCCGCAGAAGGTCGACGATCTCGCCAATCGATGACGGGGGCCTTCGCTGGGTCGAGTCCCAGCATCGGAGAAACAGACTCGACTCCGCATCGCGCGATGAGGCGCCGCCTCCGCCGGCCATCCCTCCCCAAGGTATAAATCTCTTCCATATTTGGTTTTATCCGCCTGTGATGTGTACTAACTTGTGTTGTTTTCGTGAAGCCGAGCTCGTGATCGGGGATCCGCAGCTGTCGCTGGTACATCACCGAGAGCTCGCCGCGCGGTGAGGCGCCAGAGCGGGAGCTTGCCGCAGCAAGTGCGTATGTTGATGCCACCGCGTCACGTGAGAATGGAATCGATGCCGCCGTGGCACCGCGAGGGCGGAAGCCGATGCCGCTGGTTGCCGCCGAGACCACCCCCAAGTTAAGACTCGCGTTGGAGGTCGCCGGGGAGCTCGAGGAGACACGCAGGCGAGGCTGCCGGGCGGCAGGAGCTCGCCGACGAGTGAAAGGCCATGCCGTCGGCGTGTCGTGGCCAATGTTGAGGGCCTTCGCCAAGAAGCTCGCCGAGTCGAGAGTTTCTCGCCTTCATTTCCGACCGCCGCCAGATTTCAAGACCGTGGTGGCGCTGCACCACCTGAGGAAGCTGGCGGCGCCATGCCCGACTTTGACAAGGTCAAGCACGGCTGGTCGAGGTCGCCCGAACCGAACAAGGCGTATGCTCGGGTGATCTCCGGTCGGGTCCTTCCCCGGCTTGAGGCTTTAGCGCCCGCCTCCTCCCTTCGATGGTCCGAGGTCGCTGTCGCTGCAAGGAGGATGAAGATCCCGAAGCTCCGCGAGCGCCGAGGCGCGGCCAAGCCGGCGAGAGGAGCCGATCTCCCGAGCTCCCTTCAAGGGGGACAACCAGCAGGAAGCAGAAGCAGCAGGAAGGTCACAGGAGGTCCGATGAGCCCTTGAAAGAGCCCGAGGTCGCGGACCTTCAGTAATAGGTCGACTTGCCGGGTCGATAGATCCCGAGCTCAGTAAAGTTTCCCACTTTGTGGATAATAAAAATACAACTTTGAAAATGTGTTGTCCTTTATTTTAGCACTCCACTTTCAATACCTCGGACTTGATCATGATTTGTTGACTAAGCCAAAAGAGGCCCGAGGTGCCTCGGGCCGGGAATATTTTGCTCATCAACGCGGCCATTCAGTGAACTGAAACTTTTTTCTGGTATGTAAATTGTTGGCCACTTGAAAAGCTTCGTTAAGTGTAAGGAGGACATATAAATGTAGTATGTATTTTTGGAATATTTTAGCGCCACAGTGGCCAATACAGTTAATGCATTTCATGCTATTTCTTGTTCTGTTCCTTAATGTTTTATAAGGATTCAAATTTTTAGTATGAAATAATTATTTAATATTTACCTATTCATTTAATGTATTTTATATCTATTTGTTCGATGTAGGATTCCAATTTTTTTTAAATGAAAAATCAATTTTTATTAATAGTGTTAAATAGTCCGTCTACTGTAAGAGTTTATCCTTTATGCTTAGTTACATTTAAATCTAACTGGCATTTATTCTTTGAGTAAACTATGATAGGTACTGTGGTTGGAATTGAGAAGACAAATGTCAGCACTCGAATGTTCTGTGTTCATAGATACTTGAATCACGATCTTTGCTTGAATGCTGGAGCACTATTGTAATTTTTACTAATGCTCGATTGCTCGAGTATAAAGTAGTTGAGCATTAGGTCAAAATGAACCAATATTCACCGATTCGAGCAGAAATTTACCACTCCAACATTAATTTGTTTTGAACTATTACTCACTCGATCACTCAAACATTAGTTCAATCACTTAATAACAAAATGATCAGAATGGATAGAATTTATATATGTTATAAAAATGGATATATTTTGTATTTTCCTTTTCAAAATGATAGATACCATTTTCTTTTCTTTTTTTGATCAATTTAATACAAAAAATTAAAAGTCGTGTACGTCACAGTGGACTCGAACCCGAAACATTTGGCATCGAGCATTAACCACTCTTTAATAACTTCTCTCTTTTATCTTTGTGTTATTAAAGTGACTATTATTACAAAGGTGAATTCACTCTTTATAATAATAGAAAGTTGGTTAATAATTACAAAATTTGGGACAATTAATAAATTTCCAATTGACATTCTGTTAAAAAATGGTCCATCGTCCTTAGCTTTAGTTGGTCCGCCTCTCCTTGGCGCCACCACCTCTGTTTTCCCACTATCATCTCTTTGCTTACAACATTACACCGATCGGATCTATACACTCTTCTATGGTGTCTCCGCCTCCCACCTTCATCCTCACAAATGACTCTCTCTATCAATCCAAATTTGAGTTCCATCCCAAATCTCTCAACGCAAACCCCATCAAAATCAACTTCAAATCATCATCGGTGTTTCGCCACTCCATCTCTTTCAGTAAGCGCTAGGAACAAGAGAAGGTAGCTTCTTCCGTCTTTACTTCTCAATCTCTACCTCGGGAGCAAAGTATGTTTACACTTCCCCCTTTTCCACTTCCAATTTCAGGTGTGATTTTCACGATTTGCACAACGAGCTGGTACCGTACAATGAGGCGTGGCGATGGCAGAAAGCCATTGTTGAAGAGAAGAAAGCGTTGAGCGAAAAGAATGAAGATGTAGCTGAATCTTTGATCATATTGCAGCACCAACCTGTTTACACGTTGGGCGCCGGCAGTGCAGATGAATTTTTGAAATTTGATGTGGAAAATGCCCCTTTTGATTTGTATCGAACCGAGCGCGGTGGTGAAGTTACTTATCACGGCCCTGGTCAGGTATAATTTCTTCCACATTTCATTGACTTCTTGCTCATGATGTTTATCGTAAGATCGTCTTCTTCGTAGCTTTTGAATTGGCTGTGAATATTTTATCACCAGCATAAATGAATTAGAATCATTGATGTGGACTTGCTAAAAGGCGAAAGATAGTACCTTCTTCATTGCAAAGTTTTCTCAGTCTTGCTCGATGATTCGAAGTAAAGAAATTAAAGGCTGTGACTTTGTTTTGCAACTTTGAAACATTCTGATAAATTTGCAAATTTTAAATAAAATGCTGTGCATAGAAAGGCATTTACCCTGATTTTAACTAGCATTACTTTCATGTTATGGGAATAAGCATAGGAGGTATAAGTGTTAATATGGGATTTGGGTGGAAGGAATTGTAGATTTTGATGTCCGGCAACGGTTGATGATGTCCCATCACCCGTTATCTGAGGTTGGGTCCAAACCTTCTCTTTGGTTTTGGGGTGAAGTTAGGTGCCCACCTTATCATTTGGTATCGAGCTGACCTTCCGTTGGGTCGGTGTCTCATAGGGTTCGCGGATCGCCGACCGAGGCGATCGGGTCTTATGGGGTGGGGATGATGCATCCCACATCGTCCGCAGAGGCTTATCTGAGATATAAGAAACCTTCTCCTTTGAGCGCGCTTTTGGGGTGAAGTTAGGGATGCCCACCTTATCAATTGAAGTGATTGGCATCAGTTATATGATTTAAGATGTGTTGAGATGAAAAGAAAATTCTAAGATTTCATTAAATTAGTATCCGTTTAATGAGATGAGCAGACGGGCATGGAAATGTGAACATTGAAGAACTTGAAGTTGGAAGATTTTTTTTCTCTTTTGACGAAGGATTAATGTGGAAAAGTGGTTGATTGGATGATGTTTTGAGATGAATGTGAGATAAGATTATAAGATGTCTATGCTAATGAAAGTTTAAGTGTTAGATTACCCAATGATCTGTTGTGCTTTAGCTAGTGATGTACCCTATTATGAATCTACGGCATCACAAGATGGATCTTCATTGGTACCTGAGGGCACTTGAAGAGGTGGTAATCCGTGCTATCTCCTCTGCGTTTGATATTGAAGCGTCGCTAGTTGCAGGCTTAACTGGTGTTTGGATTGGTATGCCTTGCAACCTGATTTTAATTTTCTCTTTGTTAATCTGGAGGAACTTATTATCCTTGAAACAGTTTGATTTCGATATTTTAGCTGTCAATATACGTACAAAGATACAAATACATGATACTATGAAATTGTACTAGTGAAGGAGCCCTCATTCCCGAAGAACCAAGATAATATAGGGAATAGTGGACCACAAAGTGTACTATATATATTATAGAACAAACAAAATTCATCTTCCAAATACTATTGACGAAATAAAATATGAAATCTTCACAAATATTTTGTTAGTGGAAAGCATTTCATGGCTCTATCTCGACTGTGGATGGCTCCAAAAAGTTGATTGTCAAACAATGTTGTTCAGGTTTTATTTTGTGCAGTTCTTAAAACTGGGTGAAAACTGTGAAATTGTCGATTTAGCTTAGCCAATTATTTCTCAGAACATGAAAGCAGTGCAGATGTTCATTAGCACCCATCTCGTATTATACTTTCTAGTTTCTGTTGATGTTGGTCATTTACTGCAGAATCTTATTGGTTTTCGAGACAATTCTGCAAAACTCAGAGAAATTTCTGCAAAAGATCTTAATGCAAGTATATAACAAATATGCTATGGTGCAATATTTCATCTGAAAAATCTATTATGTTATACCCCATAAAACGTGTCTTTGTAGGAGGGGTTGTCAATATATAGCCGCTTTTCTTAATGGTTTATAAGGCTTGGCGATCACTTTGAAATAGAATTTTGGTAGTGAAACTCATGTTCTGTTGGCAGCCATCGACACTTGTTGTCTTTCGCTTATTAAGGCATCCACTTCTTATGTATGTTTCATCATTTATTAATTTGTCGGAAGTCTATTCTCTTCTCGTTCTTGCATTGGCCCAGTTAGTTGTTGATGAAGTGTCGACATATTGAATGGCAACAGGTAATCAGAAATTAGCAGCCATCGGTATAAAGATATCAAAATGGATCACATATCATGGCTTGGCACTGAATGTGACAACGGATCTAACGCCCTTTCAGCGCATAGTCCCGTGTGGCATTCATGATCGTCAAGTTGGAAGCATAAAGGGTATGCTAGAGGCAAAATTCCGGTCTCAAGGCTATGATTATGAAGAAGATGATGATCGAGAATTGATCGATATTGCATGTAAATCACTCGTCACACACTTCTGTGAAGTTTTCCAGGTTGAGCTCTGCACAAAAACGGGTCTTGGACAAACGTAAGCACAATTTATATATTCTTTCAGTAACTAATGGAAACTTTGCTTCATGATTATGTTTTGACATGATGAACTTCTGAGCACCCTCTCTCTCTCTCTCTGTGGAAACTATATGAAACTTGTGTGAAAGAAATAATTGAGGTTAATATTCAACTTTTTTTTTGTTTATTGGTTTCTCAACAAGATTAAGATAGTTAGGTCCTTCACATAAACAATTTCAACTATTGAGTTATAAGCAAACTCAATTCTTTATTGAATGATATCCAGTTACTTCATTGTTTTGTAGACTGAAAAGAAAGCTTGAAAAACAATGAACAAGTGTGCAAAATTGAAGGAAATTGATGCGGTGCAAATTGAGTTAAATTACATGCGGCACGCGGATCATCCAAAGAATTCGCGCAAATGTCAGATTTTGACGATGACCTAGTGTTTTTTAAACAGAAACAGCCTTCTGAGCAATACGCATAGCTTTGCTATGACCGATGGTGGACTTGGGCAAATTCCTTCGTCTGGAGGTCAAGTTTGCAATTTTTCAGTTTTTCAGGTTTTTTTGTAATTTCGTTTTAGTTTTGGATCTTTTCGTTTTTTCCTTTCTTTTGGTCGATTAGGGTTTATTATTTAAGCGTTGTTAGTTGTCTTTTGGACGTAACTTTTGATGATTAATAAAAAACTGGATTTCCTCAAATCTGTCAAAGAATCAATGAATTTTGATATTGTTCTTCCTGTTATCCATGCACTCTTGCATCAGGAATCATAGAACTAACTTTCATTGTTTAATTGATCAACTTTCTCAATCCGTAAACAAGAATAAATCATTATGGGACGTTTATCGACGCGGTCATTTTTGGCCAATTATGGTAACCCAACCACGATGGAGCTTAAATTATTTTCAATTTTAAAAAATAGTGAATAAATGAGGAAGTGGGCCTGGACATGTGGCACAATCTAACGGAAATATACAATGCACGGAGGTTTAATTTAAGGTCCAAGTAACCATCACTACTTGCAACCCAAGTTATATAACCAAGGTTTGCCAGATTTCTTCCATTGTAAATGGTTGAGGGTTCTAGCTCTCTTAGCTTCTTGTGCACCGCAATTTTGAAATAATTAGTAGACATGTAACTAATCATTTTAATACTACCTAGTCATCGGTGACACCAGCAGTATTTTCTTTGGTTGAGACCAATATCATGTAACATTCTTATTATCCAATTTTCAAAACATGTGTTCATCCGATAACCATTTCCCCAAATCGATATATTTCATACCCATATTATTAGTTTAATATTTGTTGGTTGAAAAAGTTTAATTTGAAGAGAGTAATAATTATGTTTTTAAAGTGAATTAGTGTATTTTGAATTTAGGGAATGAATCTTATAAAATTGAAATTCCCGTTGGAAAAAACATTGTCTCCGGTCGAAAATTCATTGTTTCTGATCGAGGAGACAATGAATTTTAAGAAGACACTTTTTGTACGAGTATTTTAGTTTCAAATAGTTTAAATATTAATTTGAATATCATTAATATAAAATTATTTTTCATCTTAAAAATTATTGTTTACGATCGGAAACACACTGTCTCCGGTCGACCGGAGACATCATTCGATTGGAGACATCATTCAATTATACTTACATTTCAATATTGAATATAAAATAAATATTTAAATGTTGTCTTCGATCGACCGAAGACATGATGTTGTCGACCGGAGAGAGAGTGTTTCTGATCGGAAATAATGTTTTTTAATTGCTTTTGGATATTTTAAATTCAATACTATAATTTTGGCTGGTTGCGGTCGACTATTACACTATTTTCGATCGTCCGGAGACAACGTAAAGTTGACCAGAAATAATATTATATGATATTCTTTGTATATTGAAACAATAATTGATCATTTCGAGAAATATTGAATAAAATATTCTAATTTTGTGAAAATTAGAAATTATGGCAGGAGGTTGACTCCTTTATCAACTTTACTTGATTAAAACTCATCAAAATAATATATTGGGTATACAGGATAGCAAATTTGAAGAATGAGTATAGGGTGCACACTTTTTTTTCAAAAGTTTGTAGTTTGATATAATTTCTCATTATATTATACTCCCTCTATCTACGAAAAATATCATACATTTGACCGACATACGCTTTAAGAAAATATTTGGTAGATATTTTTTTAGTGGATAAAGTGAGAACTTTAAAAGTAAAATAGAAGGAGATAAAGTAGAATGATGTACTAAAATAAAAAGTGAGATACTTTTTGTGGACGCTTAAAATAGAAATTATGGGATATTTTTTGTGGACAGAGAGAGTAAATTATGTTTTAAATAAAATACTAAATTTGATAATGAGATATAGAAAATGTTGGGATATGGGATCTGAATCGAAAGAATTAATATTTATAACCAAAAAGATGAAGAAATATAATTGTGAACTAAATTAAGCTTCTGAAATATCAACCGTGTTGTATGAAATGGTTTCGGGAGAATGGGAATCAGCATTTTCCCTTCTCCAAATTCCATTTCACCTATGACTAACCCAACGGCCTAAACTATTAGACCAATAAAATTCTCCAAAAAGATACAAAAGCAGGTCTGTGTGTCCGGCTCATATTCGTTTCGGGCCCACACGTTGTTGGCAAACAAGACCAATTTCGCACGTGAGAATCTTCTGAAAAATTCAATCATTTTAAAAATATCACCAAGAAAAGTGAATTGGAAAAGGCAAACTGACAATTCCAGCTAATATGCCATGAACCTTCCATGAATTTTAAGCACCATCTATTTAAACAACGTGAAACCACCACCATAAACATTAAAAAGCTCCCTTTTAACTGACCAACAAAAATTTGGATAGCACCATTTTGCCAATGGCTGCAACTAGGTTGCTTAGAATGCCTAAGCCTTTAGGCTTTACTGAAACCATTCTCTCAAGTTGTGATGTTTCATCGAGGCCTAGGACACTAACGTGTCTCAACAAAGTAGGGCTGAGTTCCGACATTTCTCCGGCCGGCGCCGGAGAGAAGAAGCCTGCGCCGGTGAAGGCGGCCGGCTATAGCTCATCCTGCGCCGTCGTTTCGGAGCCGAAGACGGATAAAGGGACGGATTCGGGATTACTATTTGCCAATGTTGCTGATGCTTTATCTTATTGGAGGAACTTTGTTATACAACAAAGGTCATGGGGATTGCATATTCAGATGTTTGTTGAAAAGGTAGCTATCGAAACTTTATAGAATCTTGAGTCTAATTTATGTTTTTTTTTTTTTTTTGTAGATTAAGATAATTGATAGCAGAAATTGTTTATCTTGTCGACAGGCTATAGTGGACTGCCGATTCTTTACATTGTTAGCCATTGGTGGATCTTTGATTTGTTCCGTACTATGTTATTTTGAGGTAATGATGAATATATACTGATCTTTCTTTTCTAATTATGAATTCCAGGATAATCAAAATTAGTAATCCAAAAATGTAATATAATTAAATCTGATTAATGATTGCAGGGGTGTTTTCTAGTACTAGGATCATATTTTCATGCACTTTCACGAATGTCGGAGCAAGCGCAAGCGGTCCACCAATTAATCGAAGCTATTGGTATGATTATGACTCCTTTCCTCCATTTTAAAACTCTCTTAAATGATTACTGTTACTGCTCAAAGTTGAGTTATGGTAGCTAAGTTGATAAGATTCGAACTTGTGATATTTTGTAGTAAAACAAGTGTGCTGCAAAACTGCTTGTATCATCCACTACTTTAATCATGTATTAGATTACAAAATGTATTTTTTCGTGCAAATATCACAATGCAAATCTCTGTCGCAGATATGTTCATCATGGGAACAGCAATGCTTGTCTTCGCCATGGCATTATACGTTATGTTCGTCGGAGGATCACATCATTCGGATTCTGCATTGTCTAAGAATTTTAATATCAAGGTATTCAATATTTATTGTAGCAAATTCGACTGGGATAACGAAAGCCAGTTTATACCTCCTTTTATTATATTTTAGATTTTTTTTTTTAACAAAAAAATTGCATCTTGGTATTAAGTCGTGAAGTGTGTGGTTTCAGAAGCTGCCATCCTGGATGGGGACGGGATCTGCAATGGAAGCAAAGTCGAAAATCGGGCATGCTGTAATGCTGATTCTTTTCAGGAGCATAGCAGTGACTAATGGTATGGATCTTGCCTGCTTTGCAGGAGCCATATTTCTATTATCTGCTTCTATATTCGTTCTCTCTAGAATCTCTGCTGCTCATCCCGACGTCCAAAAATAGAAAAGATTGCATCAGAACAGAAAGTGTGTTTCCAGTAGCATAGTGTTTTGGATGCCTAAGAGCATAGTAAGTCTCAGACACGCACACCGACCAAGAAGAAGAAGAAGAACCTCTTATTAGGTTGGACGATGCAGAACTGAAGTGGAAGATGTGAACCTTCACTAGTTCGATGCAGGCAATTTATAATTTTATATTCTTTTATTTTGAAAATTTCATTAATGGAAAAATATCACTTTATATCTTATCGTTCGGAAGTTTTGATGTGCGGGCATTTTCATAGGTTAGAATAAAGAATTGAATGTTCACGTATTGCACTAATATTATTCATAGTATGACACATTTTAAGAAATTTTAAATATACCCCAAATTACATTTGACATGCCTTTGACCAGGTTAAACAAGTTGATCTGAAAATCAAGATTGCAAGTTAGGAATTTTGTGTTGTCAATGTAACATTTCGAATGCCAAAATTAGTAAGAGGGCCAACATAATATACCAAAAAGGTGATTCACCAATATTTATATACACACGCATATCTACACGCGTATTCACATTTACAATCGCAAATAGACAATATATATGAGACGTTTTACATGAGAAAATTTTAATATCCATTTTGGAATTAATTGATGTTTGGTACTTAAAATTGCATCTTGTATAATTTTCCAGAGATATAAAATGTAGCTGTATCCAATATCAAGATCATAAAGTCCCACTAATAGATTAGTCATAAAATATTAGCAGAAACCAGTTAACCTCCAACAATACAAACGTTTCACATCTCTAGTATTTCTTTTTAAGCATCGCATATCAATATCACTTTACAAATCAACATGCAGATAAAGTACATATCAAATAGGTTGTCGGAATGCACGATACACATTTATAGGTGAGTAAAAAATTCGAAAATTGAATATCCTATCCGAACCAAAATTTAAAATTCGATTCAAATTTTTCGGATTTTCGGATCGGATCAAATTGAAATTTTTCAAATTTTCGGATCGAATTTTCTAAATCCGAAAATCTAAATTATATATAATTTAGATATATAAATAATATTTTATTTAAATATTTTTAATTTAATATAAATATATATAAGAAATAACAAAATTTGATTTCGGATTTTCGTTTTTCATAATTTCGATTTTTCGGTTCGGTTCGAATTTTTTTATTAAAAATCGGATTTCGGATATTCGGTTCGGATCGGATTTTTTCTCTCTCAAAATTCGGATTTTCGGATCGGTTCGGATTAAGCAAAAATCCGAACCGAAATCCGAATACTCACCCCTAGACTCTTGTTACACAACAAGTACTTTCAGGTTATAGGCAGTGGCGGAGCCACGTTGGGGCCTGGGGGCCCCTTGGGCCCCCTAGAATTTTTGAGTATTAATACTATATATTTAGTAATCAGATAAAGACTTTGTTGTAGATCAGTTGGTTTGGTTGAAATCCCCTTATTTGGGGACGTGGGTTCGAAACCCAGCGGCAGTGTTTGCCTTTCTCTTTCTTGTAATTTTTTTCTCCTTCTCTTTTTTCCCTTTTCCTTTACTTTTTCTTGTAATTTTGTTCTCTTTTTTCCTTTTTCCTTTCCCCTTTCATTATCTTCTCTTTTTCTTTTTTCCTTTTTCATTTTCATCTTTCTTCTTTTATTTTTCATTTTCTATAATTTAATTATATTCTCTTGTCTCTCTACTTTGTGTTCTTTCTTTTCTTTTCTTTTTTCTATTATTTGTATTATGTTGATAAAATAAAAAATGTATGCAACAATATAGTGGTTTATATGTGAACTAATACGATCAATCTAATTTCTAATTTTTTATGATAAATTATTCTAACAACAACCAACTAAAGACCTCTAAGTTATTTAAATTCTTATTTTAAGTATCTAAAAATTTGTTGATGATAAAACAATCAAAATATAGATAAATTGAATATATGATGATTATTTTAGAAATATATGTTGAACCAAACTATTGAATGAACTTAATTTCGATTTTGAAAATGATGTGTTTGTTAATCTACCAATGAAATTATTATGCGATTTTAGAATATGAAGAATATAAGATAAACTAATTATGATAGTGATTGTGTTTAACTTTTATTTTCTAACATTGTGATGAAATTTAAATAATATTATTTACTTCTAATTTTATTTTTTAAAAAATGGGCCCCCCAGAGTAAAATCTCAGGTACTTTCACTGGTTATAGGCAACAAAAATTTAAAGTGATTTTCTGTTAGGGGTTAGAATTGTATTAGTCGTTTAAAGATGGCACTACACAATTTGCAATAATCCAACATACATGCACGAAATAGTTAAAATAACATATAACGTATGAGATGACTATCTATAAAAAGTTGTAATATAAAAGATAAGCAAGTTTTTGCTAAACTTGCATGAAAGTGCATTACTTGAGCAAATATTCAAAATAGCAACCCCAAAATTACGCATTCAATCAACTGCCAGAAACAAATCAAAATGAAGCTCAAGGAAATACACAAACTAGCAACTGGAAAAAATTGATCTATACTAATCATAACAATCATCAATCAAGCTTGCAATCTACTACAACAGACAGATCGGCTTTCAAGGCAGTAAAATCTTTCCTTCGCATTACCGGAAAGCCAACCAGCTACTGCACTAAGGACGGTCTTTGAAAAAATCAAATCGTGAGCCTCCGCCAAAATAGAAAGGAAGAGAGAAGGAAAATGAATATGACGAACAACTTTTTACAAACATAAAAGAAAAACTGAAAGTTACTGGCTGCTCATCTACATAGATGCCAGTAGATCTCGCATTTCTGAAACGGGAGGAATGGACTCGGTTGGGTAAATTTTAACGACGAGCTGGGCAAAGCTGTCGTACTTGTCAAGAAACTCTTTCTGCCATTAGTTTCAGATATATAAGTACAATAGTTGAGAATATAAATTCCTCCAATTCACACATTTAGATAGCAAAAAGACCATACTCGTTCATTCAATTCATAAATGTTTGAAATTACATGAGAACATCATAACATGAGTTGCAATTATCATTATCAATGATAGATCTGATCCACAATAGATGTCGAGCTTCTGAAAGTAGGTCACAGATGGGAAAGTTGCACTACCACCCACCCAACCAGACCATAATGAAAGGGCAGAGGGGCAACTCTTTTATAAATTAGAAAGCAGAATAACATTTAGGTAAACAAAGTGTGTACTAAAACTTAGTTTTTCACTAAAATAGAATGCATACATTCAATTGACCAAGGTTACAGTTAATTTATTTGAAAGATTAAGTCTTCCATGCATCATAGTCACTATCTAACACTCACAAGAGGAATAAAGAGGTTTATTCATTATTTTATCTGAATGTATTTCTGATTCACTCTAAATCTCATTAATTAAAAATGAAGAAAAGTTGGGAGCTGAATCATATCATGCATGGTAGATTGGATACTCCATCTTAAGACTTAATTCATAGTGACCGGAGCAGGCATGTAGGTTTTTCACACTGCAAATTCTATTCAAATTATCTTTTTTCTTCATCTTAGAATTTTATCTGGTCAATAATATGAGAAGGTGCAAAACCATGGAACACATAATTGACCATGCCATTGCAAGGATAGTTTCAAGTTTAAAGGAGATGACCTTTCTGTATAACTAAAAAATACCTTGCATTTGTCCCATAGTGAAGGCAACAGCTCCTCTGAGGTCAAATTCTTCTGTAATCTTTTATACATAGCCCCAATAGACTTGTCAACCTGCATGTTATAACAATTTGTGTCGGCAGAGATCGTTCTAGTCAGATGCCAAATCTCAAAGTCAGTAATCAGTCATACCCCCGATAGACTTGATTTCACAACTTTGCGCAAATCCATTTTTGACAATCCAAGCTGGAACGGTATCTGAAATTTTGCATTATCCCATGTTTAGTCTCAGAAAAATTTAGTAAGAAAAGCCCTGGAGATTAAAAGACTTAGAATGCTGAAGTTGACATGGCATCAGTTAGAACTGAAGCTTGTATGCATCTTACATGACTCATAAATGTATTTGACTGACTACTAGTGAAGGAAACATGGGGTTCTCTTTACTGTGTAATGAACTACAGTCCTATCAAAAATTGGATACGGAAGTTAGGATGAGGTAGGAAGCAAAATGAAAAAAAAACACACATACAAAGTTTGGATGGCAAATTGAAATCATTATATGTATAAGAAACTATAGAAATATTGGAATCTAGAGTGAGGAAAATGTCATGAAATTTATGCTACTAACTAGCAGAAGACTTAAAAAGGTGGGGAGGAGAATATGAAGAAGATGAACAAGAAAGAAAGAAAAATAACTAAAATTCTAAATGCAGTGTAATTTATAAGGCATCTGCTTCGTAGTTACCTCTTCTGGTGAAATTGTGTACATTAAGTCCTCTATTCTGCGAGAAAACTGGAAAAGCCGTTCAAATTGCTGCATTGGAAACATTAAGTAAATGATTCAATACGTAAACTCCATAAAATCAAACCAATACAGAAATTATGATCAGATTGAGAGCTTAATGATGTCAATGGATATTCAGAAGTGACTCCAGGTGGTGGAGAGTAAGCAGCTTGTAGAGATCACTTATATAATTTTCTTCTTTTTCTCTCTGCAGATATTTCCTTTCAGTATCGGGCATCACGCATAACACCAGAGATAGGGATTTCCAATTAGTAAATGATTCAATACGTAAATTCCATAAAATCAAACCAATACAAAAATTATGATCAGATTGAGAGCTTAATGATGTCAATGGATATTCAGAAGTGACTCCAGGTGGTGGAGAGTAAGCAGCTTGTAGAGATCACTTATATAATTTTCTTCTTTTTCTCTCCGCAGATATTTCCATTCAGTATCGGGCATCACGCATAACACCAGAGATATGGATTTCCAATTAGTATTTGAAAGTGGAGTCTTATTGGCTAACTAAGCCAGAAAAGAACAGGGGCAGCAGATATGCTGGGAAAAAGAGAGAACTGCAATGCATATTATGGGATGCTAACATATGTGATTTGTAAGATTGAGGAACAGAGATATGACCTTTTTCACATGAAAGAGAACTTACATATAAGATAATTGAGTTTATAAAGCGTGTGCAGGCTTGTTCATAAGCTTCACTTGCTTGGTGATAAAACTTCGCTAAAGTGGGCACAACATTTGCCAGGTCATACAGACTGCACAGTGTAATTAGCTTGTGAATATGACAGTTCTTGATAATAGCCACACAAAAAAATATTAGGCATAAAACAATAACAAATAACATAATGTGATTTAGGAAATGAGTGCACTCTGATATCAATACCTGTTCTGAAATGCTGCATAATTTTCTAGAAGCAAAATATCTGCGTACTTTGGGTCTGATTGAGCAATTTTGTCCAGTGTAACAAACATTACAGTTACCTGCCAAAATACATTTCAGAAATTTTCAATTCATGCATAAACTAGGGAAAGGTAATTTTGATTTGATGAATATATAGTATTGAAAGATTCTAGAAGAGTTTGGCTCCAAGATCATTGACAGCTTCTACTCCATAATTCAAATAGAACTGGCACAGCATATGAAAGATAGAATAGAAATTGGATGGTTTATCACACTCTTCAATGATTCCCTTCTCAAATCACGGACAAATATTATATATCATATATATCTTAAATTAGATCAAGAATGAATAAACTGGAAGAGGTAACTGAATATTATTATTAAAACTTATAATATGTACCATATGTCAGAATCTAGCAGAAATAGAAACAATTGAATCAAATCACATAATTTAAAGTAAATAATTTTAAGAGAAGCACTTACAAACTTTGTGTAAGCCCGATCAACCAAATCCCTCGACTGTCCTTGTATGTATTGCTCCATACGTGTCGCAAGAGTAGCAAATCTATGCCAAAGCTAACAGTAAATTCATGGCTGATAGAGAAAGAATTGATGAATACCAAAGAAGGCCACATTAATACACATGAAGTGAACACAGAGTTCTAGAACAGAAATTTTACGAAAATAAAGATAATTAATTTACAATCGAAAATAAGAAATTCAAGTTATAATTTTCCGAACAAATTATGCATCTAACTTTCGGACTAGGTTGCTTTCATTTGTGAATATAGGTACATAATCCCATTTGAAGCAGCCAACCTCATGTCTAACTAGGGTTGTTAAACGGTTCGCTTTCTGTTAACCGAACCGAATTTTCGGTTAATCGGACCGAATTTCTCCTAAAAAGTGAAACCGAAATCGAACTGTTTTAAATTTTCGGTTAACCGAAAACCGATCGGTTCCGACGGTTCGGTTTTCGGTTAACCGAAAAACCGAATTAATAATAATAAAAATAAATAAAATAATAATTAAAATAAATAAAATAATAATTAAAAACTGAAACTTATTAAATATAAATAAAATATTTAACAAATAACTAAAATAATTAATAAAGTAACAATTAAAAATTGATTTTCAGAATTTTAATTAATTAATTAATAATTAAAATAATAATTAAAAATAAAAAACGATTTTCGGTTCCGAACCGTTCTGTTATCGGTTAACCAAAACCAAAATTTATTTCGACTCTGGAACCGAACCGATAACCGAATTTGTCGGTTTAGGTTCGGTTCCGATTCTAACCAAAAACTGTTTAGACACCCCTATGTCTAATATCCTTATTAACTATGGAGATTATGACTCAACCCCTAATGTCCATCCAATATTGTCGAAGTAGCTAAACTGGACCACACTCAACATTATTATCCATATTGTAAGCACGTAGGTTCTAAATAGCTTTGAAACTTCTGAGCACCAAAGACGTAGTGCTCACCTGAAACCGGATCTTAAATAGCATCTAGTTAGAACTTAGAAGCTGCTTGCTAGCTTTAGAATAGAACTAGTCTAAAGTTGTGTGTTTTTAAGCTATCTCTATTGCTTGAATTGGCTAAATAGTCCATAAAATCCATTAGAAAGCAAGAAGCAATCTGAAGCAAATACTATTTTGGACAAGAATGAGAGTATATTCTTACAATTAAAATGTCTTACAGCAGGAAATTGCAAAGTTTAAGTTTTTGTCCTCAGAAAATATATTGGTCTTGGTCAAACAACCATGCAGATTATAGAGGATATAATATGGGCACTACAGCTAAACAATCCAAAATCCCATTATCAAAGAGAACAAAATGGATATTTTGAGATTTCTAAAACTTCAAAGACCTTGAGGTTGAGTTTACCTTGGTATATATGACAAGACTCCAACTTGTCGAACATTTCGCTCATTTCTCTCAATCTGGTGGCAAGCTTCATCCACAAACTGGAATTCAGCATATGTGTTTAAGTGGATGAAATCACCGGTCAAATTGTACCATTTGTATCTTATAATAGTTATATATAACTATAGTTGACTATATAATAGTTATATATAACCAAGTTGAGGCAGATTTTATAGCCAAAACTAATTCTTGATATTTTCTATGCACATTTTGCAATGCTGTTTTTAAAATAGTGATCTAAAAATCATCATAAGACCTTCTTCAAAATATGTAATGATTTGACAATATTAAGCATATCTCTCAGAAAGCACATACATGGAGTTTGACAAATTCAGCCCCTTCGTCCCATTTAAAATGTCTTACTTTTCTCTTTTTGGGTTATCCCATTATAAATATCTCATTCCATTTTAAGAAATAATTGTCTCTTCAAAATGTGTGGGCCATACCCACTATTTATCCCTTTAACTACTTTACACCTTGCTCCTAAATACTCGTGCCCAAAAGAAATGAGAACTTCAAGATCATTGAGAGATTGAGAGAAATTAGAAAACCATTTTCCATATTTTTAAAAACCATACAGAAGCATAGAGACCATACTCTGTACCCCTTTGTTCTAATTCAGGAATTTGCTTCTCTTACTAGAACATAAGAACTTACACGACTGAACTGTGTGGAAATTCTGTTTTCCAGATCATCCAGTAAAATACGCACGAATCCTGCCGCATCAGCCTTTTGACCAGAAATATAGCGTTCTGTTATACCATGCATAGATATACAACGAAGCGGGTCGATCTTGTATGCCCAGTCTACAACAGCATAGAAATCTTCCTAAAATTTAACAGGAAGAAAGAGAAGGGGAAGAAGAATGTTCATAAGAAATGGGAACTTAAGCTATATATCAGAGAACTAAAACTTGCATATACAAATTTAAAATACCTGTATTCCATCAAGCAAATCATGAAGTGATTCATTTAAAGCCTGCAGATCTGCAGACTTTTTACCTGCCAAGTTGCAAGGGGGTGATGTGATGAACATGTTCCAATAGGAGAAGAAAAACTGAAGAACAATGGAGATTACCATCATTGTCATTATCATCAATGTCCATGATGCCCAAATCATCATCGTTTTCATCATCAGTGAGTACACTTTTGTTGCCATTGACAAGGCCTCCAGGTGGAACAAGAGCTGGCACTTCAAAACACATGAAGTGCGCGAAGAAAGAACTCTGGAGTTCAACAGTAATAGGATACATAAGAAGCAAGCATCTTTCAAGAAAGAGAAAGGAGCAAAAGCTACAAGAGATTGAAGTTTGAAGGAAGCTCGTTATAACCTCATCCACTAGAAGAGGAATAAAAATGGTCAGCATTTTTGCATATGCCTCTGAAACTGTAGATGTGTCTGCACTACCAGCACTTTGATTTGAGCCCGCAGAACCATCAAGCCATACCGTTGGATTCCTTGATGCCTTAGTACTAGCACGAAGTTCATTTGCAAACTCACGGGCCTGGGGTGGAAATCATAACTATGTCTTCAGTCTTTCAAGTCTAAGGTAAAATTTGATGTATAAAAGCACAAAGACGAAAAAACTGATCAAAATGTTTGTTTAAAATCATATTAAAACAAAATGGAAAAATCAATATCTTGTATCATGTTTTGAAATAATTTGACGACATTCATGGTTCCACACTGATAATGACAGATAAAAGATCTGCTCGTGCCCAAGGAGATTAATGCATCAGTTTCTACATAAACATACAAATATACATAGGTGCATTCAGAACAATATCAAGGAATGCTAAATTTCATTAACGTTATAATTCATCCAAAAGAATCATCAATTAACTTGAGAAGGTGACCTTGGGAAAATGATTTCCGCTAGGAAATTTCCCCTTCTATTTGGATATCCTTAACCAGATATTAGAATCAAAATTTTGGACAAAGGGGGTATCTACCAAAAACATATTCTGAGAAGCAGATAATATCTGTGTGAAAAACGTAACAGTGAGGTCAGAGAACAAAACAACTTATAAAACCTTTCTAGACACATGCAGCTGTCGAAGCATACACAATGATAAACTAGACAAGAAGATAGAAGAGCCATTTACAAAATAATATCTATGTCCTGACCTCTCGACGTAGAAGCAAATTCAGAGAGCTGCAATAAGCTTTCCTTAATGGACCCAAGCAATTCTTATCTAGAGTCTGCAAATGGAAAGGGGATGGGGCAAGAAACAAAAGCCTCAAACTAAGGCACAGTATGAAGAAAAAAATGTAGCTCGTGAAGCAACAGCATAAAAAAAATGTTGCGGAACAAGCTGTTTTACTGTACCTTCAAGTGCTGCAAGAGGCGTGCATATGTTCTGCACTTGTATCTCAAATCCGCATGATCGGGCCTCTTCAGTTGTCCACGCTGTTAAAGACCAAGACGACAGCAAATTACAATTCATTGCAGACCAGTAACTATTAATCAACAGTATCTTCGCACGGAATACCTGAGAGAAGTAACTCTTATCACTTATCATGAAATCCACCAAACTAGTAAAATAGTTCCTCAAGAATTCGGATGCTCTTTTGACAAAATTGTTTCTCAACTTGTCAAGTTCTGCCCGCTTCTCCCTAACCTGTTTCACCAACATATCACGTAAGAGAAATTATCCCAAATTTTTTAAACAAAACAAGCTTTATCAGGTGAGTATTATTTTGCAGTTTCAATTTAGAAATTAATGATTTATCTTCAAGTATGGTCCCGACGAGAAAATCCCCCATCGGAACAAATAAACTCAAAGTAGTTCACTTGAGAGATATTTCCAAAAACTATGCCAGAAAGAGAAGCTTCATAAATCTCAGAACAATTCAAACTCCTTCAGAATCTAATATATAACGTTAAATTGCATGAATAAGTACAGTGTGGTAATAACCTTGACAAGGAAAGTAAAAGATTGAAGGCATAAAGCTTACATACAGATCTCATGTTTGCATAGGTATGATCCAAGTGGGGACCTTCAAGGTTTCTTAAAGCATTTGCTAGCCACTCACAAGCTTCTATGTTCTGAAGCATGCGAGCCTCATCGAAGGAGCCTCCTGTAAGGCATGACGCATACTGCATTTGAAAGGAAAAATAACAAATT
Organism: Salvia rosmarinus; assembly: GCA_036937905.1. Classification (NCBI taxonomy): domain Eukaryota; kingdom Viridiplantae; phylum Streptophyta; class Magnoliopsida; order Lamiales; family Lamiaceae; genus Salvia; species Salvia rosmarinus. The sequence continues at coordinate 18,577,423 of CM072817.1, read as the reverse complement.
AAAAACTAAAAGTCTCACATTCGCGGACTTGAGTCAGGGCGAAGCTATAGTAAAGATAATACACTTTAAATTCTAAAGCAAAAGGCACATTTCACAAACTAAAAAAAGCTATGAGGAAGGACCTCAGATGGGATACGCAGTCTTTCAAGAAGCTTATCAAGTTCGTCAATCAAAGATTTATTATTTACTGACTGCATTTCCAGCTTGTTATTTCGCGTTTCAATCTGCAGGCAACCAAACATAAAATCTGTTAGCAAACTAGTGATGATGCACTTGTTTTGTAGAAGAATTAGGAAAATAACTTAAATATAAAAGGTAATACATGGATTAGATTAGTTTTCATTTATGGTATGTGCTTGGAACCAAGCATAAGTAGCAAAATCCAGCAGTTAGTAACATGGTCAACATATATTTGTTCTAATCACATCTATCTTGTTCAGAATTGGGAGCAAACATATTCATCAAAAAAAAATTGGGAGCAAACATCAACGGAAAAATCAGGAGCATGTGATATACATAAGTAGGTTGCATAACAAACTTTTCCATATCAGATTACAGTTTGTAGAGATCTTTACCGACTCTATGTCCTCCCTCATGTGGCAAAATTTCAAATTGAAAATGCATAGCCATTCATGGTAAAAATACAGCAGTTAGTAACATGGTCAACATATATTTTGTTCTAATCACATGTATCTTGTTCAGAATTGGGAGCAAACATCAGCGGAAAAATCAGGAGCACATGATATACATAAGTAGGTCACATAACAAACTTTTCCATATCAGATTACAGTTTGTAGAGATCTTTACCGACTCTATGTCCTCCCTCATGTGGCGAAGTTTCAAATTGAAAATGCATAGCCATTCATCCATGTCCTCCACACAGCTAGTAGCTGACTCAAGCCCCTGTAATACCTGCAGGAAAAGAAAATATAAATTTATACATATTGCTACTTCTGACACACAACAGAAGCACAACTGAATTTAGCCAGACACAGGAACAAAAAGGAGCACCACTATGCAGCCTTTCAGTGTTCCAAAAGTCTCTTAAGTACATGGAAATTCCACAAAAAGAACAGACACCTCACATAATAGATGGGATCTCATAACTAACCTCATTTATTAAGGGTTCATTTTCTAAAATTGAGTGCACATTTGCTGCTTCTAACGCTTGAAGCTCTCGTTTCAACCGCTCAGAAAATGCCTCGGCTTCACCGATCCCCATAACATAACTGCAGGTCAATGATTACCAATAACCTTAGCTCTCGGTCAAATAGCACAAAAATTAGAGAGAATGCCAACCAACAACCTTAGCTCTAACGAAAGCAGTACAACATGGGAGAAAAGGTATGGAGATAGCTAGAATAAAGAAACAGTAATACAGTATACTTACTCAACCCACATTAAGTCTTGAAAGTATGCAGAGGAAAAGCAATGTTAAAAATCATTATGGTAGCCCATAGTCCTTGCATATAAATTATATTCTATATTCAATAAGGACAACACTATTATGCTATGGATTAGTGAACATGGTATTAACCATGAACATGAAGATAAAAGAACTAACTACCCATTCAAATATGAGGCAATTGTCAATCAAAGGACCCCAAGGTTCACTAGCAGTAAACCATGTCAACAATGGCAAGTAGCAAAAAATACTTCTATTGTGGTTGGTGATAACAGAAGGACCACTATTTGCCCGGACGAAGTACAAGGTAGTCCGCCCAGTGAAAGTATAGAGAGGAATCTAAATATATTGGTAGTAGCTCGGTTCTACCTGAACAATCTCGGTGTAACTGTCATCAATCAGTCCCACCAATTTTCATACATTAAAGCTATTTTAAAATTAGGTTAAACATATTCCTTATATGAGGAATTCGGTTGGTAAAATGTGAGGTCTAACCTCACTAGGAAAGAATAAGATTAGAGGAACCAAGGTAAATAAGAGATAGAGTTAATCCCCAACTAGAAAAGAACTGTTCCTTCAATAATAACATGGGAAATTTACTAAAATTCCTTCCACTTCATTTATTATTGGGATACTTCTGTTTGATTAGATCTTGGGTGGGAACTTGGGTTCCATGCAGTCAAGATCATCAAGAACAACTATATTATTGACTTCCCATTTCTGTAAATACAAAACTCAAGACTGTTAGTCTTCAGGCAATCTTTTCTCACATTTTGCTGTTCTTCCAATTTTTCCCCTTAATAGTATGCACTATACAAAACTGAGTCAACAATATTTTCTTAAACTTCATTAAAGACAGCTGCATGTGCAATGTGGAAAACTTTTAATAAGAATGCCTGAAGACAAGTATTTGCCACAGAGGATAAAGCTCTTAACTACAGGGATTAGAAATGCAGAAATGCAGTTAGATTATTATTTAATGATTAAAAATTAAAATTAATTAACATGCAATCTATTTTTTAATTTTACACGGTTTCTTCGGTTCTTCGACCTTTAATTCATACGCAATATAAAATGAAGGATTAAACAAATAGCTGATTAGTAAAACACAAGGAAAACGTAATCACTAGGTCCAGCAATCTAAGACGGTGAATAAAGAATTAGTATTTTTTATTTTCAAATTTCATAGAACGAGAAAGTATGAAAATGAGGACAATAAATCACTAAAAAATACTGGTGATTGAAAAAAATAACTGTGAACTTTCACTTAAATCTCCAGGCCAATTTGAAGGGGATTCTTTCTTTGGTGTGGAGGGAGTACATTATATTGGTAACATGTAGAATATTTTATCAGTGTTATTTTTAGTATCAATGAATATGAAATTTCTAACATTTAAACAAAGAGGGCATTGGTTTCAACTATTGAGAATTTTTATGAAGCATCAGTTTGCTTAATGCATAACACAACCTAATTGACAGTTTATATACTGAAGGATTTTCATGTTCAATCTGTACAATTTTACTCTTAATTAGCATACACTCCTTAATAATATCTTTAGGTTGCAAATAAGAATATATGCTCTAGAATCACCAATCAGAATATAGAAATCAAGAAGAATACTGAAGGTTATATAACTAAAGAACTAGATGAAGTATCATCAATGGCCTCCTACCATACCCATATCTATTGTAAGTTAGTCAAACCAACTTTCTGCAATTCAACTCACATTAACATTCCATATAATCATTGATTTTTAAGGACTCCTTTCCTAAGAAATTGCAATCAGATGCCTTCTAATTCTTGCGTCCTTATTACATTACATGAACAAATATATGTCACAGCTTATTTCTGGTTAAAAAAATGGATTTCCTTCTAACAAAGATTGTGGTATCATGATTCTTTCTTTGTTCCACTTGTAAAAAAGCATTACAATGTTTTTGATTAGATGCTAAGAACTCAGCGCTAGGAAGTATGGTTAGCTAATAAAGTACATACGTTCCTAAAAGAGCCTCCATATCCTCTTCCTCCACTTGAGATACAAGTTCTCTTTCAACAGTCACTTTTGTGTCGCTTTCTGTGACTGCAGCCTCAATAGGGCCATCTTGAAGGATACCTTGTTGCTTAGAAATGGCAGGTGTATTTTCCTGTGAAGGATATGATATATTATAACTATTAGAATTCATATACTTGTATATTGTACAGATCATATAAATTGATGTATATACAAGTCTCTCTTATAATAGATTATAGTTATCTGACTAATTATCCTTTAAGCACATCAACCAAGTATCATAAAAAGGTTCATCCAGGCATGCATAGTTATTGTGATATTCATAAAGCAACTTGGGAAGAAAATAGAACAATTAGGAATTCCTAACAGATGTATCAGTTCATTGAATGGATTGTGAAAGGAACAGAAGTATCAAAAAAAAGTGTCCCGAGTCCAACGATTGAAACAATAATGTTAAATAACATTTGTTGATTATGGTAGACAAAGTGATGGCAACATTAATAACCAAATTATATCATGCTGCACCTTAGCCCAAAGAGCCATCTCCACAACGTCTATACCAACAACTTTAGGGAGACGACCCAGCACATCCTTGCAGATATTTAAGATGCAAAGCAGTAGACGGTTCCTACAACAACAACAGAGAGTGGGGGAGGGGGGGTGGTCGAATCATCAATCATCAGCAAATTAAGAAGAAGAAAGGCAAATCATAACCAATAACTGCTTGATGGGGCATACCTGTCATCAACATTGCGCATTGTCCACTGAGGTGGGGCAACACTTTGATTTCTGAGGTTATCAAATCCCTTGATAAACATGATCAGCATTAATCACTTTCACAACATTTGTTTAACAAGGATCATGAATTTATAGAAGAAATATTTGTAGCAAGGATGTATATAAAGGCTAAAGAGCTATTTACCAGCATAAAAGTACATCCACTCGGATCATTTGTAACTACTTCCACCTTTGATAGATGCTGCAGCTTGTATAGTTTCGCAGGCTATACGTCAAAGGAAATAGAATATAAGCCTAAACATACTTCAAACTTTCAAAACAAAGTGATATGCCTGAGATAATCAGAGAAAGGTGTTAAATAAGGTTAAATACACAAATCTCAAATGTAGTTTCCTACCCTGGTTGTTAAATCTGTCACTCTGTTCAGAATACTTTTTTGCTACTAAGAAGCTTGAGTTGTTAAAATTGTTATCTCAATATTCATGACACTATGTAAGTTTGTAACTATTCTATACTGGGGGGGAGCAAGAAGAAACCAACATTATATATAAATAAAGATAATTTACATCATAAACTTTAAAAGAAGATTTGATACTTACTTCAAGAACACCTCCAGTGGAATATTTTAACACACGAAGAAAACCTGATGCTCTTTGGCCTTTTGCCTTTGCTGCAAGCATCATATGAAACAGTTAGCCAAACATCAATAGATGAACATAAAGTGATCAATATTCTTATTCATTCCAGAATACGAACAGAGCAGGTACTGATCCAGTTCAACAGAAATAGTTACTAATAAAATATCTACACTATCGACACAACCAACATAAAGAAAAGAGCACAGTCCTCTTGTATGTCGCTAAGCCGATCAGAGGAAAAGCTTGAAGATGATCGATAAACATTATAAAAAGAACTTTATAACTGTATTGAAGCAATGCTTTTAGGTGGATGAGAACAAATTTTCACACGCCCATTAGCAGCAAAAGTTTGCAAGTATTAGTAAATTTATTTCGAACAATGCTAACAATATTAACAGGACCAACATTGAAGCAAACACATGTTTCCCCAGCATCCGACAAACCATTTCTTCATCAAGTACCTTCTAGCTTGTCAAGCTAATATGAGTATGAATATATATATCCAGAACACGAGCAGGTTATTCCACCCTAGGGACACTCTTCATTCAAACAGCCAAGAAAAAAAAAACATGCATAAACGGTGAGTTGTATCCGAGAATCTTCCAAAAACTAAAGATAGCAAAGTTGTGATATGTCCATATAAAATTTCTGATGCTAACTAAAACTGACTTTGACAATGCACCTCTAGAATAAGCGAAACATGCTAATGCCAAACCTGGGAACCTAACAGGATAAGATCATAACACGAAACACACTCAAATTTGGGTTTAGAAGAGTAAAGTTGCTTCAAGTAGCAACTATTTCCCCTAAGAGGCACCCCGAACATGTAAATTACTTTCCGTAACTGTTCCAGTAAGTCGTTCCTAGTCGTCCACCAATTCTCAAGTTGATTAGAATCCTCAATTCAAGCAGCTGACATCTAGGTCCAACATCATACTAAATCAACTCCGTCTCTAATTTTCTTACTAGTACAACGCTAATCATCTCCCCAAGGGTGAGTAAAACTAAGCGATAGAAGAATATGTCGAATCGAATCAAATATCCGTACTCGAAATGGCGAGAACTCGGGGCTTGGCCATGTGATTGCGTCCCAATTTTCCGGATTTGGCCCAGATCCCTCGGCTCTTGGCCACCCTGATCGTCATGACTATCTCCTGCTTGGTATCCTCGATCGCCGCCGCGCAGGCTCTCCGCAGCTCCTCGTCGTCGGTGCTCGACTTCGCCATTGTTGCTCAGCTCCGAAGAGAGAGAAAGTGATTTGGAAGTTGGGGTTTACAGTTATGAGGCAAAGGAGAAAAGCTGGTGATTGAGGAAACCAACAGCAATCAAAGTCAGACGAAGTCAAATAAATTGCGCGTAGTGTAAGAAAGGTGAACAACGTGGAAGGGGCTAAAACGTTTTTCAAAGGGTATAGCAGTTTTTAAAAAATTAAAAAGTTTAATCTAGAAAGTATATATTTATTCATCAATTTTTCATGAACAATAAAGTTAATTAGAAATTCAATGTACCTATTACTAATTAAAGTATAAAACATTAAGTTATAGTAAGTTAATAATTTAAATTTTAAAACTAATTCATTTATCGAGCTTGCACACAAGTTGTATTCTTCTTTTAATTTTTTAATTTTTTTTGTCAATTAAATATAAAATTTTTAAAACTCGCGTCACGGTGGACTCGAATTCCAAAACTTTTGACCTCGGACATTAACCATTCTACCACTAGGCCAATACACGTACAAAGTTGTATTCTTTTTGGTCAATTTAATACAGAAATTTTTAAAGGCCGCATCACGGTGAACTCGAACCCGAGACTTTTGGCCTCAAGCATTAACCACTCTACCTCTAGGCCAACACACGCACACCAAAAGTTGTATTCTTTTTTTTGTCAATTTAATACAGAAATTTAAAGGTCGCGTCACGGTAGATTCGAACCCGAAACCTTTGGCCTCGGGTATTAACCACTCTACCACTAGGCCAGCACACGCATACAAAAGTTATATTTTTTTTTTATTTTTTGGTCAATTTAATATAGAAATTTTAAAGGCCGCGTCATGGTGGGCTCAACCCGACACCTTTGGCCTCGGACATTAACCACTCTACCACTAGACCAACACACGCACACAAAAGTTATATTCTTACCATATCATAATATCTATCGTCATAAATAAGCAAGATGAGGATGTTGTGTTTCTACTTCATATACAAAATAGTATCAAGCGCAAACATATTTTTTTTATTTAACAAGCTTCATTAAACAAACTTAAAAACATTATTGATTTTATAAGAGTAAAAAAAATTTGATGATTGTGAGGTTCGCATCAAACCAGTAATCATTGGATTCAAATTTCTTGTGCAGGTGATGATTTCACATGTTTCCGAAACTACATATACATGGTTATTTTTAAGATGGTATTTGATTGAACTTATAAATTATCTAAAATAGTTTATAAGTTGTTTATGAGTTTATAAATTCTTATAAAGTATTTGATAAAATAAGTTAGTAAACAGTTTATAAGCCATGAATATAAGCTCCAATAGCTTGTAAGCTTTTCAAAAAATAAGTTCACCGATCCCAATTTATTTTTTCATAATCTTATAAGCAACAATGAATTTACAAAAATAATTGTACTATGATTTATTATTTTCAACAATATCATTTCAATTGCATATCTCTTTGATTTTCTCTCTCTAACTTACGATTTTTTCTCTAGCTTATAAGCTCAATTATCCAAATATTTTGACTTCTTATAAGCTCTTGAGGTATTGTATCTTATAAGCTAGTGGAGCTTATAAGCTCTATAAAATAAGCTTAACCAAACACCCTCTAATAAGTTACAGCTCAAACTTTGGTCTCATAGCTTTTTTTTAGTTTGAACTTAAAAAAATTACAAGTATAACATGTACTTATCTATATTGTTCATTTAATATCTCAAATTAAAATTTCTAACAAACTGAAAATAACGTGGACCACCAGAATATGATGTAAAACAATTATATATATATATATATATAACACATATATAGGGTACTTCGATCCTCATATAGTATGTAGTATTCAATTTAGACCACACATTTTGAACATGTGACCGCACCACAAGCAGATACGTGGTAGCTCATTTTTCTTCTTTTTTAAATTTTTTTCACAAGGAGCAAAATGGAAAGAAAGCAAATCATCAATCTTCTTCTCCTCTCTCTTCTCTTCCTATCTTCTTCTTCTTCTTCTTCCATTTTTTTACAATGGCGGCACCGACGGTGATGACGGCAGACAGCAGCAATAATACAGACGGACAACAAAAAACAACAGATTTTGAAAGAAAAAAAGAAGAAAAAAAATTGAAAACAAAAATGATGGATTTTGAGAAAAAAATAGAAGATGAATTTGATAGAGGATTGAAGAATCAAGAGAGATTGTGGTGGCTATGTCAGTGGTTCAAGATGAAATTCATCGATTAATCGGGGAAAGAGACGACGAAATTAACGGAGAATGATGGATGAGAGATTTGCTTTCGAAAAACATAAAACTGTATTTGGCAAAACATAAAATTACATTTAACAAAACATAAAACTACATGTTGGCATGAAATACAAACATGCATTTAACAAAACACGTTCATGCATTTAATAAAACATGCTCATGCATCTTACAAAACGTAAAAATGCATTGTTGGCAACATGCGCTAAGGGTCACGCAAGCGTGTGCCAGGGCTACGCGTGAGCACGAGCACGAGCACGCGCTGGGCACGAGGCGTGCACTAGGTGCTGGGCGTGTGCTTCCAACCTACATGCATTATATGTTCAACTGCATGCATTTTTATATTCATTTAAATGCATTGTTCAGTTCAACTAAGTCCGTGGTTTATTTTTCGCATTCACATAACAACATATTACTAATCTACCCTTATTGTAGCAAAATCGATGAAATTAAGCTTAAAAATCCGAAAAAAATCTCAATCATAGGATCTATGAGATAAGTGGATGAGATTGAGTATTACATACTACCTCAACGCCTTATGATATTATTTGATTCATCATATGTATATATATATATATATATATATATATATATATATATATGTGTGTGTGTGTGTGTGTGTGTGTGTGTGTGTGTGTATGTTCAAATGAGAACCATTTTTTCCTAAAAATTAATAACCAAATGAATTTGCTATGAAAGTTGATGAATCCGTTGGAAAAGTTCTTGATTAAAATTCGTAATTTTCACCGGGTTCGATCACATGAGGCGAAAATTTTATTTTTTTGGATTCAGTAACTTTCCAAACGGATTCATCAACTTTCACATTGAATCATCATTTTTGGTTTTCATGTTCTCACGAAAAAATGATTTTCACGTTAACCTCTCATATATATATATATATATATATATATATATATATATATATATATATTATGTACTACTCAATCTCATTCATTCATCTCAATGATCCTATGATAGAGATCTTTTAGAATTTTTTAAGCTGATGGGGTGCTGATTTGACTGTAGTAAGGATAGATTTGTAATTCAATTTGTTATGTTATACGAATGTGTATAAGGTTGAATATCATACATGAAGAATGTTGAATACAAACATGCAAATAAGATTGACTGTTCCAGACTTTCTTTTCTTGTTTAGTAGTTTTCTTCTAGTTTTATAATTTGAAAGAAAAAATAGTAAAAAAAGCAAATGATTAATAAGAAAGTTTTTGTGGAAATTGAAGAAAAGAGAAAGAGAAATATTCTAAAATGAGAGACATACGAGTTTTTGTTTTAAAATATGCAATGCAAATTGAAGAAGAGAGAAAGAGATATATGCGAGAATGAGAGACCTATGAGTTTTTGAAGTATGTAAGTTTATGTTTTGCAATATGCATATTTCAGCATGTCTACGTTGTGTAGTATACATATTTCTGTTTTATAGTATGTATATTTCTGTTTGTAAATATGCATGTTTATGTTCCCGCATGAAGGCTTCAATCTAGACAGTGAAACCCTCTTCGATTTTGTTCTATCAGTTATACCGTCTCTTTCTCCGATTATGGCAAATTTCGACATAAACCACTGACATGGTCACCATCTCTCTCAATCCATCAATCTTCTCTCAAAATCTTATACTCGTTTTCCTCAAATTCAGGCGAGAACTCGTTGTCATTAGACTCCATGATCTAGTGGTAACGCAGCAGGTTGACTCCATTGCCGCCACATCCACCACATGAGTTGTGACGAAATCTCACCAAAGAAGTTGTTTCTAGAGAGGTAGATGAGACGAAGAAAGAATCAGAAATTGGAGAAAATAAGATCGAAGAGAGAAGAAGAAATTCACCATTTTGCCCCTGCCCATAGTTATAAAAAATCGAAAAAGGTCTTGCCATTTGTCAATTTTTTTATGTGTCCATATAACGACAATGTGTGGTCTAAATTTGATACTATATATTATCTAAGGATAATGTATTATTGATAATGACCCTATATATATGGATTGGATCCAGTGAGAACTCATATTTTTTGAGAACTTGAGAACTATGCATAGACATATAAAGTTGATGAACAAAATATATAAAATTATTAACAACGAAAATATTCTAAAATTATTGCATAACAAAATAATTTTAGAAAGTTTTATTATATACAACTTTATACTGTTTTGTTTTGTGCATCATCTTACACATCTTATGCATAGTTCGTAGAGTTATCAAAAAAGATATGATTCTCATTTGATTTACTATATATATAGGGGATGGTTCCTATGAGAATGAAAATTAGTGTAAGAAATAAGAATAAATCTAAATCATTGATTTTACTAATCAATTGACATGATTTATTTTCGTTTTGCAATAAATAATAACTATATGTGCTATAAACTTTTACCTATGTTTTCGCCCAAGGTTATATAAGTAATTTAATCTTATAAGAATTGGTTTTTTTCATTCATTTAAGGTAACGCGTGGTTTTATCCTTAGTTTTAGGGATTTTTTGTAATCTATCATTGAACTTACTTTCTACAACATTATTTCAGTTTCAATACTTTATATATGCAGATTTATTTATGATTCAAGTTAACAAATCAATGGAAAACTCAAGTAAAATAATTTGTATATTGATTTATACATGTGATTAAGACTATAGTACTGGTGTAATATTTTCGTAGCATTTTTTTACTTATTTGTTGCACATACTTCTAAAATTTCGAAAATAATTGTCCGTTCATTTTATATATTGTTATGTACATATGCAATATTATTGATGTATATGTGATACAGAACATATATATACGTGCAAAAAACACACTCAAACGTAACAAAGAACAAATAAATACAACATATGTACATAACAAATAATCAAATTAGCTGGCGATAATTTACGAATTTTAGTATATGTGTATAATGAATAAACTAAATATGCTACGAAAATATTTCATCAGTGCAATAAGTACTGAAAAACACGTATAAATGAATACATAAATTTTTTTACTTACGTATGTGCAAAATGAATACGCTAAAAATGCTACAAAAATATTCCATCAGTGCAATAACTTAAAAACACGTATGAATCAATAAATTTTTTTAACATGCGTTTTTCATGAATTTTGTAGCTTTGATCACAAATAAATTTTCAGTATTAAGTATAGAAACTGAAATAATCTATATAAAATAATGAGTTAAAGAATAAATAACAAGAAATTTCTTCAAAATAGGTTAAAATCGTGTTTTACCTATATTTAAGGAAAAAAACTATTTTTAATAATAGTAAATTACTGATTTAACCTTATCATGCGAAAAAATTATAGCACATATAGCTACAACTTGTAGCACAACAAAAATAAATCTTGTCCAATTATTTAGACTTATTCTTATTTCTTACAAAAAAAAATAATTCTTATCTTGAAAAAAAATCTTATCTTGTACAATAACCATTCCATATATATATAAATGACAAAATATATATGACAAAGTAACTATTATAAATTAAAAAAATGTTCCAAATCATCTCTCCACCCCTCACTCCCCCACCGCTCTATGTTCTATTCGTCCGAGTCGATGACCTCACATCCACCACCAGCTCCGCCTCTGCCTCCAAAATCCTTCTATGAAAACTTGAATTATTTTGCTCCGTTCCCAATTCTATCGCAGCACATAACCTATCCTTATGTCGTTTGATCTTACAACGCAGTCTTGAAAACCATTTCATCCTATCGTATGAACTTGAAAAGATGGGTGCAATCCGATGAGAAGGTCGCCAATGTGTTTAGACGCGCTCCGATAGGGTATTATGCGTCAACGATGGCGTTCATGAGTGCACTCCGAGTGTTCGATAGTATGCTTGATTTGGGGACAATTCAATTTCGGTATAAAAATCAAACACATTGAATTCAAAAGAAAAAGAATAGTGGACAAAACCAGATAACATCCAAATTTTATGCATTTACAGCTTATTATCCCTAAAAGAAATTGGTGGGGTGATGGGATATGCCCAACCACTCGGGCCCACTTACAGCCCAAACGAGTGGGCGACTTTAATAGCGACCAGCGGTTATGCGAGCTATCCCCAAACCTAGCGGGCTCCAAACCCTAATCGGTGAAGGCTAAGAGTCCCATGGCGCGAAGGTAAGAGTCCCATGGGCAAGAGGAGCAGTCCCTACATCTGAAGGCTAAGAGTCCCTACATGGGAGAGATCGGTTCATGCTTGGAGCCCTCGATATGTATAAATAGGAGTTAGATCGAAGGTAGAAGGGTTAGCAACTTCTTAAATACTAAGAGCTTTTAGCTATACTCACATGTCAAACCATAGTGAAAGTATTGAGGAATCACTCATTCGTGGACGAAGATCTCATTAACAATCGAACCACGTAAAACCTTGGTGTTCTTTCTGCTTTCATAAATCTTGCATACTAACATATACTAAATTTATCATTGGTCTTTATCTGGAAATCGAACAAAAAGCTTCGTTTTCTATAAATTAATGGCGAGAACACGTGCAACCGCCGACGACACGGGCAACAATCGCGGCGAAGACGCGACCGGTGGTCACTCGGCGCCACGGGAAGAGATTGCAGACGCCCTGGCGGTCACACACCGAGGGCCACATGGAAAACGTTTCCATACACCTCGGGATCGCCGCTCCGACGGGGTGAAGATGCCGACCTCATCGCCGGTGAACAAGCGGTTCACCGTCTCCACGAAGCCCTCGGCGGCGTGTGCGAATTCCTCAATGCCAATCTCGGCGATTCAAAACTTCCTCCACGGAGGACAAATGAAGCGGGCACCTCTCGAGTGCCCGGCGCGAATCTGGTGGCAGGGTCGCTCGCCCCGAGGCGGTCAACGCCACTGCGCGATAGCCGAGAACGCGTACACCAATCCGCGCCATAAGTCGATCACCTCGCCGGGGGTCGCAACCATTCACCACCGTCGCCGCCTGGCCGCTTTCTCCACCCGGCATGCATTGTTGTATGGTTTTAATGTGATGATGTGAATATACTATACGCAGTGCGTAGTCGACAAGTAATACATGTAAGTATTCGAGATCGAATCCACGGGGAATGCACTTTTAAATCACGTAGATTATAACTTTGCAAAATAAGGAGATGTGAGAACCGGTGCAATTAGAATAAAACACCGTGACTGAAATTAAAGCGACTTCGACACGTGAAGTGAACAATGACCTGAACAACGAGGAGATTCTCGTTATCAAGGTAGAAAGCAGACTTGATCTCCGATTCCACCCATGCTATCTTCTAATAATCTTCTGACATTATCTTTGCATCATCACTATGGCGTGAACTCCTTTGATTCTTAGTATTTTCCAAATCTAAGATTATATTCTATAGATCCATCCGTATATTCCTATATCGAACTGCTCTTAGAATATCATTACTAATTCATTCATATTTGCCACGCATAAGGTAAATGCATATTCTATGCTATTCACACATAACATTAAAATCATGTTCATACGTCGCCTATTGTTTTCCATTCTATAATAACTTTCCAAAGAATTATAAAACTAAGATCGACTAATGGTGATCAATCACAAGTAAGATAAAACAATCCCAACAAAGCAATAGTGATTTAGCAAGACAAGCGTGAGAACCGAGCTCGTCACACGAGCATGGGTTTCAAGAAATCAAGTCGTAAAGATTTAGCTCATAGCGGTGTTCAACGATATTGAAACAATAATGACCGTAACAAATTAACAAGGTTTAAAGAAATGATAAAGAATTTAGTTATCGAATCGTGTGCTAGCTCTTGGATCGTCGTCTCTTCCATGACTTCTCTCCAAGAATTCGCACCTTCTTCCTTTCTCCGGATGTTTCTTTTTCTCTCTATCCTCTCAACTCCCAATTGTCGATCCTCTCGATTGTTGCCAACTCCTTTTAATAACAACCTCGGTGCTTTTTCGAGGTGCGGGCGTGCACTGCCAGCCGCCTTCGTTCCGATCCTTTCTCTTTTCGGTTAGCTCGGCGGAGGCGAGCAGCGTATCTCTTTTCATTTCTTGTAGCCGCCTACCACGTGGCCGTGGTCCCGTGATTTCTTCTTTGTTGTTAACCCGGACTTTCCATGCTACTTGCTAGCTTCCGTAAGCACGGCCGTGATTTCGCTTTACCGAGCTCGGCTCGCTTACGGCTTGACATTGCTAACGAGTCCGACCTTGCTTTATGAATGCGAGCTCGTCCATACTTGCGAGTGAACTTCCGTCATGAGCTCGACTTCGTTTACGAGCTCGCTTCACTTTCAACCTTCCGGGAGTTCGAACACTTAGCTTCCGAGCTCGCGTGCTTAACCACGAGCTCGCGTGCTTTTGCTTCTGAGTCTCGCACTCGAGGAACTTAACCTTGCCTGCTTTGTTATTTCCCTCTTCCGCTACATACCGCAAATTGATAAAATAAAGCATAAAGCACAAAATACCTCTTATCCCCAATGACTCAATCCTACACGCACCCACACGAAAACAAGACAAACACATGCAAGACAAGGACAAGCGGTGAGCGGAACATACAACAACCGAGGCTTTTATCATTAAAAGGCCTATAATAACTCTTTTACAAGGTTATCACACCCCAAACTTAGTTCATTACTGGTCCTCGGTGATGCTCTTCTTCTGACACACAAAACAAACATAACAGACGGATGCTCATAACAACGGTGAGGTGATGGCTTAATCAACTAAGAATCTTGCTTTCACCAAAAATTTCAAAGCACAAGAATCATTCATTCCTTCTCATTGTAAATCTAATTAATCACCTCGTATTGCAAGGATATCACGCTACAATTATTAACAGGTACAAAGCACATTAGCCTTTACATGAATCTTCCCATGCTTCGGTTCTCCTGAATATGACCATATTTTGATTATCAAGTGCACACAGGTCTCCACAAATTCAATTTAGTCATCCCTCTCTCTGCTTAACATGAGTAATATCAATAATGAATCGGTAGGTCTTTATAAAGCTTATAGCGTTGGGCTTGGGTGACGGTAGGATTATTTGGGATAATGTAGCTCATAAACACTCGGGCATCCTTACTCGTTCTCTTTCAACATGCTTTATAACTACCCTTCTTCTTTCCTATAGGAGATTGTTCCCTTTTCTTGGTTAATTCCTTTTACGCCATATCTGATAACCTCGTAGACTCTTTCCCTTTTTTTCCACAAGAAACGCTATTATTGTCCCTTATCCTTAAGAGGTTACCTCTCACCCCAAACTTAAAACTCGACATTGTCCCCAATGTTGGAACATTATGACAAAATTGGGAGATGGACTACTTTGTAAGATACGGTGATAAAATTTGAACTCTAAGTAATTCGCCTGAGGTCGAGGAATCATGGATACATATATGTGAGGTGCAGGGAATTTTAAATGGTTGTTCAAAAGAAAGTCAGTAAGCTCAAAAGGGACTCTAGGGAAATCATGATATCTGGTGGGCTAAGAAAGGCACAAGCGATTCAAAATGGCCTACGTCCCATCCATATTAACATACTCGTATAAATTGTTCGGGAACTTCGACCAAAATGGAAGATAGCACTCATACAAGAATGTGGTCAACCGAGGATTACCTATGCGATAGTTAACTCTTATAAAAGCTAATATGCAAATACCCGAACCATCGAGGTACTCCTTACAAAATAAGGATCAAACTTAGATAAACAACGAGTCGGAAGAACGATTTCCTTTTTTAAAACAAAATAAGAAATAATCATCATTAAGTAATTCCTTTATGACCGGCATCACTCTTATTGTCATCATAAACATCACAACATGCATAACAAAGACTCACAACACAAACAACAAACAAACAAAAGACAAAACCAACGAAAACTAAAACAAAACCAAGGATTGAGTCGAGAGATCGCCCAACCTACGCGTCGGGATGACCGAGGCGATGGGAGAGGCGAGGCAGTGGAGTTATCGCGGGAGGACTTCCTCATCACGGCGGCGGCGATGCGGGCTCGTTCGACCGAGCTCCACTAGGGCCGCCTTCTTGCGGCTTGGGTTTGCGCCGAACTCGCCTAACCTCTTCGCACGCTTTGAAATCCTCGTCAAGGTCTGCAGGATTTGGCCGTGGAGTGAACAACCGTTTTGGGAAGTCCGGAAAGGCGGGCATCCGTCGAAGACGACGATCCCAAAAATCCCTTATCGCACGGTCCCCGCGGCGATGCGCCCCAATTGTTTGATGTCGTCTTCAAGCGGTGAGCGCAGATAAGGATTTTGAATTGCACCAATGACATTTCGGCATGTCCGCGTTGTTGGATAAGCGAGTTCTTACCTTTGGGCGAGATGGTCCAGCGAGCTGGCGGCGATTGCGGTGGGCGGTGAGAAGTCGTCGGGGCCACGACCATGACGATGAGTCGGGGCCTCATGTCTATGAAAGCTTTCTCCGTTAGGCGGTCTTCATTATCATCATGGGGACTCCGGCCTTACGCATAGTCGGGATATCGTAGAAGGAAAAATAACCTTCCATTCTTCTTTTCGCACGCCCACCTCACGCCAAATTAGCGCGCCACGTTAACCGATCTCCCGTGAAGATGCACGGCGGGAGTAGCGTCCGTTCCCGGATATTGAAGAGTCATGGGTAGTGGGCGGGATGCGGCTCTTAATGAAATGGAGCCACGCATGGGCTTCAATTTTAACGCCGACGCCTTCACGGATCGGCGTCCTTGCGAGATCTGCCCATTGTGTTCGCTTCTACCGTCGGTAGCCTTCTGCATCATCGAGATCATCACCCGAGGCTCTCTTAACATTGCGAATACTCATCATCCACGGCGTTATCCGGTTATACACCTCATTGATTGTTTCGGAGATAGGATTACCGACTTACTCTCGACCACGGTGATAATCCTCCTTGTCCGCCGGAGGAGTGATATTAGCATAAAATTCTTTCACCGGGCGTGTCGGTGGTGGCGGAATCGCCGTGAACTCGGCCCGTCCATTTAGAAAAGTCGGCTCCACGACGAACATAGGAGTTTCCTTATTCACCGAAACCGCTTCTCCATCCACAATGCTCTTGATTTGAACGCGAAATCGTTCAAACCGCCTGGCGCCACGGAACTTAGGAATGTTACGAATAGATTGGTGGCCTTAGATTTTGAGGTTTATCTACTCTTGCTTTCTTGGGCGAGCGACCTCGAGTTCGATCTCTTACGCAACCTTAGTTTTCCCTTCTCCTCCGGCTAACCTTCCTTTTGATGAGGCGGTGCGGTGTCCGCGAAGATTTAGGGGACGGCGAAATAACCGGTGGCGATTAGGGAGGTGGCGGTGATAATTCTTAGTCCGATATGATGAGGGTGTGCTTGGATCATTATTTGGAACCTTCACGGACTTCCGACTCTGCTTGAGATTGACCATAGTTGCAAGAAAATTTTGGAGAGAGAATTGATAGAGGTGAGATCGCTATGAGGATTTTGGAAGGCAGGCGTGGGTAGTAAGAGCAGCAACAACAACAAAGGAAGAGCAAAGGGAAGTTGGGTAGTTGTGGGATATAAGTGAAGAATATGGAGCGCTTTTAACCCAAATAGTGAAGAATTAATTCCATGCTTTTTGACCACTATTCGCTAAAATTTCCCTTTATCTACCGTGCAAATTCTCTTCTGAGCACATATTAGCACGATGCTCGAATTTCTCCTGTACCATGCCTGCAATCCACACTCCGGATATCAATTTACCAAAAACAACCTAGTTCCTTTTAATCAAGTTATAGCAATTTATTAAAACCCAAAACAAACAAGATAACGAGGAATAAACAAATATGTACAATCGGTCGCCAGCGCCTAATCGCCATGGTGACCCATGGTACCCGAGTCGGGCGTCTTTCAAAGTGGTCGAGGTCTTCTCAACGACCTCGCCCCCACAAGAATGCTTGTGCCGCCCATTGACACGGAACTCACGACCCGACTTTCCTTTTGAAGTGTTATAGCACCATGGGGTGCTACATGAAGAATTGTAAAGGCCCCACCGTCTTGATTTTAGTTTCGGGGAATAACCTCGACTTGAGTTGAGCGGTAACACTGTGACGGCAAGAACTCCCGGCGCAAGATGTTGTTATCATGCCATCTTTTAGTTATCTCTTTGTACAACTTAGCATTCTCATAAAGCGAACCAGCGGAACTCATCCATCTCACTTAGTGCAACAATCGAGCTTCTCCAAAGAAATGGATGATCAAAGTTTAGTTTCTTAATTGCCCGATAGGCTCGGTGCTCGACTCCACTCCGGTGGGAGATGACGAGCTTTCCATATACCAAGCGATAGGGTGGCATCCCAATGGTGTTTTGAAAGTTGTTACGAAGCCCATCTTGCATCGTCCAACGCGTGGACCAATCCTTACGCCCGGATTCACCACCTTTTCTAATATACCCTTTATCTCTATGTTGGAGAGCTCGCGACCATTAAATGCTGTGGATGGTATCTTTGTGGCGATCTTATGGCGAACATTGCATTTATTGTACGTAACTTCTTGCGCTTGTTGACAAAGTGTGTGCCCTCGTCACTAATGATCGCACGAGAGTACCAAACCGTGTGAAAATGTTCTTTGCAAGAACTTGATCACCACTTTTGCATCATTCGTGGTGCTTGCTACGGCTTCCACCCATTTGGACACGTAATCAACCGCCACCAATATGTAGAGGTTTCAGAATGAGGGTGGAAAAGGACCCGTGAAGTCGAGGCCCCACACATCGAAGAGTTCAATTTCAAAATGAAATTCATTGGCATCTCATTCAGGAGGATATGTTTCCAACTCACGACATCGATCACGTCTTTGCACAAAAGCATGTGCATCCTTAAACAAGGTCGACCAAAATAACTTTGATCAAGCACCTTAGTGCCGTTCTTTTGCCACAAAATGACCACCATATGGGTGGCATGACACCCTTCCGAATTGATTCCACTTCTTCATGCGAACACGGCCTCGTTAATCCATCGACCGTGACGCTTATATAAGAAGGGCTAGTCCCGTAAGTAATGTTTGACTTGAAAGAATCTTTTCTTTTGATGGGATGAGAACTCGGGGTGTAGCATTCCACATACTAGAAAATTGACAAAATCGCATACCATGGCGTACTACTATGATGCATGCTCATTAGTTGCTCGTCCGGAACATGTCATGAATACGGGCTTGAGTTGTATCTCGCGGATCTTTGTAATCGAGACAAATGATCCGCTACTTGATTTTACGTTTCCTTTCACATCTCTTGTTTCGGATCAAATTCTTGCGGGAGCAAGATCCACAAATGTCGTGGCTTCGCATCTTTCTTCGCGACAAGATACCTGATAGCTGCATGATCTGTGTAGATTATCACTTTTGCTCCTACGAGGTAGGCTCTGAACTTTTCACAGGCAAATACCACAGCAAGCAGCTCCTTTTCTGTCGTGGTATAATTTATCTGGGCTTCCACCAGGGTCTTACTTGCATAGTAGATCGAGTGGAATATCTTCTCCTACTACCGCCCAAAGACGACCCCTACAAAGAAAATCACAGATCACACATCACCTCGGCGATGTCCAATTCGCCCAACAATTCGGGGCTCATTATAAGAGCTCGTTTGAGACTTGAATGCCTTAGAACACT
Organism: Salvia rosmarinus; assembly: GCA_036937905.1. Lineage (NCBI taxonomy): Eukaryota > Viridiplantae > Streptophyta > Magnoliopsida > Lamiales > Lamiaceae > Salvia > Salvia rosmarinus. The sequence continues at coordinate 18,557,582 of CM072817.1, read as the reverse complement.
CGGGAGTGAAGTCGAATCGCGATTTTGCTCAAGCAAGGCACATAGGGGCTTAGCGATCTTTGAAAATCCTTTATAAACCTTCAGTAGAAGCTGCGTGTCCCAAGCTTGCACACCTTTTACGATGGTGGGAGGTGGAAGTTTGTCTATCACTCGATCTTTGCTTTGTCCACTTCGATCCCTTCTTTGGATATGTGGTGACCTAAAACGATGCCCTCTTGCACCATGAAGGGCACTTTTCCCGCTTTAATACCAAGTGGGTTGCTTGCAACGCTCGGGACTTTCCCCAAATTACTTAGGCATATCCATAGGTGTCTCAGAAGACGGAGAAGTCATCCATGAAGATTTCTCGACATCTCCACCATATCCGAGAATATGGCCATCATGCAACCGGAATGTTGCCGGGCGTTCTGAGCCCAAATGGCATTCTTCTAAATGCGAAAGTGCCATAAGGACAAGTGAAGGTGGTTTTGTGTTGATCATTGGGTGCGAATGGCAAATTGGTGATAACCGAATAACCATCGAGCAAGCGGTAGAACTCGCTACCGCTAGTTTATCCAAAGATCGATCCATGAATGGTGAGGAAATGATCCTTCCCGGTTCGCGTGTTTAGCTTTACGTAGTCAACACGCATACGTCATCCGTTATCACCCGTTGGGATCAATTCGCCGATCGTTTGAAACCACCGTGACTCGCCCATTTTAGGGACACATTGGTGGGCTCACCCAAGAGCTATCGAAATCGATATATGATTCGGCATCCGACCATTTGATAACTTCTTTCTTCGATTACTCTTTCGTATTTGGATTGAGGCGTCGGCGATGCTTTCTATGGAAGTCTTGTGGCAATCTTCCGAAGAATATTTTATGCATGCGAGGGACGGGCCGATCCTCAGATATCGACAATTGACCGTCCAATAGCTCGCTTGATTTTCACAATACTTGTAGCAAAGCTTCTCCAGGTCGGGCTTGAGAATAGCAGAGATAATTCTTGGGAGGGTTTCCTCCGCCCGATATGCTATTTGAGATGGTTCGGCAAAGTCTTTAGGATTAACACCGGAGGTTCGTCGATTGATGGTTTGGGTGCACGATTACCCGATCGGCGAGCCCCACGACTCGAGTTCGCCGGGCAAGTGAAACTATCATTTTCCTTGGAGAGATCTTGACCTGACTCCCGCTTTTCTCAAACTCTACGAGTTCGGCATAGCTTCATCATTAACTCCGAATCTGCGAGTGCGATCTGTATGTGTGTCCGCGACGACTGCTCCAGGACTCGGATTACGAGCATTCCTCCACTTCATCCGGATACTTCATAGCATTGAAAACATTGAAGGTAACCTTCGATCATTCACCTCATGGTGAGCTCGCCGAACATCAATTAGAGTTTTTCGGTTGCGAAAAGGGACGTCCCAAAATGATTGACACCTCGTGATCCGCCTATAATCGAAGATAATGAAGTCCGCGGGAAAGATGAATGTGTCCACTTTTACTAATACATCCTCGATTTTTCCTCGGGATGAGCCGTAGATCGTCCACCAATTGTAAGGTCACCGTTGTGGGCATCGCTTCTCCTATCCCGAGCTTTTAAATATTGAGAGGCGTCAAATTTATGCTTGCTCGAGATCACATAACGCACGACCGACGCCGCGTCCCTCCAATCGAGCATGGAATTGTAAAGCTCTCGGATCTTTCAACTTCGGAGTGAGCTTGCTCTTTAGCATCGTACTACTACTTCGGTGCCACGCAGTTTGAACTCGCCCAACCGTCTCTTCTTGGTGGGATGTCCTTCAAGAACTTCACGTAGTTCGGCATTTGTTCCAACGCCTACCAAGGGATGTTGATATGTAATTGCTTGAACATCGAGGAATCTTGAAACCGGGTATCCCGCCGCTTTTCTTCAACCTTTACGGAAAAGGAGGTGGTGGACGATACACCACCGTCCGTAAGGTTCGGTAAAGGATTTGTCGGCTGCGAGCACCTCGGCATCGCGAGGTCGCTTGAGTTTCCGTGGTAGAGACACGGTTGTCACTTGTTGAGGACTCGACCTTCTCTTCTCGGTTCGCCACTGGTTCCTGCATCCGCTTCCACTTCCGTAAAGTGGACACCTGACCGTTCTTTATCTTTTCGTGGATTCTCCGTGTCACTCGCGATTTCCAAGAGGTCGGTTTTAATCTCATTGGCTAATTGTCCGATCCGAATTCCAAATTCAGCAGCCAGTGGATTGCCTTGGATTCTTGCATCTGCTCGCCATGTACTCCTTCATCAGTTTCATAGTCTTGGGGTGTGGGCGGCTTGTTCTTTGCTTTGGTTGGAAATTTTGTGGATATGTGGTTTTCTCAAAATTTCCACCACCACTGTTCCGCATCCTTGTCTCCCCAAGAGAAATTAGGGTGTTGTCTCACCCGGATTATATGATTGTGAGTAAGGATTATTCCTTTGCCGCTCGGTTTCCTATGTAACATAATCTTGGCTGGGTTTGATGGACAACTCTCAAATGTGTGTCCTTCCCACAAAGATACACATGACGTCTCGTTTACTTGCATCGTGGGTGCGACCATTGGAGCACTCGATCATTACCTGGATTAGGTACTTGCAATCCTTTTAGCATGTTACTCATGGATCTTTACTGGTCATTAATGCCGTCGTGGCATCAACTTCCAACACACCAAATGACCGATTTCTTTCCTATTGGCACGAGAATTTGACCATTGGCAATTGTTATCGCAATTCTTTCGAAGATCTCGTATGCTTCGTTGTATGACTTGAGAGAATAGCTCCATTTGCGAGGCATCAAGCACCAAACGTGTTGACGCATTTAGACCATTGTAGAAGGTCTCCGTTGAATGCGATGCGGAATGCCGTGATGAGGGCATTTCCAGCATTTCCTTATATCGCTCCCAAGCTTCGCACACCGACTCTTCGTCATTCTACCGAAATGACATGATGTCATTCCTAATCTTGCGTTCTTGGTGGGCGGAAGTACTTCATCAAAAAATTTCGCGAGCTCGTTCCATGAGGTGATAGAATTTGATGGAAGCCGTTCGACCATGCTTTGCACGATCTCGTAGCGAAAAAGGGAATAACCGAAGTCTCGGTAACCGGAACACCGGTAACTTAAACGAGTCGGCGACCTCCGTGAACGACCGAAGGTGGAGATGTGGATCCTCCGGGTGGCTTGACCACTAAATCGCCCCTAATCGTTTGGAGCATCAAACATGACCGACTTGATTCGGCGGTTGGCCAGCATCTTGGGTCTTGTAATTCCGGGTTTAACTTCATTAAACTGGGGTCATAATCACGGATGCCCTCTCTCGGTCGTCGGCAATAACAACGGCATTTCCGCCATGATGTGCCTCTCCTCCCGTGCTGCCATCTTGCTTGCGCTCATGAACTCGTTCTTTGGCGCGCCTTCCTCACGAAGTGCGTTCAACCTCCGGATCTAATCGGTGGGTCACTTGGCTTTTACCTTGCGATAAACCACAATCCCGAACCCCGCTCACACAAAAGGCGATAACGAGTGAGTCACGATCACAAAGAAACACAAAATCGCAATATCCACGTAATTTATAATTGGCATTCCCAACAGCGCCAAAAACTTGTTGTATGGTTTTAATGTGATGATGTGAATATACTATACGCAAGTGCACGTAGTCAACAAATAATACACTAAGTATTCCGAGATCGAATCCATGTGGAATGCACTTTTAAATCACGAGATCAGAACTTTGCAAAATAAGGGAGATGTGAGAATTGGTACTAATTAGAATAAAACACCAACGAATCGAATTAAAGCGACTTCGACACAAATAAGTGAACAATGACACATACAACGAGGAGATTCTCGTTATCAAGGTAGAAATGTACTTGATCTCCGATTCCACCCATGCTCTCTTCTAATAATGCTACAAACATTATCTTTGCATCATCACTACGACATGAACTCCTTTGATTCTTAGTATTTTTCCAAATCTAAGATTATATTCTATAGATCCATCCGTATATTCCTATATCGAATCGCTCTTAGAATATCATTACTAATTCATTCATATTTGCCACGCAAGGTAAATGCATATTCTTATGCTATTCACACACATAACATTAAAATCATGTTCTTACGTCGCCTATTGTTTTCATTCTATAATAACTTTCCAAAGAATTATAAAACTAAGATCCACTAATGGTGATCAATCACAAGTAAGATAAAACAATCCCAACAAAGCAATAGTGATTTAGCAAGACAAGCGTGAGAACCGAGCTCGTCACACGAGCATGGGTTTCCTCAAGAAATCAAGTCATAAAGATTAAGCTCATAGCGAATGTTCAACGATATTGAAACAAGTAACACCATAACAAATTAACAAGGTTTAAAGAAATGATAAAGAATTTAGTTATCGGAATCGTGTGCTAGCTCTTGGATCGCCGTCTCTTCCACGACTTCTCCAAGAATTCGCACCTTCTTCCTTTCTCCGATGTTTCTTTTTCTCTCTATCCTCCCAACTCCCAATTGTCGATCCCTCTCGATTGTTGCCAACTCCCTTTAATAACAACCTCAGCGCTTTTGAGGCGCAGACTGCACCGCCAGCTTCTGCCGTTCCTGATCCTTTCTCTTTTCGCTTAGCTCGGCGAGGCGTAACGCGTGTCTCTTTTCAGCTGCTATAGCCGCCTGCCACGTGGCCATGGTCCCGCTGATTTCTTCTTCGTTGTTAACCCGCACTTTCCATGCTACTGCTAGCTTCCGTAAGCACGGCTCGTGATTTCGCTTTACCCCGAGCTCGGCTCGCTTACGGCTCGACATTGCTAACGAGTCCGACCTTGCTTTATGAATGCGAGCTCATCCATACTTGCGAGCTGAACTTCCGCCATGAGCCCGACTTCGCCACGAGCTCGCCCACTTTCAACCTTGGGGGAGTTCGAACACTTAGCTTCCGAGCTCGCGTGCTTTGCTTACGAGCTCACGACTCAGGAACTTAACCTTGCCTCGCTTTATTTCTCTCTTCCGCTACATAACGCAAATTGATAAAATAAAGCATAAAACGCACAAAATACCTCTTATCCCCAACCGACTCAATCCTACACGCATCCACACGAAAACAAGACAAACACATGCAAGACAAGGACAAACAAAGACGGGTAACATACAACAATCGATGCTTTTATCATTAAAAAGCCTATAATAACTCTTTACAAGAGTTATCACCGCCTGCAGAGCCGAGCAAAACAGAGAGAGGAAGGCGGGCGAACTCCCCGAGGAGACGACAGCCGTCACCGGTCTTCCACCCCCGAGAGATGGCAACGACCTCCGGGTTCGACCGCACGGAAGAATCATCTCTCATCTCTGGGGGAGATTCTAGACACGCCCTTGCCCCAACGGTACAGGGCACCCAATATTGCTGCCTACGATGGCCTCGGGGACCCCTCCGACTTCCTTTTCGCCTAGACTACCAACACGGCAAATCAAGGAATGGAGGATTTTCACATGTGCAAAATCTTCCCGAGGCTTGATCTCCAACGCCCGACGCCGTTCACCCGCCATTTCACTGTAGCAGATACACCGCCTGGACCTCACGGATCGCTTTAAGTGGCGTTTTATCGAAGATGTCACCTCGGCCAGCCTTCGTCCGACTCGCTCACAATCCGCCAGGCGGGGACGAGCCGATGTCGAATTCGTCTCGCGATTCATCAAGGAATCTCTCAAGATTGATGATAGTAACGATCTATACATCATCAATGCATTCAAAACCGGGATCCGACCCGGCGCATTGAACAAAGAAATCACCAGAGAGAAACCAAAGACGGCAAGTAAACTTTGGAACTGGTGGACAACTTCGCGAAAGAGACGAGTCGGATCGGAAGAGGAGATTTGGGACGACCGTAAAGTCGAGAGGAGAGCGGATGATCGAAGTCGGGCGCCGATCGCGGCGCCGATAGAATCAAGAGGGCGATGGAGTCCGTGCTCGGACCTCGGCCAAATCTTGGCGGCAAAGCGCCTCCTCTGCTCAAATCGAGGGCGAGATATTCGAGCTCCACGTCGAGCTCTTCCCAAAGCCCTCCTATGAAAGGAGGATCGAAGAGGTCAGGCGGAGGTATTGTGACTATCACCGGGTATGGTCACGATACCGAGGATTGCGAAACACAGGCTCGCAGATTGACGAGCTCATCGAGGAGGAGCCTCGAAATACCTCGGCGAAATGGCGTGCAAAAAGAAGAGGCGGGGAAGAATAACGGTGGCAACAAATGCGGGCCGACCTCGACGGCGACCCAACCCGAAGATGGCGAGGACGAAGGTCCCAACGCTTATGGGCAGTGTCTACGCCATTACCAGGCTCACTGTAGGAACAGCGAGGTCGTCGTTAAAGAATGAAGCTCGGAGGTCGGCCCCGGCGAGAAGAACAAGCGACTCGGGATGGTGAGGACATCGTGTTCTCCAAAGACGACCCGGTGCCCAAAATCATGCCCCACCAAGACGCAATCACGATCTGAGCCGTGGTGGGCAACAAGAATGTCCACCGGGTCTCATCGACATCGGTGCCTCCACAAGATTATCTTCCGTGAGTATGCGGACAAACTTGAGGTCGGAGGAATTGAACACGTCTACCACGCCATCCCGGTTGGGAGCTTCACTCGGAGGCGGTTCAACCCGAAGGTGTCGTTACCGCTTCCGTTTCTGGTAGGACGTCTCCTGTGTCGGTCACAAAATCCATTCAATTCTTCCCGCACGAGCGAGCTCCGTCTCCGTACAACATTATCTGGGCGGAGATCGGCTATCACGCCACCAGGCCGTCTCGCTTGTACCACCTCACGGTCAAAATACCCGTCCGGTGGGGTGCTAAGCATCGGGGTGACCAAGCGGCGGCCAAAGAATGCTACGCTGCGTCTCGACCTGGGATGTAGCCACCGCCTCAAGCATAGCAATTACAATCCCTGCGCCCACCTCGGGACGACGATCGAGAACCTCCAATATCGATGGCGACCCTCCAAAGTTGTTAAGGTCGGCCTCCGTGGTCCAGATGATATTCGGCGGCATGATGTCATGCACTCCGAGGAATCTGAGGGCGTATTCGCCTAGTCCCCACTCGACATGACCGGAGTGTCGTCGAGCTCATAACTCATCGCCTCGACATCGACCCGGCTACTAAGCCGATTCGGCATAAGAAAAGAGTGTTTATGACGAGGCGCGGCCGGTCGTAAGGACGAAGTGACTCGACTCGTAGGCGAAGATCTTGTTGAAGTCAGTGCAGGCACCGGATGGCTAATCCATCGTGGTCCGAAAGCCGTGAGGGTGGCGCGTGTGTCGACTACACCGACCTCAACAAACACCGCCCGAAGATTGTTACCCCTTCCCCGACATTGATAAGAATGTGGAGCCACTGGTGGACCACGAAGTCTTGAACCTAGATCCGTACAAAGGGTACTACCAAATCTCATGAACCCGGAGGACACCCCAAAGACAAAGATTCATCACCGACTTGGCGTTTTACGTGCGAAAGATGCCTTTCGGCTGAAGAACGCCGGCTACCTACCGGATACGGTGGATGCCATATTTAAAGACCACATCGGGCGGTTGTCGATGTCACGTCGACGACATCGTAGTCGAAAGTCAAAAACGGAGGCTGCGCCGACGACCTCGAACTATCCTCCGCCTCCTCGTGTCGGCCAACCTCAAGCTCAACCCCGTGGTACATTCATGGTGAGGACGGGTAAATTCACGGGATCTTTGGGTTTCACGAGGGCTCAAGGCAAATCCCACTAAGGTGAAAACGGTGCTCGACATGCGGGTTCCAAAGACCATCCGTGAGATCCACAAACTCACCGGTGCCTAGCCGCCAAGCAGATTCTTATCTCGGCCGCCGGTAGGCGCTTCCTTCTTCAAGATCTTGAGGAGAGCTCGGGACTTCACCGGCGGGGAAGAACACTAGGTCGCCAGACAATCGAAAGAGTACCTGCCGACCGCCAACCCCGTCCGCCTCCGAAACAAGGTGAAATCCTCTCTTTGTCTCGGCCGCCTCGGACGAGGCAATCGGTCTTGATATTAGTACGAAATGAGGTGGGACGTCGACTCCCATCTACTTCATTAGTCGGGCTCTCAAAGGACCGGAGGAGGTACACCACCTCGAAAGGTAGATCGACCTAGTGAGCGCCAAGCGACGCCGACCCTACTTCCAAGCCCATTCCGTCTGTGCTTGGTGACTTACCCTTGAGACAAGTCTTGTCAAAGTCGGAGTCATCCGGACGTATAGCTAAGTGGGCGCTGGAGCTCGGCGAGCACGACATCTCATCTTGCCTGTGCCGGCCATAAAAGGCGGCAAGCCCTCGCTGACTTCCTGATGGAGGCCAAATTCACCGAGGTCGGCTCTACCGGCGAGGTCACTCCAACTCCCGCCCCCACGTGGAAGAATCCACCCTTAATCCGCCGATGATTGCCGGCGGATGTCGTGGGCGGAGCCTCATGCAAAGCAGGCGTGAGCAGCATCCTCCTCCTCGGCCCAAACAAACAAGGTGACCTATGCACTTTGGTTCACCTTCCGACCACAAACAACGAGGTGGAGTACGAGACACTAATCTCATGACTCACTGTTAAGGAATTGAAATGGACAAGATCCGCATCCTCGAGATTCCGGTCGTGGTGAACGGTGTTAGGCAAATCTGAGGCGAGGATGACCGAATGAAGCAATACATTGAGAAGACAAAGCGAGATGTCGACCTCGTTCGTACTTCAAGATTCATCGTATCCCACGGGGAAAGCCGGTGATATCTTGATAAGTTAGTCACGTCGTCAACAAGTCCACCAATGGAGGAGGTTCATTCCGAAGCATCGCGGAGTCCCACATCGGCCATCACCGAGATAGAACCGAATGGATGTCTCCATAAAGGCTACACGGAAGATGGCGACTTTAACCTCAAGATCGCTCGAAGCCAAAAAGATGATGGCGAAATCCCAAAGTACCTCGTACGTGAGGCGCTCTCTGAGAAGTCCTCCTTCAACCCCTCCTGAGATGCCTCGGGCGAGAAGAAGCCGACTACGTGCTCAATGAGATTCACCGAGGGTCTTGTGGAAGTCACATCGGGTCGCGAGCTCTCTCAAAGAAGACGCTGAGGTCGGGATATTACTGGCCCACCCTCGTCCAAGATTCGGCCGAGCTCGTCAAAAAATGTACTGAAGTGTCGCCCACTCCACGGTAAAAGCTACCCGCACCGATCCGAGCGACTGCAGAGCCCGTGGCCTTTCATGCAGTGGGGGATCGACATCGTTGGCCCGTTTGACCGAGCACCGGTCGAACGATACTTAGTCGTAGGCGTAGATTACTTCACAAAATGGGTCAAGCCGAGCCACTTTCGAGCCTCACGGCGGGAAGATTCGCACCGTGTGGAAGAACATAGTCCGTAAACCGGCGTACCGCACATTCTGATCTCGGACAACGGCACCCAGTTCGTCGACAAAAATTTCAAGGAATGGTGTGAAGAGCTCCAGATCGAGCAACGTTTCACCTCGGTCGCACACCCGCAGGCGAATGGTCAGACCGAGGTGACGAACCGCACGATCGTACAAGGATTAAAGAAGAGGCTAGACCGAGCTAAGGGTGATTGGGCTGAAAATCTCCCCCAAGTCCTCTCGGTCCTGAGCGACCACACCGGACTTCGCACGGAGAAACCCCTTCGGTTTGGTCTACGGACCGAGGCCATCATCTGCCGAGATCGGCGCACCAAGCTGCGCGCACTCTTCACTTCTACCGAACGGAACAAGGAAGACTGCGTGCAACCTTGATGCTCTCGAGGAGAACGCGAGCTCGCCTTCATAAACGGCCAAGTCAAGGTCGTGTCGCACGATACTACAACAAAAGGGTCAAAGCCTCATGCTCCAAGTAGGCGACCTCGTCCCTCTGAAATAATGAAGCCACAGAGCCGAGCGTCTTAACAAGCTAGATCCGACATGGGAAGGTCCATACCGCTCACGAGGACCTCGGTAAAGGGCTCAAGCTAGCTCACCCATACGGTGCACTTATCCCCCGAACCTGGCATATCACTCACCTAATGAGGTACTTTACATAGCTTCGATTTCAGATCAGCATCATGTTAGTCCCTTTATTGCTTTGCCGAAGTGCGATGTTATTTACTTCTCAATAAAGCGTTTGTTTTTCGGAATAATATTTCACTGCCTCATCTTATGCTTATGTGAACATCTCGCTCTCAAGTCGGATAACACATAATTAACCTTCACAAGGGACGCCTCACGAAGACGACAAAACCCACTAAGTAGGGTACTAACTAAGCGCACACCGCGCTCGCGGATTACTCGTTCAATTGAGCGTCTCGGTGCGAGGCATACAGACTACTCATTAAATTGAACGTCTACATGCAAGCATACAGATTACTCATTAAGTTGAAACATCTACATGCAAACGACGTCCACATCGGATCTCGCCAAATTATGCCCCTTTATTTGGGAAGATATACATCAGATACGCCTAAATACATTTACGACTAAAACCAAGTCCTAAGCTATATTTGTACCTCTCGAGGAAAATATACACTTGATACACGCCTAAATACATTTACGACTAAATACAAAGTCCTAAGCTATATACACCTCATTCGGGCTTCCGAACTCCGCCTTGCGGACTCACCTGAAGTCGCACTCAGCTCGAACAAAATCTCCGGTCGACGATGAATACCCGAACGAACTCGATGCCCTCCACCCAATCAATGAGGTCGGCACCACCCCGGCCGCCCGGGTGCACTCGAGCCAAGACAGACGGGTTCCGACCCGAGGCATTCTTACACCCGAGGTCACACCTCGCCCTCGAGCTCGACGCCGGGCCAGATCGCGACCGCCCCCGACCGCCGCCTTCCACACCGACCGATGTCCCGGGCGCCCGACCGCCGACGATCGCCTCAATGTTCCTCTCACCGACCCATCACCGGAGCACTTGGCGTGATCGGGCGAGCCGCCTCCTCGTTCTTCTATTATCGACCAGCCGAGCCCACCTGTGGACTCGCCTGGCTTGGGGCATGCGTCGTTCTTAACGATCTCGCACATCCGCATGTACTTCATGATGGAGTCGAGGCGCTCTTTAAACTTTTGTCATTAGCCCATCCTCATCCTCAAGACCATGCTCTCTCGCCAAGAAGCTCGAACTCGATCGTCGACACGATATGGTAGTTCCACCAGATCGGTGGATTACCTTCTCATACTCTGTGTGCTCCTCCGAGATTTGCTCCAGCTTCTCTTGCGCCAGCTCGAGCTCCTCCTCACACTGCATCAGGCGTCCATGGATGACGTCGGCAGATAAGTCCGCCCCCTGGACCTCGAGATGCACGATCTTTAACCTGAGAGTCTCATTCTCGGCCAGGAGACGAGCCGCCTCACAATCAGCCTCTTGCAACTTCTTCCTCAGATCGGCAGACGACACCGAGCTGACGTCCATGCTAGCCAAAACCTGGGTCAGTTCGGCCGAGCGGCTCCGCCAAAATAGCATCTCCTCATCCTTCTCAACTAAAGCACCTCGAACTTCTTTCAGCTTGGTCAGCAAGTCATAATCAAGTCCAACGTATTGAGCGTCGTCTTGAGATAAACAAGACAATACGCATTTCGAAAACGGTGTTTATTATTCAAAAGTGAAAATTTTACAAGGCGCGGGATCCTAGTGACCCGGCAGATCGACTATTACAATGGGTCCACCGACCTCGGCCCCCACCGACCTCACCGCCCCTGCCGCTTTGCTGCTGCCGCTGCTTCGATTGCCCCTTCGCCGGACGCCGAGCTCTCCTCATCCTCCTTCTCGCTCGCTCGCACTCGGCAAGAAACTCACGAGTTCGTGATCTTCGTCCTCCGCAGATCGAGCAACGGCCTCCGCCGACGAAGAGAGAGGCTGACGCCATGCCTCCAAGACCGGGAAGGAGCCAACTCAGAGATCACCCGGCATACGCCTTGTTCACTTTCTCTCGACTCGACCTCGACCCAGCCATGCCTGACCTTGTCGAAGTCGAGCATGGCGGCCGCCAGCTGCTCCAAATGGTCAGACACCACCTTGGTCATGAGCACGCCGGCTGGGTCGACGATGAAGGCCGAGAAGCTCTCGATTCGACGAGCTTGTCGAAGGCCCTCAAGATCGGCCCCGATCCGCCAAACTTTAGCGCCTCCTCATCGGCGAGCTCCTTCCCGCCCGGCCACCTCCTCACGAGCCTCCTCAAGCTCGCCGGCGACTTCCAAATGAAGGCCTTCTTCAAGGCGGCCTTGGCGGCGTCAAAGACGCCTCTTGCGGCCTCGGCCTCGGTTCCGCCCTCGCCGCAGCCACGGCGGCATCGGCCGCCGCCGCAAGAAAAGAAGCTCCCGTCCCAAATGCGTCATACCGAAATGAGCTCTCGGATCATCCGGTGGCAAGTTGCGGTCCCCAAAGAAGACGCTTGCGGGATCCCCATCACCGAGCTCGCATCCTAAAGAACCAACACAGTTAATACAGATCGCAGAACGGATAAAGCCGGATCGCGAGGATATCTATACCTTGGTGGCTACGTCTGAACTCGAGCCCGCACCTCATGTTCGACGCGGGCTGGTCTCAGATCTCGGTCGCCGGCTCGACCCGGCAAAGGCCCCGCCATCACCGACTAATGTCGCCAACCTTCTTCTGGCGCCGAGCAGATCGCCTCGGCTTTTTCTTGGGCGCCCGCTCGGCGATCGTGAGCCCCAACTCGGCTGCGTCGGTCTTCTTGCATGACGTAAGAAAGTCACATTAGCATAGCAAAATCGATTTATCAAGAACAAGAAGAGGATGCCGCACCCGATCGGACTCGATCCCGACGCCTCGACCTATAAACGCCACCGGCGTTGTTGTGTCATCCTCGGTGAAATCAATGGATGCTATCTCACCGAGGTCGCTCAAGACCTCCTCCATGTGGCCCGGGGCTTGATTTTCACGCCGCTTCATCGCATCGAGGCCCCACTCATACCTTGGACGCCTCACCGCTGCGGAAGAAATACCTATTCGCCAACGGGACACCTTCGGTGAGCCACTATCTTAAGCTTCCGCCGAGGAGATGATAATACACCCTCCTATGGTCTCGACACAAAAAGCGCATCAAGACCTCAAGGACAACTCGCCAACGCCATAGCAGAGCAAATTTCTAGCCCCACCACCGACCTAATGGAATTCGAGGTCACCGATATACGGGATCCGAAAGTATTCTTGAAAGCTAAGGAAAATTGGGGCCAAAGGAAACCTAAGGCCGCCTATCGAAGCTATCTACATATCAAGAATAAATCCTCCTGGACGGGCCATCGCCTATCATCCGGTCGTGGCGAGCACCACCACGCCTCCTCCGAATACGGTATTCCTTCGTTATCTCAAAAGCTCCTCCAAAGGTCAACCTCGACCTTGCCACGCCAACCCTAAGTCTGTCCCATACCGATGATACCAATGGACCCAAGACTAAATCCTATGGACCTACACAAGCGGTTATAGCACATATAGTCCTTTATATCGAGGACGAACGCCGTAACCCGAGGCGTAACCGTAATTTTCGAATGAGAAGGAGAGATGAAGAATACATACTTACTTTTCATTTGAATATTTGGCCCTTCCACGAGATCGGAAGAAGTTGGAAAATTTCTCAAAATGTAATCTCGAAAACAAAGCGTCGAAGGGAAAGTGAACAGTTGCCTCATTTGGGCATATTTATAGGACAAATGACGCCTAAAACCGCCAGATCAACTTTCACACGTGCTACCCGCGATTGATGTGGAGTCGACAGCGCGACGCGGCGAGCGCCCAACCGCCGCTGGCGCGCATATGACGACTCTACGGTAAGAGCAGAGCCGCGATCGATCATGTGATGATTGCGTCGACCTCGCACGCGGCTCGGACCTCGGACCTCGCCTCGCTTCCACATCCAAAAAGCGGCGCCCAGATCGGACCTCGGCGTCCTCAAAAGCGGCGCCACTCGGTCGGACCTCGCCTTTTCAAAAGCGGTGCCACTCAGTCGGACCACGGCGTCGCCAACGGACATCGCCCTCTGAAGACATCTCCATCCGGCTCGGACCTCGGCGTCCCTCCAGATTGGCGCCGCCACGCCACACCTCGGCATTCCTGAAGGGCGGTGTCACTTAGGGCGGCCCTCGGATCATCCAACATGATATCTCTATCCGGATCGCCACTGTGCCTGACCTCGGCATCCTCCGTAAGAGCGGTGCCGCCCAGATCGGACCTCGGTGTAACCTATACTGGGTCGCTATCCGTGTCTGACTTGACTTCCTTTTGCAAAGACATCTTTGTCAACGACGGCGACTCCACTCGGTCCCCAACAAGCGGCGATGCCCGCACGCCAAACCGCTACCTCGGTTCGAATCCAGCGAACCGATCAAACTCGACACCAAACGGATCGAGAAACATTCGAGAACAACATCACCGAGCAACATCCTACCTCAACGCGCGCGTTCTTCACCTCACCGATACGGTCAGCACTCGACTATTCGTGGCTATGATGGGATATGGCCCAACCACCGGCCCACCGACAGACTCCAAACGAGCTGGGCTCGACTTTAATAGCGCCCACGCGGTTATGCCAATGGCCCATCCCCAAACCCTAAGCAAGATCCAAACCCTAATCGGGGCGCTAAGAGCCCCATGGCACAAAGGCAAGAGTCCCTATGGGCAAGAGGACGATCCTACATATGTATGGCTAAGAGTCCCTACATGGGAGGGATCGGGCTCCGCCTGTGAGCCCTCGATATGTATAAATAGGAGTTAGATCGACGGTAGAAGGGTTAGCAACTTCTTGAATACTAAGAGCTTTTAACTATACTCACCGTAATCAAACCATAGTGAAAGTATTGAGGAATCACTCCTCCGTGGACGAGATCTCATTAACGATCGAACCACGTAAAAGCGCTCGTGTTCTTTATCGCTTTCATAAATCTTGCATACTAACATATACTAGATTTATCATGGGCCTTTTTTATCCTCTCCAATGTAAAACTAATAAATTTGATAGAAGGACCATCAAAGGGAACTATATACCAGGAAAGGAAGGAAATGAAGAACGCAAGGGAGTAAGTATTACCCTAGTGGTCAAAGCAATAAAATTTAACCGAAGGTCATATGGTTGGTATGAATAACCTAGCCATCAAATTTACAAAAATCACATCTCCAACACCCACCCCACATCCCACAATTGTCAAAAAGAGGAGAGGTCTTGAAGGCCCCCAAAAAGAAAAAAATACAAAATCCTATGCCTGCTTACATGATCTCTTGCTGATACATATGCCGAAGGAGGATGTCCAATCTGGTAAATCAATTATGAACTTGAGTTGGCTAGCAAAAAACGAAGGCCAAATTATGCTGCCTTGCTTCTGGCAGTAAACCCAAACGAATTAGTTCGTGAGGGGCTTTGCCTTGCGTATGTGACCCATGCTATTTACAAGATCCTTTCGGTGCAGACAGGGAACATATTGACGCGTTAACCCCTTGAGTCGCCATAGGATGTAAGGGAAACTCAATTGATCACGTGAAGTGAAGTGAACAACTTCATTAAACCAAAGACACATAAACAAGTTCGTCACTGGAGTGTGCTCCCTCACGATAATGGAAGCCTCTGCTAGCGCTGCACACAGAATCGTAACATTATCAATACTGTCTTCAGACATAAGATGTAGCAGTTGTCATCTTAACACAAGATACTGCAACAGCCAAAGCAAAGGCAAAACGACCAGACTACCTTTTGCAGAAACAATCATGCTTTTGAAAGATAAATGATGACTTTCATCCACACAATGCCAAATGTAAGTAGACTTAATAGTAAGAGTCTTAGTAGTGAATTCCAGCCATAAAGTTCTCAAAACTATTGCCCTAGTTAGTATAAATAGATGACAGCCAGAAACACAATACCTTTCTTCCCATTGAACCTCTTATCCTCAGGAAGACCATCATGGCGATACTGTGCCAACTGGACCTCAACCTCCTCCGGAGTCGCCTTATTTTTCTTGACAACAGCCTTTGCCTCATCATACACACTACTACGAGCACCATGTTCTGAAATTGCAAGTTCGTGATTTGAACGCCAGAGTAAGGCCTCCAACACACCCAAAGGGTCCCTCCGAAACTGGGACTTTGAATCAACCCAAATGGAATATCTAGAATTTGGGAAAAGACGATGGGGAAGCATCTGGAATAAAGAGATAATAATTCTCAAAAGTGCAGTATATATTCTCCACCACTCAAAAATATAAATGCCAGCACATAAATATTACAGCTATTTCTATATAGACAAGATTTACTTGTGTGATAGATTATTGATGTAGAATGACAAAGGAGGAAGTCTTCTTTTAACCTAAGAAATAACATGACAATCTTAGATATTTTCCTGGCCTTTTCCTTTGTTTATTGAACTCCATCATGGTGGAGGTGGAGATGCATAGCCTAGCTTGGCATGCGATTCCCTATACAGGGGGCAAATTTAGTTTCACTTCCTGCACTTATGGATCGAAAAAAAAAGGCTATGGAGAACAAGCCAGAAAAGCAAAAGCAAAAATCCATTCAGGCGAAGATTGCTGTGTAAGCCCATGATATTCCAGACTTCTCTATTTGTAAAAAATAGTTATTACAGGACATATTGCTCCTCTGACACGACCTTCAATATTCATTAACCTCGACACTATTTTTTTCCATTACAAGCATACTTGACCAGCATTCAAGATGTAAGCAGGTGGACACTAATGTCACTGATACTTAAGCTTAAATTAGAGGGCCAAAGGATTAAACTCAGTTGATATAAAAATTTGAACACAGATGAAAAAAAACTTTTTCTGTTGTGGACTAGCTGTTAATAAGCTAGTCGTGTTCGTGCATCATACAATAATGACTTGGCAGACTTGCATAAACTTAAAGGAGAGGAATCTAAGAGTTGCAACCTTTGGTATTTTGCCATTTAATCTTTGGTCTCTGAAGGGTAAGTCCCTGACAACTATGATTCGCCATTTCCCAATAAAATGGCTTTCATCAACTTGGTTCCCCTGTGCTTCCTGTGTTGCAAGAGTAATTTCATCCCAGAAAGCCACATAGCAAACCTACATGCGGTTATCCAAAAATTTAATTATGACCATATCCGTGAGTCAATATCATACAATCTCCCATTAGATTTCTGTATATAGGATGAAAACCTTCCGAAGTGAAGTCTCTGACATTCCTATAGGTTGATAAAGATCATCTCCACCACCAAATGCACAGGTAGAAACCACCACTTTGCATGTCTTCATGTAAATTTTGTCTTCATCAGAAGTCTTAAATCCTCCAATTTCACTGTAGAACCCACAGTGGACCTTAGCCTTTTGAGTCACCTATCATATGATAAGATTTGCGATGATTAACTACATGGTCTGATTGATAGATAGATAGATAGATAGATATATATATATATATATATATATATATATATATATATATATATATATATATATTCCATTAAAGTACCAAAGCTAGGACCATAATCTGACTGTCTCACTGACTTAAGATGCACGACAGTCCTCTTTTAGAGTACAAAACAATGCTATAAGTTGACATTTAGTTTATTACCTTAAACTCTTGGTCTCTCTGCTCAAGTGTTTGGTTTCCTGTGAATAAATTAAATCTTGAGCCCTCCAAATATACCATAGATAAGTTAAACGCCCCTTCTTTACTGGCTGCATCAGTTTCCATGGCATACATCAACTCTTTTAGCGGACTCCTAGAGTCCATAAGATTGGGAATTTTCAAAAGCTCGAGTTCTTCAGGAGGTAGGAGCTTCAAACATGCTGACATAATCCAGGAAAGAGAGTTGTGGGATTAACAAAATGTGCTTGAAATTATTACCACACAAAAGAGTACTAGAAGACTGCCAAACCAGTTAGGATATTTCCCAAAAAAAAGACAATTGCACACTATCAATTTCGACTCAGATTTTAATGCACATTGCTTCTACTACTGGTACAACAAAGTCAGGAACACAATAGAGAAGAAAAGTTCCCAGTGCTTCCTAGTACTACAATTCCGATCCAAATCTTACACCATAGAATTTTGGTATTGATTAAATCCACCTTCATCCCAGTAGAACTCTAAATTAAGGCTAAGTGTAGCTTTCAAACCCACAAATAACTATTATGCGATGTAACTTTTGCATTTAACTCACAAGAAAAATAGTAGCATAGAAAGTTTCTTAATTTCGACAATGTGGCTAGATTTCACATAAGTGTTCATTGTAGACGTAGGAAGCAATCACTTCGTCTCAATAACTTTCACAAAACAAAAACTGTAGCGCAATTTTTGCATACTAGAAATCACGCCTACTCTCACAATACATCAGCTTGCAACAATTTTTTCCAAGAGGAGGAGATAATTAGCAGCAAAAACAGAAATGAAGAAATACGACTTACGCTCTCTTACGCCCCCAACAACTTTAGTGGTAGGATCAAGTCTGTTCAAGTTCCCCAGCGGCTTATCTTTACTATGAGTAGCTGCGTAATCCGACTTCCTGACCGGTGGCGGACTACGGATCTCGCCGTCGCCGATTTTGATGGCCTCGTAAATCAGGAGGCAGGCAGCGGGGAGGAGAAGCAGCGCCGGCCACCACTTGAGAAGTTTGGCGACGATTCTTCGGGGGAAATCGGGCCTGCTCCTAGTGCCGGGCTTCTTGCGCTTCCGGCGGACCCGATGCCGCATACGGCTCGAGGGGTCTTCGGGGTCATCGTCGGAGACAGATATTGTGACGCCGTTGTTCGACATTGTCTCCGCCGTTGATTGCTCTGCTGCCGATCGTCGGTGGCCGGTGCAGAGATTGGCGAGAATATTTTGGGTGGCTTACGAGTTACGACGTCGTAGATCATCAACTCAATTTGTCCCAAAGTTGCAATTCCCCAAAAAACAACCTTAATCAATTCGGGTTAAATTACTACCTAAAGAAAAGGATTAAATATATTTAATCTTGACTCATACCCGCATTCAAAAGCTTATATGATGTGTAGAAAAACACAGTCCTGCACCAATGGTGGGATCCATCCATTTATTTAATAATTATTTATTTTTAATTAATTAAGTAATAAAATTTAATTTAAAATTAATCATTCTAATTAATATTCAGTATCTCTAATTATGATTTAATATCTAATTAATAACTAAATATTATTTAATTAATATTAATTATTAATTGCTGTCATCCTCATCGTGCAAATGTCCACACATTAGTTTTTGCCAAATTACGTTGTAACTTTAGAACCAATTAAAATTTTATTTATTCTCCTTGCCTTGACATTATTACTATTTTACTACAATATCTTAACAATATTAGCAGTATTAATATATATTCTATTGACATTTATTTTAATCTTATGAATATACTTTAAAAATATCTTGTCAAGTTATAAACCACAAAACTTTATTTATTCTTTTTTTGAATTTATGAGAAATCCGCCATCATTATCTTCTGGGTAAACCCCATATTCCTATGCAATAGCTTGCAAACCACATATATATATTAAACCAACGTTCCGACTAGCAATAACCTGTAAACTACACAGGATAGATAAATCATACTTGGAAAACGATTAAGTAAACCAATGTTTTTGTATAATAACCTATAAATCATACAAGATGAGTAAAACCAACGTCTGCATTGGCAATAGTAGAGTTCAAATTGTCCCAAGGACAAATTTAATTAAGGTGAGTTCACGCGATCGGAGGTCACAGGTTCAACCTCACCAAACGCCTATGGGTTTGAGTCACACACCCTGGTTTTCAAGTGTTGTTTACTGCTTCAGTGGTTTGCACCTTATTGCATGCAGACCGTGTGGTTACTCCAATCTTGCACTGGAGAATATCATGGCTCCCATTATACCAAAAAAATAGTAGAGTTCAAACTCATAGATATGTTAGTAGAGTTCGAATCTATAACTTTTTGGTTCCATGGGCTGTCCAAAAAGGACAACTTTATTTATTCTTGTAAATTAACTCCATCATACACTATGTGAATCTACATTTCTTCATATTTACTAATAATACAAGTTTCAAAATCACATGAACTGCAGAAAATTCGTCAACAACTTCGAGGGACCGTTTAACAAAAAATCTTTGAGTTGGTCTATTATATGCGCACTATCAAAAAAATCAACATTTGTTTTTATCCAACGCTGATTTTTTAACAATAACCAACATTGGTTTTTAAAAATTACATGATACGCGTGCATACAGAGTGATTTTTGTGAAAATATTTTCTTACATCTTTTTCTCTCATCCTTAAATCACAATACTGAAGTGACGGACTCCATAAAATCACAATGTTTAAATCTTATAGATCTAGTTCGCAAAGAATTTTACCTCATATGATAGTATACACCTTAACCCGGAATCGAACGTATAATATTTATTCATTCATAAGTACTTCATATATTTCATTTGAATAAAACATTTTGGATCCAATAGTAGAATAAGTTTGAAATCAGACCTACTGCGACATTACACATCATTTTTCAAATGGATGATTACAGTTTTCAAACTTTGATGAGATTTTGAAAATTATCATGAACTTTATTTGATAAATAAAAATATCCCCAAATTTGACGTGATTTTTTAAAAAATCCCAAATTTTAAGTAATACATTAAAATATCCTAAACTTTGACGATATTTTGAAAAATATCTCGATTCAAAGTTATTGAGTGTTTTATGCGTAAATGATCCGATATTGGTGTAGTATCAAATTAATTAATGGTAGACTATGGGTGGTAAAATATATAAATAAGTAGTGTTGCTGAAGGTAATAAGTAGTAATAATATTGGGTCATAGGTGATAAAATACGTAAATAAATAATATTGGCCAGGGTAATAAGTAGGAAGTATTTTATGGGTAGTTTCCATAAATAAAAGGGGAACAAATTTGGGGACATAAAAAAAGGCAAAACTAGAAACAAATTTTTGGAGACAGAGATGGTAAATGATATTTGAATTTCACATCGATTTTTCATGATACTTCGACATTGAAAACTTAAATAAAATGATATAGTTGCTACAATTTTTGTAATTTGAATTCCACGTCGATTTCTCATGAGATTTTACCGATTATAACCGTAAACAAACAAAAAATCTTATAGGCATTTTTATCAAATTTGAAATTTCATATCGATTTTCATTAGACTCCATCAGTTTAAAACAGAACTAAAATGATACAATTTTAATCGCACATCGATTTTTCATGAGATTTCGTCAATCAAAACCTAAATAAAATGATATAGTTTTTATAATCATTTTAAACAATATTCTTGAATTTAAGTTAGCGAGCATTATTATACGGGTTTGAGACGAGAATGGATAATTAGTGAGTATTTATACTATTTAATATTAGTGATACTCTTTACTATTTAGAATTTGTTGAGATAGATAATCATTTATTGTAACAATTTATATTTAATGAATTACATATATTATAAATAGATTTGGATAATTAGTAGGTAATTATACGTGTTTGGGATGAGAACGGTAATAAAATTATTTTTTAAATCAGGTTTGTGACAAGTATGAGTACATAAATCTTAAGCGGATTCGGGCATTAAACAACATGCTTACGTGGATTTTTTTTTAATTTTCAAACTTTTTTTTATTCTATTTATTATTAATGTTTACTTTGTAATGTTCTGGTTGTTGTTACAATGGATAATTATTTTAACAACTTATATTTATAAATTTAAAAATATTCAGATAATTAAGGAGTATTATTATACAAGTTCTAGATGAGAATAAGTAGTAAAATCAATTTTTAATTGAGTTTGTGACAGATACGATTATATACATTTTATATGAGTTTGAATTGTTGAACCCTAGCCTCATTAGTTATGTTCGCAAATTAATTTTTCCGTAAACTTCCCAGTTTGGATAACATAAATAAATTGGAATCCCACATTAATTTTTATTTATACTACTTATTGTTAATGTTTGAATTTTATTGAGACAGATACCCAAATACTATAACAACATATTTTATAAATTCAAATAGGTTCAGAAAGTCAGGGGGTGATATTATACGAATTTGAGATGTTAATGAGTAATTAGCGGATATTTATACTACATAGTATTGACATATATACATATATTCTTTGTAATATTCAAGTTTTATTATCCTAAAAATTTCTTTTTAATTGTATATATATTTTATAAAGAGTGATTTTATTCTACCATAATCAACTTTATTTAATGAAAAAATTATTTATTTAATATTTGATATATTATAATATTGATTTTACATTAAACTCATCTTATGGAATTATAATTTTGCCCTATAGAATGAAAATTAAATTTAAAATTAAAATTAATAAATTTAATACTTTTCAAAATAGGTGGAAAATGATATTTATATAAAATGATTAACATATTAATTTAGTATTATTATTTTGTTAATTAATTATATTGATAATTACTAAAATATCCTCGTGTGGCCAGCCATAATATGGCCGCATAGCTTTACTGTTTTATAAATTTAAATGAGTTTTTATAACTAATTATGTTTAGTTATTTAGCTATTTTATAAATTTAAATGAATTTGGATAATTAGATGGTCTTAGTATATAACTTTAAGACGTGAAGCAGTAGTAAAATCAATTATTAAAATTAACTTTGGGAAAACTAGAGTACATAAATTCTAAACATGTATTAACATTAATCGATATGTCCACGTGAAATTTTCTCTCAAATTTTTAATCTTTTGTTACAATTCACTTTGTAACCTTTGGGTTGTTAGTGCGATAGATAATCATTTATTATAACAAAATGAATTTATAAATTCAACGAATTTTGATAATTAGTAAATATTATCATAAATTATAATGTAATAATCGAAATTAGACGGAAAACAAACTAGTGGATACTTAGGAGGTAGGTGCTTGTAGAAAAGCCAGATTCTCTTCTAGCGACATATAAAGAGTGTGCGAATCTTTTATAGTTTAATTATGGAATCACCTAAATTAGCATTACACAAAAATATATATTCGACAGCCCTATTTATATAATTTGAAAATCAACTAAAATGTTAGATATGTAAAACTTTGTCTTTTTTTCCTTTCTTTTTTCTGTTTCAACAATTATAAATCGATAGTTTTTATTGGATGTGCTATATGAGTGGGGCAAGATGATTGCAAGTTTGCAACCCATCGAGTCATTGTGAGAAATTAGGTAAGGACGACTAAGGCCGGTCAGATGAACATTTTTTGGGCTTGTAAAATTATATTTTTATCAACAATCATTATCAATCGAATCATTTAATTAAAATCTATTTTTCTCTTCGCTACGTAAGTAATTACACTACAACCAATATTTATCAATTTTCTACTTTATTAATGACCACAACATATATACATATATACATATATTTTTATTATGTTTAAATAGTGTAAGAAATATATAAAAAGTATTTATAATATTTTATATTGATGATTAATAATAATGAAATAAATTAAGAATTGATTTGGATTATTTGAATACATTATTTCAAATGATAAAATTTGGATTAATTTTATATTATGCTATCGGTATTGAGCTCTATTAATAGAGAAGTTAAAAATATAAATTTTGATATAAGTTTATTTTAGAATTATTATCTATTGAAATTATTGGTAAAACATCCACTCGGAAACCTATTGGAAGAATGAAATTATTCCATAAATTGGTCTGCCAACTATTCTTACAATTTGTTAAGTCAAAATAATAATTTTATCTTTATTTTTATTTCCAAATTTTTGTCTTGTAGTTATGATCGATCAACTTTGGCTATTAATAAAGATAGTCTAAAAACATAATCCAAACCGTTCTCTATTAAATGGGGCTATGTTTGACAGTTCTATCTTCTATATACTTATGTCTTTATATTATATAAGAATGACCTATCTCTTTTTTTTGTATCACGTAACCACACCGCTACCTTAAAGCAAGAACGGTAAACCTCACGCTTTACGTGTAATAACCGCAAACCATACAGACACGGTGAATCATACTTGAAAACCAGATGTGACAGACTCAAACTTATAGGCGTTTGATGGGATTCGAATCATGACCTCTGCCATTCGAACCCACCGTAACCACCTACTGTCCCTGGGACATAGTGACCTATCTCTTGTATCCTAATTAAATGGATGCTTTTTTGTTTCTTCTTTTTCATGTTTTAATTGAAGACCTAATTAAAAGAACACGCGATGCGTCTCTCAAACGTTAGCGTCACTGATGTATGTTGCATATAAATTGAAGACCTAAAAGAACACGCGATGCGTTTCTCAAACGTTAGCGTCACTGATGTATGTTGCATATAAATTGAAGACAGCAGTTTAAACTTAGCATATGTAACATATATAACACTGAAATATAATACAAATATAAATGTTTAATATAGAACTGAAGATAAAATTTGAGGTTCCACGTTTTTAGTTCAGTCATGTTTTGAGGCGTTCATATTCTTAATTCACAGATTTAATTTGTTACAAAGTAATTTTAAGTAGGCAATATTAATTCTTCATCATGATTTAATTATTCTATTTCGTAAAATTATACGAATTACCAAGAAGCACGATAACTTTTAGACATACGATGAAAATTGTTTGCGTTCGCCAAAGAAATTCTTTTTACATTTTGTCATTTTTCTCTATAATATGCCATTAACGAAAGTCAAAATTACCTGTGTTCAATATGAATAGCTTAATTACTTTTAAAATATCAATAATCATAAAAGATTTCATTTCAGAAACATACCAATAAATTATCATCGTCAGTTTAAGATTAGGATATATTTCATTTTAGAAAATCAAATAAATATACAGTATTGAGCATTTGTCTTAGAAACCACAAAAAGTCAATTAACACGACGAGGGGATTTATATAGACTAAGGGGGTGTTTGGTTGAGCTCATAAAAGCTTATAAGCTCAATAAATGTGTTTGTCAAATTAAGTTATTATAGGGCTTATAAGTTTTCAAATTAAGCTCTAAGAGCTTATAAACTCTATTAAAAAAAGCTCCAAAACCCAACTTATTTTTTAATAATCTTATAAGTTACAACAAAACTATAAAAATAACTCTGATATATTTTCTTATTTTCATGTTTACCATTGTTATCCAAACACTTTAGCATCTTATAAGCTCTTAATACACAATATCTTATAAATTCTTAAAACAACTTATAAGTTGTTGGAGCTTATAAGTTTTCTAAAATAAACTTAGCAAACACCCTCTAAGTTGGAAAATATATCTTTTTTTTAACTGCAACAAAACTTAGTGCTTTATCTTGTTACCAAAATAGAGTCTAGTTACTTCAATATTATCTAATGTTCTTTAGGCCCCAACTCCATCTCAGACAAAGAAAAATATCTGATGTTTTTTAGGCTTGGATGTCATGAGGGACTTGAGTCATTTTAATTTTAATTTTACCCTTTTAGCTGCAAAATTTTAAGTTTTGGAGTTACCGATGGGGAAATAGAGGAAAGAAAAAACATTTTGTTTGTTTGTTCTAATGACGGCAGCCAATGGCCTGAAAACAGGCCCTCAGATGCGACCAAGGTGACGGTCGCTTCTGCTGTCCATGTTTTAATTTTACCCTTTTAGCTGCAAAACATTGCAATATTGTTTTTTAGATGTTTTATCAACAAGCATGCAGCCAGCAATTAAAGTAGCCCTGAAGGTTGCTCTCAAATCCAACCCTCGAAATGGATTCTCCCCTCGTCCCGAAGCCTTCATCGTCCCCGAACCATCCCTTCCACCGACACCTCCTTTTTCAGGGCGAGCCACCACCTTTAGCACATCCTCCGCCACTGCCTTTCCCTCATCCACCACCGACTTTTCCACCCAATTTATGGCATGATCATTGATGATTAATTTGTAGTAGAAGAAGATAAATGTGATTCTAAGTTGAAAGAGTGAAGAATCAAATGATTAATATTTATATTTATATATATAGAGAGAGAGCTTTATTGATAAGAGAAGTCATTAATTAAAATTTGAGCCTCTTAAATTTAAATTAAGCGTATATGGATCGGCATTTCATTTTGCCAGCATATATCGCGATGAAGTCGATTGAAATGCTAACGAAATTAGTCCGGTAATGGTCCCTTCCTCCTCTTCTTGCTCTAATACACAATATCTTATAAGTTCTTAAAACAACTTATAATTTGTTGGAACTTATAAACTTTCTAAAATAAGCTTAGCCAAACAACCTCTTTTTTTGATAAAGATCGGTATTAATTTTAGCCCAGCATTAATATCAATTTTAAGACCCAATAAATTATCATTAGCGATTAACTAAACTAAAATTGGCACCAACTTGGGCTAAACAGTATATTGTATATCGCATTGATTTGTTTATGAGAATAGTAATAATTGGAAATTGACTTTACCTCGTATTTTGACAAAAATATAGTACAATAAAATTTGGACCTAAAAATTTAAAAAGTGGTCACAATATTTATTTTAGGAAAGAAAATAAAATATTAAGAATTAGATTAAATAAAAAATATTTAATATATACTTAAATATCTATTATTTTTCATATTCTATTTTATATCTCTATTTTATTAGCAAACATTCCATATTATATAATTTATAACTTATTATTTCAATTCAGGGTTTTTCAACTTTTGCTAGCAAGAGAATTTGTTTCATATAGTTTTGATTACCAAAGAAATTTATACATTGTCAGATGTTTTTTTTGTAAACTTTCCGATCACACGGACTAACCCAAAAACCAAAGGTTTAGGGTCGAAAATTCTAGCTCAAATTATTTCAGTCCCAACAGAAAATGGCACAAACCCACTTAGATTGGCTCTAAACCGAGCAAGTCAACCAGATTGACATCCCTACAGGCAACATATGGTTGAGATTTTTAGGGTGGAGATTTTTAGAATTGCAGAGGTTTCATTTCACTTATATTGCAAAAAAAACTGGTGGTAACTAATTTTCTGTTCAAGTTGAGCTAAGTAACAGTTACATTTATTGCAAATCGTTCATATTAACGGATTAATCAACTTTGCCTAGAAGGTATGCATGTCTGAAGGCTTAACTCTAGATGGATCAACAAGTAGATACGAGTTCTTCTTTTCAATTTGGCCATGCATTTCCAGATTTCTCATAATCACTTTCTTCTCTTGTAAAGATAGCTGCACATCTGAGGGAGAGCAAGGCGAAGGTAGATGCACGAATCACCAGCAAGAAACAGCAACACGGTGAAGACGCATTTTGCTATGATCTGCATGGGAATTTAATGCTGCATGGTGGACGTGAGTTTGATGCCACGTGGATTGTACCCAGCTGTTAGCAGCAGTTGTTGGCAGAGTTAGTTACACGTTTTGTTAAGTTTGTTGCAATGCAGTTACTTTGTTAGCTGCAGCTGCGACTTTTAGTCACCTTTTATTTCTTTGTTAGAGTTAGATATAAATAAGTTGTATTTCTCCTTTTGTAAACTGATTTGAGTAAATCCAATATATCTTTTCTCTCGTTTCTTCATTCCTATCTTCACCATTTCTACATGGTATCAGAGCATTGTTCATAATACATAAAATCATCGATACATTATGAACATGTTACATCTTATGAAATGGTGAAAAACCGAAGAGTAAGATGGAATATCTTAGCTGAAGAAGAAGCAGGATTTGTAGAGGAGGAGGAAAAAAGAAGTGAGGGAAGCTCTTTTAACATCCAAGCTGGCGAAGAGATGGATTCAATTCTGATGAATGACAATCAAATTGGAGAAATACTACAGCTACAAAATGGAGATCACCCTGGTATGCAGTTAGTGTCGTTCCAATTGAATGGGAATAATTTTTTAAATTGGAGTCGATCTATCAAACGAGCACTAGGAGCCAAAAGTAAATTGGAGTTGTTGGATGGAAGCTTACCAAAACCGATGGGGGATTCCCCATATTACAAAGCCTGGATTAAGGCAGATTATATGATCACATCATGGATCATTAATTCGATACTAAGGAGTTAATAGATGCCTTTGTTCATATCGACAGTACCAAAAATCTGTGGGATGCATTGAACCATAGGTTTGGGAAGAGCAATGGTCCCAAAATAGCAAGGTTGCAGCGGGAAATCAGTGTGTATAGCCAAAGAAATCAGAGTGTGTTAGTGTATTTTAACAAGCTGGCCACTATGTGGAGTGAACTTGATATGGTGCTTCCTTCAGTAATGTGTAGATGTGATGCGCGACACACAATGATCCAGCGAGAAGAAAGCCAGAGATTGATGCAGTTTTTGAATGGATTGAACGACGGCTATGAAAACACAAGAAATCAGATACTTTTCTTAGATCCTCTTCCTAGCGTAGACAAAGCTTACTCGATGATATTGCAGATAGAGGAGCAAAAGATTTCCAGCGACAAAGATTGTTAACAATAGCAATGCAATAGCTATGAACGTGGATATCCATATGGAAATAGAGGAGCTAGCAGTGGAAGAGTCGATCAATTCAAGGGAAGATGAAGCAAGGAAGAAAGAATGAATCTATACTGCAGTCATTGCAATAAATCAGGACAGGAAGAAAAGGAATGTTTTAGGCTACATGGTTTTCCAGAGTGGTTCAAGAAATTAAATGAGCTCAGAGGGAAGCAAAAGGTGAATTTCGCAGAAGGATCATATGAGAAAGATAAAATTGATGCGCTTGAATCTAATCGAGGTATTGGAAAGATAATACATGATGAGCTAGCAAAATACATGGGGAGGATTATGGATGACAAACAAGATGAATCTAAGCTGCATAATTACAATGCTAACATGGTACAAAGTGATACCGACTGTTACAAAGATTACAATGGCCATTATGCTTTTGGAATTCTAGATGGAATGGAGAATGAGAGCTGGATAATCGATTCAGGAGCAAGTACACACATTTTTTGCAATCCCGAGCTGGTGAAGATCAAGACGAAGCTGGAAGAACCGCAGGATATACACCTTCTGGATGGTAGTATTAAGAATGTGTTGTTTAAAGGGGATGTTGATATTAATGATCAAATCAAGTTGCAGAATGTTTTGCTATCTCCTTCCTTTACACACAACTTGATATCAGTAGCTCAATTGATTAAACAAAATGCTGCCAGATGCGCCTTCTTTGGAACTGCTTGGTTCAGAAACTTCATTCGGATCATGTTATGGGCATGGGTGAGAGTATAGGCAATCTGTATGTTATCGGAGGAAGACATAAATGCAATGCTATGGCAATAAAGGCTACATACGATATTAAAGAATGGCATGCAAAGCTTGGGCATCCATCCATTCAAACAATGGAACACATGGAATTCCTCAAAGGGAAGATATCAGCTGCAGATATCAAGATGATGAAGGAGTGCGAGGTATGTGCTCGATCTAAGCAAACTAGATTACATTTTCCTGTTTTGCATAGAAGAACATCTTCGATGTTTGAAATCATGCATATAGATGTATGGGGACCATATAACGTTGAATGTATTGATAATGCTCGATTCATGGTGACTGTGGTGGAAGATTTCAGTAGGGTTACTTGGACTTATTTGATTAGCACAAAGAGTCAAGTTTATTTTGTGGTTAAACAGTTCATTAACATGGTCAAAACACACTTTGATAAGGCCATCAAACACATACGAACTGACAATGGGTATGAGTTCGTTAACACGAACATGAAGGATCTTATGAGTAGTTTTGGAATCATTCATCAGAGGTCATGTGTTTACTCACCTCAACAGAATGGGATAGTCGAGCGTAGACATAGAAGTCTACTCCAAATAGCTCGTGCATTAATGTTCAAAAGTAATCTTCCGCCAAAGTTTTGGTCATATGCTTTGTTAATGTCTACATGGTTGTTGAATAGGATGCCAAGTCAAGTCTTGGATTGGAAGAGCCCATTTTATCTACTGTAAGGAAAAGAACATTCAATGGAGATAGTCCATCCTTTTGGATGCTTGGCGTATGTCTATGACACATCTCCTCATAAATCAACATTTAGTAGCCGATGCTTAAAGTGTATTTTCCTGGGGTATGCTGCATTCCATAAGGGTTTTTTGCTGTTTGACATGGATAATTCACAAGTGATCATTGGAAGAGATGTGAAGTTTGTCACTGATAATTATCCTTTACAGAATTCAGTTGGTTCAATTCCAAGTTTGATGGAAAATCATGATGATTTCTCTGCCAAATATCTTTTTGAATATTGTGATGATAATGCTGTTACCACTGCCTATCCTTTATCTGTAGACAATCCAAGTAATGCTCCCACACTTGACATTCAAGAATCTCATCTCATCTCGAAGCGTACGAGGTCCAGAAATATCAAGCCTCCAACTTGGCTGAATGATTATGTTCATGGAAGCGAGTTGTCTGCTTCGAATGTCACTACATCTGTATCTTTAATGACTCCTCCTACATTTCCTTACCTTATATCTCAATGTTTAACACCTCGATATACAGCTTTTCTTGTCAAGCTAGATAATGTCCAAGAACCAACTTCTTATAAGGCTACGAGTTTGAATGCAGATTGGGTTGCTGCAATGGATAAAGAAATAGCAGCTTTAGAAGCCAATGAAACATGGATTGTGATAGATCTGTCGTATGGGAAGAGACTCATTGGGTGTAAATTGGTATACAAGATAAAATTACATGCTGATGGAAGCATTGAAAGGTTCAAAGCGAGGCTTGTTGCCAAGGGGTACAATCAAGAGTTTGGCATTGACTACATTGAGGTGTTTTCTCCAGTTGCAAAGCTAGTTACTGTAAGATTCTTGATAGTTGTTTGTAATACCCCAACCGTCTAAACTTGGTTTAGAATGAACCTAATTTTGAAATTAGGATTTTGCATCAATAATAATAATAATAATAATAAAAGATTATAGGAATTATATATATGTACAAGAATTATGTAAGTTGACAAGATTTTGGGATTTATCCCAAAAGAATTTAAACTAATTACAATATATATATATATATACGTGTAAAACAAAAAGAAAAGGAAAAGAAAAGAAAAATATATATGTATGTATGCGTATTTAATAAAAGAGATCGAAATTTGAGGCTAACCCCAAAGTTATAAAACAATATTATATTATACCTACTATGTGTGAAAAGGTGAAAATTGTGTGTGTTTATACGTGTATGCATGCATGCATACTTTGTGTGTGTTGTAAACTTGTTGATTAGTGTAATGTGTGCGTGTCACCTTTAAAAAAAAAAAAACTAAACTAACTAAGCCTGACAACTTCTTTTTGATCGAAACAAAGAAGAAGAAAAAAGAGAAATGGAAACAATACTAAGTTCACTTACATCGCCTTTATTAATTAATTGATAAAATTAGATAAATATGACATTTTCATGTCTAGAACCAACTCTCATTTCTATCATCATCATTAGTCAAGAATCAAAGAAAAGAAAAGAAGTGTCGTTAGGATATATTTATTTTTGTCCACATAAATTATTATATTTAATTAAGTTAAAATACAAGATTACTTAATAGCAATAAAGATCATTTCACCCCTCATTTGCAATGTTTATCAAACGTAAGAAATAGAAGGATAAAAAGAAAACCGCTTTCTAATATCACGCCAATTCAAGGAAAAAGTCGGGATCACCGAAAAATCAAAATCGATTAAGAGGGTAAGATTCTTCTAACCTATTTAATGATGGAAGAAGCTTTAAATTCCATGTTTATATGAATGTGTAGTTGTGTTTCGACTATTTTGAAGAGATAAGTAAGGGTATAGAGGTGTGCAAATGTTATGCTCTTTTGTTTAAGGTTGTTAAATGTTGATTCTTAAATTATGAATGAAGTCAGATAATTTTATTTTGTCTTTCTTACTGAGACCGAAAACTTAGAGGCTTGGTTTAAGAAATTTTATGTTAATTTAGAGTATGCGTGATAATGGGATAATGATTATAAGATGTATATGAAGCTATAAGATTTAATCTAGACTTTCAAATATTGTCGACTTTTTGTAGTAGATAGCCGAGAGCTATAATGGAAAAAAAGAATGGTGTGTACTTGATATTGGTTTATGAATTAAATCCATTCTTAGAATTCGCAGAGCACATAGGATATAAGCTAAAATTGTGAAACCATATATATGTGAATTCTCCAAACTTCCGAGAGTTTCACGTCTGACGATGGTTTCTATTTTATTCATATCATTATATATTGATGATTATCGATACATATAGTCACTAATATAAACTTATCATAAATTTTTTTGATATGTTAGGTATTTTTTTCCTAAAACTGTTATATATCTAAAGTTGGTCGTTCAAGGATACCGTAAACGTTATACGAAATATAATGTGACATACGAGTTAGACAATATATAATAAGTAAATGATTAAAGTTTGAAAGAAATTGATTGAAGTTTGTTTAGTTAAGTGTGAGAAATCAAGAATAGTTGGTCATTAATATTCGAGCATGTGTGTGCGTAGAGTTATGATTTATGCCTAGTTAAATATGGTTTTCTCTGAATAGTTGAAATAGACATGAGATACAAGAAAAATGAAACGAGAACTTAGAATTTTTAATGTAGTTCGATGTTAATGAATAAGCTTGTTCCCAAGCTTAGGAATAAATAAGAAGTATATAATAATGAGAGAAAATAGTAGCTCCACTATGACCAAAGTTGAACCAAATTGAGATATTTTATATCTCTTATTCAATAATGATGATGCAAAATCCTAAAATATTAAAGTTATCTAGTTCATTGATAATAATCGACGTTATCCAAGAACCAAATGAAGTACTAAACATTTCTTTTACATAAAGGTAAAGTACGAAGGTAACAGAAGAAGAGAAGGAAGAAGGACGCTGTGTGACTAAAAGTATATATATCAGGTGGGCTTTCTTACGAAACGATGAACTTAAATTTTTCATCCATGATGCTTTACTGAAATCAAGTGATATGAAGTATTTGATGATATTGACTGCCAAAATGTTTATGTTTATGTGTGAATCCTATCTCGTGTTGGTTCGCCAACTATGAATGATAATCGAATTCGGATCCTATGCTAGCCGGGTGCCTAGTACGGATTAACGGTACACTATGGTGATGTGTCTTGAAAGGTTTTCGACCGATCACAGCGTCTCGGGAGTGGCCACCTTCCCGCAAGATATGTTACAGATAGGATCATGCTTGACGTAAAATGGTCCGCTCGGTAATTTTATGAAAATGAAAAGTATTTAGTAAGCACAGCATTTCCAATAAAACTCGTGTGTTACCGTGACGGGCGCTCAATACATGTTATTCAAAGTTTTGGCATATGTCATCGAGTACCTAGTACTCACCGCATATTCGCTTTTGATGTGCGAGTTGAGTTGTTGCGATGGTGATGTGTTGAGCGGAGTAATCTTTGATGATGTAAATATACGTAACCTCGAGTGCATATCATCATATATGTATCTCACACGATTCACCGCAAACACTTAAATATGTCGCTTTTTCTAGAATATGTAAACAATTACTCTTTTGTCGAGCATTCTCTTCTGACTCGAATATGTAAATTATAATACCTCGATCACTGAGATTCTATGTATATTCAGTATTATCTTTTGTTTCACACAGATGAACACCCAACCCCTTTCTTCCACGTTTCTTTTATCCCATCCTTAGTCGCAGCTCCGGCTAAGCCGTCCTTAGGGATAGCGGGCTGTGACAGAGTGGTATCAGAGCAGTTCATTTGTTCTGAACCTTAGAAATTTCTTCAAAAGCCATGTTCTGATCGAATCTCTTGACTTATAAGAATTTAGTGAACTACGCCAATACTCCATCGCATCACGCCAACTCAAATGAGGTAAGGACTTCTAAAGATTTAAAAGAAAATGTGGTATTAAAGTTTTGAAGGATTGAGTTGCCAAAGTTTTAAATGACATGTCAAATGATGAGGTGAATCTTATTTCAATGATAAAGGAAGTATGTGAATGATTTATGTCCAAATATCATTAAGTGCATTCATGATTACGATGAAGCATGAATGAATGAATGAAGTATGTACCTATGAACGAAGCATGAATGCATGAATGATTAATATGAATATGAATATGTCTTCCAAGAACGAGATTCTTTAATATGTATGAACCCGCTTAAACAATATATAGCGATGAATCGAGATTTCTCTTATCCCGTGAACAAGAATTAATGAGAACTCAATATTTAAGATTCTATCAAAAGAAAGTATCATCGATTTATATGAACGAGATAAACCGGAAAGCTATGTACGGTAAGGGAATGAAGTGGAGGAGTGTATATGCTCGTATATCCAAACGAATGTCACTATGCGATAGTGCCATGAGCATAGTCTTCCCATTCGCTTGTTCACGCTGACGGAACTCGAATCGACTATTGCTTTTCCGCGTAACCTTAAAAGAAACATAGTAGAATGATAATTTAGTTGGTATCGATTGATGGTTATTGGATAGACGAGTCATGGGTCAAGAGAACATAGAATTCCGAGTTACGATATAGGGTTAAGTATGCTTTGTGTAGGTTTACATATGGTTTGTTGAAAACCTTATCGCTTAAGATTACATGCTATCGGTTATGTTTTCCAACTAACTCGATTATAGTACTATTCGCTTGTAGACGGCGCGGATGATACATACAATGAGGAAGAGAATTCCACGAGCTACTCCAGATGAGATTGTTAGAGAGTATCGTAACTATCAGCAGGAATACGGTGATAATCTGGGAGAGTTTTTAGCGCACTATGTCCACATGTGGACTGCTGCCCATGCCCATGGAGTTACTGATTTTGATGGAGTGATGCGTCCCGATCACACGACCACCTCCCGATCGGGAGGATACGCCGGGAGATATCTGGAGATTATATCTTCGCGGCGCGATAGTTTCGACTGGAGGAGACCTACCTAGATTTGCTTGTCATCTAGGTTACGCCTTTTCTGCTTGGAAGGCTGCTCCTGGGGACCCTATCTTCCGCCTAGAGAGTTTACGGGCGTGACCCGACGCCCGAGTGGTTGTACTGTGAGGTTCCCGCTCGACTTCTCGCCACCCCACGATTTCGCCTG
The DNA here is from genome assembly GCA_036937905.1 of Salvia rosmarinus. Lineage (NCBI taxonomy): Eukaryota > Viridiplantae > Streptophyta > Magnoliopsida > Lamiales > Lamiaceae > Salvia > Salvia rosmarinus. The sequence goes on along the minus strand of CM072817.1, from coordinate 18,522,586 downwards.
CATAGGCGTGAACGACCACGAGGCCGGACCTTCACGTCCCGAGCACCGAGATTCTCGCCTTACCTCCACCTGTGTTTCGATCTATTGCCATTACCACTACTAGATATGTTACTTCCGCCAGGTCCACCACCACCACCACCAGCTGAACCGTACCCACAGGCACCAGAACTCCAGGTGCATGATCCCCACCATCTCGTGGAAGGTTTGATTCGAGATGTTTGTGTTCTCCTCGAGGCTGGCGCAGTTCAGGCACATATGGGTGATGATAATGAAGAGGATCCCGAGGAGAATCTAGAGGAAGATGAAGAGAATCTAGGAGAGGATGGGGAAGATCCAGCAAAAGATGAAGAGGTCCCAGATAATGAGTATCAAGAGGGAAGAGGAAGCACTGGGCCTACTGGTACCGTTTCATCTCAGCTTAGCCCAATATATTTCCCTAAAGACCGACACTCGGGAGTCTAGAGTTGTAGGACTCATGGACTCATATGTACATAGTTTTGACTAGTATGTTAGACGGAAACAAGGATCCTGTATGGACCGTTCCGTGGTTATGCTATGACTCTCTCTAGTAGCCTTACGGAGGCGTAGATCTTTTTGCATCACTCCGTGGCTTAGTATATTGGGTGATGTTGATGTTAGATAGATAAAACATCACGCTATGTACTCAATTTTGACGTCTTTTGACGATGTACAGAAAAGTACTCATTGAGGCAATTTTCATGATGTATATATATAATGATAATGATCTTTTATGGCTTTTATAGAATTCGAGTATGATGTGAATGAAATGTTTTATCTACAAGCACATTATGATAAGATTATGAGAAACGTTAATGTGTGGAATGTATGTTAAATAATGTATTAATAATAACTTTACATTGAAAATGCAGTATGCCGCCTAAACGTGGACGACTTAGACGTGTACCGACAGGGAACATAAATATACCACCAGCACATGAAGAAATACCTCTATCACCACAACGTAAGGTGGAAGAACTATTTCTTAGACAAAACCCGCCCACATTTAATGGAACTGGAACTCCAGCTGATGCAGAGTTATGGATAAGGGCAATGGAGATGATATTTGATTTTCTCCACTGTACAGCATAGGAGCGTCTGTCTTGTGTTTCTTTCCAAATGATAGGATCAGCAGACTTCTGGTGGGAAGCTAAAAGGAAAACAATGACCCCAGAACAGCTAGCAAATTTTACATGGGAAGACTTTAAGACAAAAGTTTACAATAGGTACATTCCCAAGAGTTTCAGGAAAAACAAAGAAAATGAATTTTTCAGCTTGAAACAGGGAAAAATGTCTCAGAATCGAATACGACCGTGTTTTCTGTGACATGTCATGATATGCTCCACAACAAGTGGACATGTATGAGAAGATGTCGAGAAGTTTCGCTCGGATCGAGATATGAGATAAGGATGTCACTTGCCACCATGGAGAATCGACTTACAAAGGAAGTTCTCAAGAGAGCATCGATGTAGAGCAAAGAATGCCAAAGGACAAACCTGCACCTACTCCAACTCAAATTGCAAGTGACCGAGGAAAAAGAAAATGGGAAGGAAATCACAACAACAACAAATGGAATAACAATAGTCGCCGATGAAGCCTCGTGGAAATACAAGGTCCAAGGAGACAAATAAACCCGCATACAGCTCGAAACAACCGTACCACAGAGAACCGCCACCGCCAAAATGTCGAAACCACATGTCGGGCGTTTGTCACTGGGCGTGATAATTGCTATAAATGTGGTAAAAAAGGTCATTTTGCAAGAACCTGCCCCGGGATACAGCAGGAGGGATGAGACGACAAAATCTGCCAGTTCGAGTCCAACCAATTAGGGCACTTCAAGGCCAACCACCACGTCAACAACAACAAGAATAAATCAAGAACCTCACAACCGCAACTACCACAAGCTAGAGCTTTACCGCATCGTAATCAAGCTCCAAATAATCGAAAACCTAGCGGTGTGGGAAACCTCAACATACCTATTATAATTTTGTTCGATACAGTGCTTCACATTCTTTTATCGCAGCGCATGCATAGATGCTTTAGAACTTAACTCGTAATGCATGATAAAGCTATGAGAATTTCATCGCCGATAGGAGGAATTACAACAGCATACACATACATGCTTGAACCTAGAGCTAAACATAGATCACTTAAGGTTCTAGCGAACAACTTATACGTCATACCAATGTGGACGTTGATATGATATTAGGAATGGACTGGTCACCGAGAGTTATGCCATTATTTTGTGTAACGAAGGAAGATTTCCTTCAATTTTCGGAAGGGATGCTACCAGATTTCACGGGATTAACATGGGAAATAGAATACCATTATATCCGCGATCCAAGCAAGAAAAATGATGAACAAGGTAGGATGCCAAGCTTTCCTTGTTTATTTAAATGGAGGAGCTGAAGTCGAGATGACGGTGGAAGATATACCAGTTGTGCGGGAGTTTAAAGATGTCTTTCCTAAAGAATTGCGGGTTTACCGCCTAATATGCATTGAGTTTACAATTGATCTAGAGCCTGGGTCAGAACCAATATCAAAGGCACCATATAGAATGGCTCAAAGAGTTAGAAGAATCAAGATCCAACTACAAGAGCTTCTGACCTAGGTTTCATCAAACCTAGCGTGTCCCCATGGGAGCACTGCATCGCTCGTGAAGAAGAAAGATAGTACTTTGAGGATGTGCATAGATTACAGAGAGTGAACAAATTAACATCAAGAACAAATACCTCCGCCGAGGATAGATGATTTATTTGATCACCTCGGGAGCAAGAATATTCTCAAGATCGACTTAAAATCAGGGTACCATCAACTGAGAATTCGACAAGAAGATATACCCAAAACAGCTTTTCGAACAAGATATGGTCACTATGAATTCATAGTTATGCCATTTGGATTAACAAATGCACCCGCCGTGTTCATGGATCTTATGAACAGAGTATTCCATCCGTACTTAGACAAATTTGTCTTGGTATTTATAGATGATATTCTCATCTATTCAAAGGACGAAGAAGAACATGAAGAGCATCTAAGAATAATTTTGCAGACGTTAAGGAGTGAACAACTCTATGCCAAATTTATCAAGTGCGAATTTTGGCTGAAGGAAGTGACATTTTTAGGACATATTGTGTCGTCGGAAGGAATTAAAGTGGATCCCACTAAGGTGGAAACTGTACAAAATGAAAATCACTAACAACCCAAACGAGATCAAGCTTTCTAGATTGGTGGTTACTATCAAGATTCATTGAAGGTTTCTCCAAAATAGCAAGCCAATGACACAGCCTACTTGGAAAGGAATCAAATTTGTATGGACTCATCGAATGTGAAACGAGTTTCCAGAAACTCAAAGAATTACTGACTACAGCGCCAGTATTAGCAGTTCCAGAACCATATAAGGAATATATTATCTATACAGATGCATCAAAGAATGGACTAGGTTGTGTGTTGATGCAAGAAGGAAGAGTGATCGCTATGCATCCCGACAACTTAGACCACATGAAATAAATTATCCAACCCATGATTCTGAACTAGCTAGCTTGTGCATGCCCCAAGATCTGGAGACACCATCTCTATGGAGTGAGGTATGAAATTTGCACGGATCACAAAAGTTTGAAATACTTCTTTAAGCAAAGAGACCGAACACGAGATGAGAAGATGGCTCGAGTTGGTAAAGGACTACGATCGCAGATAATTACCACCGAAAGGCTAATGTAGTGGCTGATGCCTTAAGTCGTAAAACTCAATCCAAGTTGGGATGTCTCCTTACAGAAGAGGACAAATTCATTGATGAATTTAAACGGATGAAGATAGAAGTAATTGATCCAGCTGAAACAATAACAAGTCTGATTGCAACACTCATCGCGACACCTGACCCGAGAGGAAGGATAATTGATGCACAAAGGAAGGACGAAATTAGAAAAGATGAGAATGAAAATAAGGACCGAAAAGCTAAAGGACTATCAAGAAGAACAGATAATGCTATCATGTTTGAAGGAAGAATGTGTTTTCCGCAAGATGAAGGGCTAAAAAATGAAATTTTGAGCGAAGCTCATAACACCCCTTATACCGCCCACCCAGGAAGCACAAAAATGTACCAAGATTTAAAAGAGAAATTTTGGTATGAAGGAATGAAAAGAGATGTCGCTTCGTTCGTTGAACGTTGCCTATCATGTCAACAGGTGAAGGCTTTACATCAGCGACCTTATGGGAAGCTGCAACCTTTGGAAATACCTAAATAGAAATGGGATGACATTACAATGGATTTTGTGACTGGCTTACCACGATCAAAACGAGGGAACACATCGATATGGGTAATCATAGATAGACTCACGAAGTGTGCTCATTTTGTACCAATTTCGATTACTTATGGATCTGACAAGTTAGCTCAACTATACGTTCGTGAAATTGTACGTCTGCACGGAATGCCAAAATCAATCACATCAGATAGAGATTCAAAATTTACTTCTAGATTTTGGATCAGCTTACAAAAAGAGATGGGAACAAAATTGAACTTCAGTACAGCTTTTCACCCACAAACAGATGGTCAGTCTGAAAGAACAATTCAAACTCTTGAAGATATGTTCAGAACAGTTGTGTTAGATCGAGGTGAAAGCTGGGAGTATGTACTACCGCTCATTGAATTTGCCTATAACAATAGCTATCAGCAACAATCGCATGGCACCATATAAAGCATTATATGGAAAAGGTGTAGATCACCACTTTACTGGGATGAGGTGGGTGAGAGAAAAGTCTTAGGACCTGATACAGTAGACGAAATGATTAAATTAGTCCATCGATCAAGCAAAGGTTAAAGGAGGCCCAAGATGCATGTAAGTCGTATGTCGATAAATGAAGAATCGAATTACAATTTGATGTTGGAGATAAAGTTTTTTGAAAATTTCTCCATCAAAGGAATCGTTAGATTTGGAATAAGAGGCAAGCTACGACCACGTTTTATAGGGCCATATGAGATATTAGAAAAGATAGGCCCAATAGCTTACAAGTTAGCGTTGCCACCAAGTTTTGGGAACGTACACAATGTGTTCCATGTGTCGCAACTAAGGAAGTACGTACATGACCCAAACCATGTGATCCATCAGACTGATATCACCCTTGATCCGGATATGAGTTATGAAGAAAAGCCCGAAACCATCTTAGACCAGCGTATACAAAAATTAAGAAACAAATCAATATCGTTGGTAAAAGTCTTATGGAGACACCATGGGCAAGAAGCGACATGGAACTAGAGGATCAAATGAGAGAAATATCCCGAACTCTTCTAGAGGTATGTAAATTTCGGACGAAATTTCTTTAAGGTGGTAGAATGTAATACCCCAACCTGCCTAAACTTGGTTTAGAATGAACCTAATTTTGAAATTAGGATTTTGCATCAATAATAATAATAATAATAATAAAAGATTATAGGAATTATATATATGTACAAGAATTATGTAAGTTGACAAGATTTTGGGATTTATCCCAAAAGAATTTAAACTAATTATAATATATATATATATATATATATATATATATATATATACACGTAAAACAAAAGAAAAGAAAAGAAAAATATATATGTATGTATGCGTATTTAATAAAAGAGATCGAAATTTGAGGCTAACCCCAAAGTTATAAAAACAATATTATATTATACCTACTACGTGTGAAAAGGTGAAAAATTGTGTGTGTTTATACGTATGCATGCATGCATACTTTGTGTGTGTTGTAAACTTGTTGATTAGTGTAATGTATGTGTCACCTTTAAAAAAAAAAAACTAAACTAACTAAGCGACGACAACTTTTTGATCGAAACAAAGAAGAAGAAAAAAGAGAAATGGAAACAATACTAAGTTCACTTACATCAGCTTTATTAATTAATTGATAAAATTAGATAAATATGACATTTTCATGTCTAGAACCAACTCTCATTTCTATCATCATCATTAGTCGTCAAGAATCAAAGAAAAGAAAAGAAGTGTCGAGGATATATTTATTTTTGTCCACATAAATTATTATATTTAATTAAGTTAAATACAAAGATTACTTAATAGCAATAAAGATCATTTCACTCCCTCATTTGCAATGTTTATCAAACGTAAGAAATAGAAGGGATAAAAAGAAAACCGCTTTCTAATATCACGTCAATTCAAGGAAAAGTCGATCACCGAAAAATCAAAATCGATTAAGAGGGTAAGATTCTTCTAACCTATTTAATGATGGAAGAAGCTTTAAATTCCATGTTTATATGAATGTGTAGTTGTGTTTCACTATTTTGAAGAGATAAGTAAGGGTATAGAGGTGTGCAAATGTTATGCTCTTTTGTTTAAAGTTGTTAAATGTTGATTCTTAAATTATGAATGAAGTCAGTATAATTTTATTTTGTCTTTCTTACGAGACCGGAAACTTAGAGGCTTAGTTTAAGAAATTTTATGTTAATTTAGAGTATGCGTGATAATGGGATAATGATTATAAGATGTATATGAAGCTATAAGATTTAATCTAGACTTTCAAATATTGTCGACTTTTGTAGTAGATAGCCGAGAGCTATAATGGAAAAAAAAAGAATGGTGTGTACTTGATATTGGTTTATGAATTAAATCCATTCTTAGAATTCGTGCAGAGCACATAGGATATAAGCTAAAAATTGTGAAACCATATATATGTAAATTCTCCAAAACTTCCGAGAGTTTCACGTCGGACGATGGTTTCTATTTTATTCATATCATTATATATTGATGATCACCGATACATATAGTCACTAATATAAACTTATCATAAATTTTTTTGATATGTTAGGTATTTTTTCCTAAACCGCTATATATCTAAAGTTGGTCGCTCAATGATACCGTAAACGTTATACTAAATATAATGTGACATACGAGTTAGACAATATATAATAAGTAAATAATTAAAGTTTGAAAGAAATTGATCAAGTTTGTTTAGTTAAGTGTGAGAAATCAAGAATAGTTGGTCATTAATATTCGAGCATGTGTGTGCGTAGAGTTATGATTTATGCCTAGTTAAATATGGTTTTCTCTGAATAGTTGAAATAGACATGAGATACAAGAAAAATGAAACGAGAACTTAGAATTTTTAATGTAGTTCGATGTTAATGAATAAGCTTGTTCCCAAGCTTAGGAATAAATAAGAAGTATATAATAATGGGAGAAAATAGTAGCTCCACTATGACCAAAGTGGAACCAAATTGAGATATTTTATATCTCTTATTCAATAATGATGATGCAAAATCCTAAAATATTAAAGTTATCTAGTTCATTGATAATAATCGACGTTATCCAAGAACCAAATGAAGTACTAAACCTTTCTTTTACAAAAAGGTAAAGTACGAAGGTAACAGAAGAAGAGAAGGAAGAAGGACGCTGTGTGACTAAAAGTATATATATCAGGTGGACTTTCTTACGAAACGATGAACTTAAATTTTCATCCATGATGCTTTATCAAATCAAGTGATATGAAGTATTTGATGATATCGATCGCCAAAATGTTTATGTTTATGTGTGAATCCTATCCGTGTTGGTTCGCCAACTATGAATGATAATCGAATTCAATCCTATGCTAGCCGAAGGTGCCTAGTACGGATTAACGTGTACACTATGGTGATCAGATGTTGAAAGGTTTTCTCGGTCGTCACGGCGTCTGTGGAGGTGGCCACCTTCCGCGCATATGTTACAGATAGGGATCATGCTGACAGAAAATGGTCCGCTCGGGTAATTTTATGAAAATGAAAAGTATTTAGTAAGCACAGGCATTTCCAATAAAACCCTGTGTGTTACTGTGATGGGCAGTTCAATATATGTTATTCAAAGTTTTGGCATATGTCTACTGAGTACCTAGTACTCAGCCCTGCATATTCGTTTTTGATATGCAGGTTGAGCAGGTGTTGCGATGGTGATGTGTTGAGCGGAGTAATCTTTTGATGATGTAAATATACGTAACCTTGAGTGCATATCATCATATATGTATCTCACACGATTCCGCTACAAACACTTAAATATGCTGCCTTTTTCTAGAATATGTAAACAATTACTCTTTTGTCGAGCATTCTCTTCTGACTCGAATATGTAAATTATAATACCTCGATCACTGAGATTCTATGTATATTCAGTATTATCTTTTGTTTCACACAGATGAACACCCAACCCCTTTCTTCCACGTTTCTTTTATCCCATCCTGAGTCGCAGCTCCGGCTAAGCCGTCCTTAGGGATAGCGGGCTGTGACATTGTTGCTACGATATGCGGTTGGGCGATTCATCAGATTGATGTTAATAACGCTTTTTTACATGGCTTTCTCCATGAAGAAATATATATGACTCATCCACCGGGTTATACCAAAGCCAAGCCGGGATAAGTTAGCAAGTTAACTAAAAGTCTATATGGCTTGAAGCAAGCTTCACGGGAGTGGAATGCAGAGTTTTGTTCGAAGCTATTCAGCTTTGGATTCAAACAATCACCGCATGATCACTGTTTTTTCACTAAGGGATCGGGTGATTCTTTTATTTGGTTGCTTGTATATGTTCATGACATTTTGCTTACAGGTGCTAATGAGGATCTTATTGCCGAGGTTAAATCATTCCTGAATGCAGCCTTCTTTATTAAGGATCTAGGATTGGCTAAGTATTTTTTGGGGATGGTGATAGCCTGTGGTACTTCGGGAACTTCATTGAATCAACAAAGATACATCCTTGATCTTGTGGATTCATTCGCTTATTGGGTGTCATGCTGCATCGACTCCTTTTCCAACTGGTCTTGTTCTGTCTAAAACCACTTCACCACCTCTGGATAATCCTGAATCTTTCAGACGTCTAGTTGGCAAGTTGCTATACTTTAATCTCATGCATCCGGATATCAGCCACGCTGCAAAGAATTAAGCCAGTTCATGAATACACCTTGTAATCACCATTGGGAAGCTGCTATTCATGTCCTCAAGTATTTGAAGGGTTGTCCATCACTTGGTTTGTTCTTTCCCTCTTCCAGCACTTTTGCGCTACAAGGTTTTGTGACGCCGATTGGGCTTCTTGCTCACTTTCTCGATGTTCTTTAACCGGCATCGCATATTTCGATCATGTCTTATCTCTCGAGTGCAGAAGCAAGCTATCAGATCCGTACTACCGAGGTCGAGTATCGGGCTTTGAGTACTACGCTCGAGAGATGATTTGGATTTCTTATCTTTGTGGTGATTTCTCTATCTCTGTTTCCCGTCCAATCAACATATATTGTGACAATCAGGCCGCGATTCACATAACGAAGAACCAGGTGTTTCATGAACGTACCAAACACCTGGATATTGACTGCCACCTTGTTCTCGAATATTACAAGGAGGGCTTCATTACTCCTACATATCTACCCACTGGTTTGCAACTTGCTGATTTCTTTACGAAGGCATTATCAGGACCACGTTTTAAGTTCTTGTTGCTCAAGCTTGGGCTGGTGGATATCCACCATGCCCAGCTTGCCGGGGGGTGTAAAGATAGCTGCACATCTGAGGGAGAGCAAGACGAAGGTAGATGCACGAATCACCAGCAAGAAACAGCAACACGGTGAAGACGCATTTTGCTATGATCTGCATGGGAATTTAATGCTGCATGATGGACGTGAGTTTGATGCCACGTGGATTGTACCCAGCTGTTAGCAGCAGTTGTTGGCAGAGTTAGTTACACGTTTTGTTAAGTTTGTTGCAATGCAGTTACTTTGTTAGCTGCAGCTGCTCCTTTTAGTCGCCTTTTATTTCTTTGTTAGAGTTAGATATAAATAAGTTGTATTTCTCCTTTTGTAAACTGATTTGAGTAAATCCAATATATCTTCTCTCGTTTCTCTATTCCTATCTTCACCATTTCTACATCTCTTAATATAAATTCCAGATCTACAAAATAAAATAAATGCAATATTTACACATTCGATCTAGCCTTTTTTGTGTGCGCAAAAGCATCACTTGCACCTCCAGTTTCATATCAGACCAAATATAATTTCATTGAGATGATAAATAAGACTAGTTGGGAATAATTGCTTATGAATTGAGTTTCCATGAATATCCTCCAAATAACAGCAGAAAGTAACTATTCTTAGAAATTGCAGTTGCTTTGAGCTATACCATGAAACCAAAGTATTCATTTTGTTCAACCGAAAATAACTTCAATTTCATAAAGATGAAGATACAAATAAAGAGCAACAAGAAGCGATGACCAATTTTGCTACACCTAGGGAGCTAGTTCCACTCGAATAGTGCATACTGAAGCCAAACAACCTAAACAAAAACTTGTACAAGTCTTTGGAAAGAACAATCATGATACACCAAGATTTCGAGCTTCACAGTTATCACACAAGCGCAAAATATAGACAAATAACATCACAAACAGAGTAGATATGGAGTAAGCAAGTACGTTCCTGGCCTTAACGCTTTGAGAATTGTGGGCGCTTTCTAGCTTTCCTTAGCCCGGCCTTCTTTCTCTCGACTACTCTGGAGTCCCGGGTGAGGAGGCCTTCCTGCTTCAGAGGCGATCTATGGCTGTCGCTGACCTTGAGCAGGGCCCGAGCAATGCCAAGACATATGGCTTGGGCCTGCCCGGATAGGCCACCACCATGCGCTTTTACAAAGACGTCGTAGCTACTCTCGTACCCTAATGTCACTAGTGGAGTCTTAACATACTGCAGCCACAAAGGGTTGCCTTGAAGGTATTCCTGCACGGATCATCATCAAATTCGTTTCAGACAGCCAATGCAAGAGATATCTATCATCAAAAGTGCCCTTTAAAGCACATTACAAAATTGCGAAATTTGGCTGCTCTGCTACTGGTGATCTGCATCAACCTCATGTTTATCCATGCACATTGTCAGTTATGTTTGCTACTTTATATACAATACAACCGTTGTCAAGAGTAATAAATATACTGATTCACCGAGAAGCAGAACTTGGAAAAGGAATTGCTCTCCCCTAAATCATCAATAAAGAAAATAATAACCTAATTTCTAGATGATATTCCGGAGCAAAATTGGACTTCCACAACCACATTTCGGAACACATTAACTACATTGCCAAACGAAAACAATAAATTTATAATAAAAATAAAATTAAGAGTTTTAAATCACCTGAGCGTCGCGGTAATTGATGATAATTTTGCCGGTGCCTTCCTGCAGAACAACCCTAGCAATAGCGCTTTTCCTGCGGCCGGTGCCGATGATAGTCTGAGCGGCGAATCCACCAGGAAGCCTAGATTTCACCAATTTCTCCAAGTCCGCCGTCTCCACTTCGGATTCAGCGACGGCGGAGGAGGAGGCGACAATGAGGGCGGGGAGTTTGGGGGCGGCGAATTTCAAGGAGATGGTCTTTGGTGAGAAGGAGAGAAGGGGTTTCTGAGATAGTTGGGAGGAGAAGGAGAGTGAAGATAAGGATGAGGTGATAGCGGAGACAGAAGTCGCCATAGCCATGGCCGCTGCTTATACAGAGCGGGAGGGATAATTTTTGCCGATTCGGATAATGGGGGTGAAACGACCAGCGTGCTCTCTGGTCTCCACCTCACTCTACAGATTTTCAAATTCTATTTTGTAAACTATTTAAAAATAGTATTCTTATTCTAAATTTCTTAGTTTTAACCTTTTAATCAATTTAATTAAGTTTGTGAAGGCAATAAACAGTTTTCGAGCTCGTGGTATCATTGATTAGAGTCCGAGATATCATAAAACTATCATTAAATCAAGTTTGAGTTTAGCTAGTTTAGTATTTGAGTCAAGTTTTCAATGCATTCAACACAAGGGTAGTTGATGAACTAAGCTATTCATAAAGGATAGTGCTAAATATACATAATATGTACATATATAATTGGACATTTTTATCATTTTTCAATATTTTTGCAAATTAAAGGATTTATCCATTTTAAATTGAGTTTGCATATTACATAATGGGGTGGTCTCTCCTCACAAGAAGTGAGATCACCCTAATTAATTAATAATTAATCTCAATTTAATGAATTAATTATATTAATTAGTTTAATAAATTTTAGTTGTAAATTAATAAATAATAATTTTGAATTAATATATCTTAATTTTGAATTAATAAACTCTAATCGTGAATTAATAAACCCTAATTTTGAATAATAAATCCTAATTATGAATTAATAAACCCTAATTTTAAATTAATAAACCCTATTTAGAATTAATAAACCCTAATTTTGAATAATAAATCCTAATTTTGAATTAATAAATCCTAATTGAAAATAATAAACCCTAATTGTGAATTAATAAATCATAACTTTGAATTAATAAACTCTAATTATGAATTAATAAACAAAATAAAAATGACATTAAAACATTTTAAAACTTGTATTTTTGCAAATTAAAGCCAGCGCCATTTTAAATTTTTTGTTTCATAATAATCCTTCACGACAATTAAGGAAGAGGTAGTATTTCCAATTCTAATGAGGAAGGATTGAATTCATAATATTTCCTTAATAATAAAAGATTTCATTTTCCATAAGTTAAAATAACTACCCACTCAATAGTCCATTGAAACAACCCATTATGATTTCATCATTTGTTATTTTTTGAAAATTTGAGCGAAATAAAATCAAGTTTATGCTTAATTGATAAGCATAATGAAAATATTAAATTGGTTAGAAACACCAACATAAATTAATTATTTCGTACTAAAATATAAATTAAACTGCACCAAATAAATTAATAAATATTCATTAACTTAAGCCGATTCAAAATAAATTCGAATGTGTATCTTACTCTATTTAATTTAGATGTCACTTTTTCAAATTTTACTATTAATAAACAATAAGATCCATGGTTAAAGGAAAAATATATAAGAACCACTAATTAACAGTTAGATGAAATATATCAAGATATCGCATAATATTAGGGAGACACGGTTAAAGAAAAATAAAATTAACTTAATTTGAGTGACTTTTTGTTTTTGTTTTTAAGGAATGATTATTTATTTTCTAAGTTAATTGTGTTCAACAAAGGAAAAGTTATAAAATAAACTCATATTAATTTCAGACTCAAACTGTATGAGGGGTATATTAATCATGCCATTAAATAATTAATACTAAGAATACCCCCAATATTTAAGGGGTATTATGTATATTTAATATTTTTCATTCATAAATTATTTAAAATTCGGCTTGAAAAATGTATTTTGAAATTTGAACGTTTAATTATTAAACAAATCTTTAAACACAAATCAAGCTCGAGTTTAATTGTGCTCGACTCACGAACTTGCAGACATGTTTGAACTCAAGTTTAGACGCGCACGTTCGAGAGGTAGCAAACCAGGAGACATGCAATTTTTGGAGCTCCACTGAAAATAGGAACACTTAGATAAATGCAAGGTCGGTGTTTTCTGAATCGATCAACACGAAATTACTTATTGACAATTATTAGTTGGTCACCTTTCTTTATCGAAGTGTTTTAAAAGTCTCAGTTTTAAATTTCATGCTATTGTATTTAATTAGTTATCTAGCTATTACACAAGAGCATAAGTTGTTCAAAATAATAATAATAATAATAATAATAATAATAATAATAATAATAATAATAATAATAATAATAATAATAATAATAATAATAGTGAATTTCTACAATATAAAAAATATTCACAATGGTGTATTATTAACAAGATGAATTTCATACACATGTTGTATTAGCAGTGCAAAGAACATAAGAGATATAATAACTCTCTTTATATAATTATCACCCAAAAAAGAAAAAAGAATATAACCCTTGTTATAGATGATTCATTTAGTTAAGTTGGCAACAATTAATAAATTCATTGAAGTGAGGTGGATTCATGTGGGGATGTTCGCACATTGATACTTTTTCAGTGTAAATAACAATTTTATTAGATGTAAAAATACTTTTTAATTATAAGATAGAAAATAATAATATTTTCTTCAATATAAATAATAATTTTTATAATACTTGACACTTTTGAACACTCATGCAAACGTCCTATATTTGAGAGGTGAACCACCTATTTAAACAAAACCAGATATATATCCACCCCAATAGATAAAAGTTGTACTTCAAAAGCAAAATCATTTTATCTAATCTCTATCTTTACAATTACTTATTACACGCACTTTACACTTTTATGAAAACAATAATGTCACATAGAGTAATAATTAAAAATTCCGATGTTTTTCAATTACCATAATTAACAATTATTAATAAGCTTCAAAGTCCCTAACTGAGAGATGGCTCATAATTGGCACATTTTCTGTACGCCGGAGTCCCAATGTAAGCGAAACTTCTCCGGAGGCCTGAGCCGCCACATTTCCACCACCACCGCCACGGCCACCACCTAAACCGAACTCCGACCCCAACCCCATCTCGGGATTCTCCATGAAACATCGATACTCCGTCGGCATCATATCTTCGGCGTCGGAGGAGGCGCCGCCTCCGCCTCCAGCCGGTTGCTTCATCGGCTGCCTGCTTTCTGAATGCTCCCTTTCTGCTGCATTTGTTTCTGAATTTTCTTCTTTATGACTGCCTTCACCATCTTTAGCTGCTGCAGCGTCTTGGAATTCCTGTTGGTACATTTCTTCCACCATGGGCTTCCACAGTCGAACCCTAGCATTTATAAACCAATTTGATACCTGTGCGCACCAGAGAGAGAGAGAGAGAGAGAGAGAGAGAGACATATGACATAATTAAATTTTCTACAGCACTGAATTCAGTTCGTTCGTAATTTAATGCACAAAAACAAACAGGCTCATGCAAATGATCACAAAAACTGACAATGTCTTTTTTCTTCCATAATGGGTTTGACTTCTACGTTGGGGTTTGACAGCCTGAAAATAAAGTAAAAAACTGTACAAGCATAATATACAACACACATTCAAATATGTTTGGCAATGTTAATCTTTTATTAATATATATAATCCGCACGATCTAATATTGATCACAAAAGTGCTAATATAATCATAATGATTAATGTATATTTATTCAAGGGTCTAACTGCATAAAAAGTTATAAGATCTACAACGATTTGCGAGTTCAAAATTAATTTTAAAACTCGCCAAATTTAACACCACTTATTAGTTTGGTACATATTGATTAATTAAACACGCCCTTTTTTTTCTGAAATGAGATTCTAACGTGTACGGCTATTTTTCCCCACGAGGACACTTCTCCTAACGTTCTATATGTACATGTACAAAAATGATGGACACGTCAAAATTCGATCACAGAAATAAATATTATGTGTTTACTCTACGCCAAATAAAAATACAGTGTTAATTTAGTAACATTTAAAATTGTATCAAATTTACAGTTCAGAAATAAAAGTTGTTGGTTTGGTCCAATTCCTTATACAATTATTGCAGGATAAACTATTAAATTGTTACACTTGGTAAATATCTAGAATGCCAATATGAAATTAGTATCTTTAATTACTCATAGATGGTCAAGTACTGAGTACTGCTATGATTCATTACTAAATGCCAATCAAATAAATTATATCTGAATTATAGAAAAGAAAAGATGAATACCATCACACGTTATGTCAAGTACGAAGATAATTTTAACTTATATATTTTCCTTATATGCTTTTCAACTTAAAACTAATGTAAAACAAGTATCGTAAATATATTATTTATAGCACGACTTCACACTAAATATCAATTACTTGTTCCAAAAGGGGAAGTTCTCCTCCCAGGAGCTCCCACACTCCAATCCAATAAAAATATGAGGAAAAATCACGGTAACTCAGCAGTTAAGAAGCTACGAGGACTTTGTCTAGTGTCCACAAGGAGTCATCATAAAGTATGTGAAATTTTCACACTGTAACTGCTAGGATCCGATTATTGGTCTTTGTTTCAAATCTACTAGCTCTTAACCAACTAAGTTAAGCCCGTGGGGGCTAAATAGCTATTACTAACTATACCGTTTTGTGCATCAATTTTAGAAAGTTTTTGTTGTGCACAACTTTATACCGTTTTGTGCACCATCTTTACACGTGTTATGCATAGTTCGCAAAAAAATATAGTTCTTATTTGATCAACTCCCTCTATATATATATATATATAGTAGTTGATTTTTGGCTAAACATTAATTTAAATCTCAAACTATACAATCTTTATAAAAAAATATTTTAACTATCATAAATATTTATTTAAATAATCAACTATTAATTTTGTATAAAAAATATCCCGAGTCTATTTCTCGACTCCTGGACGTGGCTTGCCGGAAAATGGGAAGCTGAAGCAAAAGGGAAAGTTGTAGCATAATTGCATATGGCATCCGACAAGCCACGTCAGGATTCCGAAGGGGGGATGAACGCATGATTTCTTAATACTAAACTGATAGTTGATTTAAATAAATATTTTTGATAGTTCAAAATATTTTTGATTAAGGAAATATAATTTGAGGTTTAAAGTGATATTTATCATTAATACTTCGGTAATTCATATGCATTCTTGATTTTCAAAGATATACCGAGTTATAATAATATTTTTTTAATGTTAATCAATTTATTCAATCGAAATTAAGTCAATTTGTTTATCAACGAAGGTACAGTTACACTTTTTATTTTTTAGCTGAAGTTTGTGACTTTATAATAAAATAGTCTAGTAGTGACATAATTTGTAAAGAATTATAAAATTTATTTATATTTTAAATTCTCTACAATAAATGTTCCAACTACGGATTATTATTAAAATTTTAAATTTCAGTGGATTTCAAGGGATCGAATCCATTTTTTTCCAAACAAACCAAATCTTAGTCATTAATCATCGTAGGGAAATTTTGTATGAATTTTTCTGCCCACAATCAAGGGTTTACGACTTCATAGAAGAGCTTAAATTTTGATTTTTTAGCTTTCTGTCAAAATTATGCAAAGAAGTGACTGGAACTGCGGCCATGTCGGTCGAAGTTTCCAAATTTTAATTCGGCGGAAGATAGTGAAATCAGAGCTAAAAGAACTGAAATCCGGCAATTTTAGGTCTTTTCTTAGGATGCCAATTACCCTTAACTAATGAAATAAAAGTACTACGCACATTATATATATAGGAAATTAAAGGAATGATATTTTATTGTAGCTAAGATTATTTTTGCCTAATATTCAAAAGGCACGAAGTATAGTGTCAACATGCACGTAAAACGTAACAAATTCAAATTTACTAACACGATTATATCTCTCCCTTTTTCCATTATCATTTTCCTCCTTTAATTTCCTCATTCACGCGAAACGAAGTTAAAAATGAGATATCCCTTTCAGCACATATGACACATCGATTTTGATAAACAGAAGATATAATGAGTACCTGGTTTTTCGATAAACCTGTCTGTCTCGACAGCAAATGTTTGTCTGCTTCACTTGGATACCTGAGAAATTAAACAATTAATACCCATAAAAATATATATTTAATCAACTCCCACCTCCACTTCTGAATTTAATTCTTTCACACGCTTTAATTTCAGGAAAAGATTTCAGAGCACTATCATTCATTCTCACGTGTCCAACAGCTAAGAAAATCTAGATTCGCTACATATACATCCTAGCAATCAAGACCGCACTTTATACAGATGTGTGCATGTGTGTTCTAGACTAGATAGAACCCTGTATAATCAATCGAATCGAGTCAAGTCAAACTGCAAGTTTATTTGAGCCCAATATGTTTAATATATTAATTATAATTTTTTAAAAGATTATTTATTCATATTACATAATATATTCATTATTTTCTTATAATAAATAAAAGATTTAATATAATTATTACTAACTATAGTATAAGTCTAGTTAATTATTTTCTTCATAAGCTAAGGAGATGAAAACTACCATATTAATTAAAAGTTGGCTCCTATAGTTAACGAGCTTGAACGAACTTTTATCGAACGAAGATTAATTCAACTAACTCATAAGTAATTTGGTTTATTTAGAGAGAGAGAGAGAGTAAATGTATACATACGGATGGAGGAAATGCTCGAAGAGCCAGGCCCTGAGAATGGTGAGAGAGCGCTCAGGCAGTCCTCGCTGCGGGCGCCATGACTCAGGATCCAGCATCCCCATATGCTGAAGGGCTCTGTGCTGCCTATATTTCTGCTCCACCACCTTCAGCCGCGGCGTTTCCCCTTTCGTGATTCCGCCGTGCACGTCCTTCTCCCCCAGCGCCTCGCAGCACGCCTTCAACTCACGCGCCACCGCATCCTTCATGCTCCGGAAATGCTGCGACATCGCCCGCCGCGCCAGTCCCGTGTAGGGGGCCGCCGCCCCCTGTCCCATTATCGAGTCGAATGAGTTCACCACAGCCTGCATCTGCTCGCAGTATCTCATGTACCTCGCTTCCACCTGACATTTTTTTTTAAATATAATATATATGTAACAATTAGAGAAGCAACATATATATTTAATTAGAATTATATACAATTACACACTTTTTCAAAAGAGTGTACTCCCCGTATCCAATCTTTTAACTTGCTACACTACATGACCAATTTATTATGTCTGTTTTCGGTCGATCGGAAACAAGACTTTCTCGATCGGAAACAGACATTAGTCTACCGGACACAAGGAAATGAGTCTATTTTTTCAATTTATCCACACATTACCTTGTTTCATGTCGACTAATGTCTGTTTCCAGTAGATCGGAGACAAGGATTTCTCGATCGGAAAAAGATATTAGTCGATCGAAAACAAGAAAATTAGTCTTTTTTCAATTTATCCACACATGTCCTTGTTTCCGGTCGACCGGAAACAAAGAAATTAGTCTATTTTAAAGTAATGGGTATATGATGTAGAAAATTTTAGAAAAAGTTATGAGTGGTATATATTTTAATAAAAGTGATTAATTAGGATTGAGTCCCTATATTTAATGTGAAAAAAGGGTGACAATTATATGATCTGAGTTGGGCCATAATAAAGATGTGCAATGTGTGAAGCTTTTCCGGCAGAAGGAATGTCTAAATAAAGTTGTGACACTGGCTTTATTATGGCATTGATTGCATGTGATCAAACAAATGGGATTCAGTGTCAAGTAATCGATGTTTAGCTACAGTATAGTTATCTCTGTGTGTGTACAGATCATTGCAATTTAATTTGCTAAAGCTTCAAAAAAGTACAGCTGCATAATCACTTCGTTTGTTTTATGAATTTCTTTTTGCTCCTTTGAAGAAAAGTCTAAACTGATTAAACCAAACAGTACAAGAAAGTCCAGACGTGTTCTTCCAATAATTCAGCACTAGGTATTATTTTGAAAAACTGCGAATTCAAGATTAAGAAATAGGAAAGATGAAAATGGTCCCCTTTCGAAGATAGATTTATATAATGCTGCAAAAAACTTTTGTATGTGATTAATTATTTTTTAATCCGAGAAAAGCGGCAGCCCTCGAATTTAATTCCCAAAGCTACAACCTATAATGGAGGCATGTCGTTCTTCATTAGACATGTACCCCCAACTGCACTCCACCAATCTCCACACTTAATAAAATAAATTAAATCACTTATAGTATCAATTATGTATCAGCAGCTGTAATTAAGGAAGAAAATTGAATAGTTGCTACATAATAATTGTTGGGCTGTCTTGTTATGCAGTGTATAAAAATGATGTTGAGAGAGAGAGAGAGAGAGACCTCATCAAGCATGGAGAGAAGCCTAATTTTTCTTCTCTGGTACTCGGTTCTTTCATAATGGGATAAGTGGTGGTGGTCCTTTGAAGAAGACAAACCCCCACCGTTGTCCGAATTAGGGTTTCTATCTTGTTTCTTGATAATCTGATTCCCTCTTCCCACACAGCAGAATTCCAGCAGCAATTCCTCCGCAGCCTTCAAATACCGAGAATTCCTCAGCAAACTCGTGCTTCTCGTAGATTCCACATACCCAAAATGAATCTGGTTTTCGTGATCCGACACCAATCTCGAAGACCCAAACAGCATCTGATGATTTGTTCCAACATCTTCCAATACATAGGAATTGCTCGAACTGCTGCCTATTCCTTGACCATGGAAGTATAAATCCCCAGTTCCCATGTTTATTTTCTCGAATTTGCTGGCTTCCAAATTCTTCAAGGAAGAGAGGGATAAAGAGAGGCCTTGCCCCTCCAACACCCTCCCGCCCCTCGCCGCCTCGTCTCTCAGACCACCGCCGCCGTTTCTCGGAATCCAGTTCACCTGAGACGGCGGCTGCATGTTGCAAGCTGGAATAGGGCTAATTAAGTGAAACCCTTCGAGATTAGAGGAATGAGTGGAGAGCTGGACCAAAATTGATCAAGAAAAAAACATCAAGATTGTTGCAGTAGTGCATGATATTTCCTATGATTAATTCCATGAAACATATTGCAATTTATTTCAACTCTCACCTCTTCTGCAGCAGCACCATTAACTGCTAGAGCTGACAGCTGCTGCTGTTTGTGACTCAGCTGGATCTGATCTACCATGACGCCGCCGCCCGGTTTTCGCCACTGCCGGTCTATGGTCTCTGTCAGCATCCCTCCGGCGTCGAACACCGACGGCTGTGGCGGCTGCGGCTGCTCGAAGCCACCTTGCTCTCTTATCACCCACTCGTTCGCAGCCGCATATCGTTCGTTTGCATTTGGGAAGTTGTAGATGCCTTGATGGAAGCTTTGGGACATGAATATGTACGAAATAAACCAAATCCTTTTTGAATTTTAAGGATTGATGGATGCTTTTTAGGTTTATTTCCAACAACCCCTATTTCTTAATCTCGTTCTAACAAGAAAAAACCAAAAAAGAAGATTAATCAACACAAATCAAATTTGCAACACTAACACTGGATCTATTCTTCCTTGGTATATATATCAAGAATTACTTATTGTTCTTTTCTTTCCTTTTTTTCTTCTTCTGTGAATTCTTTCAAATTAAGTACCTTTGAAGGTTTGGACAGGATTGAATCGAAGTGTAGAAACATCCCTTTCCGGTGATTGATCTTGATCTTGGTGCAGAAATTGGAATCTTTGAGCAAGGGACAGTGTTATGGATGAGACAAGGTATAGAGAGAGAGGAGAGGCTAATGAAAGGAGAAAGCAAAAGGGTCGCCCTCTTCATCATCACTACTCTTCTACCTCGCTTCGCTTTCACCAAACTTTCTATATATTTAATATACCTACAAAACTTATCATTTGTACTCTTGGCCTCTTTTTCTTTTTTCTTTCTTGAAATTTTTTATTAACAGAAAGTTGAGGTAGTGAAAGTTAAGCGCATCACACGTATAATAATCTATAGGGAAAAAGTGTTTTTATAATCTTGCTTGCTCATTATTAGTTATATGTTTTTTGGGTTTGGGCCGTACTAAACGTAGTATTTTTCCAGCAACTAGTGCACAATTTGCTGCTTTAGGGGACCTTAGTGGCCTCGGAAGGTTTAATTTTTTGAAATTAAATAAGAATAAAAATTGACACCTAATGATGCTTGTGTACTACATATATAGGGTAGGATTCTTGATTTTTTGGCTTTTAAATTTTTTGAGAATTGTAGTTTCATATGGTTGGTAATTGATGCCACTACTTGCACAGATAAAAACCGAAATTATGACAAACATTCGCATTCAATGTAAGACGCATATATAAAGGTGATTCCCGTTTGCTTAAAATAATTTTTGCAATTGAAATTTCATGTAAGTTTTCATTAATCCTTTAAAAAGTTTAATAATACTATATATGACATTGTCAAAGGCTATCATCAGAAAATTCAAAATGTTTGTCACACTTATAAATTCTTCTAAAACATATATAGCTGCTGACAACATTAAGAGCACAACCTTATACTCAATGTGGATCCTAATAATCTACAAATATAAAATTGTCCTTTGCAGCAATAAGGTACAGACTGACAATTGTTTCACAGATAAAAAATAGACATTATGTGAAATATGGAATTTGTCCCAATAAACAAATGGATGAATGAAGTTTCTGTCCATACCACAAAAGGACGATGGAGACATAGATATATGCATTGAAGCAATAGAAATTCCAATTCTTAATGTGATAGAAATAATTATTCCCTTCAAATTTGTGAAACCATGTGCTATATACCTTTGAGTTTCCTCTGTGCTACATGCAATTCTTAGACAGAGAGGGGGAAATGTTGTCTTTTTATGATTACAAGTTCAATATGGCACAGTACAATGTAGTAAAACATGAGTGGTGATTATATACGGTACCTTTCAGCCCCAACATAGTTGAAACTTTAAGAGACGTTGATTGGTTTGCTTTAAACCATTTGTTTCTAGAGTTTGTTGATTGCGGTTGGAGACAACATAATTTCTTACCAGGAGCTTGCAATTTCAAATTTATTGTTCAAAACTAGAGTGAATATAGCATCGATATCGGTTTCAGTTATTGGTTTTGTTCCAATTCATTTCGGTTAACCGAAACCGAACCGATTATCACCCCTATTAATATGGACAAAATTCAATACTGATACAAAATTTTCGAAGTTCTTGGAACGAACTTTTGTATCGTGTAGTGAATTAGCAAAAAAAGTGTTCCGATGAAATCAATTATTTTATCGATGGAGTACCCTTTTTCTTTAATATTATTCTAAGACTAATTAAGAAGTAAGAAAATCCGACATTACGGTCAAATTAGGCGAACTTGTGTTTACACTAAAAATGAGAGCATATATACCAAAAAAATAATATGTGCCACAAGTTGTGAAGCAACATGATAGATAGCAATAAGACGATGAAGATAGAAATTTGGGGACCACGAAAAATGAGTCGTTGAGAATGAAAATGTGTTGAATATCTTTGCAATTGCTAGCTCTTAATAAATACTAATATGGACGCCCCGTTTCCCAGTTGGGGGGCTACCAAAACTAAGAGCAGCTGTTTGTGTGCTTACAGATGTTGACAACCACCGATATCTCCTCATCCTAATCATAATATCACAAAACTTCTTTTACATCCGTCCGTACCATACGGACAGACAATTAAAAGTATCATTTGTTGTCATTTACATTAAACAAAATTATCATTTGTTTTTTACCATATAATTTAGAAAGTATTATTTATATTGAATAAAATTATCATTTATACAGAAGAAAAATATCAAAGTTCGCATGTGCGGACGTATGGATGTACATGAAACAACCTCTCATAATATACGTTTCTTTCACCCAACTTGAATCAAATAAATAAATATGATGTACATACATATCAGAAAAAAATGAATTTAACTTCTGCCTACCTACCCCCATTTTTTACTTTAATTTAATTTGTTACTGTTATTTATTTTGGGTAATTTAGATTTTTCCTGATCAAGAATGCGCAAGAAGTTGAGCATATCTTTTTGCATGTTATATAATATTTTCAGACTTCAATAAAGAAAGACCAAGAGTTAATTGGGCAGATGATCATAATTAATAGAACACGACATGTGCAACTCCCCATTGTTGTTG
Source organism: Salvia rosmarinus (assembly GCA_036937905.1). Lineage (NCBI taxonomy): Eukaryota > Viridiplantae > Streptophyta > Magnoliopsida > Lamiales > Lamiaceae > Salvia > Salvia rosmarinus. Next base: position 18,499,195 of record CM072817.1, on the reverse strand, counting down.
GTACTTGAGTAGGTCCAAGGATGTTATATCTGATCGTGTAGCTGATATATAATAAGGCGTAACCACTTATGTATTTGTGAAGTAATTGAAAATATGTTTGAAGAAATTAAATCATAGTAAATCTGTAAATTATAATCATGGGGTATGAAATGTTATTAATTTGGAGAGATATTAATTTTAATAAGTTATAAATCTAAAGAGTGTCTTCTCCATTTCAGCATACATTATTTAGATAAAGTTTATATGCCCAAAAATTAACTGCATGCACCTTCAATTTATTAAAAAATTCATGTATATATCAATTACTATAACTAATTAAATATATAATATTCATGCATCTACTAATATATTATAACTAATATTCTAATAAATAAACATGGATATTGAAATTATTATATAAATATCAAGAAAAAGTAAACAAAAATAAGTTCGTATTTTAATAAGTTATCAAAGTATTCATACTTCCTATATACAAGAACTATTATTTCATCAAAATTGAAGCGACCTTATTCCCTCTTCCACCCCCAAAAAAATATTATTTTATTAAAATTAATGATATTTTAAGTTAGCCTATGTTAGGATAAAAAAGTTATTGTAAGGTGTTTATTAACTTATTGGAATTTAATTTATGGAGATTTTACTGTATAGTTATTATGGCGTAGCATATGTGCCCACCTGTCTTTTCTTTATAAACAGGATTAAATATATTCAATTAACTGCATGCACATAATGGTTTCTCTTGATTCCATGTGTCATTCTTGTCGTCGGTCTCCTCAGATCGAGTCTGACTCCTATTTATTCTTGCTGAGGAGTTCTGTATACAGAGTTTGGATGAAATGAATTTCAATACCTTTAGCACTGCACCACCTGACACAATCGATATCACAACATGCATTTTGTTATTGGAAACATCTCACACACTCATATCAGCTTTTTGATACCCTACCTTATACTTTGATTTACTTGGACGGAGATGAACAACTCTAGCATATGGATGTTCATTTCCTTGCTTCTCACATTATTTGGCAGGTTACCCTGCATCTACATGATCTTGTTGTAGGCAATAAGCTCTCAGGGCCGGTCCTGGTAAATAATGGGCCCTGGGCGAAACAATAAAAATGGATCATTTTCCACTATGGAGATACAATTAAATATATCTAAAAATATGCATAATATATCATTTATAAAAAAATTATTTCTTTTACAAGTTTTGGACCCCTAAAAGTTTATAACAAAATTAGGGACATTGAATATTTTATTTTTTGAAGGAATATTTATATTAATATAAGAGGATATATAAAATTTTGGGCCTCCTAAAATGATGGGCCATGGACGGTCGCCCATGCTCGCCCGCCTCAGGGACGAAGCTCTACCCGACTTAGTGGATCAGTTGTTATCCCGAGGTTCCTTTCATGCCGGTTGCAGATGCCACCAAAAGGATCCCACAATATCTAGTGGTTTGTTGGCATCGGCCCCGTGACCTTAGGTAAAGCTCAGCATTGATGGTTCGTTTGATAGACACATCATGATGGCAGCAGGAAGAGGCCTTGTCCACGACTCACAAGCACAACTCCTCACGTCCTTCTGTCTCCCCCTCCAAGCAACCTCTAGCTTTGATGCTGAGCTTCAAGCTTTCTGTCATGACCTTCTGCTTGCTTCCCAGTTCTCCACCTAAATCTAGATTGAGTTTGATGCAGTTGTTGTTGTCAATCTTCTAATATCTGGATGATATGGATCGGGTTTGACACGGCATGCGATTACCAAGATCAAAATGCTGCTTAGAAACCTCTATGTTCGAGTCACACATATCCATAGAGAGAGGGCAACTTTCCTGCTGACTTCATGGCCTAACTTGGACACCAGATGGCTAGTCTCACCATTTTTTACATGTGTTCTGCCCTTAGATAGTTTCTTTCTCTAGTTAGGATGGACTAGTTTGACTGTCCTAACTTCAGAGATCGTGTATAGGTATTAGATTGTTAAAGTTGTTAAGAGTTAGTTGATCAGTTGTTAAGTTGTTAGCTGATTAGTTAGTTAGTTAGAATTCAGTTTTTCTGTTGTCAGTAGCGTTAGCTTCTTAATCTTATTTCTTCTCTGCATTGTAAGCTCTATAAATAGAGCTCTCTTAACAAGCAATAAGATTGATTCTCCTTTACCTATTCATGTGCATGGTTTTCTCTCTTCAAACAATAGGCTTCACCCCTTGTGTTGCCCATGGTCGTTAGATTATTTGTGCGGATGATTTATGATATTTTTTGATTTTCTATAGTCGTTGAGAGTTGACATTTTTGGCCACTTCCTCCATAATACATATGATATACATATTATTTTTCCTTTTCTTATTGATTTGTATATATAAATTGGAGAGGTAAGATCCTCCACCCCTCGGGGTGTTTTGCAAAAAAAGAAAAAGAAAAATAAAATATTGAGCTAGTTTAGGAATGCACAAAGATTTGTCAAATGCCACTTCCACTGCTATGATGGAGTTGTGTTTCGCGTTCAAGGCGGGACCTCAAGCTGCTCATGGTCCTCTTATTTTATCCCCGCCTTTGAAATTGCTGATTAAGTTATAAGCTTATAAAGTTAATCTCAACAAGATTGGAAAATTTATAAATAAAACTCGATCGTCTCATTAATGATCTTTGTCTCAGGTGTGAACCTGAGTTTCAAGTGTAGAATATTTAAGTAGGACAAAAAATCGTAAAGGATTGTTTGTAGGATTTTGGTACATAATAAAGATAACATATCATACTGTCAATGATGTGTTAGAAAAAGAGGTCTTTCAAAATTTATCATTGTATGATTTTTTTTACTAAAAGCGATTATTGTTTCACATTGTAAATTTGTCATCATTTACCATTCCAGTTACAGCTCTTTTCAGAGTCGCTTTAACCACACAAACAAAAACAAAAACAAAAACAAAAACAAAAACAAAAACAAAAACAAAAACAAAACAAAAACAAAAACAAAAACAAAAACAAAAACAAAAACAAAAACAAAAAACAAAAAAGTCACATTTGTCAATAAATTCTTAATTGTAGCATTCCAAATAAAGAAACATGAAATTTGAGTTGAATTTATAAAATTTGGACTGAATTTTATTGCATGATTTATACAAAATTGCGTAACTTTTTTGTAAGCATGAATGTGTGCAATACGTACGCATGTGTTCCGATGTACTTTGATTCATAACCCTCAAATAAAAATTTAGCATCGAAATCTAAATTCTTTGCTTCTAGTGGAGCAACTTCAACTTAGTTATTCTTACATGCTCTCATGGTCTGAATGTTCTTAAAATTAAACACTCCCTCCATTTCAATATTATTGGCTTGTTTCCTTTTCAGGTTGTTTCATTTGTTGTTGATTCATTCTAAAAAAGATCAATTTTATATACAAAAATATCTCGAATTCGATCAAACGTATTAATTTATACACAAAACAAACCATTCTTAATTTTTCGTATCCAAAAGTTTTGAACCAAGATTTATGGGACGAAGAGTAGGTTTTTTTAGGGTTAAATAGTTTTTTTCAAACGAATAAACTTAGTTTAGCATGAATTGATTGGTTAGATTGGTCAAAATATGTGAATAGTAGCTCACTACTAACTTACATGTGAAAATTTAAATAAGTTAATTAAGTTATACTATTAAACTGTTGAAGTGGCGCAATAGTGTTGGTAATCCGGGAGTGCAACCGATTAATTTATTTGATTCATTAACATGATCCCAAATTAATTTCAAAATTATATATATTTCAACCAATTAGGTTACTAAGTATGGGCCGTATGGCTGATTCATTAGATCTAATTCCAAATAAGTGGGCTATGTGGAAGAGCTAAAATTGGGCTGTAAATTATTTTATTTTTATAGATTGTCCAAAGCTCAACGAATATTCGAAGGCCCATTTGATGAACCACGCCGACGTGAAGTGACACAATATATTTAATCAGAAATAAACTAATACTTACATGATCAACGTGACTATTTATCTTTCTGAAAAAGGAAAAAGGAAGAAATCAGAGTTTGAGATTTTGGTCTAACTTTGTTCTACTAAATGATAGTTCCATTTTAAAATTGAACTATGAACACCATCTATACATGATTTAGTTCAATAGTAGATTATTATTATATACATAATAATCTGCATTGTTCATAGCATTTTTTGTTTTATAAAAAACGGTTCTATGGTTTTGGATTTTCATTTAAATATAGGAAACTAAGAGTTATTTTTTGTAATTTCTCTAAGCATATAGTTACATTTAATGTTTATTTTGGTATTATTTATCATTTTGTGAAATAAAACAAGGAAAGCCGCAAATTAAATCATGAACTATACCCCCCCCCCTTTTGCAATTTCGACATGAATTTAGAAAGTTGACAATTAAATATTCGATCCATATATATTTTTTGCAATTGAAATTGAAATTCTTTTTTTTTTTTTTTTTACAATTGGAACTCAAATAAGAATAAATAGGTCTTTATTATATGTCACATTATTGAGGACCTATTTTCAAGTCATCTGAGGTCTTGATCTAAACTAACTAATAAAAGGCCTAAAGTTGTGAGTGCTTTTAAAAATCATTTTTTTCCACGGATTTTACTCTTAGCAACTTTTATGTTCTAAGCAAGATGTCTAAGATAGTCGTGCAAAGAGTTAATAGCAAAAATCTTATAAAATAATACTTCATTCGTCCCATCAAAGATGGTTTGTTTTCGTTTTTGGGTTGTCCCATCCAAAATGACCTGTTTTATTTTTAAGAAATAATTATATCTTCAAAAGTTGTGAAACATACATACTTTTTATCAATTTAATCATATATACTCTTCTCATAAATAACGTGCCGAAAATAAATGGGTCGTCTTGGGTGGGACGAAGAGAGATAACATAGTCTTAGAAAATACAAAATATATTTCAAAATTTAGTTAGGTGCAATCCAGTGTATGAATATCCACAAAACAATGGAAGCGTCTTTTCGGAATATAACCTATAAAATAATGGATTATTCTTAATTTATAGTTCGAATTTTGACCTCATAACAACTTTTAAGTTTAATAAAACTACAAATATAGCATATATACTTATCTTCATTGTTTACTTAATAGCTTATGTCAATTTTTTTGGCCAATTAAAGCTACCGTGGATCTCCAGAAAATCATGTGGCGAAGAGAAAATTGGTTTGCATGGCTGGCTCCTCATTAGATTTAGTTCGCTGAAATATTTGATACGAACTATTAAGTGAACAACGAATTTAAATACAAACTGTATTTGTAATTGTTTTAAATTCGAATTAGAAAAATAATATTGAATCAAAATTCAGACTATAACTTAAGATAGACCTAAAATATTTCAATCGATCTTATTAATTAATTTTATATTTTGCCCGCCTAATATTTTTCAAACAAAATGTATATTGGATACAGCTAGGGGTGTAATCGAACCGAGCCGAGCCGAACACCATCGTGCTCAAGCTTGGTTTGTTTAGTATCGAGCCGAGTCGCGAATTTTATTTATCGAATATTTCGAGCTCACGAGCTTATTCGAGCTTTAATCGAACCCAATAAACTTTCCAAATTTAGATATATGTTTGGAATATTAGTAATTTTATTTTAAAAATAAAATATTTTATCCAAAATAACGCAATATATTTATTGATTTCTTATAACAAATAAAAGTAGTTAAGAGATTTTAACACGATAATTATTAATTATAGAAAGAAAATAATTATATCTAGTTAATAATTTTATATTTTTAAGCTAAATCGCTTAATCTAACTTGTTCACGAGCTAACGAAATTAATACTACCATGCTCAAGCTTGATTTGTTTAGCTAACGAGCTTCACTAAACAAACTCGAACGAACTTTTATCGAATGGTATCCGAATAATTTCATAATAGTTTACCATTTACGTTCTGTGATACAAAGACACTTCACTTTTTTCGTATTGCTTTTTATGATTTACTTCTCCACTGCCTATTTTTCCGTCAATTCGTATCCATCCAAGTGATCCCACAATTCTAAGCAACACGAATGGGTTACGATTTTATCTTTTAATTGGGTTTTAACCATTGTTACACAAGAATGAATTTATCAAAATCCACGATGAAAAATAATCTATCCCATATTTCAATTCTTTATTCGCCTCAATTTCTCTTTCTTCTTTTGAAAAAACTACTGGAATATATTAAGTGTATTTATTGTGAAATTATATATATTACATGCAAATAGTTATATGTTATTTTATATATTTATACTTAATATGTAGTTACTTTCTTTTGTAGAAATTAACCTCACAGACAAACCTATACAAAACCAAAAAGACTAGTGACATTCTAATGTTGCATAATTAATTAATGATAAGGGAGAATTTATTATGCTCGAGCTATCTTAGTCTTAAGGGCTTATGTCAATCCTTATGTGTGGATTGCACTACCAAACTTTACGGCTATTTTGCCTATTTTTGGGTGTACGTGTTCTTCGAAATAATAATATCTTTCCTCTCTTTTTTTTATTATAAAATTATAAGGAACATACACTATACTATACATTCATGTAATTATTTTTCCAGTTGTATCACGTGAATAAAATATAAATCCATACCTATGACAAATTGGCAATTGATCTGATCAAATTATAGCTTCTGTAAACTTCTTTTCGTATTTGAGAGTATAAAGGGTAAAAGTAAAACTGTAGTCTGATATTTTTTATTTTTCAGTGACGTTTTGGTATTTACTAGTCCGCCGCTCTGGGCTCTAAATTTAATTTAATTTGCTTGTATCACAACATCTCATAAAACAAATATTTAAAAACGCTTATATGGGTTGAATGGCACACACTTGGCTTTCCAAGTGTGGTTCTGTCTCCGTGGTTTGCGCTATCAGATGGCGAACGCGGTTACTCCAATACAAGACCTGCCAAGAATGCGGCGTCATGATTCTACGATAAAAAAAAAAAAAAATATTTAAAATATATATATATTTGTCTTACTTTGACTTTGAAAATCTGGCTTTTGATATTTATTTCCGTTCACACAGTGCAACAAGTTTTTGCCACGCGATTCGTTTTGATTTCTTGATTGACTATAAGAAGAAGAAGAAGAAACGCCCGGGGCATTCATTCATCATATCATTGAGCTATTCTATTTCTTAACAATTAAGGCTTTTTATTCATTTATTTTATTTTTATTTTATTTTTCCCTTGGGAGATTGAGAACTAAAAGATTCTTGATTGATTGCAAAAAAAGTATTCTTTTTGCCGCAAAGATTCTTTGTGGACTAAAAGCACCAAAAGGGTACGTTCAGAATTTTTTAAATTGTTCTGATCCTTGCTGCTTTTGGAGAAATTTTGTTTTATTTCTTTGATCTTGAGTGCCTTCTGCATCAACCATTGCTGGAGTTAATGGGCTCTATTTTCAGGTCAGCCACTAGTCAAGTACTAATATTTTCGTTTTTTTGAAATTTCTTGGTATTTATCTGTATAAAATTGAGCTGGATCAATCCATTGTTATGCAATCTGTGCCATTTAAATTTTGGAGCATGTGATGCTTTTGGGTCATAATTGATTGCAGTGCGGATTGTTGTTTGAGTTGTGTTGGTTTGCATTATTGTTGGTGTTTGGCTGCTGCATTCAGTTAGCTATGTTATTCAAGGTTTCAAAATGCAATTCAAATTTGAATCGTACTAAGTTATAGATTTTGCTTCTAGTTTGCAGGGGTGCTATTTTACTGTATATGTTCAATGATGTAACCAAATATCCTATTATGCCAAATTTCGATGTGATTTATATTGGGTTTTGTCTATTTTGGCATGCCTGAGAAAGAGAAGTTGTGAGCTCAAGCTTTTGTGAGAGACCAGGATGTTAATTGCGAGGCTGTGTTGCTGTATAAAATGTGTTGTATTAATCGTGGTTTTTTCCCTCTTTAGAAACTGATTACAATTCAAGCATTTATTGCTTCGAAGAATTTTGTTGTCAATTTAACTTGAGATCATCTAATTCTGATTCTATGTGGTCTCATACAAATACATATATAATGTGGTGCACAGCTCAAAATGCTGTGTAGTTTCTTGTTATCAAATTAAGGTATTTACTTCACCAACGAGCATACCCTGTATAAAATCCGAGACTTGTGAAATTATCTTGCCTTATAATGCTGATTCTTCTGGATAGATGAAAATCAGTAAAAATGGGTAAAAAGAGGGGACTAGAACTGAAAGCTCCTGCCTTTCTTATGTCGTTTTGTGGTGTATATCTGTCTTCCTCTTCTTTTATCTTAGGATTGTTTGAACTTTACTCTTTTGCTGCTTTACTAAATAGTCTGCCTCAGGTAAAGAATTCATTGACTATGCACTGATTAATTGACCTAATGGGCTGGCTTAGCAAAATCTTCAAGTGTTCGGACAATAAAGTTTTGGATGGGCATTGCGATTGGAGATATGGAGCGGATACTGCGGAGACTCATCAATCTGCATCACTGGTAAGTATTTGTTACATATTACTTGTGGATCTTCCTACCAAAGCTTATATTTGGCTGTACATTGGTTTAGAATTCAGGGAGAGAGACTGAAGATATAGACCGTGCTATTGCATTATCGCTTTCAGAAGAAGACCCAAAAGGAAAATCTACAGTTGGTGAGATATATGGTTATCTGCATTCATAATTTTTTCAGCTTTGTAAATATAAATAAACTTGAAAGTGCTCTGAGCATAATTGTATATTAGGTAAAATTGAAGGTTTGTATTCTATTAATTGGTCCAGAGTATCTATCTTCCCCGATTACTTTTCTACAATTTATTCTTTTATCATTCTCTTCTGGAAGGCTTCAGTAGCATTCAACCAATGTTTTAATGCGTCTTTCTTTGCTGGATCTAGAATACATTCTATTTTTCATGATTTTTTTAATAATTGTTAGATAGTAACAGTTTATTAATGCATAACGTTGTGTATATATGATGTGGCACAGAGAGAGAGCCACAATTGGAAGGTGATGAACAACTGGCGAGGGCCCTTCAGGAGAGTTTGGTTATAGATTCTCAACCAGATTCGTGGAGTAGAAATGATACTGGATATGGATATGGAAGTGGATTAGAATATGGATATGGATATGGATATGGATATGGAAATGATAACCTTTACCAGCCTATAACATTCCCCTATTCCACAGGCTACAGGTACATATACTGTTGTGAGAATTATGATTATCAGATTTATATTTATATAGGAAGCATCAGATAAAACTCGGAAACTTAGTTATGGATAAATGATCATCATTGATTCCCTGTTCAAATATATGCACTATATGTTCATTCTGTAAATGGATATTGTGGTTTGCTTGCTAGTGCCAATATGACCATATATTGCTCCCTATTCTCACGCACGACGAAGTTATCTATTAAAAGAAAGGAAAATTCAAAACCTAAAACACTTGGAAATCACAGTCTGAAGACTAATTTATGTATTGTTTTCTATTCTACATAATGTGATCATAGAATCCATATGAAACGTGGGTCTTCTACTATACTTTTTTTGGAACAATATCAAGCAGAAGAAGGAACCCCATTATTATGCAGACACCTTCATGATGTGATGAAGATGCAAAACTATTGATTACTATGACAAATAACTACCTTATATGCTTTTTCACTCATGGAGCAAATTTGTCACTCAAGAGCCCCATAAGTTATAGACATCATCTTCAAAAATTCCTTTTTACGGTTAGCTTGGCTTCAAAATTTACCTCTATTTCCTAGATATTCCTTGGATGCAGATTTTATGTGTATAACTCAGACTTCATTTTCATTATTTTTTATCTAGCTCCTGAAGTAGTCTTCCTATCTTGCATTCTGTGATAGGATCTGTGCTGGCTGTAATATAGAGATTGGCCATGGAAGATTTTTGAGTTGCATGAATGCCCTCTGGCACCCACAATGTTTTAGATGCCGTGGATGCAACCAACCGATATCTGATTACGAGGTAAGAAGATTATAATACATCCATCTAATAAAAAGTTTCTTTTTCATCTTATAAATTATTTTTGTTTCTCAAAAAAAGTATATATGTTCGCCTATTATCATATATTCATATGATAGAGAGCTTCATATCTAAAGTAGGCCTACTAGCCGAAATAAGCCAAACCTTACAGTTTTATTTTTTGCATACTGGCCAATTCTGTAATAATTGTTAAATTAGTGAGCATTGTTGATGATTGTATTATCAAGATATTGCAATTGTGCTCACATTTAATATGCCCGGATGAATTAAATAATTCAAGTTGGTATCTCTGTTGACAGTTTTCCGTGTCTGGTAGCTATCCTTACCATAAAACTTGCTACAAGGAGTCTAATCATCCAAAATGTGATGTCTGCAGAAACTTCGTAAGTATCGAAATCCCCCCACGGATTATCATATTCATTCTGCCTGAAAATGCTCAGGCAAAAGTTCTTGTTTTATCACTTATTACACAATACACATGTACTCTAATGATCATGCATTTGTTGCTGCTAACAAAGGTGTTTTTCGACAAGCTCTGCAATATGCAGAGAGGGGATAGGTGTGATGGTTGGGACGAGAAAGATGACCAAACACATAAGTAATGCTTATAACATTTTTTTGGTTATTAAGATGTAATTTTGGAATCCCTTTTCGACATTACCGTTGAAAAGATGCTCTAGCTTTTGAGAATATTAAGAAATTATCCATCTTAAAAAATGTTGGTGGATGAGGAAGTTTTTCCTTAGCCAACAAAGATATGGTGAAAAATCCCACCACAAGTACTGGCTGTGAGTCTGTGACTATGTTCTCTAAGATGCTCTTACTCTGTTGGAATGTAATTAGGCATAAATAGAACAGTCCTAAGTGGGAAAGAAATTAAATCCACCTGAAAGATTGACAATTTTAATGCAGTCATGATCTCTAATTTCATAGTATTATGGTTAAGTTTTAGTAAGCAACTTGTGGGAATTATCCTGGGTTTGAGATAGTGGGTAAACAGTGGGAATCTGTCGACTGGAGTCGAGAGGTGGCTGGGTGAATTTTATATTGATATTTCCAGGCATATGAGAACGGCTGGACCCGTGAGAGAGGGATAGTTCGAATGGTTCATATTGATATTGAAATATTCTTTTGCGTTTAGACTGTTTTTACTATTGCATCTCTATATATCTTCAAAGACTATAGACCATTTTCTATTTGTTCTTTTTCGAATTGGAAAGGATAAGATAATATCTTTGATTTTTTTTCCTTTAAGATATAATGTTTATTGTTTTCATGTACACAGATTCCGACAAATGCAGCTGGTCTTATTGAATATAGGGCGCATCCTTTCTGGTCCCAGAAGTACTGTCCTCGACATGAGCACGATGGTACTCCTCGATGCTGTAGTTGTGAGCGAATGGAGGTAAGTATCTTTACCATAAACTGTAATGGGTTCCGTTTAAAATCATATCTAGTCATTACTTTGGATCTTTTGCCTGTTGCAGTCATGGGATGCAAGATATGCTACCCTTAACGACGGTCGGAAACTCTGCTTGGAGTGCCTGGACTCGGCAATTATGGACACTCGCGAATGCCAGCCCCTTTTTCGCGATATACAGGAGTTTTTCAAAGGATTGAATATGAAAGTGACACAGCAAGTTCCGTTGTTCTTGGTTGAGAAGCAGGCGTTGAATCAAGCCATGGGAGGAGAGCGGCATGTAAGATAGGAAGCTTCATATCTTTAGAGGCACATTCTGGTGCATCTGCTCTAAATTAAATCCTAATTGTGATTAACAAACCCTAATTGGATATTAATGAATTCTAATTGTGATTAATAAACCCTAATTGGATATTGATGAATCCTAATTGGGGATTGGTGAACCCTAATTGGGGTGGATGCACCGTACATCCGGATGTATACAACTTTTTGCTACATCCCTTTATTATAGTTTTCATCTAATAAATCTTATATGAATTTCCTGTCTTTCTTGCCAGGGGCATCATCACATGCCTGAAACTCGAGGTCTTTGTCTCTCCGAGGAACAGACAATCACCAGCGTAAGGGCTTCTCTGTTATCATTTTTCAGGGTTTGCCTTTTCCCATAACTTAATTTCAAAATAATCTCACAATCTTATTTGCCGCTTGGATGACCAGATATCTCGCCGGCCAAGGATTGGAGCTGGAAATCGAGTCATGGACATGATAACGGAGCCGTACAAATTAACACGCCACTGTGAAGTGACAGCAATCCTCATTCTATACGGTCTTCCAAGGTACTTTTAACTTCTTCTTTTTTGGGGATTTATCACAAGCTTCATTTTAGTTTCAGTTCCATTTTTCCATTTTTTTTTTCTTGCCTACAGGTTGCTGACTGGTACTATATTGGCTCATGAGATGATGCATGCCTGGTTGCGACTTAACGGTGCTCTCTCTTTCCCTAATTCATTTGTACAATCTGTGTTTTATCTCACAATCCACAACATTCGTCTCTTCTAGAATATCTTGCCAAAGATCATACTTATATAAAGTCTAATTTTAAAAAGGGATATCCGTCTTGCACACTACAAAAAAATTCTACCTATAAATTACTATACTTTTTATTGATTCTGATTTGAGACCTAGATCGGTTTACCCACTAAATTAGAATTGAGCTGTGGCTAATGTGGCATAATTATGTGTATGTGGGTGGGGCACACTAACATGGCAAAAATTGAAATTTAAATAAAAAATAAACCTTGGCATAAGATTTTCCCACTAAAAACCCTAAAACTTTATTTTGGGGGTAAATCGATCTCGGTCGCAAAACCGGAATCAATTAAAGTACAACAACATACAAACAGAATCTTTTTGTGGTTTGCAAAACAAGAATTTGGCTGAAGTTTGGTAATTTACAGGATATTATCCCTTAAAAAGTAGTCCACCTTTGAAATCCTTTGTGCATATAAATGCTAAACAATATGATTACCTATAGATATATTGACTTAAAAAGCTGCTATTTTCTATCTTAGCGGTTTACAATAAAATGGTTATGATAAGTTCACGATCGAACAGTAAAGTAACCATCAAATGAGATGAACTTTTCTGAAAAGAAGGCACGTTAGCCATTATTAGCAAAGAGTTACTGGTCTTAACAAGAAATTAAGTCTTTGCCTCACTCGTTCTTCTTGTGCTGATAACATGTTCAATCTCGTCTCAGGTTATCGAGCTCTGAGACAAGACATTGAAGAAGGTATATGTCAAGTGATCGCCAGCATGTGGTTGGAGTCTCAGATCCTATCGATGTCTGATGACCACAATGCGTCAACCTCACATTCTTCATCAGGGAAGAGATCGACATCTCCATTCGACAAGAAGCTTAGCAAGTTCTTCAAACATCAGATGGCAACAGATCCTTCTGTGGTGTATGGAAATGGTTTTCGAGCTGGCCATCAAGCAGTGATCAAGTTCGGGTTGCAGAGGACACTCGATTGCATTCGAAAAACTGGAAATTTTCCTCACTGAATCTGGTTCCAACTTTTCATGGATTTTATCATTTTGTGAGATTTTAGCATTTTTTTTTCATGTGTTAGCATCTAAGGCTTGTATATAGAGTGGTAAATGGTTGGCAGCACAGAAGGATTCAGGTTAGGTTCAAGGTATTATTTGTGAACATTGTCATTGTATAGTTTCACACATACATGATTTTTTTATAAAATAAAATAAAGATTATGATTTGGATTTTAGAATTTTATCTTTTGTCTTTGGTTAATGAAGTTGAAGATTTTCGAAGCTTGAATATATATTATAAACTTTTTATTAGGGATAAATTACATGTTCTAGTTGAACCTATGATGCCTTTATAAAAATGGTATCAACCTTAAATCGGTATTTAGTAATGACGTCTCATAGTTTTAGAAAATCGGTATTTTAACCAACAAAATATTGAGTAGTAAAGTGTAAAAATGATCTCCATGCTTATAACGAGTTACAAATACCTCAAGTAAAAAACTCCATACCTTGAATATATATTATTTGGCAATTACAGCCCTGGATTATGAGATTGATGCAACGTGCGTGGATAAATAGGAAGAACAATATCAAAATTCGTTGATTCTACAGAATATCGAAGATTGACAGATTTGAGGAAACCTCGTTTTTATTAATCATCAAAAGCTACGTCCAAAAGACAACTAACAGTGCTTAAATAATAAACCATAATCGACCAAAAGAAAGGAAAAAAACGAAAAGGTCCAAAACTAAAATGAAATTACAAAAAAAACGAAAAAACTGATAAAATATAAATTTGACCCTCCAGACGAAGGAATTTGCTCGAAATCCGCCATCGGTCATGGCAAAGCGATGAGTATTGCTCAAAATGTCGTTTCTGCTTGAAAAACACTAGGTCCTAGTCAAAATCTAACATTTGCGTGAATACTTCGGATGATCGGTGCGTCGCATATAATTTAACTCAATTTGCGCTGCATCAGAGATACTCTATTTTAGTTTTGGTATCCTAATTTGATGGGCATCAATTAAGTCAGTTTTACCTATATTTTTCCCCGTTATCAACTTTTTCAAAATGCAAATGCTTTACATTGGGTTCTTCCCACGAACAATACATTATTTTTCCTCATATGTCATCTTGGACAATTGGCTTTTAATTTCGATTCTCCTCAATCAAAATTAAAGAGGACTCTTTTGAAACCTCAATTTATATACTAATTAAATGGAAGGGGAACATTTTCAAACAAGAAAATTATAATTAAAAAGAACGGGTTTAAAATGCAAACATTATCGAACTACCCCACCATGCATATAGGGGTGTAATCGAATCAAGCCGAGTCGGACACTATCGTGCTCAAATTTGGTTTGTTTAGTATCGAGCCGAGTCTATAAATTTTATTTATCTAATATTTCGAGCTCACGAGCTTATTCGAGTTTTAATCGAACTCAAACAAGCTTTCTAGATTTAGATATATGTTTATAATATTAATTATTTTATTTTAAAAATAAATTATTTTATCTACAATAACACAATATAGTTGTTGATTTCTTATAACAATAAAAGTAGTCGAGATTTAACACAATAAGTACTAATTATAGAAATAAAATAATTATATCTAATTATTAATTTTATATTTTTAAGCTAAATCAGTTAACGAACTTGTTCACGAGCTAACGAGCCGAATACTACCATGCTCAAGCTTGATTTGTTTAGCTAACGAGCTTCATTAAAAAAAACTCAAACGAACTTTTATCGAGTCGAACTCCGAATAGCTCACGAATAACTTGGCTCATTTACAGCAGCATACTTGACAAATTCAAGAGTAATGCCAATGTATTGTTTTTATAGGTAGCGGTGACTATTCGGGTCAGGTACCCTACCCAAAAAAATCGGGTACCCGACTCCGACATGAAATTTTTAGTCAGGTACCCGAATTATCCATTAAAATATAAATTTCACATTTCAAATTCTTTTTCTAGTTCTTCTTCAGGTAAGCCTTCTTCGTCTTTCTTGTCAATTGAACTAGTTTTCAACCAATTTTCAGCGCAAATCAAAGCCTCAACCATATTAAGAGTCAATGAACTTCTATATGCGGAGAGAACACGACTGTCACGACCCGACTACCTAATCAGGTAATTAGGCCGTAACTCAGGGTTAAGAAGAAAATTTAACGACAACGGCTCAAACATATGTTAAGAGAAAAGATGACAACAACTTTCATTATGAATGAATCGAACATTTACGGTTCAAGAAAGTAAGATATAAAGTTGAGCGAAGGATGAATTTATGGTACTCAAATCACAATAAAGAATCGAACGAGAAGAATAACAGCTGAGGACAGTAATCATAATGAAATAACCACTATCAAGAATGTACATATTTGGGCATGCTTCGAAAACTTTGAAAATTTATCAATGATTTAATTCATAACAGAGCATTGAATATGATCATTTTGTTCTAGCAGAACACATAAACGAGTAAAGGCCAGAGTTCGTCAACGGAAAGTGTGGTTGAGAAATTATGTGTGAAGACATAATTCTCTGGGCATCAAATCATGTGAACATCAATTGAATAACATCAACAAATTTTCAATATTATCACGAATCAAATTACTTAGATAAGCTCCTTTGCGCAGCATTCGATTCCAACATCCTCTCTAGCTCAACCTGCATATTTAGAAATATATGCAGGGCGTGAGTACAAAAATGCACTCAGTGGGTAATCGCCAAAAACATTTAAAACTTTGCCCTTAGGGCTATAACTTGACTTGCCATAATATATGCTTTCATAAATAAATACTTACTTGCTCATACATACTCATATCATCATATCATATGCACATGCATGTTTCATGCTCAGATGCATCTTTCTTCTCTCCTTCCCATATCCACGGATTCTTTATGCGTGTTGAGAAGTAGGTCTCCTTCTCAAACACTTTAATATCACATACCCGAGTTGGACCCGAAGGTTCTCAACTACGGTCATACCCGACGTCGGTAAATTCTTTCTTTCTTTTTCTTTCTTTCTTTCTTTCTTTCCCGTGGATAGGTAGTGCATCATGCTTATGCTTATGTTCATGCTCAAACTTAGGGAAGTCAATTAACTTTGAAACTTTGCAAGCAATGCATATCATATCATTTGAAAATATATAAAAGCATAAGCATATCTTTATAGAAAATATAATATACCCACCGGCGATAGTCACCGGACCGCACTTACGCCTTCCATTTCTTTCTGCTTCTTCTTGTTTCTTCAATCAATATAGATCGGCATAAAAGCCTATCAAGAACCAAACAAGAACATGATTATCTTAGTCGTCGATACGACTATATTTTCTCGATATCAAGACACTATGGTCTATCAACACTTGATCATTTCATCCTCTAATCATAAACATCGAACGAGACTTAACGAAGTCTCATATAACCAAACGAGCATAGATAACTCCACAACAAGCTTAAACCGTCTAATCTTAGCCAAAACCTAACAACCCCTTAAGACGTAGCTTATGTCCGACATCAAAATCGCAAGACGTCGTCTAACATCAACGAGCTTCTATGTATGCTCAACTATCATCAAAATATCTTATTAATATACTATTTCTAACAAAATTTCGGTAGTAACGTTTATAAATTGAATAGCCGTTTCAATACCAAATCAATCAAACTTATCCCAAACTCCACCAATCATCACCATATGTCTAAACATACACTTAACAACTTGAAACAAGTTTTAAATTAATCCATTTACACCATAATCATGTTATGCCCTTCACCCATATACATAGGTAAGTACATGAACTTTACAAACCAAAATCCATTTAATTCCAAATAACTCATATGTACACTTATCCATCATCAATAATCATCAATCCATAATCAACTTAGATCTTAATCAACCTTATCATATAAATCTCACAACTTTAGTATAAACTTTAATTTTTCAACTTATACATACCAACTCCATAAAATCCCATAATTTCATCTTACTCATTATTTATATCATAGATCTCAAATATCATATCAAATACATCAAATAAAATCAAGAAATCAAAGATCATGCAAACCCCTTTAATTTTCGAAACTTTAGGGATTTTATATACATTTATTATTTCAAGTCCATAAAATCTTATAAATTCAACTTAAGTATTATTTATACTCTAGATTTCAAAAATCATATCAATTATATCAAATAAAATCAACAACTCAAAGATCCCCAAATCTCATAATTTTCAAAATTATGAAATCATGTGACTTTCAATTTCTTCCAATTTCTTTTATCAAATCATGTTTATTCTCACTTAATTACACATATCTAAGCTCAATTTAATCAAATCATAACACATAATTCACATACAAAATTAGGGTTCAAGATGCTACTTTAATTTTCAACTTTCATGAATTTAAAGAATTTAATCCATAGCTTATGTTAATTATGCATCATAAGCATAATTAAATCAATAAACATAACAAGAATTAAACAAATCAACCTTAAATTTTCACATGAAATTTTCGAAATCTCCAATACATAAGGACATCATGTTTATCAATTTAAAACACAAAAACTTGAATTAAACAATGTATTTACCTTCCTTGGAGTGTTTTCCCATTAATTCTACCCTTAAATCATAAATTAAAATTGAAAATAAAATTTGTATGTGCATGTGTGTGAAGGTGCCGTGAATATGGAGAAAAATGAGGATGGAAGATGGTTTTAAAATGTAAAAGATTCTAGAGAATTCCTATATGTGTAGCTTATTAAATTTTTATTCATTTTCTTAATTCTCGAAAATTATACAAATATTTATTAAAATTTGCTAACATTGATAGTTAATACTCTTTAATAGTAAAAACTCAATTTTCTCATTAATATAAAGATCCAAAACAATTAAATCCATTATTGAATTGCAAATCATATAAATATACTTTTAATCCTTTTTATATACAAATAATCAAATAATTATTCAATTAATCCATAAATTTCGAAAATCATAGAAATAATTTTCTTCTCACTTGATATAAATAAAATAAAATTATTTAAGCCATTTAATAGCTTAAACATTATTTCATCTCATTTTATAAATAAATCTCACATAAACAATAATAATTAATACACTTCCTTTAGAACAATTTTTATTTAATAAAAATTTCATCCAAACATACACAACAATAATCATATATTTCATATTTTATCAAAATAAAACTCCTTTCTAAATAATAACCACTTCTTTTAATTTCTACTCATTCGATTAGAAATTAATCGAATTTCTATCGCTTTCTAATTATCAAACACTTCTTTATCAATTTAAGGATGCAATGCCTTTAAGCCCCTAATTAGGACTTAATTAAACTCTAATTAGAACCATAAAATTTTCGGGTTACTACATTCCCTCCCCCTTAAAAAATTTCGTCCTCGAAATTTAGTACTTCAGTATAAGTTCAGAATACTTATTTCTCATCACATCTTCTAATTCCCAAATCACTTCTTCTAGACCACGATGTCTTTATTGAATTATAACTAAAGGAATAATCTTATTCCTTAGTCTTTGCTCGTTTCGGTTTAGAATAAAATTCTAATTTCTTTTCATAACTCGAATTAAACTTGGAACTATTTCTCTTGATGTACGATGTGTTTAAATTAAACACATATCTTCGTAACTAAGGCACACGAAACACATCGTGAATATCGTTGAACTTGGAGGAATGTAAATCTGTAGGCGATTAGCCAATCTTCTCTTGAATCTCATGTGGTTGATAAATCTTGGTCTGAGCTATTCTTTGATTCGAAAGCGATGTATTCATTTGGAATGTTATACTTTCACAAAACTTTATCTCCAATCTCGAAGCTTATTTCGTCACCTTGTATCGAAGATAAGACTAACGATCTCGAGCTTATTGAATTCTTTTCTTGACTTGTCGCACAATTACGACAATTTCTTTAATCACTCGGACTAAGCACCTTCTTTCTATGAAAAGCGGTGATTTACACTTTCACCAGTTTCATTAGGCGCCATAGAAGTTATTACTTGATAGCTGTTATCAACTAATGATTAACTCTTGCATCTATCTTTTATCGAAAACTCGTCCGAAACATGGTGTAGACTTGAAGTCTCTATTTGAGATGATCGAGACGAGCACTCCACGTAAACGTATTATCTCTCGACGTATCTTTGAGCTAACTTGTCAGCTTTATACGTAATAGAGATAAGGATAAAATGAGTATACTTGTGAGTCGACCCATTATCATCCACGCTTCGATTGAAATAACCAATATTTATATCTCCTCATCTTTTCAACTTTATAAAGAACATAACGGACTAAGCTATTGAATTCACGATCGTATTTTGCGACAGTCTTCTTTTCTTACTTCCGGTTCGTAACTAAATCTCTTTATGTTTTGCAAAATTCGAGGTATATGCATTTCCTACAATTCTTCTTCAATCTTAAAAGGTAATGAATCAATAACATAATCAGGAAATGAGCACAAGAGAACTACTCCAGAATAAAAGATATCAAGATTAATCACAAAATATTTTAAGACATCTGGAGTATCAATGAATTAGCTTGAGTCTCTTTTCAAATCTCAATTGAGAAATTTCGTAAACATGAGAAAATAAGACAAACTGAATTGGTATAGGAACCTCAAGAGATACAACAAAACTGACCATACCAGTCCAGGGATGTCAATAACAAATATCTCAAGGCTGAGATAAAAGTAGTCAAACTCATAAGTAGAAGAATCAACATGAATGGGTTCAATGTTCTCTTCATCATCAGGTATAAAAGAAAAGTTATCAGTCAACTGAACTTAATGAATAACTGAAATGAAATTAATCATAGGGGAAAATGAGCCAAAAGGGAATTCAATATACATAATAATGGGAACTGATAATAGTTAGGAGTTTGGAAAAATTTAGCAAAAGAAACGAGAGTTACGTGCCAAAGGATGGTTCAAGGTATTCATGGTTGATAATCGAGATTTAAATTCTTATCAAATCGTGATGCCTAGCGGCTGAAATAACGATTGTGAGGTCGGTTGCTAGTTTCAAGGTAGAAACTTTTGGGAAGATTCCAGCGGCCCGGCTATCAACTGTTAAGAAAATCGCCAGTTTTAGTGCAAAGACTTCTGGAATGAACTTGCGAGCAGGCTAACGATTGCGAAGGTAATTGCTAGTCACTTATTCCTTTTTATCTTTGATTACTCCTTTGCTTATGCATCGATCATCACTTGGAAAGCTAATCTCGTTACTCCTTAAGAAATAAAATAAACTGGAAAATTCCGTTTGATCCTGATATACCTTGCTTAGATGCCTTTCTCCACAAGCGATGAAATCGAGCGAGAATTTCGTTCTAGGTAAACTGTTCATTTGGTCTTTGCTGATGAAGATAAACGAAACGATGACTATCGTAATGACGACAACGAGATAATAACAACAAGACGACAACAAACAATTCGTACTCTTCCGAACTGTCCAGACGATCCTCGTTATCGTAGATAAAAACAATACTCAAACTCTTGTAGAAAACATATTCATGTTGTTCTGCCATCCCTTTTCAGAACTTATTTTCAACTTTAGCTCATAAAACAATAACTTCTTTCGAGCATGCATTCTCATATAGCATTTCATTAAAGCCTATACTCAATCATCTTCTATGATAATCATAATCATCATACTCATAAGCATAATCATAATCAAAAGCTCTTAAATCATAATCATAAGCTCTTACCTGGTGAGCTAGAGATGATGGAATCGGAATGCTGAACTTCTCTTAATAACAACTGACTCCATAACTCAATTTTTCAACAAGGTCAACTCAAAGGAATTTGCATACTCAAGGTGCACAACTGCACAAAACTCACAGGATTCTTGAATTTAGAATTCAAGATAACACATAGCTGCACAAGGATTTGCAAGGATTTACATGCTCCGATTTCAAGACTGTACTCAACTGTGGAAAAAGTTCACAAGGATTCACAAGTTCTGGATTCAAAACTGTGCACAAACTGTACAAAATTCACAAGAATTTACAGGTTCCAATTTAAAAATTGTGCACAGATTACACAAATTTACAAAGGTTCACAGGTTCAGAATCCAAAACCGCTCTGATACCATTTTGTCACGACCCGACTACCTAATCAGGTAATTAGGCCGTAACTCAGGGTTAAGAATAAAATTTAACGACAACGGCTCAAACATATGTTAAGAGAAAAGATGACAACAACTTTCATTATGAATGAATCGAACATTTACGGTTCAAGAAAGTAAGATATAAAGTTGAGCGAAGGATGAATTTATGGTACTCAAATCACAATAAAGAATCGAACGAGAAGAATAACAGCTGAGGACAGTAATCATAATGAAATAACCACTATCAAGAATGTACATATTTGGGCATGCTTCGAAAACTTTGAAAATTTATCAATGATTTAATTCATAACAGCATTGAATATGATCATTTTGTTCTAGCGAGAACACATAAGCGAGTAAAGGCGAGTTCGTCAACGGAAAGTGTGGTTGAGAAATTATGTGAAGACATAATTCTCGGGCATCAAATCATGTGAACATCAATTGAATAACATCAACAAATTTTCAATATTATCACGAATCAAATTACTTAGATAAGCTCCTTTGCGCAAAGATTCGATTCCAACATCCTCTCTAGCTCAACCCGCATATTTAGAAATATATGCGGGCGTGAGTACAAAATGCACTCAGATGGGTAATCGCCAAAACATTTAAAACTTTGCCCTTAGGGCTATAACTGACTTGCCATAATATATGCTTTCATAAATAAATACTTACTTGCTCATACATACTCATATCATCATATCATATGCACATGCATGTTTCATGTCGGTATGCATCTTTCTTCTCTCCTTCCCATATCCACGGATTCTTTATGCGTGTTGAGAAGTAGGTCTCCTTCTCAAACACTTTAATATCACATACCCGAGTTGGACCCGAAGGTTCTCAACTACGGTCATACCCGACGTCGGTAAATTCTTTCTTTCTTTTTCTTTCTTTCTTTCTTTCTTTCCCGTGGATAGGTAGTGCATCATGCTTATGCTTATGTTCATGCTCAAACTTAGGGAAGTCAATTAACTTTGAAACTTTGCAAGCAATGCATATCATATCATTTGAAAATATATAAAAGCATAAGCATATCTTTATAGAAAATATAATATACCCACCTGGCGATAGTCACCCGGGACTGTACCTTACGTCTTCCATTTCTTTCTGCTTCTTCTTGTTTCTTCAATCAATATAGATCGGCATAAAAGTCTATCAAGAACCAAACAAGAACATGATTATCTTAGTCGTCGATACGACTATATTTTCTCGATATCAAGACACTATGGTCTATCAACACTTGATCATTTCATCCTCTAATCATAAACATCAAACGAGACTTAACGAAGTCTCATATAACCAAACGAGCATAGATAACTCCACAACAAGCTTAAACCGTCTAATCTTAGCCAAAACCTAACAACCCCTTAAGACGTAGCTTATGTCCGACATCAAAATCGCGCAAGACGTCGTCTAACATCAACGAGCTTCTATGTATGCTCAACTATCATCAAAATATCTTATTAATATACTATTTCTAACAAAATTTCGGCAGAGTAACGTTTATAAATTGAATAGCCGTTTCAATACCAAATCAATCAAACTTATCCCAAACTCCACCAATCATCACCATATGTCTAAACATACACTTAACAACTTGAAACAAGTTTTAAATTAATCCATTTACACCATAATCATGTTATGCCCTTCACCCATATACATAGGTAAGTACATGAACTTTACAAACCAAAATCCATTTAATTCCAAATAACTCATATGTACACTTATCCATCATCAATAATCATCAATCCATAATCAACTTAGATCTTAATCAACCTTATCATATAAATCTCACAACTTTAGTATAAACTTTAATTTTTCAACTTATACATACCAACTCCATAAAATCCCATAATTTCATCTTACTCATTATTTATATCATAGATCTCAAATATCATATCAAATACATCAAATAAAATCAAGAAATCAAAGATCATGCAAACCCCTTTAATTTTCGAAACTTTAGGGATTTTATATACATTTATTATTTCAAGTCCATAAAATCTTATAAATTCAACTTAAGTATTATTTATACTCTAGATTTCAAAAATCATATCAATTATATCAAATAAAATCAACAACTCAAAGATCCCCAAATCTCATAATTTTCAAAATTATGAAATCATGTAGACTTTCAATTTCTTCCAATTTCTTTTATCAAATCATGTTTATTCTCACTTAATTACACATATCTAAGCTCAATTTAATCAAATCATAACACATAATTCACATACAAAAATTAGGGTTCAAGATGCTACTTTAATTTTCAACTTTCATGAATTTAAAGAATTTAATCCATAGCTTATGTTAATTATGCATCATAAGCATAATTAAATCAATAAACATAACAAGAATTAAACAAATCAACCTTAAATTTTCACATGAAATTTTCGAAATCTCCAATACATAAGGACATCATGTTTATCAATTTAAAACACAAAAACTTGAATTAAACAATGTATTTACCTTCCTTGGAGTGTTTTCCCATTAATTCTACCCTTAAATCATAAATTAAAATTGAAAATAAAATTTGTATGTGCATGTGTGTGAAGGTGCCGTGAATATGGAGAAAAATGAGGATGGAAGATGGTTTTAAAATGTAAAAGATTCTAGAGAATTCCTATATGTGTAGCTTATTAAATTTTTATTCATTTTCTTAATTTCTAAAATTATACAAATATTTATTAAAATTTGCTAACATTGATAGTTAATACTCTTTAATAGTAAAACTCAATTTTCTCATTAATATAAAGATCCAAAACAATTAAATCCATTATTGAATTGCAAATCATATAAATATACTTTTAATCCTTTTATATACAAATAATCAAATAATTATTCAATTAATCCATAAATTTCGAAAATCATAGAAATAATTTTCTTCTCACTTGATATAAATAAAATAAAATTATTTAAGCCATTTAATAGCTTAAACATTATTTCATCTCATTTTATAAATAAATCTCACATAAACAATAATAATTAATACACTTCCTTTAGAACAATTTTTATTTAATAAAATTTCATCCAAACATACACAACAATAATCATATATTTCATATTTTATCAAAATAAAACTCCTTTCTAAATAATAACCACTTCTTTTAATTTCTACTCATTCGATTAGAAATTAATCGAATTTCTATCGCTTTCTAATTATCAAACACTTCTTTATCAATTTAAGGATGCAATGCCTTTAAGCCCCTAAGTAGGACTTAATTAAACTCTAATTAGAACCATAAAATTTTCGGGTTACTACAACGACCTCCCGTGCTAAATGCAGCCTCAGAAGCAACACTGGATATTGGGACAGCCAAAATATCCCTTGCCATGTCAGACAGAACGGGGTATAACGTGGACTATTCTTCGACCACCACTGCAAAATATCAAATTGATCGACCTCTCTCTTTGCCACTTTGTGCTGCTTTTCTACCAGAAAGATAGTGATTTCACTTGTATCGAACTCATCAGGTTCTTCGTCATTTTCCTGTAGAGCGACAAGGCTAATAGCACCACGACGATCTGATCGTCCATGACTAGGAACTGTATTTGACCTATTAAATGTCCGAGCTGGAGTCAGAGTCACATTTTAAACTCAAACAAATCATTCATTGAGTTTGTCACTTCTTTTACTAAAACAGTTGTCCGTTGTGCTTCATACACTGATCTAAAGCATTTCTCCACATGCTTCATCTTTTGTCTTGGATCCAACACAACAGCAATATAAAGAATCATATTCATCTTTGAATTTAACGCTTTTTCTTCCAACCAATATTTTCTGATCTTAATCATTCATCTCCAACTCAGAGATGAGGTCAAAGATATCACACATCTCAACAAAAAACAAATGTGTTGTGGCATATGTCATGCCAGAGACGAAGAGAGTCAACTCGTAGAACTTCTTCAAATATTCAATAATTTTACTCAGATTAACCCAGTTGGCCTCATCAGGCGGTCCAATAGGTAAATTATTGTACTTCTTCTGCTTCAAATCATCTACATAGACATGACATATATTTGCGAAGATCTTGAATGCCTCCTCATATGGTTGGGCCGACTCTAACATCATATATGTCAAGTTCCACCGCGTCGGGACATCCAAGCACAATGACTTCTTATAATTAATCATGTCCCTAAGTAAGGTCACACAATCATGGAATTGTGCAGATCTCGTTGGTGAGGACTTAATCCATTTCACGGCTTCTCTAACTCGTCTCACAGACAAACCTATTTCATCTAACCCGTCTTGTACAACCAAATTGAGTATGTGTGTTGCACAACGTATGTGAGAGTACTTCCCACTCAGAACATTTGTCTCCAACCTATCAAAGTGAGACTTGACATGTCGAATTGTACCATCATTTGCGGATGCATTATCCATAGTGCAACAAAACACATTCTTCAATCCCCACCCCTTCAGTGATGTGAAAATCGTTTCACCAATGTCAATCCCCTTATGACTTACAATCTTGCAAAAATTGATTATCTTCTTGTGCAAGACCCAATCTTTGCTAATGCAATGTGCAATAACACAAATTAAGTTTGTGTTATTCACTGCAGTCCAACAATCAGTGGTGATCGACACTTTTCCCATGCATTTTGTCTGAAAAAATGACTTCAAACTCTCTTTGCGCTCCAAGAATACTTCACACAATCTGCTCTTATTTCTTGTCTTGACGGAATCTGGAATTGAGGACATAAACGCTCAACAAATCTTTTAAAATCCTCTATCTCGACAAATATGAACGTGAGCTCATCAAGGATGATCATCTCACATAATGCCTGATTGCCTTCTGGTCAAATTTCCAACTAGTTAATGATCTAGTTCCATCAACAATAGTTGTGTAGTTCAGAACCGTCTGATCAACTGTTGATTTTTGTTTTTTCAAACATGAAGCAGTATGGTTCTTTAAAAAATTTGTACCGTTTCGGTATGAGTCCGCAGCAATTAAGTTTTGACAACGGATGCATCTTCCTTTGCGCGTCGTAGTTGAAGGATTACCTTCTTCAACCATCACAACAGTGTATCCTTGCCAATGTATTGATTTTGGTTCTCCGAATTTTCGTTTCTTTGAAGATGTAGCTGCATCAGTATGAGTTTCTGTTTATTCTTCGATCTGGATGTCTTCTAAGAAGTCAGTGTCCAATTGCTCATCTATAAGTCGATTACTATCTTGATGAGTTGCTTCAGAAGAGTCCATTTGTGATTTATTTGATAACGTGAGAGATGAGAACCTGTCAAACAAGTAAATAAGGGTATTTATATTCAAAAGTCAAGCACAACATGTTGGAGTTTTTATATTCAAAAGTTAAACACAATAATGAGGTGAAAAAACTAACTTTGGATAAAGATTAAAGAACCAATGCCATGATTACACACTCTCACAACTCTTATTGCTGACACGTGTGCCAAGGTATTCACAAGTTTACTCAAAACTGTTGGAGTCTTCAAAATTCATATTCACAGCATCAAACGTGTGACATAGAAAAGAAAATTAAGATCACCTACCCAGTAAGCTTTAGGAGAGAAAGAGCCCCTGTGTCTCTAAGGCAGAATTCACAAACATAAAGGTTAGTGCAACCAAAACATGTATATTACTTTATCACACTTCCAAAAATTAAGGAGACAAGAAAATATCATAGATAAATGATGGGAAATTGTATAAGTAGAGCAACATAAAGCAATAAAGTGACCGATCGATGTGTATATAAATTGATATTGAAACTTGCAGTAAAAATTTGTGAACCAAATTAATATGACATAAATGATAGTAACATGAGATATTCTTTTCTTCCCCTCATCAATATACAAGGTATAATCAAATTAAGCACGATTACTAAATAGGAAGAAAAGAGAGCAAGATTAACTGATAGATTACAACTTAATTAATCATGTTGTTCATCACTACAATTCCTTATTGCTTGCAATACTGCTCGTTTAATCACCGAGCATCTATGCTATCGATCGCCTCGCTCGCAATTATAGTTATTAAAAATTAGAAGCCAAAAAAGAAAATGTAAAGCAAAAAGCCAATTAGCCAACAACATATATAATATAGTACTTTTTCCAGCAGCCAAAAGATTAATTGAAAAAAATGTAAAGCAAATAATCTTACATGAAGGCTGAAGCTTCTGTCTGCGAGACTGCCTCTGCCTCCCGATGAAAGGTGACTGTTGAGCGTCGCGACTCGCGAGGACTGCCAGGCATGCACGACGCGACGGAGCTAGGCGAGGCGGTGCGAGAGCTAGGCGAGCGACGAGAGAGCTAGGCGAGGAGGCGCGACGATGAGGAAAGGCGAGAGGGGGAGCGACGTCCGAGGACCGAGACCGAGAGACAGAGAGAGAGAGGACTCGAGAGAAAGATAATCAAAGAAGATAGAAGAAATGAAGACAGAAGAAGAATCGGAGACGGATGGGTGGGTTGTGTTGTGTTACTTGTGTAATTGTGTTTGTGTAGGCAGTAGGCACTGTAGGTTCAATTAGGATAAATCGGGTATTCCCAAATACCCGACGGGTACCGATACCCGACAATAAAACCGATGGAATATCGACCCCGATCCCTAGACCCGACTTTCGGATAATCGGGTACCCTATACCCTATATTTTTCTGGTCGGGTATCGGGTACCCGACTACCCGACACCCTAATAGTCACCCCTATTTATAGGGGTGGTCTCCTGTGCGCGCGCACGCACAGTGAGACTCACCCCTAACTAACTAATTAATTAATTAATTATTAAATTAATTTTAATTAATTTAATAAACCTTAATTATAAATTAATATATCATAATTATGAATTAATAAATAATAATTGAAGTAATAAATCTTAATTGTGAATTAATAAACCCTAATTTTAAATTAACAAACCCGAATTGGAATTAACAAACCGTAATTTTGAATTAATAAACCCGAATGGAATTAACAAACCCTAATTTTGAATAATAAACCCTAATTGTGAATTGATAATCCCTAACTTTGAATGAATAAACCCTAATTATGAATTAATAAACCGTAATTATGAATTAATAAATCCTAACTTTGAATTAATAAACCTTAATTGTGAATTAATAAATCATAATTATAAATTAATTAACCTTAATTATGAATTAATAAACCATAATTATGAATTCATAAATTCTAATTTCGAATAATAAATTTAATTATAAATTAATAAAATCTATTCATCCTTACTTATCATAATTAATATATAATTATTTTAACAAAAATAAGGGTGAGCTTTCACGGTGGTAGTGAGCTCACCCAAGTTTTTGTCTTGTTTATATTCTTATATATATATATATATATATATATATATATATATATATAGGGTTAGATCCAATGAGAACTCATGAGTTCTCATTGGATCTAACCATCTTTTTGAGAACTTGAGAATTATGCACACACGTAAAAGTTGATGAACAAAAATCTATAAAGTTGTACATAACAAAAATATTCTAAAATTATTGCACATAACAAAACAATTTTAGAATGTTTTGTTGTGCACAACTTTATATTGTTATGTGCATCATCTTACACGTCTTATGCATAGTTAAGTTCGCAAAAAAATATAGTTCTCATTTGATCAACTTCATATATATATATATATATATATATATATATATGTAATGTGGTTCAAATAACAATCATTTTAACGTAAAACCAAATATATTCGGTGTAAAAAGTTGATATATTCGCCGAGAAAATTACTGAATTCAAAATATTTAGAATTTTCATCCGGATTCGAATACCATGAGAGGCAAAAATTTTATTTTCTAGTTTCAATAACTTTTTCGATAGATATATCAACTTTCATAACGTATGCATCAACTTCATAGCGAATGCATCATTTTTTGGTTCTCACGATAAAAATGATATATATATATATGAGTTGGTTATAGAGAGAACTACCTCTTAAATAAGAACTAAGAACCAATAACCACCATGAGATTGAATAAGATCGGACAATTTATGATTATCTAATGAAAAAAATAGTTAAATCCCTAAATTTTCGTTATTTGAATATTTCATATTGAATTCTTCGTTATTAATGTAATTCATGTTGTTGTGCATGTAATCATAGTTCTTGTGCATGTTATCGCATTCCAATGAATTGTTATGTTCATAAAATTCACGTTATTGTGCATATAATCATAGTAATTATGCATATGACAATATGTAAGTAAATGAATATATAAAATCCCTTAAATATAGGGTTAAATGGTTATTATTAAAATCTAAGGATAATAAAATATTTATAATTAATCTATACCGTTAGATTATAAAAATGGATGAACCACATTAATTCTTAGTTCTCAAAAAAATTAGAGTTCTCATTTGATCAATTCTATATATATATATATATATAAAGAGAGAGAGAGAGAGAATATGCGAGGTTCAAATAAGAACTATTTTTAACATTATAACTAAGAACCACAAAAATTAGTTATGAATAAATTATGAATTCACTATGAAAGTTAATAAATTCGATATGAAAGTTATTGAATCTAAAATTCAAATTTTTACCCAGGGTTCAAATCTCATGAGAGACGAAATTCTAATTTTTTTTTTTGATTCAGTAACTTTCTCATCGAATTCATCAATTTTCATACTAAATTCATTATTTTTTGTTCTCATGATAAAAAATAATTCTCATGTTAGCACTCCCCTTATAAAATGTGTGTATATATATATATATATATATATATATATATATATATATATATATATATATATATATATGCTTTTATTCAATTGCAAACAATAAATTTGCAATTAATAAGAAAGTGAGTATAAATCAGTTCAAAGATGTAAAGACTTAGAAATATATAGAGT
Organism: Salvia rosmarinus; assembly: GCA_036937905.1. Classification (NCBI taxonomy): domain Eukaryota; kingdom Viridiplantae; phylum Streptophyta; class Magnoliopsida; order Lamiales; family Lamiaceae; genus Salvia; species Salvia rosmarinus. Next base: position 18,468,781 of record CM072817.1, on the reverse strand, counting down.
GATTCTAAACAATACCTTATGTATAACTATTTTATTTTCTTTCATGTATATTAGTATATAAACCCAAACTGTCGATACTGCTAACAAATTCAATTGAAATTTCAGACCGACTATATAACAAAAATAATCTGATTTTAAGATAATTGTCATAATTATATATTGTCCGTTAGTAGCTTATTCTAATATCAATATATAGAGAGCAAATTATGACACATTTATTGCTGCATGGGCCGCAAATGGATTATATATTTCATTAAGCAGCATCCACGAATTGAGATTCAGTGTTATATAATTGGTCTTCTATTTTATGTCACATTTTAAATTTTTTCATGATATTTTTTCATCTTTTTTTTAAATTTCAATTTTTTATGCTTTAGTTTAATTTAATTTATAATTATTACCTAGGGTTTATTCCACTCAATTAGACTATATAATTATTTTTTATCATTTAATTTCACTTTAATTAATTAATAATTTATTATTAGGATTGATAAATTCAAAGTTAGAGTGCATGATTTCTAAATTTTAAAAAATTAAAATAAAAATTATATATGATGCATAATATTATAATAAATTTTATTTTTATAAAAATATTAAAATAATAGATATAACAGTAGAACACGGTGAAACACACAAAATTATAGAACACTGGATCGATCTCATCCCTGCTAACTTATTATATTTAATCATCTTCATGCCACGTTAAACCTTAAGAAAGCATTTAATTTTCATGATAAGATAGATTGATAAAATATAAGATTCACTATTAGAATGATATGATAGTCAAACAAATTCAAAATTAATCTATCTATCAAAATAAATAATAAATTAACTTTGAGTAGTTTATTCTATCATGAAAAGTAAACGGTCACTAATTAAATAAAAAAAAGGCTGAAACCTAACAAATGTGGCCATAAAAAAATTATATCTAAACATATCTAACTCATCATTTTATAAAATTCATCGAAATCAAGCACTCCATTGCCATCAAGATCATACACCCGGATCATGGCCTTGCATTCCTGCATCGTTTTCACGTCGTTGAGGCGACGGAGCACCTACCTCAGCCCCTCCGCCGTAATGCAGCCGCTGCCATTCTCCTCCTCGTACACCTCGAAAGCCTGCCGGAGAACACCGACACCACCGTCGTCGCCGCCGGCCCGCAGCTCCATCACCCTCACGAACTTCAAACTCCAGCGTCGCCGTCTCTCGAGAACTCTCTGATTATCCTCTCTGCCTCCTCGACAGCGGATCGTCGATGGTGGCGAAGTAGGCTGTCAGCTCGTCCGCCGAGATAGTTTCGTCGTTGTGGACGTCAAGGAAGCTGAAAACCCGTTGGAACTCGTCTTCCTTGTTGTCGGATTTCGCCGGCGATGCGATTTCTTCACCGCGCGGGGCTGGTGGCTTCGACTGGCGGTGTGTTTGGCTTGGAGCGGAGGCGGCGGAGCTTGAAAATCCTACTGTTGAATGGCTTCGTAATTGTTGCAATTGCCATTGATTATTTGGAGATAAGAAGTGAATTAATTTTGCTGGAAACTGACTTGGAAGGTTTGGGAGAAACGATGGCATAAGAGGGTTGTTAATATAGATGAGTTGAATGAGATGGAAATTACCTAAAATTGTGGCGAGAATAAACGGCCAAATTTTCTGAACCGTCTCAAGAAATTGCATGGCAGTTTTGTTAGAAAATGGGAATGATTGTGGGTGTTTAGAATGTGGTGAGTGATTTGGATGAAGTGGTGTAGGAAATATTTAGTGAGTGACAGGGTCGTCCCTGAGGGCGGGCGAGCATGGGCGACCGCCCAGGACCCATCATTTTAGGGGGGCCAAAATTTTATATATCCTCTTATATTAATATAAATATTCCTTCAAAAAATAAAACATTCAATGTCCCAAAATTTTGTTATAAACTTTTGGGGCCCAAATTTTGTAAAAAACAACAATTCTTTTATAAATGATATATTGTGCATCTTTTTAGATATATTCAATTGTATATCCACAGTGAAAAAGTACCCATTTTTGTTGTTTCGCCCAAGGCCTATTATTTGTCAGGACCGGCCCTGAGTGTAGTGTGTGTAGAAATAGAGGAAATATATAGATATATTGGAGTTCTTATCTCCAAAGAACTTAGATGGTATTATAGCTTGTGTAGCTTATGTTTTTGCGTGTTGCTTATTATACAAATGGTTCCTAGAAAGCTTATTTATAGGTGCTAGAGGATGATTCTAGATCCTTTCTAGTTCTTGAGAGATCTAGAATTCTCTACAACATGATTTCTCTATATTTATATTATACCATGTGAATCTAGAATTTTTATTTAGACTTATCTAGATTCTATATTTATTACATTATTTCTACACTAGTTTAGATGCTTCTAGATAAATGCATCACTTCTCAATAAGTTTCCTAGACATCATGTATTGAAGAAGGCTTTTATAAAGTTGATGGAATTACCTATTCCACTTGTGTATAATTTTAAGTATTATTTCTTTTCCACTAATACCGACTTTTCACCCCACAGAAAAAATAAATAAAAACTAATAAATAAACTTGAAAATTTCTAGAATATGAAATCACACTTAAAAAATCAGATGTACATTTGATAAACCAAGTGTTAGTAGCACACTGGATAAACTTACATTTATATGCAATAACTTGCAAATCCCCATAAAACACGTAAATCATACACTTAAAAAACTAAGAGTGAACTTGAAAAACCAAGTATGAGTAGCATCTTAGATAAGCCAACATCCATGTGCAATAGGCTGCACAAACCACCCAAGAGAGGTAAACTACGCACTTAGAAAATCAAATGTGACATGTTCAAATGATCAAGTATAGCAAGGCGTAAAACCATACTTAAAAAATTAGATACTACACGTCCAAAGGACCAGGTATGACAGACAATAAATTACACTTTAGAAATAAGGTATCTACTTATTTCTTTACCGATCATACTTTCATATAAATTATTATTATTATTATTATTATTATTATTATTATTATTATTATTATTATTATTATTATTATTATTATCATCATCATTATTATTATTAGCGGTCTATCTATGCTTTCTCCATTGTACTTTCATATAATTTTATCATGTTCATATGACAAGTATATAGGGATCAAAAGCAACAAGTCTAAAAAAATAGCTTAAAAATATTATTTGATTATGTATAAGACATAGTATTTTTTATATCGGCAATATTAGCATAATTAAACTTTAAATTGTTTTAACTTCTTCATTTAAATCTTTTTTTTTACATAGTATACATCAAACAGAGTTTGTGTTGTTTTCTCTAATTTAAGATACATATATTTTTATCAAGGAAATTTCACTATTTTGACAATGAATGTAAAAGAAGAAAGAGAAAGAAAATAAAAAAGAAAATAATTTTGTTCACTAATTGAGGGAACATTTCAATCGGGCTCGAATAGTTCACTAATTGAGGGAACATTTCAGAGCTCCGACAAACGGCCAACCTTTCTTTTTTTTTTGGTAATTTAATACGAAATTTTAAAGATCTATTAACCACTCTACCACTGTATTTCCAGTCAAGCATCTTGATAATCGTTCAAAATTTCAAAACAAATGAAATATTCTTTTCGCTCATCAAAACTTTTAATTCTTTTCAAGACATCCACCAAACGGCCAACCTTTCATCTTCTATATATGTCATCTGTGCATAATATTCATTATATACTTGCTACTGCACATTTACATTTTACATTATGCTTGTGAGTTGTGAGTGCTTATTTGACATACCCGAAACAAGCAACACCTTATTGATTGATTCCAACCAATGCAAAATATTTCCAGTAGACAAGCATCTTGATAATCGTTCAAAATTTCAAAACAAAATGAAATATTCTTTTCGTCCATCAAAAACTTGTATTTAATTCTTTTTGAAGACATCCACCAAAAACTTAGATTTTTTATTTTTAGAAACATCAACTACCTTCAATCTACCACTTATTTACAAAAAAAATCACACATAGCTTACCTTTTTACTCACATCATCTATTATTATATTCATTTATTATCTCCATTCACTTTATATTTATTATAATTTATTAAAATTCGTACCATCAAAAACAATATAAGCTCTCTCATATAATAATATTTTACCAATATAAATTAAATTAATAAATTATTATCATCTGATAGATGATTTTAATATACTTAGAATTTTTTCTCACGAAGGCTTCACGCACACAATCCGGAATACAAAGTACTCGAGACATGATGAAGCTCCATTTAAAACCCATTAAAGTTGACAGTATTTTTACAGTGCACTTTAAATTCATTCACACACTATAAATTTATGAAATAATTCCCGAGGACAAATTAGTATTTGTGAAAAAACAAACAGTTTAAAATTTGAAGTGAAATATTATATGCCCTATAAAGAATGACAAGAAATCAAGGATGTTTCTGCACTGCAATGCTTAGCGTGGGCAAATTCAAAGAGATAAACACACTAAAGAACCGAAGATCTAACCTATAATTAATCTATTGCATTCAAACCTCTAATAGCATCACTTTTTCAATAGTTTTTCTTTGGGCATCTGCCTTCGATAGATGTAACAGTAGACTTTAGCCTGAGATTAAAATAGCTAGCACAAGCAAGGTATACACAAGCTAATCCTACGTAAACCTTAAACCAAAAGGATGAGAAAAATGTAAGAAACAAGAAAACGCCAGTAAAACCAATCACCACTGCACAATTAGCAACACATTTTACTGTTGAGAGTTGTTTCTCTGTTCCTTCATGAGGGAAATGACCGTTCACGATGAAATCAGTGAGCAGCTGATCCTTTACTGCAAAAGCATCCATCAACCACTTAGCAGCTTCGCTTTCGGTTGAGGGGATGTTCTGCAGAGGGATGCGTCTAATATGCATGTGTACTTCAGAAGGGTCCATGCCGAACACATTGTCCATGAACGAAGGGCACTGGTTCTTGTATGCTATAGTTACATCATAAACTGCCAATACAACAAGTGAGTTTATGTAGCTGCAAGATTATGACAGACGAGTATTTGATGGATTGATTAACTATGAACTTATTTGATCACCTAAACTTTCAAATTCATCCTATCACACAAAGTAATCGTCGATGTAACAATTAAGTAGATCGCAAACTCTGCATCAAAGGGTGCATGTAATGGTCCACATCAGAGGATGCATGTATATAGGAAGTAACAAAATGTAGTGAATTCAACATGTTTAACTTCTTCCTTCTTAGTGACAAAAGATTCATTAGTGCCATCAAAATTTACCGTAACAAGAAAGTCTAGAAGAAGTGACACCAACAGGTGTATGCCATGCCAAGCAGAACGATTATAAAACTAACTAACGAGTCACGATCATGGACAAAGGTTTTTTGCGTTAGGCCAACATTGCATAATATTTCATGATTATTAGATGGAAGACTATTTGCGAGGGCAAATTGCACTAGATCATAATTATCGATATCACCATCCAAAATTATTAATCAAAACAACAAAGAGGAAAGACCTGCATCCAGAGAGCCCCTCAAGATCTTCAAGCAAGCATTGAAGCCCCTTGTCTTTGGAAGCAAGACATTCTTAAGCATCGGCAATCCACTTTCCTTAGCAAACTTCTGACTTCTCATGCATTTCTGTTCGCTGCATAAAGCAAGAGAGAAGTAATTCAGAAATGTCATCCACATCAAACTTTACACTTCTTCCGAACAATCAATTAATCAACAAAACATTAACTACATTGAAAATAAGTACTTGAAGGAAGAGGGATAAAAAAGGTGATTTCCAATTTTCTTGAAAACCGGCAACACACTCTTTAATAGTGAGGGAAAAGAGAAAAATAGAGGCTTTACGTATAATCTGTTCCTTCAGGGAACACGGCAAGCCACAATGGATCCTCACGATTGCTAAAGCTCGAAAGCATCTCGTGCATTACTGGCTCATCAACTTCCCACTTTCTCTCCACTGGGATGAACTCTAAAATGTGGAACCCCCAGCCAAAAAGGGGCAGCTTCATCAAGCTGCTCTTGAGAACGTACTTAATGTATCCCAAACATCCTTTCCTTAACGCGAAATCCCATAGATACATCCAATCAACCTCAGTTCTGTGGTTGGTGATTATCAGAACACGTTCTTCCACCGGAACTTGATCACCAGAAAAAATAACCCTGGTTTTGTTTATTTTTTCAAACAAGAAAGGCCAGAGACCGAGCCATAGGCCAAACAAGAACGACACAGCTTTTCTACCGTAGCGCACGCTGAATAGGCGTAGGATAACAGTAGCTGCGGGTGCAAAATAAACTAAGAACATAGATGCAGTCAGAAGATATACTGCTAAACATAGCAGACCCCTGAAAATTCTAAAAGGGGTCAATGGGAAGTGCTTTAAGTTTTTGGCAGATTCATGGGACTGGTTAAACTCCATGTTTCAATTGAATTAATCTTCACTCCTTTGGCCAGAAAACAGGCATCAGACAAGAGAGCTTCTGTCCAGTCAAGATATTCTTCTCTTTGAGTTCCTCATGACTAGCGTGCTGATCAGATCCATAAAACATTAGTGAATTCCATGGAGCTCACATCTGCAATGAAATCAGTATCTTTCATCAAACATTAAAATTGCAAACTCATAGACAACTCACTGAATATTTTGAACATCTGATAAACTTAGTAAAAGCAGGGCCATCTTTGAATGCTTTCGCCACAAACAAGATTCTCAATTCTAGAATGATATTCCACCTCCAGACCTCCTAATCCAAGCATGAGGTTACTACCACATTTTTTCAAAATTTCCTTCATTTTCCAAAATTTCATGTTTTTCAAGATTTCCTTCGTATCAAGACAAATTTAGTGTAAGAAACGTCTTCCACAAGTTGTTTTTTTTTGTGTGGTAATACTTAGCACCTCAAACATAACCTATTAAAGAAGCCAGAGATTCAGTTTTTACCCCAAATAGAGTTCATTGAATGCCCCCATTAACGAAAGAGCAGCATGCAAATGGCAAGATCAATATCATATTTGATGAGACATCAGGAGAAAAAAACAGAACATATACACCAGCTGTCAGTCTGACATCATATATTTTTATTCCAATAAACATAAAAGTCGAAGCAACTCGTGTTTTTTCATCGCATCACCTCCTCATAAGGTCCGTAATTTATCAAAACTTCATGTTAGACCGATCACGAGTACCACAAATAACATTAGATTTTCATATATAAAACAACAGGAAAAACACCCAGATTTACGAATCTGAACCGAAAACTCGACCGCGCCAACCATTTCGTATTTCCGATCAATAAATACACAACGAAAGTCACCGCAGAGAATCCTTCGACCGCATTCGTGGAATCACCAAAAACAACGATTCCACATAAATAAATATCATATTCGTATATAGAATCATTCAAAACAGGGGAAAGCACGAAGTAAATCACTAAACGCGAACACCGAGAAGGAAATAAGTTCCATGGCTTCTCGATACTTTAATCTGGTTCTTACGCTTACACCCGATTGAAAGACGACGAGATTTGAGTTCCGTTGCATCGTAAGCAGAGAACGGTGCACTTCTAACTTCCAATATATATCCAACCGATACAATAGGAACTTAATTTGTGTTTATGCATTATATACATATAATATGAATAATATAATATATGCTGTTGGTATATGCGTAGAGACATGGTTTCTATAAACCTTCGAAATGTATCGGAGAAGCAATCAGGTGTGGACCAGCCTATTGTTGTGGAGTAATTTTAGCGGTTGGCGTAGCCTAACTATGTCGTCTTCCATTAGGTTAATTATGATGTACATATCTTTATTTACATTACAATATAGATGTGCATAAATAAATTTAATTGTTTATGATTAAATATCCCCTATTCACGCGAGGTATTCAATTATGAATTCTATGAATGAAAATAAAAACATCATTTTTGTGATTAGGGTTGTATGAATGTTAGCTCGTTAGATAAACAAAGCGAACATGAATTTGTCATATTCGGCTCGTGAGCCTAGCTTGCGTCGATAATACATTAACTCAGTTTAAGCTCTGGTACGATTTTGTTTTAGAACTCTGATTATGACTCTTAAAAGAAGGTATGTGGCTAATGTGCGGGTATATAATATGTACACTGTTAACTAATGTCTGTAGCATTATGTCAAAAATATACTGGAAGACTTAAAAGATACCAATTTTATAATTTATTATTAGAATTTAGAATTGTCGTTTGCTTATTCACAAAATCTACACCTAATATGTTTTTTATCCATTAAAATAATATATAGAAAGTATAATATTCTAGGACGAAGTCTAACCGGCCTGCAAATGATTGGAACGCAGCCAGATATACAGGTACTACTGATTGGGGCGATACCTCTCCCTCAGAATCTTGTCATATTTGAATAAAATACAATATAAAATAGGATGTTGTAACGTCAAGATACATCTGTATTGAATAGCATATGCTTGAGTTTGGTGTGATAAGCAATTTCAATTTGAAACTTGATATTTGATCATCGGAAGCGAAATAGATTTCTTGTTCCTTTTTTCTTTTTGAGTGAGAGTAACAGTTGAATGTAACTTTCCTTGAAATTTCATGTAATCGAAATTACTGATGTCAATTATTATCTGCTATAAAAATGTTTGATTTCATGAAAAGAGCAAGAAAACAGATCTCGCAAGGGCTAATCCGATTATTCTCAAAAACTGAAAGAGGTTAATTGTCTTTCTTACTTTTTTTTTTTTTGAATGAGGTTAGTTGTAGTAATATCCTTCGATGTTGACTTTTTAAAAACAATTGTGTATATCAGAAGTAATACAAAAACACATGTGCATCACGGACGGACAAAAGTATCATTTATTCTTAACAAAAATATTAATTACATTGAAGAAAAGTATTTTATTTTTTACACTGTAATTTGAAAGTATCATTTATATTGAAGAAGACGTCCGTATAGGAGACCGCCACAAAAAATAATATTGATATACAACAATCCATAATACTACCCAAACCAAAAACAAAAAAGCAGTGTATGGTCGGTTGTGGAAACCATTATTTTGTACATGCCAATAAATCGAGTATTAATTCCTACAACTAGTCATTTGACTTAAACTTTATAGGGTTTTCAACTTCCTTTTCTTTTTATTTGATTATGAATACTTAAAAAGGTCCATTAATAATTATAAAATAATTAATGAAATATGAGAACTATGAAGAGGGGGGAAAGGGATCATGAATAAAATTACTTTATTAAAAGAAAAAACTAATACGATCTAATAAATACTTCTCATGCAAAAGTGTAGCAACCCAATTTTTATTCACTACATAATTTCCTAAATATATTTTTTTCCGCATGTTATTAAACTATTGTAATTATTTGATTAATTATTAAGTCTTATAAGTCCACCACCCCACCCCATTCCCCAAGCCAAATAAATTTCGCATACGTAAAGCATGAGCATATAAGGGCATTGAATGGAGGCCCAAATCTCTATCTCTGAAGCCCAAAATATTTACTTCATTTCAATCGGAAGTATATTTTCTTCGTAGCCCAACTGATCAGCCCTCAAAAGTCCAATTTATTTATCTAGTCCCAAACAAATTCAAGCCCAAATAACGAAGCTTAACAAGACATTAAAGCTTAAACTTCTACATTTATTTTTTTCCTTTTTAGTGAAAACATTATTACGAGCAAATGCAAAATCAAAATTCCAAAACTTCTGCGTTTCCTTTTTGTTGTATTTTGTGTTCTTATTTTGAAAAAAAATCATTCCCCCTTTTTCTAACCGAAACTTATCATATTTTAAATTTCAAAATTAAACCTTACTTGGATTATGTATATTGGGGATGTGCATACTAGAGAAAGGGCAAGGGGATGTGCATACTAGAGAAAGGGCAAGAGATGCTTTAGGCCCACTATGTAATTCTTTTTAGTTCTTAGAGAAAATTATCAAATAATCGGTAGGTAATATTAGGGGTGGCTAATCGGGTCGGGTCCTGTTACTCTACCCAAAAAATCAGTACCGACCACGATTTTACAGCAAAAATAAAACCCGACCCGACCCGGTTTTTAGTGGTATCCGAATACCGACTGGAATGCCGAGTCGGTATTCTGATACCCTAATTACCCTTTATTTATATAATTAACCTTTGATATATAAAATGACAACTTGGTCTCTTCGGTTTCAATGACCGACTTGCGCTTTACAAAGCGACAGTCCAGGATCGAATCCCTTTGGCGCATGATACAATCTTTTTTATTGAAGGTCCATTTAATATATCTTGTATAAGTGTATATATATATATATAGGAGATGGATCGGTAGGAATAGATAATTTGGTAGGAAATAGGAATGAATCGGGCCTTTGATTTGCTATATCAATGGTTGAGATTTAATTTTCGTGTGCTTCTGGCTTTTGTGTTTTGTGTGCTACACGGATTATTGTGCAACACTATAACTCTTCTTGTCTTCTGTTGATGAAAGATGTCTAAACTAATATATTTAGATATGTGCTACGAATGGATGAAATATGTGCTAAACTTTCATGTGCAATACATTAACTCGATTGTGCTACACAATATGAAAGATATCTACTATTCCTACTTTCGTACATTAAGGAGCTTTCTCACCATAACCAACCCCTATATATATATATATATATATATATATATATATATATATATATATATATAATGAATTTATATTAAATAATTCGGGTATTCGGGTATACCCGATACCCGACAATATAAATATATAATACTCGACCTCGACCCGTGTATCCGATTTTCCGGTAATCGGATACCCAATACCCGATAAATTTCGGGTCGGGTATCGGGTACCCGACTACCCGAAACCCGGTTAGCCACCCCTAGGTAATATATACTAAGATCACAGATTGAAACCCTTCAGACTTAGTTCAATTAATTAAGAGCTAATAAATTTAAAGCAAGTATTATAAATTGGAGGCAACACCTTAATTCATACACTTACGTGGCACTCCTATGTTATATATTCCAATATCTTAAATTCTCATTTTCTATATTATTAATTCATATATTCAAATCATATAATTATAGAAAGTAAATTGACCAATTAGAAACATGACTATTTGTACCTGAATAGCGTCAATTAAGTAGTTAATGAATATTTTCTCAAAAAAAAGAGTAGTTAATGAATATTGATTATATTAACTAATTGTGTGTTTCCACTAATTATGCAAATATAGCCTTCTCTCTCAAAGATACCGTATAGATTATATCAAAAATATATATCTAACAACAAAACAAATTATAACAATAAAAATGATCAGTCAATATCTAGATATTATGTGCTTACATTAAATTATATTTTATTTTTATTTTTTACTATTCATATTATTTATTAGTAAAAAATTAAATATATATTCAGGTTTTTGCTGAGACAAATAATCAATTCTTATAACAATTTATATTTTTAAACATAAATAGGTTTAGATATTTATCGAATATTACTATACAAATTTGAGATGAGAACGAGTAATAAAATTATTTTTTAATCGAGTTTGAGACAAGTACATGAATATAAATTCCGAATGGTTCCGAACATCAATTGACATGTCTATATGGAATTTTCTAGAGTGATAATATTTTGCTATTTATACTACACATTATTAATTTTTATTTTGCTATATTCAAATTTTATTGAGATTAATAACGATTTTTTTGAATTTTTAAACGAATTCGAGTAATTACGTGTATCACTATACTAGTATGAGACAAGAATGGACACTAAAATTACTTCTTTTTTTATCGGATTTGGAATGAGGGTAAGTATATATATTCTAGATGGGTCCAGATGGTTGAACTTTTTTACGTTACGGCCATTGCTTTGCTCCACTATGGTTAAGGACTTCGGGTGGCTAAACTCCAGCCTTATCATTTCGATTCATCGTCGTGCTCCTCCTACATGGCATGTTCTCATCTCATCGTTGTGAGATGAGAAAAAAGGTTTTGACTTGTGCAAATTTATGGATACTACATAAAATACTAGTTTGAGACAATAATGAATTTGAGAAAGGTACGGTATATAAATTCTAAACGGGTCCAATCATTTATCAACATATCTATGTGGAATTTTCTTCATTTTTAGATATTTTGTTATTTACACTATTCATTATTATTTTTTTAGTTTGTACTATCCGGGTTTTTGTTGAGAAATATAATCAATTATTGTAACAACTTATATTTATAAATTTAAAATGGTTTGAGTAATTACGAATATAATTATATAGGTTTGAGACTAAAACGAGTAGTAATTAAAACCATTTTTTGATCGGTTTGGAATGAGTGCGAGTATATACATTCTAAATCTGTACAAGTGGCTTACCCTAGCCTTATGATTTCAGTTCATCGTCTTACTCCACTACGACCAACGACTATGAATGGTTGAATATAGTTTCATCGTTGTCGCTTCATCCCAACGCTCCACCGCGATCGACTATTGAGGGTGACTAAACCCTCGCAAAGTATTAAGTTGTTTTAATTTTTATACTTTTAAATTACATCATAAAATGATTCTCCATCGAAACTCAACAAAATACAACTTATAATATCCACAAGTATCGCCCTCATATAAAAACGATTTTGCTTTGCTATGACCATGAACAATATACATGGATAGTCTTTTCGAACGTAGCCAAAATCTATATTCAATCATGGTTAATTGTACGTTTCCACGTAAAGTAATTTTCCTTCGAAATTCCACGAATTACATGCTAGTTTTGTGCAAATCATAGTGCATAATTCCTCATCACCATGTTGAATTATAGTCTCATCGTTTCGCTTTATCCTGTGCTCTGCAGCAGTCAACTACTGAGGATGACTAAACCCTAGTCAAATATTAAATTGTTTTTAAAATTTCTACTATTAAATCACTATATAAAGTGATTCTCCGTGGAAATTCAACATAATACAACTTATATATAAGATCAACAAGTATCGCCCTGATGTAAGACAATTTGCTTTGCTATAACCATGAACAAGAGAGACATGGGTAGTCTCTTCGAACATAGTCAAAATCTATATTCAATCATAGTTAATTGTATGTTTCAATATAAAGTTATTTTCCATCGAATTGGTTATAAGCTAGTTTTGTGCAAAAGTCTTCATCACTACATTAAATTGTAGAAAATTATCTTCTCGAACTCAATTTTTTTAATAAAAAGAAAAACACATTTTCCATCAAATATTTTTTGCGTCCACCCCACTATCCCGTTTTACATGTACTGAACGCAATATTGACATAGTCTCTTATTATGACGTCCTCATATGAAGATGTAGAAGAATTTCATCAAATTAAAATTTATTAGTTCCCCAATGTATAACCACCATGTAAAGACAACCTCTAAAATATTTTTGAGTCACAAAATATGAACAAATAAATTTAATACTCTCTATGTCATGTCGAATTGGCTCATTTCTTTTCAGTGTGGTTATTTAGAAGATGAATATAAAGTAAGTATGACTTCTACTTTTTAAAAATATTATTATTTTTAAAAATAAAATAAATCAAATTAAATGAAATAATTCAAAAACAATTGGATCAATATCAATGTAAGGAAGGGACTAATTTTTTTGTTTGATTTCAGTATCAATATGGCACATATTCACGTGTTTGACATATTTACAACAACCAAATCGCAATACAACAACTAAACAGTGTTTACCTGCTATTTTAATACTCCACCAGACCAAAAAGTTTGACAAACTTCGGCAGTCAACGACCTGCGTGGCTTCATCCACTAAGATATCGCCACGTGGATTCATGGAAATTTCCGAGTATGTAATTTACTCCTCGATTTTTCTAAAAAGAAAAAAAAAACTCGATTTCGAGTAGGTTTCACATTTACTCCTCCTCGTTGGTTTTCCCAAAACCAGATTTTCGTTCGTATTCGGTCATCTTCCATTAGATCTGTTGGCGTGGGCTCTCTCTCCTCGATTCAGGTTTCTCTCTCTCTCTCTCTCTCTCTCTCTGACTTAATTGGTCTCTATCCGCTAAGTTCTACGATTATGAATTTGATCCAGATTGAGGGTTTTAGATTTAAAGACCCACTTTTTGAAGAAATCGTGTTAGATTATTGAAACTTGGATCACGAATTCTCTGAGCTTTTGGGGGGCGCATGTGAATTTTGGATTACAATATTTAGAATTTGCCTTTTGGGAGAATTTGCTTTTATCTTGTCTATTAATCCATGGGGGTTATCGCATGTTAGATTCAGTATATGTAACTTTCAAGCTATGTGATTGTTCGGGTTTCCTTTGGTTTGAGTTTTAATTATCTGTTGGTAATTTCATAGGTAGTTTGGGGTTTTGAGGTCAAAAATGGAGGGTGGGTTTGGGGAATCGATGAATAGGCAGCCCCCAAGCCCTTCGTTTGCAAGCAGTAGCAATACCAATAGTGATGCTGGAAATTTTGAGTGTAATATTTGCTTCGATTTGGCTCAAGACCCTATAGTTACTCTTTGTGGTCACCTCTTCTGCTGGCCTTGCCTGTACAAATGGCTTCACATCCACTCACATTCCCATGAATGCCCCGTTTGTAAGGCTCTTATTGAAGAGGAGAAGTTGGTCCCTCTATACGGGCGTGGAAAGAATTCCACCGACCCTCGCTCCAAGTCAATTCCGGGAATGGAGATTCCACATCGTCCCACGGGCAAAGGCCCGAAACAGCTCCTCCACCCGATCCAAATGCTAATGCCAATGCATTTGCGCATCAAGGATATGGATTTATGGGGGGTTTTGGCCCTTTTGGTGGTTTTGCACCTGTGGCTAGTGCTAGGTTTGGGAACTTTACATTATCTGCAGCACTTGGGGGACTATTGCCATCATTCTTTAACATTCAAGTGCATGGGTTCCCGAACCCCAACTTGTATGGAGCAGGCCATGGTTTTCCATACGGGTATCCTAATACATTCCATGGTGCTCATGCTCATGGATTCCCTCATCATGGAAACCAGCAACAGCAAGCGGATTCCACCTTGAAGCTCCTATTGCTGCTGATTGGTTTGAGTGTGCTTCTAACTTTAATTTGGAGTTGAGGTAAATCATCATATGGTGCTTGAATTTCGACAAATATCGGTTCCTTCCTGTATATATGTTAGTGCAATTCTTCTATGCGAGTTCTTTTTATTGTATCCTTCACTTTTTTTGTGAGACAACTTTAGTTTTTATAACATCTGAAGTGTTATTAATAAATAGCTGTTTAGTAAGTTCGTTTAAATGTATACTCTGCCATTTCTGAAATATATGGTGTATCAATGGAGATTGCATTGGAATTTACAATTTAGTGGTGAAGTGAGGCATCATCAGAGAGTTACAGGTTTCTTTGGTTAGCAGTTTTACGTGGTGTCATGATCTGCGTCTTAAATTTTAAGGCATTGCTGTTGTCGATAGGTAGTCCAGTTTCACTTATATTGAATTTGAGATCACTCAACACCTGTATAGCTCAATAACTTCTATTCCAAATTACAGCACTCTAGACTCAATTCTCAGATTTTTTGCTGGTGGTCCCTGTGATATATCATATAAGGTTCCATGTTTCATTGGATTTTTATCTTCACTTGTTGTGTTGGCTCTTATTGAAACAATGGACTCTTTTAATTTGATTGTTCCCAGATGCATCAATTGATGATGCTTAATCTTCTCTACAGATTTTGAATAATGCACTTTCTGCCAAACAAGTATTTATTTGGTTATATGAGTTAATGAGGAAAAGTTAAATTCTGAGATAAAGAACATCAAAGAAATGGAATCTTTGAAGTTTGGTTTTCCTTATCTAGGAGAACAGTGAGGTGGGAGATGTTGGATGCTTTAGTGGGGGCGTGCCATATAGATTCTTCTATGAAGTTCCTTTTGTGAAGATAACGAGATCTCTCTGATTATGCTATTTTTTACCACAGGTTTTTCTTGTTCTTTTTAGATTTCCTCTAATGTGGTGACCAGAGGGGATGAAAATTGTTGTTTAGGCCGAGTTTTTATATGTATCTTCAAGCATTGTGCCCAGAGGAAGAGTTCTCTGTGTTTGACCCGAGAAACATACATAGATGCTCTGTTGAAAATGAAAGATTAGTATCCAATGGTCTTTCTCCTTTTCTTTTGTGTTTTTTGAATGGATCAGGGCATTATATTATTTGGGGCGGCTGATGTTTCTTTTCTCTTTGAGCCTTTTATACTCTTGAATTTGACAGTGAGTCGGCTTTTGTTGGTGTGATTCTTTATCCTGGAAAAAGAACACTAGCAAAGGAACCATCGGCATCTTTCTGCAATGACTTTTGAGTTTCTTGATTGTCCTAAAGTGTATTAGAGTTGGGTTGGGTTATTATTTGGTAACCAATTAAATTGAAGCACCCAAATACTACGCAGGTTGATTATTGCAGGAAATTGAGAATTTCTAATTGTCCCATTGGCCATTGTTAGCCAGGTTCCAGAAATGTTTTATAGTTTGTGGAAAAAGTTTGGCAAAATTTGGATCCTTTAGTGGTTATAATTTGTTAAAGTTAATTCTTTATCTTACAACTTTCCCCACAGAAAAGAAAAAAATTATGTTACAATTTTTGTTTAGATAAATAATTAGCTATTATATGTTTGGTAAAGAGTGTAAACATGATGTTTCTAAATAAATGTTTGATTGATGGCACGCTCATTAAGTCTTGTTTTTCCCCTTAAATTACAACTGGTGGTGCATGGTTGTCGTCAGCTCGTGCCGTAAGGTGTTGGGTTAAGTTCTGCAACGAGCACAACCCTCGTGTTTAGTATTATACACACCTACAAATTCATTGTCGATATGACTCGAACTTGGCCTATTGGTTTGAGGGAAAACATCTTACCAACTGTACTGTTTTCGTTGTCAAATTTTGTTTGATTCGTAAATTATTTATAAAATGGTACCAATTAAATTGCCTTTCGTTATCTAATTTTGTTTGATTCGAAAATTATTTATAAAGTGAACAAGATAATAGTCTTTCCGGATACTTAACGAAGGGATATATAAAATAAATTTTGGGATAAAATGAGGGGGATGTGACAAACAAGGACAAATTTTTACTCAACATGTAAAACAGAAGTAGCTTCACAAGACAGAGAATATGAATTATTCATTGAATATAAACAAATAAAAGAAGGATGAGTAGGAATGGCAACCAACAATTCAGCCTCCACTTCATTTGTTTATTTTTAAAAAGTTCATAACTTTACAATAAAATTTTAAATCTTGAAAATAGTACTCTTCATCTTGGTATTATAGTAAAGTATTAAAGTATTATTAAAGTATTTATTTTCATTGTTTGATAGATGTATTTAGATTTTATATTAATATGCTCTAATTTTACTAGCTCTTAACAAATAAAGTTAAGTACGTATATTTTCTAATTTAATTGTTTGATTGTGTATTCTTTAAGAAATTATTGTAAAATAATTTATGATATGATATATTTTATGAATTGAAAAAAAATGTCAGTAAAGAATGAATAAAATGGCATATTGTAAAAGTACAATGAAGTTAAACATCTTGGGTTGTCACGGGGTTTCACAAAAATTGGGTTATATCAACTCTTTCTCTTATGAGGCAAATATTAAATTAGCAAAAGATTGATTGTAACCACAAAAATAAAAATATATTAAATATAACAATTCATACCTAAAATACCCTTTTGTATTTTTCATTTAAATAATTATCAAATAACAATAATCTAAAATATAACAAAACTTAAAATTTCAAACCAGAGCACACAAAACCCATTCTAAAACAAAACCCCTTTCGTCCCCTGCTTCCCCTCCACCCCGATACACAGAGCCGCCATTGTCACCGTCGGACGAGCTGCTCGAGTCACCATCTCCATCACCGTTGGCTCTACCGGACATCACAATTGTTCTGCCACCATCTCGCTTCTCCATCTCAGCGTTGCAAATCTCCAATCCCGTCTCTTCCTCTACTATCCAGACAATGTATACAATCAGTTTTTTAAGTTTTCATTTGTAATTGATCAAGCAAGACAATATGTTTGATACATTGTAAAACATTTCTTACTTTTTAGTATATGTTATAATCATATTGAATACAATGTAACTTACTTTTCTTCTTCTTTTGTTGATCTTTAGTTAGTCTTGTTTCCTTTATTTTAGTACATTAACGAACGAAGATATGAGGGGAAATAATATTTATGATTATTTTTGTAGTCTATCTTTTGCTAACAAGAAAAGAAAAAGATACAAAAATTAAATGTTGGGGAATGTTTTATTACGTCTACTGTGAACTGACAATTTATGTGAATTCAATCATAAAATTTATAATGAAAAACAACATGAATATAAATTTTAAATTAAATTAAATTTATTTTAATAATAAATGTAATCTAATTATCTTACTTTTTTAATCTTGATATATAAATAATTGATAATAAATACTTCAAACTATAAAAACAAAAATCGTTGATTCTAAAAAATTAAATGACATGAAAAAATGCTAAAATAAAAGAAACTCAAAAATCTAAAAGAAAAAGGAGAGAAAAAAAAAGAAACAAAAAATCGAAAGGAAAGAGAAATTAAAAAGGAAGGACAAAATAGAGGAAAAGATTTTCGACAACCAAAATATTTGAAATAAAAAACAAAAATAAAAAAATATTTTAAAAGTTTGTTTTAAATTAATCTCAAAATATAATGATCATAACTCTCATAATTCATTTTTTTTTTCATATTATAAATCAAATTAAAGATGTTCAGATCTTTAATATAATATACATATTAATTTTATTATAAACCAAATCACCCGATTTTAGAAATAAAGAACAAAATATAAGAAAGAGGAAAAAAAATCTACCATGATTGAGGCACGTTATTTTTGAAAATTTTGAAATGCTGTTAACGTGTCCACTGTTTATGTGGCGATACCACATACACAAAAGAGTCAATTATATTTGATTCCAATTAAAATTATTATTAATGCAATCGTCATTATATAAATATATACTATGCTTAATCGTATTGCAATAAATAAAAATTAACTTAACAATTATAATAAGTTTACCGAACAAATACATCAATAAACTCATTCGAGAACTCAAAACATCTACTAGTCCCTCAGAGCAGATCCACCATTCCAGGAAACTACCACAACATTGTGATTAAGAAACACACATAATTTTAATGCAATAAAATATTCATATCAAATAATTTGTGATTAATAACTAATTTAATGTTGGACGATTAGTTACAGAACCACTCAAAAGTTACTAATTAAAATTATTACAGGAAAAAAAGGCATCCGTCAATAACTAATGCACATAAATTATAGTTACCATTAATTTTAAACATAAGTCTTGTTTGTTAAAGTTCTTAAACTATAAGAAAAAGAAAAAGAAGGTGGCTTCATGTACCTGGATAAATGGGGGGACGTTAATTTGAGGTGGGATGATCAATTGATGCTTTCGTCATTTCGGATGTGTATGTGAATTTAAGGTAATTTGTTAGAGTGGAATTTATTATAATGGTTAAGTAATTTATTTATTTTTTTGGCCAATTTAATACAGAAATTTTAAAGGTCAGATCGCGGTGGACTTGGCCTCGGCATTAACCACCTGTCTCATTAGCCAACACACACACACACACCTTTATATACATGGTAATGAGACTAAACATAATATATTTATATACAATGAAGATTGCATTAGTAGTTATATTAAATAATTTGAATCGGAGTCAAATATAGTTGACTTTTTGTTAATCTATGTGACATTGCACATCAACTATTTATGTGTCAATTGTGAGTATGATAGCGGTTCTAGCATAGATTTCATTAACAAAACAATACCGTTTTGTTTGGAGTGGCCCATGTTGACACATTCTCATTTGAATTATGACTATAGATAAATGAGAATAAATAAAAAAAGCATAAAAATTTTGTATAAATTCCACAATGAAGAACTTGAACTTGAACTTCAATTCCTCAATTCATTCTCAATTTTCCTACGAAAAAAGAAAAATACACCAATGTGTAATAACTATTAAAAATAATGCAAAACTAAACAAATACTCTTTATAAACATGATTTTCAACATCAATAAGACACAAATAAGCATAATAAACCATTAGAAATTTATGTTTATCACTAAAGTATCCCAAAATACGTGTATTTAAGTGCCAATAACCCAAAGAAAGTTTAACTAAATAACAAAACATAAACACAATTGTTATGCTACTTTTGATAATAAAAAAATTTAAAAATCTAATCTACATACAAATGTTAGATATATATCTTTTTAGCCTGAAATTTTAGGCCTTTGTTGGGCTGATTGACTGAAATACATACATTAGAAATATCAATTAATCAGTATTCCTCTAAATTAAATGTAATGAATAATATCAACTAATTAAGCTGAGTATTGTCGGGACATGCTTGCAATCAATCTTCATTGGAGCCGACTCAGTTGAATCAAGAAATGAAGAATGTAAGTCCAACCAAAAAGCAAACAATTACTCAAAACGGTTATGATATGTTAATCCACAATTTCATCAAAGCAAATTCACATCCCATGCCATGCCATGCCTTGATCAACTTCTTCCAAATGTGAATCTGCACAACAGTCTCTTACGTCGATCTGATCTAGCTTTCTTCGAAACCTCAAAAATTTATTATAAAACTTGTGTTAACTACTAAACAAACAATAAGAGATAGAGAATCAACCAAGTCATGCAACCTACTTCATAGATGAGAGCAATCACTAGTCCCCTGGGACAGTCCAATGGTTAAGGTGGGTTCGCGTGGCAAAGAGGTCAGGTTCCGAATCCCACCAAACGCCTCTATGGGTTTGAGCACCACACTGCTTTTTTCAAGTGTGGTTTACATGTCCGTGGTTTGCAGTAAATTGCACCAGGCGTGGGGTTTCTCACCCAAAATAAAACACTTAAGGTAGCTAACCAGGTTGTTCCCATGATATCAAAAAAAAAAAAAAGAAAAAAAAAGAGCAATCACTAAGTCTTGCATTCATAAATCGAGCCTAAGTAAAAGAAAACAATCAACGCTCTGTCCCTCGTGGGGGGTGGTGTTGCTGTCCCGCACACAAACAATAAGATAAAACGACGCACAAGGCAAACAAAAGCATCACAAAACAAATACATTAAAACAGTCTAAGAATAAAGTTATAAATGATGGAAAGAATAACCATACCACTTTAAACTTGTGAACTCAAAAATGTACTGGAAATTGGTTTGATTTTTTCTCTCTCTTTTTTTTTGCATTTGTTCTGCTCAAAATTGCTTTGAAATTGGTTGTACAAAATGTGCCAATTCCCCCTTTTTTTTTATTCGCCAAATGACTTTTGTAATGGCATTTAAATAAGTTAAATAATCTCGAAATTGGTGATTTATGTAATTGTAAAAAGATAAACATTCATGTACTGAGTCCAGGAAATCCAACACTAATTAATTGTATGATCTCCTGTGCGTGCAAAATATGGGAGCCCCTGCAAAAATGACCTTCCAATTTTTTTTATGTGAGGAGCAGGAGTTTAGAAGTACGTTTTTGGCGGGAGTTTTAGTGTAGTAGATATATTTTCTTCCCCCACAAAGTTCGCCACTTCCATATTTCAAATTTCAAATCTGAAACACCTTGCTCGTTTCTTCTCCCCTCCGACTTCCCCCATTCTTCAGAAATTATTCCCAATTTCAATCCGTAATTGCTACAACTCACAGAGGCCATGCACATCAAGGAAATTTGCCTCGAGGGTTTCAAATCCTACGCAACGAGAACCGTGGTTCCGGGCTTCGACCCGTACTTCAACGCTATAACGGGCCTCAACGGCTCCGGCAAATCGAACATCCTCGATTCCATATGCTTTGTGCTGGGCATCACCAATTTGCAACAGGTTAGGGCTTCTAATTTACAGGAGCTGGTGTACAAGCAGGGCCAAGCTGGAATTACCAAGGCCACAGTATCGATTGTTTTCGACAACTCCGACCGCAGTCGGAGCCCTCTTGGGTACGAGGATTCTCCTGAAATTACGGTCACTCGTCAGGTATATCCGGAAATATGTGTCAAATCGGGAGCTGTAGGTTTAATTGAACCTTTTTGTCCAAGTATTTACTTTGTTATAGTGCTTGCCTTTTTGTTTCTGTAGAGTTTGTCTGCGATCTCGTGGAACTTCTTAGGACTGTTTGCATCAATATGTGGATTTTGTTTTCTTTGCAATTTTGTGAGTTATATAGACAACTGCCAGTTAAACTAGCAGTGCTTAGTAGTTATGAGTATTTGATATTTTTAAGCTAGCAAGCCGGGATTGTTGTTTTGCTACTTTATCGACTTGTTTTTCCAGCAAAAGTCGGTTTTGATTTTATTTTATTTTATTTTATTAGGGCTTTAAATAGAAGGCTCCAGATATTCAGTAAAAGTTTAGTCCGTTATGTAGTGAAAACTTTAACGCATTCTGCAGATTGTTGTTGGTGGAAGGAACAAGTATTTGATCAATGGGCATGTGGCTCAGCCTAGTCGAGTTCAGAATCTTTTCCACTCAGTTCAGCTGAATGTAAATAATCCTCACTTTCTTATAATGCAAGGGCGCATCACTAAAGTCTTGAATATGAAACCTCCCGAAACATTGTCAATGCTGGAAGAAGCTGCTGGGACAAGAATGTATGAAACAAAGAAAGAGGCCGCCCTTAAAACACTTGAGAAGAAACAAAGCAAGGTTGATGAGATCGACAAGCTTCTGGACCAGGAAATACTCCCAGCTCTGCAGAAGTTGAGAAAAGAGAGGATGCAGTACATGCAATGGGCCAATGGAAATGCAGAGCTGGACAGACTTAAGAGATATTGTATTTCTTACGAATACGTTCAAGCAGAAAAGAATAGGGATAATACTGTTCAAGGCGTCCTAGCCATAAGAAATAAGATGTTGGAGATTGATTCAACTGTTGGAAAAATGCATGTGGAAACACAGGAAATGGAGACGCTAATATCAAAACTGAGCGCTGAAAAAGAAGCAAGCATGGGTGGGGAGCTAAAATTGTTGTCAGATAAAGTTGATGTACTTTCACGTGATCTGGTGAAACAAACTTCAGCACTCCGAAATCAAGAAGACGATCTTAAAACTGAGAAAGACAATGCAGCCAAGGTACGAGGCATTAGTTAGTAAGATCTATTTTCTTTTGATAGGCTCATAAACTTTTTTGATCTTTTACCTTTCTAGGTATTAGGTAATGTAGTTCAATTTCATATCACCTGATTTTTTCTTCTATTATATACAGATTGAGAGGAACCTTCAAGAATCAAAACTAGCAGCTGAAGAGAAGGCTACCACAATAAAAACTGCTGAAGATGGAGCTGCTGATCTTAGGAAAAGTTTTGAGGAGCTTTCAAAGAGTTTGGATGAGCATGAGAAAGAATTCCAAGTAAATTCTTGAATGTTTTCTGGATTAGTATCTAACTTACACCATTAAAATGATTTCACCCTTAAATTCATGTATTGCTGCAGGGTGTAATGGCAGGCAAGAGCAGTGGAAATGATGAGAAGTGCCTCGAAGACCAACTGGGAGATGCCAAGATAGCTGTAGGACAGTCAGAGACACAACTGAAGCAGCTGCAAAATCAGATAAACCATATTGAGAAGGAGCTGAAGGAGAAAAAATCTCAGTTGTTGTCAACGTCAAAAAAGCTGCTGCTATAGAGAATGAGCTAAATGCCAAGAGGAAAGAAGTTGGAACAGTTAAAAAGGAACTGGAATCTCTTTCCTATGATGAGAACCTTATGGAATCACTCCAAAAGGTACCTTTCATTGAATCACATCACCCAGTTATTTGTTAAAAGGTATATGCAACCTTTGCCTCATTTGGGTTGCTGAATGCTCTTAGAATCGGATGACTGAGTCAGAGACGGTGCATAATCTTGAATGTAAAGCACGCGAGCTTTCTTCAAGATTGGGTAGGGTCGAGTTCAATTACCGCGACCCGGAAAAGAATTTTGATAAGTCAAGGGTTAAAGGTGTGGTCGCAAAACTAATTAAAGTGAAGGATAGCTCTGCAGCGGTTGCCTTAGAGGTTTGCTAATGTATTTTTGACATGCGGTACTTCAAATTGTCTCATTTTAGATGTCTTTCTCTGATGTGACTTCATGGCTTTTAGTTGATTTGTTGAAATCTTGTTCAGGTAGCTGCTGGTGGCAAGCTGTTTAATGTTGTTGTAGACACAGAAGATACTGGAAAACAACTTCTTCAAAAGGGTGGTCTTCAGAGGAGAGTCACAATTATTCCTCTAAACAAGATCCAGAGCCACCCTGTCTCAAGGAAAATCCAAGATGCTGCTGTTAGATTGGTTAGCCTGCAACTCGTCTCTTATATTTTATCTTTCACTTTTTTTTTGGTCAATTTAATTCAGAAATTTTAAAGGCTGCGTCACGGTGGACTCGAACCCGAGACCTTTGGTCTCGGACATTAACCACTCTACCACTAGGCCAACACACACACACTTTATCTTTCACTTTTTATGTCAACAAACGTGTAAGTTTCAATTTTGCAGGTTGGCGAAGGCAATGCTGCAGTGGCACTTTCTTTGGTTGGATATGACCAAGAGGTTCAAGTAAGGTTCTAAACAGCAAAACTGATTTTTAATTTCAATTTTATTTGTTGGTTTATGTTGGTATTCACTTTTAGGTATTTATTCTTGTTAGCATACTCTAAGAATATTATGGGCTTTTTTTTGTTCTTTATAATTGTCAGAAATTTGGGGCTCCGTATTCTTATCTCTATATGTATTACAGAAAAGTTCATTCTCATTCGACGAATCTGCATTTCATATTAAGAGGGTGTTTGAATAAGTGTATCAGAATAATATAAGATATTTTTAGAGTTTCTAAGATGCTAGTATTTATAAAATTTAAGTTGGAGTGTTCGTGTGATTGAGCCTGTAAGATGTTAGTAATGGTAAAGTTGTAATTTCCATGGCTAAAAGGTAAGGCGATATCTGAAGTAAAATATGTTTTTTGATACAATTTATAATCTCCTCACATCTTATTTTGGAAGCAAATTAGATATTTTTTGAAAATAGTTGCTGAACACTGTAAAGGAGCTTACAAGCACAGCCAAACACCCTCTCAATCTTCTTTTTTCCTCTTAAAATGTGAAATAGACTGAGACGTATCAATGCTATGCAGAGTGCCATGGAATATGTGTTTGGATCAACATTTGTCTGCAAAACAATTGATGCTGCAAGAGAGGTATGTTTATTTGATATGATGTTTTGTAGCTTCTTTGGCAGACCTGGTACCATGGTCCAATTCCACAACTTGTTGCATAGTTTTTTATTTATTTATTTTTTATTTGGATTTTCCTTGCAAGTAAAGCCTTATGTGCTGTTAGAATCTCTGACATATCCACTGTGTTTTGCTTAATGTATCATCTTTCTAATTGCTGAAAAGTCAAATTACTTAGCAAAGATTAACCTTTATTCAAATTGTTGCTGACTTGCTGTCATGATGATGTGGTAATGGGACGAAAGGTCATACATAACATCTTTCGATTATGGCACTGATACAACTGCTGACATGTCTATGCAATGCCACATCTCAAATGTGTCTGCTTGCCTCTTCTTTCATTAAATATTCTTATCTGTCATCTAGTTGCTTGCTTCATAGGTAGCCTTCACCAGAGATATAGGAACACCAAGTGTTACACTGGAAGGTGATATTTTCCAACCTAGTGGACTTTTGACTGGTGGAAGTCGCAAGTAAGTGATGATATACTATTTCTGGAGTTGAAAATTCTAAGGCTAATCCAAATCATGATACAATTTAGTTTCTTTTATGTTATTATTTTTTATATGTTCTACCATTGTAGTAATGTAAAATATATTCAAACTTATCACAATTCCAGAGGTGGAGGTGAACTGTTGAAGCAGCTTCATGCTTTGGCAGAAGTTGAATCAGAACTTTCTACTCATCAGAAGCGACTATCAGAAATTGAAGCTGAGGTAATTTGAACCTTCATCTCCTTATAATTTTATTGAAAAATTCCAAAGCACATTTGTGTCTGTTCAAAAGACGTAATGGAATGTGATATCAATCTCGGTTTTGCTCATTGTTTTGCGTTTTCTTAATAAGCATTAAGAGATAGTTAATAGTCATAATCACAAAAACCACCTTGAGTTTTAACCGAATTACAATAGAACCCAATGTCTTTCTAAACCTCACAAGCCCCCACTTAATGTTTGCATCATTGTTAACATCCGAACAAATTAATGTGAAAGCCAAGTTTTCTTTGCATCATTGTTCTTAAAATGTGCTGGGAGTCTGGGACAAATATGCCTAGGTCTATTTGCAATATTCTAAATTTTGTAAGGATGTCTTTTTTTTTTTTATAACTTTATTGCAATTTTGGAATTTTCTTTAATTTGCTTGCTTCTATCACAACATACTCATTTTATTGTTCAAACTTACTTTCATATATTTAATGATTTTTATTTTATTTCAATGATTAAGTAATGATAAGAGCATAGAAGTTTTAAACTTTGCTCAAATATATATCTTAGCATTAATAATTAATAAAAATAAAAAATCTATAATGAAAGGCAGTTAACTATCAAAATACATATAAGTCTCTCAAAGTTACCCTTTTGTATCCATTACTACAAAAATGAATTAGATACTGAAGCTTGTAAATTCGAAAGAATAAATTCTAATATATTTAAAATGATGAGCCAAGCAAAGAAATAAAAAGAAAATACAAAGTAAATTCCCCCCGCCCTCTACTTCCCTAAGTGCTTTGATCTAGACACAGATTTGCAAACACTAACCGCATAAGCACAAATGGTCTTTACTTATAATCATATATATTTGTCTACTGATAAATTATGTGTATGTTTATTGCGACATATGTGTGTGTATTTGGTAGGTGTATAATTCTTTTATTTAATTTTTAAATACGAACAAATAGTATGTTGGATAAAATTATGAGACCAAGGCATCAATTTTATTTGAAAAGAAGACAGGCAAATTTGCCAATTTATTATCTACATAATTTGGGATTAATTACCAGAACTAACACAATGTTCACCCCAATTTCAAGTTCCACACGATTTTTCAAATGTTGTAAATACAACAGTACAATTTAACCTTTTGCAGTTGTAACACAATTGAAGAAGAATGAAATGGGGGAGTTGTCTGGTGGGTCTATAAAGTTCATTAGAGATAGCGAGTTACATGAGGGAGAGGGAAAGGTTCAGTAGAGAAGATGGTGCATGAATTAAAATCATTTTAATATACATGTGAAAATTAAAATAGGCCCCTTACATGATGCTTGCCGGAAAATTTTGGGGTGTTATAATTGCAAAAGGGTAGAATGATGTGTTGTTGTAGGAATGTTTTTAAAAGTCATGCAAAAATTCCAAATTCGAATGAATTTTGTGTTAATTCCAACAATAAGTCTTGTAATCTAGTTTATTAAAAGATGAGGGTAAAATTGATTTCTGTTTATGTCTTAACTTTATGCATATTGAATGCCAATTTGTATTGTTGTGATCTGGATAAGCCTTATGTGAATTTTGGAATTATCCCTTATTTTTCTTGATCTCCAACATTCTTTAAGTTTTGTTTCTTTGGAGTTTGGAAAGCTACCTCTTTCCATTGATTAGATTTGTTGCTATAAATTGATGGCTGACTGCTGATACAAGTCTTTGTGTATATAATGAGGGCTATGACAAATATTCTCCAATATTTGACTACATCCACAAAGAGTTTAAAATCATATTTTTATTACCATCATTTTTTGCGGAAGTTTAACAAACTGATTTATTTATGTACTATTATGTCTTATAACACTTCCAAATTCACAATTGTATATAAGTTTCCTGGATACCTTCAACTAGTAGTTACCAAGTAAAGATTTTCTTTCACCATAATATCTCAAACAACCCCTTTTGTAAGCGATCATGCCATTTTTACTTTTTATTTTTTATAGGTGATCAAGCAAAGTCTTGGAAAAATACAATATATTCTACTTTTAGCTCCTACATTACTTACTTCTCTAAGCAAAATCCATTTGCAAGGGTTGGGATGAAAATCCTATAATTCTCACTTTTGAAAATAAATTGTTAACATGAAACTCAATATGTACATTCATCAGTGTTATTTCGTATAAATTATAATTCATCTATATTTTGTCATCAGATCAATGCACTTCTTCCCCTTCAGAAAGTGTTTGAAAACCTTAAGAAAGATTTTGTACTCAAGTCACATGAGCTCAAACTCTTAGAGGAGAGGGCTAAACAAACTGAGCACCATCAGGTTGAGCCTTAATCTTTACCATGCATTTACAACATGACAACTCAATTCTTCTGTTCTTTTCCATTTCCTGTATCATGTCTGATACCTACATCATTATCATCCATAACATTTCATGAACTCTGTCTTGTAATATAGCTCACGGAGTGGGTACAGAGTACTGAGGAGAAGCTAGCCGAAGCAAAATCAGCCATTATGGACAAGAAAGTTCTGTATGATGAATGTGTGACCAGAGTGTCATCCATTGAAAAGTCAATCCATGACCACGCTGGAAATAGGGGGAGCAGGCTTAAGGATTTAGAGAAAAAGATCAAGGCTATCAAAACTCAGATGCAGGCAGCTTCAGAGAACCTCAGGGTATGTTTGCCACAATCGCATAACTTGCTTGAAGGCTACCATTCTACTTGAGTTACTCTGTACCGTGAACCCACACATTCTAGATTCTCAAAACATAGGAAATGCTTTTATCTTGAATTTTATTAGCTTGATGGGCATGGGCCATAAGACTGTTGATATCGAGCTAATTCTGGAAATATGATTAGTCTCTTATATTCTACCAATCATGCAAATCTTGCAGTTCGTGAAACAATTGCATTTCTGATTTGCTTACCTACATAATTGCAAATCATGCAAACGTTGCATTTTAATATGTGAAAAATGCAAATGCTACTTCACATTATGTAATGAAAGGAAAAATATCAGAATTTTCTCATATTCACACCAAAATAGGGTAAAGAGAGTTAGCTGAATAGGAGGATTTTGTGATGCATGTTGAAAGAATTCTTGACATGTCTGGAAGTTTAAAACAACCAGCTGATTAACATGTAGTAGAAAATGTCAGTCCTTTTTCCCCTGAAAGTTTGGTTATGCTTATCTGTCCTGTAAATGTATTGTTATGGTACCCATAAGTTTTTTCGATTAACTGATAATTAAAAATAAGTATTCCATAGTCATCTATATGAGTTTGTTGCACAATCATGGCATGCATCATTCCTATCATCTTCATGCAATTTTTTTAACCTTATGTAATTCTATTTCCCTTGTTCATTTATGGGCCCAATTAACTCATTATGATGGTTTCTGGTTATTTATTTGATCTGATGCATTGAAAGTTCTTGAGTATATCACACCTTAATTCTGTTTATAGTCAACTAAATTACATCCTGATCCTTGTTTCATTGTTGGGATTTGGGAACCTTTAGCGGCATGAGACTGAAAGAGAACGGCTTGTAATGGAAATGGAAGCAAATAAAAAAGAATACTTATCACTGGAGAGCCAATTAGAAGCTTTGAATAAGGACATTGATAATCTTACTTCCGAACTGGAATCCCAGAGAACCAAGGTTCATATTAAATCCGACACTAAGTGTTCTAGAACAGTGCTTTTCCTAGTGGAAATAGAAGTGATGTTCCTTCTGTCTTTTCAGGTTTCTTCTTTAAAAAAATCTCGTGATGAGGTCCAAGCTGAGCACAACATGGCCAGCAGGAAGATCAAGGAATGTGATTCACAAATAAGTAGTATTGTCAAGAAGCAGCAGGATATCCAACAAAAAATTAGTGAGGCCAATCTAGAGAGGAAAAGAATGGAAAATGAGGTAATTCATTGATTTTGGTAATCGGAACAGCTTCTCTAGACAAGCAATCCTCAGTTTTCTTTTCGGATGTAGGTCAAACGCATGGAGTTGGATCAGAAAGATTGTGCTTTGAAGGTTGATAAATTGATTGACAAGCATGCATGGATTGTATCTGAGAAGCAACTTTTTGGACGAGCTGGATCAGATTATGATTTTGAGTCCCATGATCCCCTTAAGGCTAGGGAAGACTTTGAGAAACTGCAAGCTGAGCAATCTGGGTGAGAATTCAGCAAGATAATTGGTAAACATGCAGTTCAAGTAGAAGAAGAAATTCTCTAATAGTTTCATTTCATATCTCCATTTCCAAATACAGTCTAGAGAAGAGGGTGAATAAGAAGGTCATGGCCATGTTTGAAAAAGCTGAAGATGAGTACAATGATTTGATAGCTAAAAAGAACATAATCGAGGTTAGCACTGTGAAATGTAAAATTTTATGGCCTTGCTAATTGCTATAACTTTTTTTGTGCTAAATTTCTATGTAGAATGACAAGTCAAAAATCAAAATGGTTATTGAAGAGCTTGATGAGAAGAAGAAGGAGACACTCCAAGTTACTTGGAATAAAGTTAACAAGTAAGTGATCCTTTCTATAATTTACAATTGGCGTGAGTCCTCAGAAAAAAATATAAATTTTTCCTAATTGACACTTCGATTTTCTCTCCTCTTTATTAAGCTATGACCATACTACTTAGTTAATATTGACTTGGTGCTTTCTTTATTCAGAGATTTTGGTTCTATATTTTCTACTCTCTTGCCTGGCACAATGGCCAAACTGGAACCTCCTGAAGGAGGCACCTTCCTCGATGGTTTGGAGGTTCGAGTTGCTTTTGGGAGTGTCTGGAAACAGTCCTTGTCTGAACTCAGTGGGGGGCAACGATCTCTACTAGCACTTTCTTTAATCTTGGCGTTGCTTCTTTTTAAACCAGCTCCATTATATATATTGGATGAGGTATGCATAATGTTTATCTTGAACTCGTATCTGCTCAAACAATTTGGATCTATTTCTCAAATGATTATTCATTCTCCATGTCCACTACTGGGGCGTTGTTTAAGACAGTCAATCTGTCATAAACCACTTGATTTACATGTTTCAACTGATGGTCTGCATGATAATCCTTGAACTTCTTTAACAGGTGCAAAAGTTTTTTATGCACAGGTAAATAGAAAAAAATCATGATCCAATGTATCCTTTCTGAAATGTGTCTCAGGTTGATGCAGCTCTTGATTTAAGCCACACACAGAATATCGGAAGAATGATCAAATCTCACTTTCCACACTCCCAAGTTAGTTTCCTGCCTCTATTGCTTATTTCAGTTCTCCTATTGCTTAATAGCAGCCAGAAACAGATTTGACCATATCCAATACAGGTCAAGGATGATTATTCAACTTTACAAGCTGTTGACCAATCCATCATTTTTTTTAATATTTAAATCAAGTCTCTTTTATTTTTATTTTTATTTTTATATTTAAGTCATGTTTGATCACACTGGAAATCTCATGCCTTCTTTTTTCTTTTTCGAGCGTGCAGTTTATTGTAGTCTCCTTGAAGGAAGGCATGTTTAATAATGCCAATGTTCTTTTCCGGACAAAATTTGTAGATGGTGTCTCCACTGTTCAGAGAACTGCGACGAAACAGCAAAACAATTAATTCTGATTTTCCGGTGAGCATTATTATGCATACAAACAGCATCCTTTTCCATATAAATAGAATATCCATCTGATTTTTCAAACATGCGTCATCATTTGCCATTGTATTTATGGCTTTGATGAACTCAAGTTTCAGTTGGATCATTACTCACCGACAAAGTTGAGTCATGTTCAACTTCTCCTCTTACAACTCAAGAACTCAGCATGCTACACACAATTGTTCATTAACGGTTTATCCCAAATGTTACGAAGATCGAATCTAATCTAATCTATTGTCTTATTTCTTGCAGCTTGATAACTTATGGTTTTGTCTGCGGCCAGACATGCTGCTGGTTACTGGAGGTTTCTGAGAGCATCTTACTATTGTGTTTTATCTGTTGTGTAACCTGGTAACCGGTTAGAAGTCACTAATTTAGGCCCTTGCAATTGAGCTGCATTTTCTCACCTTCATCTAGTTGTTGGATATAGTTTTTATGATGTTATTATTCAAGTAATATGCAACAGTCTCGTTGTCCAAAGAAGTTAAAATCTAATTGAGTTCTCATATCCAGCATAAGCATCGTGTGTTTTTCTAAAAAAAAATTATTATGATGAAATGTATCTTACAAGTCTTTAGACTTCAAAATTTTCTTTCATTAGGTTTTCTCTAATTATTGTTAGTGCTCATATCTGCGTTAGGTTTTTATATTCAGGTATGTATATAATTTAATATTTCTTTTAATAATTTTCATATATATTATGAGTATCTTAAATAGCACTAAAATGCTTACACGAAAATTACTTAACTGAATTTATGAGGTGTGCATTTTTATGATAATGCTCACCGGATTAAAAAAAAGAATTCACATGAAATGCATTTGGATCATCCAAATTTTCAGTCAATGAATCAAGATTGGATACTACCTATGAGATGGGTTCTATCTGAACCCAACTCCATCAAAAATAGAATAAAAGTAGGAATACCTCTTGAGCAAACTGCTTCATTTAAATGATCAGATTCACCATCAAATGTTGACAGCATAATAAAAGTGCGTGGAATTCGAAATAGAAACTTATAAATGGATTCAACTCCCCTAATTGCCAATATCATTTTGTCTTTCCCTCACCGAAAGCTTCTGTCTCGAGGACTAGAATCATGTTTACCCTTTGGGTCTCCGAATGAATACACCCACACAGTAACTATTCATGGACAGAATGGCCGATTATTTTGATCGAATTTTCAGCTTTTATTTCGAGATATTTACCCACTCAAATCATTACACTGGTGAGATGTCTAAGCAAGCATAATAAACTATATACGTAGTCTCTATTTTTTGGTTTCTTAGCAGTTGACATAGTTAAACACTCGAACCCTTTCCCAACATCAGTATGCTCGTAATAGTGACTAGTGAGCACAACTAGATCATCTGGATTAAAGTGATATGCAACGGTATGCTACTGGCGGGGTTGGTTATGTAAATAACTAGAACTATACCCCCCTATCGTCTCTGGCTGTGGCGGTTAAATGAGAGGCATTCCTTGTTTGCAATAATAACATTCCACACCTCGATCTCCCATCACCGGAAACCTGCATCTTTCTTTAAAGTTCATGTAATTTTACATCCAGATCATCATCGACAAGAACTTGCCACTGGAGTTCATATTTGACAGTTCACATCATGCAGAACCACCAATATCTCGTCTTCTTCACCCCTATGAAGCACTGCAGATTCTATTTGTGTGGAAAAAATTAGGCTACTCCTGGTCACCAAAAATAAGTCATAGTTGAAAGCAGATTAATTTTGCATATTCGGGAAGCGCGAAGTAATTGAGAAAACCATTGAGCCAATCAACTGCTCAACATTGACATGTAAAAAAATGCGACTTATTTTCTGAATGTAAATGATTTTTTTAATTTAGCTTCAAAGTCCTCTGAGTAAACATGTTTTCTCTCTTTCAGCATTTACATAGACAGAGACAGGACCATGATCCGAGCGACTCTTGGTTTCCATATTCAATAGCGGTGTGCTTAATCATGTTTATTCTATCAGATAGATTCATGCATGATGCATACAGGAAAATTTAATGTCTAGTGAAGTAATTGATATGAGAAAACATACCTTCAATCCACCAAGCTATGATATTTTTGACCTAATTTCCCACCGTGTGACCATTGCACCTAGCAGAAACTGAATTTGTACCTTGCTCAATGCACTAGTTACAGAAAAGGAAAAAAAAAAAAAAATCAGAATAAGAATATGTGACTGAGCCAATGTGACATAGATGTCAATTTTTGCACATCCGGCTAAGAAGGGAAGTACTTGAATAACATGTTTCGACCACTGAACTTGAAAAGATTAAAATAATTACTTCCTCCCAACTGGGACCTGGTAATTTAGAATGATACAGAGAATAAAGAAAGCATTACTACTATTAATGGATGTATTATATGTTCATACTATTTACAATAGTCTTATCTTCAAATGCTTATATGTGACTATAAGCATAAATTTGCTATAAGATGAGCTTTAAAATAATATAAAATGGAAGGTGCTCTAACATCAGATTCTGCCATAAGTTTTCCATTGTCTTCCTTTACAATATGAATGTCTCTCTATATAACCTCTAAAACGTCGGATGAAATATCTTTAACAAGTCTGTAGTGATGTGTTCCTATTTAAGTCTTGTGTTCAGAATCACCCTTTTATCCTCTTGCGCCATAGAAAGTCAGAGAGGAACAAGGAAATTAAATGGCACAAAAACTGCTGCACGACACCACAATCTCAGAAGAATATTTATTACCTGAAGAAGGTAACTATGCAGCCAATCCAAAGTCTGGGGGAAAGCTGTAGCTGATATATTGACAACCGAATAACCCTGCTCACAAGTTTTCAAGAAGTCCATGAGCAGCTAATATGCTGTATATACATGCTGCATGGTGGATCAAATAAAATTAGCTGCTTGGAAGTAAATTGGGAGCCGATTCAAAAACCTTCTAACTTCACTATACCGACCAAAAAAAAAAAAAAAGGATTAGAAAAAGTGTTTCGTTGCAGGAGCAGAAGTTTTATCCAATAGAAGTATTATTAGATAAAGAATAACCGAGAGAGGATAGAAAAAAGTTGTGAACTTGCATTCACTTTTTCAACAGAGACAAACACACATCTTCAATGTCTATCTATGTATAGGCAGAACAAAAGGATGGTCAATGAACGGGGCAAAAAAACATATCAACATTTTGAAATTTCACCAGATAAATTTATTGAATATTATAAAAAACGACCATAACAGAGTAATATCTTTCCTTTGATAAATTTTAGCATTTGAGTCCTCTGGCAAAGGATTTAAATGACAGTACCTGGGACTTAAATGAACAGAGGTAGTCCTGGATTGTTTTCAAGTTGGCAATTAGCTTATCCTTGTCCTGGAAAAACAAGTAAATTGTGAGGAATGACACCAGCAGAGGAATATAAAGGAATCATATAGCTAATATGCATTGCAAAAGCCTATGTAGAATTTATGAGTCCGGTAGCGCAAGCTTATAAAACATGGGGAAACAAAAATTCAAGACTTGATACAAACTCAGACCACAGCAACTAAAAGTTCAGGCAATGCATAAATAATTCCCGAACTAATATACCAGCATATCAGATCAGATTGAATATTTAAAGTTTCAGGAAGGACTTGAGAACAATGATTGCACGGTGCAGTCCTAAATAATGACAATGTATAAACTCTACAGATCAACACTTATAGCGAAGTAATTTAGTACTTCAGGGACTACAATTAAAGAACACTCATGAACTAACATAAATAACCAAAATGAAGTAGTAAATTATTATTAATCATATTGAACAATTTCTTAGTGAAGTTTGTGAAAGGACTGTTTTAGTCGTTAATATAACCTGTACTGGGAATTTATCCATGGTACGAGTAGATAGCCACTCCTCCAGCAAAGCCTGTATGAAATCAATGGACCAATTTAGGCAAACATTCAAAAAGAAAAATATTGTTTTGAATATTAAAGCATAGTTTCTAGAATTCATCAACTCATCAAATAAGTCGATCTCTAAACAATTGACTCAATAATTTGCTATAAAATTACTCATAAATTTTGATCACCAAATTCAGTGACCCCTTCATTAACCAATTTTGTTCCCACATTTCAGTTCTCATTCCCTGTATAATGTTTGTCTCTTTGGTGTTTGCCCATCCTTACATTCCGCAGGCATGCCTAAATAGGATTTGCCCAGCATTAAATTTTTACTTATTTTGCCTGGGGTTTTATCAAGTCTTCAGGTCATAATATAGGAGTTATCTATTGAGCTCTCTCAAGCAAGCTCTGATAGTGGTAACAAGGAAAACCATCAAAACAATAAGCAACTTTCGACACCTTGTGATCAAATTCAGCCATCTTCAGGATTATAGGAATGATAATGGGTTCAGGTCCAGACTTCTCTTTATTGACTGCAGGAGGCTTGATAGATTCAACATCTTTCACCGTTTCGCCTGTGAAGATGAAGTAGGAAGTTTTGCTCAGAGAAATTAGTGCAAGCAAGTGAGAAAATCTTCAAGAAGAAAATACATTATCAATAACCAAATCAGAAATTTAAAAATCAAGATCGCAAAAAGTCACAATTTTCTCACCTTGACATTCAGGGGAGCCACTGCTTATGCTCACATGTTCCAGAGCACTGGAAACCATATCCACACCTGATGCTACTTCCTCCTCTGACTTGGAAATCTGAGTGCCTGAATTGTCATTGTCTTCATCAACACATGAAGCAGTAGAACTATTCTCAGCTGAGCTTCCATTTTTTATTTTTCCTGAGGCCTTATCTACATCTTTTGCTTGGGAGTTGGTTGATAATTTATTTTCATCATCCATTAAGTATATACTTGGGTCCAAATGTATGCCCTGTAATTTAAAAAGAAAAATATATAACCATAAGGGCATATGTTAACAGGCTCCGCCTGTACAAGAATACAAATCCTCAGGATCAATTTTAGAAAACAGGGGAAAAAGAAGCCTAATATGATATAATGGAATTCCTCTATATATGGACGGATGCTTCTACCTTGTTTTAGACTTCATCTCAAACACAAACATACAGTTTTCAATCTAGTATTTTTTTTTTCTTTAACCCTTCTTCTTTTAACTACCATTTCTTCTTTTCACCTATCTTAGACTAGGAAGCACGGGGACGGGGACGCAATACGGGGACGATACGATACGGGACTAAAATACGTCAATTTTCCAAAATGAAGATACGATACGTTAAAAATACGTTTTATATTTTATATTTAATATATATTTTATATATAATAAATATCAATAATTTATCAAAAATATACAAATACCACATAATCCATAACAAAATGTCATAATTCATAATAAAACTAAGCACTTAACAAATAAAAAGATATCTTAATACATTAATAAACATAAAACACACCAACTAAAGACTAAAACAAGTAAAACATTCTTCATTCTTCATCCTTGTGTGCATAAATTAATTATGCAAGGATGAACCGATCAGCGGCGACGCCGACGGCGCAGCGGCGGCGCGACGGCGGCGAGGCAAGGGGCGGCGGCGGCGGCGCCGCGACCCACGGCGAGCGAGCGCGCGCGCGCGACAGCGGCGAAGCGAGCGGCGGCGCGCGACGGCGACGTAACAGCCACTATTCCAAAGGACGGATTAGCGAGACTATCACCGGAACGGGAATTAAAAGCGTAACAAGGACATGGAACATCGAATTGTGAGACATATATCGAAATACTTCTAGAACTTTAAGCATTTGAGATTAAAACAACATAATATACATATGGAGACTAGACCATCGACCTTTAACAAAATGGTTCAATTGATATGAATGAATCTAGTTCTCGATCAACATATAACTTAGTATTCTTGCAATGAAAACATGTGAATTACATATGACGATGTGCACTCAAGGTACTAACTTTCAGTGACAAAAGACTCCTCTTGCTCAACACCGCTCCATCGCATCACCAACTCGCACATTTAAAACAAACATGCGGTGAGTACAAGAATGCACTCGGTGGACTTATGCCAAAACATTTATCATAACATCAATTACACCGCCCATCAAGAACACACGAGGTTTTATTTGAAATGCTCGTGCTTACTAAACATTTTCTTTCATTTTCATAAACTTGTCCGCCGGATATATTTTCGTCTGTATGATCCATATCACATCTCATATAACATCATCTTGCGCCGTAGAAGAGGCTCCTTCCACGGACGTATGAATCGCCGAGCAAACCTTTCAAAGACACAACACCGTGAATCGGTGAGCAAACCTTTCAAAGAAGTGCGCTACTATTAGTGTACACGTTAATCCTAGCCGGATTGTCCTTCCAAAGATAGGATCCGAATTGATTTCATTCATAGTTGGTAGCGAACCAACAAACTTCATTATCATTCATAGTTGGCGAACCAACACCGATAGGATCCATACATAAAACATAAACATTTTGGGCGCTTAATTAAATAACATTTCATCATCATTTCTCAAAGGAAAGCATCGTAAATAAAGACTTTTCATTTCGGAGAAAGCATTATAAATAAAGCATTTGTCATTTCAAGAAAAAGCCCACCGATATATACTTTTAGTCACACAACAGATTTCTCCTTCTTCTTCTTCGTTACCTTCGTACTTTACCTTTACGTAAAGAAAGGTTTAGTACTTCATTTGGTTCTCGGATAACGTCGATTATCATCAACGTACTAGACAACTTTTAATATCTTAGGATTTTGCATCATCATTATTGAATAAGAGATATAAAATATCTCAATTTGGTTCCACTTGGTCATAGTGGAGGAGCTACTATTTTCTCCCATTATTATATTTCCTTATCAGCTTAAACTTCTTATTTATTCTTAAGTTTGGGGACAAGCTTATTCATTAACATCATTCATCAACATCGAATCACATTAAAATCTAAGTCTTCATTTCATTTCTTGTATCTCATGTCTATTTCAACTATTCGAGAAAACCATATTTAACTAGGCATAAATCATAACTCGTATGATAATCATAACTCTACGCACACACACGTGCTCGAATATTAATAACAAACTATTCTTGATTTCACACTTAACTAAGCAAACGTCGATCAATTTCTTCCAAACTTTAATCGTTTACTTATTATACATTGTCTAACTCATATGTCACATTACATTTCGTTATAACATTTACGGTACCCTCGAACGGCAACTTTAGATACATGACATTTTTAGGAAAATACCTAACATACCCAGAAAATTATGATAAATTTATATGTCATGCTAGATATATCCTAGAATACAGATATGTGATAACGTTTGACAAACAAAGATCGGATAATCCGAACGTGGAGCTTTAGATTTTCAACCAAATAGGTTTTCTGTCATAATGCGTACGGAAAATTCCCAATTTAATTATATATGCTAGTAGACTAGCATAGACTGTAAATATGAAGTCACTTCATTCAACAAAAATCGAAAAATCGACTATAGTTCGGCTTTAAAAATGAGCAAAAACCTAACATTAATAACTTTTAACCATATTCATAATCCTAGCATATATAGAGTATACGAACAACATTAGTTCTCGACTTCTAGCATTTGGCATCATCTCCCTATTTTTAATACATTTCAAAAATAAATATACAAATACAAAACATGCACCAAATTTAAATTTTAAACCATAGGAATGTAGGTAATGACAAGACTAACCTTAGTATCGGTTCGGATTTATCGAGAGATTGAAAACGAGAGGAGAAATTGAAAAATAAGGATCGAAGAAAACTTTCTTTTTTTTTCTTCTCACAAGACCGTACTTGCGAAATGAAGAATGAATTGGTAAGGTAAGATTATTCATATTATTCTTACGTAATTGTTTTTACCTTCTTTTTTTTTCTTAAGGACACCACATGCACCATACACTTACACGACACACACACTCTTCACCTTTTTCACACACATACTATATATATATATATATATATATATACACGACTACACGCTTATTTCAAAGACATAAATATTATATATATATGTACACGACACATACATACTATACATATATAATATAATATTATAAATAGATTAACTTTCCGCTTTTCTATTTCTTTCTTTACCCCTTTTTTTTGGGTCTTTTCCTTCTCGTTTTTTCCTTTTTTTTTTTTTTCAATTTTACACATATTATATATGTATGTATATATACATTGCAATAGTTTAAATCCATTTGGGATCTATCCCAAAATCTTGTCAACTTACATAATTCTTATACATATATGTAATTTCTATAATATTTTATTATTATTACTGATGCAAAATCCTAATTTCAAAATTAGGTTCATTCTAAACCAAGTTTAGACGGTCGGGGTATTACATTCTACCCCCCTTAAAGAAATTTCGTCCCGAAATTTACATACCTCTACAAGAGTTCGGGATATTTCTCTCTCATTTGATTATCTAGTTCCCATGTCGCTTCTTCTTGCCCATGATGTTTCCATAATACTTTTACCAACTATATTGATTTATTTCTTAATTTTTGTATACGCTGGTCTAGGATAGCTTCGGGCTTTTCTTCATAACTCATATCCGGATCAAGGGTGATATCACCGATGGATCACATGGTTTGGGTCGTACGCATTTCCTCGGCCATGCGACACATGGAACACATTGTGTAACGCTCCCAAACTTGGTGGCAACGCTAACTTCTAAGCTACTTGGCCCATCTTTGCTAATATTTCATAAGTGCTCTATAAACGTGGTCATAGATCGCCTCTTACTCCAAATCTAAAGATTCCTTTGATGGAGAAATTTTCAAAAAAAACTTTATCTCCAACATCAAATTGTAATTCAGTTTTTCGTTTATCGGCATACGACTTCTATCTGCCTTGGGCCTCCTTTAACCTTTGCTTGATCTGATGGACTAATTTAATCATTTCGCTCATCGTATCGGTCCCAAGACTTTTCTCTCGCCCACTTCATCCCAGTCAAGTGGTGATCTACACCTTTTTTCATATAATGTTTCATTTGGTGCCATACCGATTGTTGCCTGATAGTTATTATTATAGTAAATTCAATGAGCGGTAGTACATACTCCCGCCTTTCACCTCGATCTAACACAACCGTCCTTAACATATCTTCAAGAGTCTCGAATTGTTCTTTCGATCGACCATCTGCTTGTGGGTGAAAAGTTGTCGAAGTTCAATTTTGTTCCATCTCCTTTGTAAGTCGATCCAAAATCTAGAAGTAAAATTTTGAATCTCTATCCGATGTGATTGATTTTGGCACTCGCAAATGTATAATTTCACGAACGTATAGTTAGGCTAACTTGTCAGATCCATAGGTAATCGAAATTGGTATAAAATGAGCACACTTCGTAAGTCTATCTATGATTACCCATATCGATGTATTCCATCGTTTGATCGTGGTAAGCCACCACAAAATCCATCAGAATGTCATCCCATTTCTATTTAGGTATTTTCAAATGTTGCGCTTCCCATAAGGTCGCCGATGTAAAGCCTTCACCGCCGACATGATAGACAACGCCGACGAAACGAAGCTACATCTCTTTTCATTCCTTCCCACCAAAATTTCTCTTTAAATCTTGGTACATTTTGTGCTTCTGGGTGGGCGGTGTAAGGGTGTTATGAGCTTCGCTCAAAATTTATTTTGTTAGCCCTTCATCTTACTAACACACATTCTTCCTTCAAACATGATAGCATTATCTCGTTGCTTCTCGATAGTCATTTAGCTTTTCAATCCTTATTTTCATTCTCATCTTTTCTAATTTCTCGTCCTTCATTTGTGCATCAATTATCCTTCCTCTCAGGTCAGGTGTCGCGATGAGTGTTGCAATCAGACCTGTTATTGTTTCAGATGGTTCAATTACTTCTATCTTCATCCGTTTAAATTCATCAATGAATCTTTCCTCTTCTGTAAGGAGACATCCCAACTTGGATTAAGTTTTACAACTTAAGGCATCAGCCACTACATTAGCCTTTCCTGGGTGGTAATTAATACGGTAATCGTAGTCCTTTTCCAGTTCGAGCCATCTTCTCTGTCTCATGTTCTGGTCTCTTTGCTCAAAGAAGTATTTCAAACTTTTGTGATCCGTGAAGATTTCACACCTCACTCCATAGAGATGGTGTCTCCAGATCTTCAGGGCATGCACAACTGCAGCTAGTTCCAAATCATAGGTGGGATAATTTATTTCATGTGGTCTAAGTTGTCGGGATGCATAAGCGATCACTCTTCCTTCTTGCATCAACACACAACCTAGTCCATTCTTTGATGCATCTGTATAAACAGTGTATTCCTTATCCGGTTCTGGAACTGCTAATACTGGCGCTGTAGTTAGTAATTCTTTGAGTTTCTGGAAACTTGTTTTACATTTAGTAGTCCATACAAATTTGATTCCTTTCCGAAGTAGCTGTGTCATTGGCCTTGCTATTTTGGAGAAACCTTCAATGAATCTTCGATAGTAACCAGCCAATCCTAGAAAGCTTCTGATCTCGTTTGAAGTTGTTGGTGATTTCCATTTTTGTACAGTTTCCACCTTAGTGGGATCCACTTTAATTCCTTCCGACGACACAATATGTCCTAAAAATGTCACTTCTTTCAGCCAAAATTCGCAGTTGCTAAATTTGGCATAGAGTTGTTCACTCCTTAACGTTTGCAAAATTATTCTTAGATGCTCTTCATGTTCTTCTTCGTCCTTTGAATAGATGAGGATATCATCTATAAATACCAAGACAAATTTGTCTAAGTACAAATGGAATACTCTGTTAATAAGATCCATGAACACGGTGGGTGCATTTGTTAATCGAAATGGCATAACCATGAATTCATAGTGACCATATCTTGTTCAAAATGTCGTTTTGGGTATATCTTCGTCAATTCTCAATTGATGGTACCGATTTTAAGTCGATCTTCGAGAATACTCTTTCCCGAGTTGATCAAATAAATCATCTATCCTCGGCAGAGGTTATTTGTTCTTTAGTGTTAATTTGTTCAGCTCTCTGTAATCTATGCACATCCTCAAAGTACCATTTTTTTTCTTCACGAACAATACATGTGCTCCCCATAGGGACACGCTAGGTCTGATGAAACCTAGGTCTAGAAGTTCTTGTAGTTGGATCTTCAGTTCTTCTAACTCTTTTGGGGCCATTCTATATGGTGCCTTTGACACTGGTGCTGACCCAGGCTCTAGATCAATTGTAAACTCAATCAGCCTATTAGGCGGTAAACCAGGCAATTCTTTAGGAAAGACATCTTTAAACTCCCGCAAGTGGTATCTCTTCCACCATCTTCTCGACTTCAGCTTCTCCATTTAAATAAACAAAGAAAGCTTGGCATCCTACCTTGTTCATCATTTTTCTTGCTTGGATCGCGGATATAACAGGTATTCTATTTCCCATGTTAATCCCGTGAAAACTGGTAGCATCCCTTCCCGAAAATTGGAAGGAAATCTTTATTTCGTTACATAAAATGGTAGCATAACTCTCAGCCAACCAGTCCATTCCTAATATCATATCAACGTCCCACATTGGTATGACATATAAGTTGTTTGCTAGAACCTTAAGTGATCATATGTTCACTCTGTGCTCAAGCATGCATGTAATCGTTGTAATTCCTCCCATCGGCGATGCAATTCTCATAGCTTTATCTGTCCGTTCTGAGTTAACTTCTAAAACATCTACGTATGCGCTTGCGATAAAAGAATGTGAAGCACCCGTATCGAACAAAATTATAATAGGTATGTTTAGGAGTTTCTCCATACCTGCCAGGTTTCCCTGGTTTTGTTCGTTCTTTTTGAGTGCGCAGAGCATAGCTCTAGTCTGCGATGTCCCCGTCTCGTCTGTAAACATCTATCTCATTTATCCTTGCCATTTCCTAATTTTATCATGCTTCCTCCAGCCTCCGATTACTTTGTTCGCCATATCCTTCTTGGTTGTCATTCTCGTTATTCCTTTATCAATCGCATTTTGCGGCTAAGTCTACGCCGGTTTATCCTCCGACATTGTTGCCTCGACGACCTAATCTTTCATAGAGATCGTGATGTATCAGTCACTATCATCCGTTCGTAATTCAGTCTGAATGATTCAGTTTCCTTTTCCTCTTTATCGCTCTTAGGAATATATATATCTCATATATTCTTACTTTAAAATCTTTTCAAAAGAAATCCTCATGTTGGCATTTGTAGCGCCATCATTAGTAATATCCTATTTAGATATATGTCATTTCCCTTAATCTTCATTGTGTTTTCGCACAAGTTAAAATCCTCTTGTCAATGGGGACGATCCGACTTTACCCTAAACATCATGTATCTTAACTATCTTCTCGACATTCTATGTTTGCTTCATTTCAATGTCGAGGTACCCAAAATTCCACCTTATTTGTCATCATATAAGTATGAGAACAAACTTCCCAATTAGCTTCATCTTAAAGTCTTTCCATGTGAATCTCTTCCTTTGTTCCCTTGAATGTATTTTCCTTACAAACTTCTCTAGAAGTTGTTTTGCTTGTTAAATTTCTAAACACACAAGACATGCGTTTTATGTCTATGTAACTTAGAGTACCATGCATTTATCTCAAATAATGAATCTACTTCTTTGCTTCGAAGGAATTACTTTACTTATCGTAGTCAGACTGTTTCTGAAGCTTATATCATATCCTGGGCTATCTCATAACTGAATAGCTCGTAGTTTCTTCAGCTATTCTCAATTCTTGTCTCATTTTTCTTGATCATGATATCTGAAGGTCATATTGTTTTCAGTATACTTCGGTTCTCACTTCCAGGGTTAAAACTGTCATTGTTGTCATATATAGCCTGGTAGGGTAGTACACTTGTGCACCATAACTTTAGTTCCAAACACAAGTCCTCATTACCATGTCTTCGACT
Organism: Salvia rosmarinus; assembly: GCA_036937905.1. NCBI lineage: Eukaryota > Viridiplantae > Streptophyta > Magnoliopsida > Lamiales > Lamiaceae > Salvia > Salvia rosmarinus. The sequence continues at coordinate 18,424,296 of CM072817.1, read as the reverse complement.
TCGGGATATATTCCCATACTTGGTTTAAACACTGTGGCTGAGCCTAGTTGTTCACACTTCTCAATATTTATGATCCATCAATCTCACTATCATTTGGTTTCACTAATGTCTTAAATACTGAAATCAATTCCGCTCAAGCATAATCCTGAGGTTGAGGTATAAAGTGAGAGACTTGTTAACCGAGATGCTATCATTCCTTATATATCCATTGAAAAAAAATCTAGTGCACCTCCATATTTTAGACATGTCCAACCTACTAACGAGATCTTAAGGACGATCAACTATCTTAAAGATAAGTTGTAATCTCTCTGTTATAACATAATAAGAGGAGGTTATTTTCAAGAATATTCTATACTTTCCTTTACTTCTACTCTAGCACTCAATGCTAAAGAGTATCTCGCTCATAACTTTATTGTCATAACACTTACAAGGTGGTGTAACTTCATTGTCATCGATCCGGAAAGCCCATTATGGTCATCGATCTATGTGTATCATAGGGAAAATATATCTCGCCTCATCGAGGACTTCTACATCATAACTCGATGTATATCATTTTACCGATCCGAAAACTTAGGTGACAAGATAAGTCAACCTACATCATACTTATCGGTTCGAGGATCAAGAAAACTCACCATGAACCAATATGTTCTTTGAAGTGAATAATTGGAATATAGGGTCCAAGACCAGAATGACAACCATCGAGATCTCTTTGGTCATATGGGTGGCCGACCCGTCACAAATACTTCTCACCACATGAAGGCTTGGTTTCAAAAGGACGCTTTATGAAATTTTCGGTTGTAAACTTCTTTCACAAAAAGTGAGAAACTCAAGTGATTTCAATTGAAACTAGATCATGAGTTAAACTCAATGACGTAACATGGTTAATGTATAAAATTCAAACCTCATATAACTCGTAATGGGTCATCATAAATTGTAAGGGTTGTCAACATACCATACAGTTCAAACTCTACTCATACTATTGAAAACCCCAATTCTCCAATTAGCATTCAAACTTTCTACCATACTGTGGTCTCTCATTCTGTGTAAACCACAATACTAAACTCAATTGATTCTTTGATCACATTTCTATTTCGTTTCTAACGAAAAATTCATAGTCAATTTAGAGTTCCGTCTCGTGTGAACATCCAAATGGAGAGACTACACTCATGTCACTGTCGTATAGTGACATTCATCATTTCAAAATCATCATTCAATTCTTGCCACCATATTTCCATCTTTGCTCATTGATTTTCTTCTCTTTGGTTTCGTTGTTCTCGTCTTTGAACTCGTAATTCTAATTTTGATCTCGTTTTTGTTCTCATGATGGAATAATATTCTCATAGTTCATCTTTCTATGTTCTTTCACAAAAGGGATTATACGTCTTAAACAGTCTACGTTCTTTTGGGATAACATATCCATTGTCATAAACAACTTGAAATTGCAAAACTTTAAACATTAATAACATAACTCATTCATAACAATAATTCTCATTGAATTCCACGAATTCAAACATTTCACTTTTGACATATCAATGTCAACACTTTCTCATATCACTGTCAACATTTCCTCATATCTCTTTTCTTTTCACAACATAAAACATCATTTGCAACATTTTCCATAACTTTCACTTCCAACCATTTCCCATAACTTTCATTTCCTTTAAAACATCATTTCAATCATCATTCACAACTTTCATTCTCAACCATTTTCCACCTTCAAAATTTTCATTTCCAAAACAGAGAAAAAGTCATTTACCTCATTCCAGTTGAGCTTGATGTGATGGAGTGTTGAGCATAGTCGACTGACCTCTAACAAGTCTAGTGACTCAATCTACACTTAACTTTGAAGGAAGTTTTTGATTCAAGGAACGAATCGCCTCGATACCACTTTGTAATGCCACTATTCCAAAGGACGGATTAGCGAGACTATCACTCGGAACGGAATTAAGAAGCGTAACAAGGACATGGAACATCGAATTGTGAGACATATATCATGAATACTTCTAGAACTTTAAGCATTTGAGATTAAGCAACATAATATACATATGGGAGACTAGACCATCGACCTTTAACAAAATGGTTCAATTGATATGAATGAATCTAGTTCTCCGATCAACATATAACTTAGTATTCTTGCAATGAAAACATGTGAATTACACATATGACGATGTGCACTCAAGGTACTAACTTTCAATGACAAAAGACTCCTCTCGCTCAACACCGCTCCATCGCATCACCACTCAACTCGCACATTTAAAACAAACATGCGGTGAGTACAAGAATGCACTCGGTGGACTTATGCCAAAACATTTATCATAACATCAATTACACCGCCCATCAAGAACACACGAGGTTTTATTTGAAATGCTCGTGCTTACTAAACATTTTCTTTCATTTTCATAAACTTGTCGGCCGACATATTTTCAGATCATCTTGCGCCGTAGAAGGAGGCTCCTTCCACGGACGTTTAGAATCGCCGAGCAAACCTTTCAAGACACAACACCGTGAATCGGCCGAGCAAACCTTTCAACAAGTGCGCTACTATTAGTGTACACGTTAATCCTAGCTGTGATTGTCCTTCCAAAGATAGGATCCGAATTGATTTCATTCATAGTTGGTAGCGAACCAACAAACTTCATTATCATTCATAGTTGGCGAACCAACACCGATAGGATCCATACATAAAACATAAACATTTTGGGCAGTTAATTAAATAACATTTCATCATCATTTCTCAAAGGAAAGCATCGTAAATAAAGACTTTTCATTTCGGAGAAAGCATTATAAATAAAGCATTTGTCATTTCGAGAAAAAGCCCACCTGATATATACTTTTAGTCACACAACAGATTTCTCCTTCTTCTTCTGTTACCTTCGTACTTTACCTTTACGTAAAAGAAAGGTTTAGTACTTCATTTGGTTCTCGGATAACGTCGATTATCATCAACGTACTAGACAACTTTTAATATCTTAGGATTTTGCATCATCATTATTGAATAAGAGATATAAAATATCTCAATTTGGTTCCACTTGGTCATAGTGGAGGAGCTACTATTTTCTCCCATTATTATATTTCCTTATCAGCTTAAACTTCTTATTTATTCTTAAGTTTGGGGACAAGCTTATTCATTAACATCATTCATCAACATCGAATCACATTAAAATCTAAGTCTTCATTTCATTTCTTGTATCTCATGTCTATTTCAACTATTCAGATAAAACCATATTTAACTAGGCATAAATCATAACTCTGTGCGATAATCATAACTCTACGCACACACACGTGCTCGAATATTAATAACAAACTATTCTTGATTTCTCACACTTAACTAAGCAAACGTCGATCAATTTCTTCCAAACTTTAATCGTTTACTTATTATACATTGTCTAACTCATATGTCACATTACATTTCGTATAACATTTACGGTATCCTCGAACGGCCAACTTTAGATACATGACATTTTTAGGAAAATACCTAACATACCCAGAAAATTATGATAAATTTATATGTCATGCTAGATATATCCTAGAATACAGATATGTGATAACGTTTGACAAACAAAGATCGGATAATCCGAACGTGGAGCTTTAGATTTTCAACCAAATAGGTTTTCTGTCATAATGCGTACGGAAAATTCCCAATTTAATTATATATGCTAGTAGACTAGCATAGACTGTAAATATGAAGTCACTTCATTCAACAAAAATCGAAAAATCGACTATAGTTCGGCTTTAAAATGAGCAAAACCTAACATTAATAACTTTTAACCATATTCATAATCCTAGCATATATAGAGTGTACGAACAACATTAGTTCTCGACTTTAGCATTTGGCATCATCTCCTATTTTTAATACATTTCAAAATAAATATACAAATACAAAACATGCACCAAATTTAAATTTTAAACCATAGGAATGTAGGTAATGACAAGACTAACCTTAGTATCGGTTCGGTTTATCGAGAGATTGAAAACGAGAGGAGAATTGAAAAATAAGGATCAAGAAAACTTTCTTTTTTTTTTTTTCACAAGACCTGATTTGCGAAATGAAGAATGAATTGGTAAGGTAAGATTATTCATATTATTCTTACGTAATTGTTTTTACCTTCTTTTTTTTTCTTAAGGACACCACATGCACCATACACTTACACGACACACACACTCTTCACCTTTTTCACACACATACTATATATATATATATATATATATATATATATACCTACACACGCTTATTTCAAAGACATAAATATTATATATATATGTACACGACACACACATACTATACACATATATAATATAATATTATAAATAGATTAACTTTCCGTTTTTCTATTTCTTTCTTTACCCCTTTTTTTTGGGTCTTTTCCTTCTCGTTTTTTTCTTTTTTTTTCTTTTTCAATTTTACACATATTATATATGTATGTATATATACATTGCAATAGTTTAAATCCAGTTGGGATCTATCCCAAAATCTTGTCAACTTACATAATTCTTATACATATATGTAATTTCTATAATATTTTATTATTATTACTGATGCAAAATCCTAATTTCAAAATTAGGTTCATTCTAAACCAAGTTTAGACGGTCGGGGTATTACACGACGCGAGCCCAATCGAACCTCGAATCCGGCGACGGCGACGGCGACCAGTGCGGCATGAGCCCAGAGGCGGCGACCAGCAGGAGGAGGTACAAGGTGTGGAGAATTAGGTCAATTTGTGAGAGAGGAGGTGAGGCACGTTTTGTGCAATTCAAAATTAGGGTTTGCGTATTTTTTCAATCCAGTATTTTTGAACGTATTTTTTTTTAAAAGTCAAAGCACGTATTTTTGAGTCAACGTCCCGGGACGTATTTCGGCGATTTCCGTCCGTCCCGTCGGGACGAGTACGCCTCCTTCCGAGGCGTACCCATGCTTTACAGATCTTAGAGCACGTAATTTCCTTTCCCACCTTATCTTTCTTAAAATGTTTCCATCAAATATCTTCTCCATTTCTATCAGATTATTCTTATTTTTCTTAAAAATAAGACATGCATGATTAAAATTCTGATTATATTAGTGACAAGCAAAAGAGGGATAAAAAGGTTTGCTTCATCCAAATATTGCAGACTATAGCAGGAATTCTCTGCCTGCCCCTTTTACCTTTCTTTAACTTCATTTATGATTTTATCTTTAACTCAATGTCACAAGTCAAGTTCACATGCCCCGCCTCAACTAGAAAAGGTAGGTATGTTCAATTTCACATATCCATTATATTGTATACCACAATATCAGTACAGTAAGTACACATTCTTACTTGCTTCGTTTGATTAGAGTTTTTCTCTTTCACCAAAATTCATGGATTGGCTATGTAATAGAGGAGTTCCGGAGCAATCTTTTAGTGTTTGAATTAAAAGGTTTTTAAAAAAAAGAAACAGACGAAGCTTTATATGGTTTCGATTCTATCCACAGAAGCTGATACAGTGATACATATTGTGTCCTCTAATTAGTGCGTAGTTTAAGAATTAATATTCCATTCCCACCGGAGAAAAACAGAATTTGAACATTTATCATAGTGAAGAAAAGTCAAGGTTCCTCTACTCCTGGTTTTCCAATATCCTTACCATGTGTGCCATTAGATTCCTCAATATATGGTTCTTAATGTAATAAACTCTTTGCTTTAAGGTTCAACCTTTCAACAGTCTCACATAATCAAGATAAATTCTCAGTGATCTAAGATTCAGTTCAGAAAAGAGAACAAAAAGGAGAAGGCAAGCATGCAAATCAGAAATTTGCAAAGCAGGCTAGCTGGAAAATTACCTCAATAATAATTGGTTTCCCATCCTTCATTGCTTTCTTCAAATCACCAGCCAAACCTATTCGGAACACAAATTAATAATAAAACTTCAATGCATCAGGATACAATAGTGAAGGTATTGCAATACCTTTACGGACAATTCGGCATTCTCTGCAAAATTCAGTTATTAACTCCTCAGATGAGCTGAAATCCCGTGCCCATACTGGGGAAGATGTTAATGGTGCACTGAGATGAAAGAGTAGGCACATCATGCAGAATTGCACATTAAGCACTTAATCATCACCGAGGCAAGATTTATCAATTTCAATCAAAATAATAATTAGTGCATTGGTAAAGTATAGGTTGATCATCTGCAATTGGAAAAGCACAAACTTCTTAAAGGCAATCTAGCAAACTCTCTAGCAACCCATATATTAACTATTTTTTGTTGACTCGATTTTTAGCATCAGCGAACACTACCAAGGCTGAACAAGATGGAAGCTAATTCAGTAAGTCTGTCAGATAGCAATCCGATTTTTAATGAAAATTTTCAGAAACTAAACAAAGGGAAGGGAACAATAGGCCAAGGAGGTGCATACTCTGTTGCTGTGCGCAGTAACTCGTAAACCATATCTGTCTGTACATTAAGACAATATAAAAACATATGAGTTAGTTTGAGGATTCCCAAACAACAAGGGAGAAACCAAAATAAATCATTATTAATTAAAACAGAGAGAAAAGCCAGGAGCAAGAATTTATTTGTGGGGCCTCCCACAAATGGACTTTAAGCATTACTTTTGCAATAAGGAGAATCTCACCTGCAATACGTTTGGTAAATTTAGCCGTTGTGCAAGTTGAGTAGCCATAGTAGATTTTCCAACACATGCAGTTCCACATACAAGAATGACCAGTGGTACTCTTTGATGATGAAATCTTATTGACAGAGAAAATCATATTAATATTAAAAGAATGGTAAACATTAGAAGAAAACAAAGTATTATTATCGAGGGAAACTTCGCACTTACTCAAATAAGCAAACAACATTTGTGAACCCTACTCATCCCCAATGTCATTCACAAGTACACATTTACCAATATATTTCTTATAGAGCACCCAGAGTACCACCAAACATTGTGAAAAATGTTTATTATATAAAATGACTAAACTGCGGTTTGAGATTCTCAATTATCAAATTGAGCATCCACTCTATAAGACTATATCAACATAAAAAAAAAGATGAAGAAGTAACTGACCTCGTCATCATTTTGTATCGGTTTATATACTCTTGTCCGTAACCTCGCCGCTCCATAAGCTACGGGTGTGAGGGAAAAATTATGGAACCATGTAATCATGTGTATAAGCCTCCATACATATTGCAACACAATGAGAAGATCTAATAACAGAATAAAAACAGGAAAACCAGTCCAGCAGATTCTCTTGTTGAAGGAGATATCTTCCTTGATAGTTCATTCAAGAAAATTGAAGTCACATTCACAAGTATATCTTTGGTCATTAAGGACATTGACATCCTTACACACAATGTAAATGGAAGACAACTATCAAAAAATACACCAAACAATAGGCAAATGGTACTCTATAACATAACTAATTAAAAGGCGCAATTTCAATATATGCATATATGATAAGTACCAATTACAACAACTTAGTTTATCTTACTAGCAAGATGGAGTAGGACTAATGGTATTCCAAACCATGCATCTTCAAAAAGTTTCCATTTTGACATAAATGCCAAAACCAAAGATGGTAAATGAACCCACCTTAAATAAGTTAGCTTCAAGGTCGGATTGCGAGCTGCAATACAATTAACTAGTTAGGGAACACTAGAAGAAAAGGAATTAACATTTTGAGTAAAGACAGACGTCAATGTGGTGGCAGAACGTACACGTCTAGAAGGCTGTTATCTATAAGCAGCTTTTTTAGCTCAAGAGCAATCTTAATAGCCACGTGATTTGGAATCTGCAACCAAGATAGATTAAATAGAACATAATAATTACAAAATGGTTTAATTTAACAAAATAATTAGGAACACTGAAATAAGACGACCAAATTTTAAAACAAAAAAAAAAAAACGCAGGGGGTTTTACCTTGGTGACAGTCAACATTCTGCTAAGCAAAAACCGGGAGAGCACGTAATAGTGGTCGGCATTGTCGCCCAACCATACCTTCACCTGATTAGAAATGAAAACACAAATAATTGAACAAGTCTTGACATTTTGACAACAGAGTATGCAGAAAAGGATAAAAAAATTGAAGATGATTTTTAATACGATGTGTAAACCTTAACAAAATCATATTTAGAAGAAGCGTTGCGAGTGGAGAAGGGGAGAGCGACTGATTGCGCATTTTGATATCGACGATCAAAATCATCTCCTTCTTCTTTAGGGTTTTCGATTGCGATTCCTTTATCTTTCTTCATTTCTCTTTCCAGATTTTGATTCTATGCGTTGTGTGTTTCTGGATTTCGTCAGGCAACCGAGTCGGAGTGTGTAGTGTACGACGTGCTTTTTAAATTTTTATTTTGTTTCGACTTAAACGAGGAATTACGTATGCTGCAGCTAGCAAGTGCAGCAGGTGACGTGAGAATGTTGGATTCTCTATTTAATAAATGAAATTTATGATAATTTTAATTTAATAAATTAATAATACCTTAATTAAGTTTAATGAATTGAATTTTATGATAATTTTAATCTTTAAATGATTTTTCTGTACTAAAAAATAAAATTCGTATATGAAATGATATGTAGCTCGTAAATCATTTCCAATATCATTTTTGACTTATGTTTTCCACATGTCACTTTCTGGAACCAATCATGTTTTCCAGCATAAAAAATTACTTAAGGTCAGCAATTCATGCGTGACGGGTCGTTATCGTGTCGACACGATAACGACACGACACGACACGATAAGGCCAAACACGATCCGTTAAGGATCTGTCCGACACCTAACACGACACCTAAATGCATCGACACGCATACCGACACAAATACGAATATGACACGATTTTTTTCGTGTTGACACGACACAATGCGACACGAAACGATAAATTAAAATTAAAATTAGAAAATAAATTAATAAAAGAAATAAAAATATATAAAAGATAATTAAATTAATATTAAATATTTATAAATATTATCGAATTATACGAAAATGACACGATCCGACACGAACACGAATGCAATACAAAAATTATCATGTTACACGAACCCGACACGGATCCGGCACGAGCACGATACGAAATTATCGTGTCTTATCGTGTCGACACGAACACGATAAGGCTGAACACTAACCCGTTAATTTCGTGCGTGTTCGTGTCGTGTCTAAAATTGCCAGCCCTAAAATTACTTACTAACTAAAATTATCAAAAAATTCAAGTCATTAGACTTGATAGATGTACTATTATTTATTAAGTTAAAATTGTAAGAAATCAATTTATTAGACTGAAAATGTATATTTTTCCCAAAAGAAAGCTATAAATGGATTCACTGTGGTTTTTATCTAAACTTTAACATTTGTTTGATTTATTTAAATTCCAATTCATTATAAAACTATCTGAATTTTGTAAAATTGTCTAATTATGGTCTTAGTAAAAGTATTCGATGTTGGAAATCAAACTAGAAACAATAGTAAAATATGTTTCTCGAGTTAGAATAAACCTACAACATTAAAAACATGTTTTACTGGTGAGTCCATTCAGATTTCTAATGTTAGAATAAACCTACAACATGAAAAACTCAATATTTGATTCGATAATAATTAAATCAAATTTGAACACTGCAGTATTCGGTTTGGCTCGGTCGAGTGACAAACATAATGTCTGAATGAACTCTAAAAATTTGTATTTTAGAAGAAGTAAATTTACCCTTTTAGTAGTCTTCGTATATGTTTAACAAGGTGTTTAACTGCACTTGTTTCTTCATAACTCTTGGTGGGTACTCAGAGCAAATCTAATATTCTCACACGTCCTGAAACTGACATTTGACGTACAATAGTTATTGCTCTTTCAATTTATAATAAAAGCTTCAAAATATTAAAATAAGCAAAATTCAAGAAAAATGTGAAAGAACCGATTATTCCGTTTTTATAAATAGGCAGATATATTCATATGCAACATTAACTCAATAAATTCAGAAGTTACAGCTTTTAATTACTCAGACAAAAATGGTGACCAAATCGCAACCTCATCTTCTGCAGCTCTTCTCCATAGGCGATATTCTATAAATTTAATATCTTAGATTTGTGTTTGGCAATATTTCTTGTTTGTTTTAATTTAATTTTGATGATCAGGGCTGTTGAGAATGGCCTCGGCGACGATATTTACTCTCCTAAACAGCTGCAATTACACCGTCTGGCCCGGCACGATCTCCGTCCAGCTCCCGGCCCAGGAGGGCTGGTCCGACCGTTTCTGGGCTCGACGGGGTGCAACTTAGACGACGCCGGGAACGGCTGGTGACTGGAGACTGCGGCGGCGGCCCGCCGATCTCCCTGGCGGAGTTCATCATCGGCATCGGGGCTGCGGGGAAGGACTTCTACGACGTGAGCCTCGTCGACGGCTACAATGTGGCGATATCGGTCGCCTCCGGCGATCGCCATCCGCCCGTGCGTGGCGGACGTCAACGCGAACTGCCCCGAGGAGCTGCGGGTTGTGGAGGGGGGCGGCGTGGTGGTGGCCTGTCGGAGCGCCCGCGCGGCGTTTGAGACGTCGAAGTTCTGCTGCACAGGGGCCCACGCTACGTCGGAGACGTGTGCGCCGACGCTGTACTCGGCTATGTTTAGGAGCGCGTGCCCCGCGGCGTATAGCTACGCCTATGATGATTTATCGAGCACATGTACTTGCATTGGCTCGGATTATTTGATCATGTTTTGTTCTTCAACCTGAAAATTAAATCATTAAAGGGATCGTTATTTTTTATAATGCTAGTTATAACTTTGGATTAGTGTTAGGAATGCAGCAGCCTCGTTGTCGTCAACGCAACGATGGGATAGCACCTCCGTTGACCCCAACAGTAATCCGGCAGTTTCCTACGTCTCGTTTCCGGCAGCTTTCTACACCTGCACACAACAAGGAAAGAAGAAAGAAAATAGAGATAACAATTCGGCTCAGGTGCGGCTCCTCGCTTTGACGCACACACACAACCACGGCTCCACCAAAGGGAGTGACTTTTTCGTCAGCTCGGCAATCGCAACCACTCCTCCCTCACAGACGTGTTGTCTCGGATGCACTCTCACAGGCGTGCACGAGCAGCCACAAAGTTTCTGTAATAGGGTGTTCATCGAGCAGCTCTCTCTATTTCTCTCTCTCAGTGCAGGCTATCAATTAGAAAATGGGAGGCGTGTGTTTTCTGTCTACAGAAAAGAGGGAGAGGTGAAATAGGTTAGGGGGATAATTGGGCTTGGGCTGCAAATTGGGCCAACAATAACAACAATCTCCCCTTTTGGCTCAACCGTGTTGCTGGGTGCATCGGATAACAAACCGCACAATCATCATCGTCGAGTGTCCCCTGCAAAATCATACAGACAGAGCAAGGAACAAGACGTATAGACACACAATCCATATATGATCACAAAGATAAATCAAGGGTAAATTAACTGTGTTCACAGTTCATACTTGCAAAAAATACACACAGAAAAAATACCCACAAAGCACAAAGATATATAACACACAATTAGAAGCTACAAAGCAATCACAAAGCGTGAATGCAACTAATACACAATTAGAAGCTCACAAAGAAACATCACAAAGCTAGTTAACCACAAAACAACCATAAAGATTCATCACAAAGATAATTAGCACAAAGCTACAGAAAATTGCAAAGATCATCACAACCATCACACAGATGGTATATCACAAATATTGCTATCACTAAGCTAGCATAGATCACACATTTCATAAAACACAAAGCATACCACAAAGTCACTAAGCCATCATGAAGTCATGAAGTTGGCACAAAGCCACCAAACCACAAAGCCACATAGAATGAACCACAAAGGTATGTTCACAAAGAACAAGAAAAAATGAGCATAAAACAAGAGACGAAGCTCCACCTCAAAGAGAGCAACAATAGAGACACACAAGGAAACAAACTCTTAAGCTCATGCACCCTAAACTTAAAGCTCAACCACAGACTCCACCTTTAAACAAATCACTCGTGGTTTCTTCATTAGTTACCATATTAGACTAGAGCCGGCAAAATGAGCCCGGCCCGAAAAGTCCGCCCGGGGTACCCGGGGTTTGGGTTGGTTTGGGCTTGTAAATTTAAGGTCCAAAAACCGAGCCTAAAAGCCATGAAAAAACCCCGGCCTACTGGACTTCAAAAAAAGCCCGGTTTTAGGCCAAAAAAGCTCTACCAAGATTTTATTAAATATATATATTTTATAAATTATTTAATATACATATCTATAATTTTTAATAATATTAATTATATTTTATAGTAAAAGTTTCTTACTAATTCACATACCGATCGGAAAATATATTTTTTGAATTGCAACACATCAAAATTCGGAAAAAAATAATAACTTCAAAAATAATAACTTTATAAATCATTCAAAAAATAATTCATAAAAGAAATGATCTCCAAAAATATATAGGCTGATGATTAATGACCTTATAATACGTAAAAACTATTTTGAATCATTGATCTTAAATATATATTGTATAATTAATTTATTTTTTTCTATTATTTTAGGCATATAAGTGGAATTAACGTTTAATAATATCATTTATCTTTGATTTGCAATTATTAATTTATTTCTCCTTAAATTAAAGAACTAAAATTATACTACATTACAATATCATCGTATGAATACATAAATATGTCAAAATATACAAGAAGCATTATCATAAGAATAAGTAAGCTTAATATATTCTTGTCACTGATTCTTTATTTAAATTGGAGTTATGAGATTTTAATTATGTATTTAATTTATTTATTTTTTGAAAATTTAAAATATTAATTTTATATATTAAAAATAAAAATAATCTAAAAGCCCGCCACCAAACCCGTCCGGGTTGGTTTGGGCTTCACATTTCTAGACTGAAAAATTTCGGCCGGCCGAAAATATAAAAGCCCGACGAGTTCGAGGTTTGCCGCCCCTACCATTACTTTGCTACACTCTATATTAGCCTGATCAACATGTTGATTCTTCTTAGGACAATCATTGATATAGTGACCCGTTTCACCATAACCATAGCACTTCATAGGTTTAAATCTAAGTTTTGACTTCCCCTTATCATGAAATCTTTTTTCACCCCTAACATGCAAGACTTTATTCAGTTCTTGTGCACCGTTATCAAGTTTTAAATCTAATTCCTTATTTTTTAAAGCACTCACAACAGTGTCAAGCGTCACATTATCTCTACCATACTTAATAGCAGATTTAACATCACTGTAAGAATCAGGAAAAACATTTAAACACACAAACGGAGCATAATCATCAATATGTTTATCGCCAGTCAATTTTATGTCTTGAACTTACTTAGTGAACTCATCCACATTTTCATTAACACATTTAGACATGTTGAGTTTAAAACGGAAGAATCTTTCAATCAGAAATATTTTAGAAGGCAAAGACGTTTCAGTATACAACTCTTCAAGTTTTGACCACAAATCTTTAGCAGAAGTCATCCTTCCTACTTTTCTAAGAGCACACTCGGATAAATTCAGGATAATAGCAGACAAAGCAAGACGATTCATTTGAAATTTCTTTTTCTCATCAACTTCTTTATCATAAGAATCATCAATAACTTGATAAACACCTTGTTGAATTAAAATACATTCCATTTTCTGTTGCCAAAAATCAAAGTCCATCTTACCATCAAAAGGTGCCAAACCATAATTCGCTAAAAAAGACATAATGTCACACAATAAATCAAGAAAATTTTATTAGCCTTAATGCAGTGGAATACAAATTAGAGAGCAAAAATATCCTCAAGGCAAATAAGATTTTTGATTTAATCACACAGCTAACAAACGAGAGATACGTTGGTAAACAGAAACAAAATCCAATCCTATACTGCGTCAATCGGCAGTTTTCTAGAATTTTAAAACTGAGAGGTTTTAGCCGCTTTACCCGAGCATGATCCTAAGACCAGGAGCCCGACTTACCAACTACGACGAGGAAGAACGTGGCTCGATACCATCATTAGAATCCAGCTGACCTCGTCGTCGTCAACGTAGCGACGAGACAACACCTCCGTCGACCCCAACAGTAACCCGACAGTTTCCTACGTCTCATTTTCGGCAGCTTTCTACACCTGCACATAACAAGGAAATAAGAAAGAAAATAGAGATAATAATTCGGCTCAGATGCGGCTCCTCGCTTTGACGCAGATACACAACCGCGGCTCCACCAAAGGGAGTGACTTTCTCGTCGGCTCGGCAATCGCAGCTACTCTTTCCTCATAGATGTGCTCTCTTGGATGCACTCTCACAGGCGTTCATGAACAACCACAAAGTTTTTGTAATAAGGTGTTCACCGAGCAGCTCTCTCTATTTCTCTCTCTCACTGCAGGCTATCAATTAGAAAAAGGGGACGTATGTTTTCTGTCTACAGAAAAGAGGGAGAGGTGAAATAGGTTTAAGTAAGGGTTAAGGAGATAATTGAGCTTTGGCTGTAAATTGGGCCAACAATAACAACAATTAACATAATAGATTAGTATAATTTTTTAATAATTTTTTCTCATTTGTAATAAGAGTCATTTTAACTTTTTGATTGGCTGTTATATGTTGGATTCGGTTAAGTGAGGGAATTCTTTTAATCGATGTCGCACTTTCTCCTAATTAAGTTTGGTAAGACAAAACAGGTTGTTATTGTTATTGGGTTACTTTCTCCAATTTAGTCACCTTGTAATCACGCATTTCTCGGTTAAAGAGGATTCTACTTTGGGCCGTTTGTTTGTCAGGGATTGTGCTCTGGGAAAGTAATCTGATTCCCAATTATTAAATTGATACGTTTGGTTTAATTATAAAAAAATAAGGAAGTAATCTGATTCCCAATTATTAAATTGATACGTTTGGTTTAATTATAAAAAATAAGGAAGTAATCTGATTCCTAAAAACAAGGAAAGTTACGTTGAATTCTAGGATTCTTTTTTCCTATCCAAACCTAGGTATAATTTTTCCCTAATTTGAGGATTTTAAAAGAAAGACGTTATTTCTCTCTCACTCATCTCTTTCACGCAATTCTTCTCCATCACTATCAACAATCTTCTTTCTCGCTCTCTGCAAATAGTCATCGTCAGTGCCTTATTTATGCAAGTCAGTGCCCTTTTTTTCTCTTAAGTTTTTTATTAATTTATGTACAGTTTTTGTATTATCTAAACATTCATTCTTGAAATTTGTGTGGGATTGCTTTTTTGATGTATGTTTCGCTTTCTTTCTGTTATGGTTTAGTCTATATGTATTTGTATATATACATAGTTGAAATATATAAATATAGAGTAGAGAAGAAAGTGAGGTGTAAATATAAGAACATATTTTGTAATATCTGTATTTTTCTGTAGAGAGAGAAAGATAAATATTTTGGAGAGACAGAGAGAGAGAAAAGAATTTGTTCAAACTCAACAACACTTGCAACAGTGTTCAATAGAGTGAAATTATTCATAGGATGCTTATTTTATCATGGATTAATTGACGTGATTTTGTGTTTGTGGGAAAGATGGATGTGAAATTTTTCTTGTTGTGAAGTTTGAATTAATGTCTCATTAGCTATAGTTGAATTTGTTAAAGATTTGGATAAAACTTTTATTGTTGTGAAGTTAATGATTTAAATCTACTTGAACTCCACAATTTGGCCTAATTTTGAAGCATTCTCATCTATAGTCTTGAAGAGTTAGAAAAATATTACAAGAAAAATTACCAAACCATGGTCTTAAAGAAAACTACATATTGAATCCCATTGTAAATTATTAAAAACAATATCATGCCATCTACGATGTGCGCTCTAATGGAGAATTAAGTGGCTTTGGGCGGGATGATGGAAAAATGCGTTCTCGCAAGTGCGGATGTGGGGACGATTATTTGAAGGTAAAATTAATATATTTCTTTTCAAATTTTATTATTTACTTATTTGTTGCTTGTATTGTTTATTGTTATTATGAAATTATGTGGATGTACTTTTGCAAGCCATCCAGATTGCACTTTCATGAGAAACAAGTCTTTCCTTACTATGATCAACTAGCACTTGTTTGGGGCAAAGATCGAGCTCTTGGGTTAAATGTCGAAACTCCAATAGATGTAATTGAGGACTTAGAAAGAGATCAAAATCAAGAAGATTGAGAATCGATGAAGACATTTTACCATCAAGAACTACATCTCGAGGTGAAGAAACTTCAAAAAAACTTGAACCGAAGAGGAGGAAAAGTGCGGATGGTTTGATATCAAGTTTGAGCGCATGACTAATGTACTTATCGCTCATATGGATAAGTCAAATGATCAAATGGTTAAGCTTATGGAAAGTTTTAATCGAGTTGATCAAGAGAAAAAAAGACAATTGTCATAAGCTTAATGATGAATTGCAAAAGATTGAAGTCTTGACAAATTCTCAAAAACAAAAGGCTACAATGAAACTTGTTCGAGATTCAGATCTATTGGATTACTTTTTGAATTTTAATGATGATGGAGAGAAATAGATGTTTCTAATAGAATTAATGGAGTAGATTAGTTAAAAATTTAACTCATAAGTATAATTTATTTATATATTTTGTCATTGACTATTTATGGTTTTACGGTACTTGTTTATTTTTATATTTGCTTATTTCTAATTAAATTCAGATGATACTTTTTTATATATGTTTTTGTTGTATTTTATTTTCTCAATTTGTTATATTATTCCAAGTAAATTTTAAAAAAAAGTGATAATAATATTATTTTTTTATATTTGTTAATAATCAATTAATTATTACATTCCTCAATTGAGTATTTGAACCAAACACATAATTCAGAATCCTATAATTTTATATATTCCAAACACAAGATAAGTAATGTGCTAGAATTCATATTTCCAATAATCATATTTCCAGGAATCAGATTCCGTTATAACTTTACTTTCATGCCAAACAAACGAGCCCTTTATGTTATTGGCCTCATTTTTTCTTTGGAAGAAATGTGGCTGACGGCCTTATGCTCATCCTTCAATTCAAGATATGATAGTTTTGATTGTTTGTTTTTCCTTATAGATTGGTATATACTTTTTTATCTAAATATTTTTAAAAAATATATTTTCGATCCTCTGAAATTTCAATCATGTGATATTTCTTGGGTTTTAAATTGTTTGCGGACTTCTTCTCTTTCACTTTTATAAAAATACAAATTCATTTGGAAAAGATCATATGCACATATGTAGTTTTTTAATTATATTTTTTGAGAAGGGAGTTTTTAAGGAAAAATACTATGTAATCACGCGTTTCGTTTGTGTATCTCATGAATATATAACATAGAGTTCAAAATGACCTCATCAATTTTTTTAGAGTAAGATCTTATCATTAATAATGTTGGGAAAAATGGCTGCACAATACTTCTCTTTTCTCTCTTTCCCTTTCTTTTGTTCTGTCTCACATTATTTTTATAAGGTTAACTTGCTATTTTTATTCTGTGCTTCCTTTATTGGATCGAATTGAATGTGGGCTTTTTGAGGGTTGGATGGGAGTCTCATGCATGCGCTGCCTAGCCGACTTGATTTTGGTGCAATCAATTGGGTTTTGGGGTTTCGACTTTTCTTTTCCGTCCAAAACATTTGTTGGCCTTTCCTTATGTTTTTACCTTCTTTTCTCTTGTTCAGCCCTAATACTAATTGATAATAGTCCAAGTTTTCAATTCGAATCATCTATTATTTTAGTGTGACATCTTTTATTGTATTCCTGGATGATCGACACGTGATAATATTAAAAATTAGGATTTAGGGTTTATATAAGGAAAATATACTATAGCTAACATTTGACAATCCTAAACCCTTAGAATTGTCACATGTCAAACATCCACAAATGCAATCAAAGATGTCATACTAGAAGGTAATAAATGATCACTTTCTTCTTCTCTTTGTATCTCAGCATGTTGTGAAAAGGTAAACTATCTTCTCTGTTTATTCATATTTTGGCAGCCTTTGTTTGACGTTACAAAGTATATTATGTTGTCTGAGCACATCTTCATAAAGAAAGAAATCATATGTTGACAAGGGAAGAGTTTGTTGAAAAAATTCAGTGCCTTTGAAGTACTATTGCTCAAATAAATTGTGATGGTACTAGAGTAATGTTTCTTATAACCTTAATAACATTTACAAGTAATATGCAACATAAAAGAAAGAAAACAAATGATATTTTTTCATCGCATGCTATAAATAAATTTTGAGTGCCTCATGCAAAACAACTGTAATACCCCGCGTCTCTAAATACTGTTATAACTTATTAAATTGAGCAATTAACCTATTAAGGTTTTGCATTCAGTTAAATTTTTTAATTAAACCAATAAAATCGTGTTTTTATCGAATACTTAATTACTATACGTGTTCGATATTCGAGATTCAAAATCAAGAATTAATATAGAAATGTTTATGAACTAGATAAATTATATTGCAATTTATATCGTATCATATCTTTCAAGATTTCCATCAACTTTTCCCTAAAACCCTCTCACTTTTTACAACCCCTACCATCAAAGCACCATCAATGGTACCTCAATGGTACTTTCTCTTACACTCCTATGCCCCAGCGTCTACCATATGGCACTCTATACACTCTAGAACAATTCAAGACCTTCACTCCTCACTCCATCTGTTCGAGCCATTCAAAGAAGAGGAGAAGCCGATTTTCTCATTGCATTTATGTCCAACGACACATAGAAACTTCAATCACAATCCCCACAAGGTACAAGCCATACCACTCATTCTTCAATTTTTGTTTCCATTCATTGTTAATTCTAGTTAATAAATGCATAATGAGTGTAGAGAATCAATTTTTTGTATTAAACCAATAGATACACATTAATCTTCTATAGAGAATCATCTAAGGCCATGTTTGGTAGATAATATAAGGCCTGGATAGGATAGACATCTGTCCTTATATGCTTGTTTGGTATACTAGATTACTATCCTAGAGGCCCGTCTTACTTTTCAAGCCCGTTTTATTTTCACTGTTGCTCTTATGTAAAAGTATCTAATCGAATGCACGAGTTATGTAATCAACGTTGAACAGTGAGCAAGTTATGGAGATGGAAAGACAATGCTACCCTTGTGAGGAAGTTTGGCCATCGTCACAGAGAATGCCAGAATGGTGCCCACAGCTGGTCGTAAGTCGGGTTGAAGGAGACGAGATGCTGGGTCGGGTCGATTGGCTTCTGCGCCTGAAAATGGGCCTTTCCGACCACGGTAAGAGAAAGCATTGTATCGTCAACTTTAGGGGCGGCGGATTTGGCCGGAAGAGCTCGGACCGGAGATGAATCCGGTGATGGGTCCAGTTCAGATTGCAACAGATCCATTAGGGCTTAGTGAACTCGGAGAGAAGTAGAGGTTAGTGAAATCGGAGAGAAATACTGAAAGAAATTAGGGGAAGATATAGAAGTAGGGCTTAGCATACAAAATTCGGGAAAGAGATGAAATCAGAAAGAAAATTGATGGCAGCCAGTTTTGTGAAAGAAATTGGGGGAGAGATTAAATCAAAGAGAAATTGGGGAAGAGAGTAGATGTCCGAGGCTTCTGATCCAATTAGTTTCTTGGACTATCTATCCTTCACCTCAGTGCTTAAACTTCAATTTTGGGTTATTGATGTATTTGCTAGTTTACTGGGATGATTAAATTTGTCAAAAGGTTAAAATTTGGGATGTATTTTGAATTTTTAATTTGTCAAAAGGTTAAAATTGTAATTTGATGTTTAATCTAGATTTTAAACTAATGTATCAAACAAGTAAATTATGCTATCTATATTTTTATATCTTATCTACCAAACAATAAGATACGATACCAATCTCACATTATCTACGATACATATCTTACTTTTATCTATCTTGACATATCTAAACATATCTACCAAACGAGCCCTAAGTACATAAATTTGATACATAAACTATACAAACTTTATATACAAAGCTATCAACACAAAGCCCCAATGACACGAAATGGATTTGAATTTACGAAGAAAATAAACTTAAATGACATAGAATTTCCTGACTTAAGAATTTAAGCTACGGTGATGGACCGAACCATCTAGGTCTCGGTCATTGGTCAGGAAATCGGAGACGTCGACAGCGATAAATGTCGTATTTCGACGGCGGCGTGGGATCTGAGTGTAGGGAAGAGAGAGCATGAGAGATGCCAGGGATTAGGGACATGGCTAGGGGGCTACTGCAGTGTGTCATCAAAGGTGGCTAGATCCGAAGCAGCGTGAGTTCATTGTCGGGCGACTATGCGGAGACGGCAGCGGTACACGCCGGCTCCAACGATGACGTCGCACCGGAACACACACAAAAAGAGAGATTAAGATATATTTAAAAGGAAAATAAATAATAAAATCTTGAAGTGAGAGATTACCTGAACAAGTACAACGCAGAGACGACGGTGGATGTCGCAACGGCGATGTGCCGTCGAGAAGACGAGCAAGGCGGTGACGGCGGTAGGTTGAGCTGTGATGTGAATGGTAAAATACAAAGCCAAACTTTTATCGAGTTTAGTTAAAGAATGCCTCGAGATACATGTCAGATATATTTTTCCGCTGCGAAATGCTTGATTATATTTAATTGTCGTTATCAACTCAGTTTTTAGTTAAGCAAGTACTAGATCTTTCTATCCCCTCTTCTAATTCTCCATCCTTACTCACGATTTCTCAAATTAGCTATCCTTAGCAAAGTCCACCCGTGACAACAACTATGTCAAAAACTTATATAATTCACAAAACTCATATCTCATGTTGACTATCTTTACATATCACTACTAAAATCACCTATCAACTGACTACAAATTAGATGTTAACAAACAAATTGTCAACATAAGGCTTTCTCAGCCTCTAAGTAGGATTAAAGATGTTGTTTCTTTTACTGCAGTAGGAAAAAGACAATTAGTCGAACTCCAAGATATATCAGTGAAAATGTACTCTCAAATTTATCATGTATGAGGTATCTGTCAACTTTTATAGATAGTTGTGCATCTTGTAGCCAGTTTGAGCCACTTCCCACGCAAATAGCCTTCCTACAATTGTCGCAAACTTCCATTGAAAATTGCAACTCAAATAGACTAGAGAGAGACGGTTAACATCATGTACCAGAAAAATAAGAAATAACTTCCTAGATTTTGCTCCATGATATCTTTCTTCTCCACTTACTGAAACTGTCCACTACCTGCATAATTAAATTATTAGATTATCAAAGAATAAAAACCATAAATGAAGAGAGATTATAACATATACAGTTACTTATAGAGAGAGTCGAAGTTTAACTTCAAGACAAACTCCAAAATATTAGATATAATTTTACCAGTTCGATGTTACCGACATTCCATCCAAACTCGCTGAAGTCAACATGACTCTAACGTTTGTGTTCTGCGAGTATGACATAATTTTGAATCTCAAACAACAAGGTTTCTTGGCTGATATATATCTGAGTCAGATCATGTGTACATGAGTTTTATAGAAATAAAAATGAGTTGATGAATGCTTCATTGCTGTTGAGATTGTCCGAACTACGATCTGCATAACATCTCGTGTTTTGTATCTTGTTTCCATTTCGTTTAATTTTTTGAGATAAGCGTGGGACTGGGTTGTTTTGGTATTATTTTTGTCAATTGCATTTAATCATCATAGAGATGTTAGGGTCCGTTTGTGTAATGGGGTGATATCTTTTTATACGGAATTTTTTTTATCTTAGTTAGGCATCACAATTTATAGTGATGATCAACTTTTGTATATATAGTGACAATAATTATTGCTACTACATGTTAATAGATATAACTACACAAAAATAGCGAAGACCACGAATTGAGACTTACATTTCACAAAAGCCTTGAGCCGAGATACATTTGCTCTCTCCAATTTTCTTTACATCTGGACTTTCTTCTTCGAAAGCCAAAACTTAAATATCAATCCCTCCCAACGATTTCTGGGGTAGGAAAATGAAATTCTAAACTAAAGCACCTGCAATACGTGCCTGCCCTTTTTTTTCCCTTCCTCCTACAAAGCCTATCCAAATATAGCGAGATTGAAGAAAAAATGATAACTAAAGTTTCCTACAATTTACATAGTCCCTTACGGGAAATGCTACGCCGCAGAATTAATATAATCATAACCAAGAACTCAGTTCGCCCCACCCCGTGCACAAACCTTCACCCTCTTCTTCGTTGCTAAATAGGGTCTGGTCCGAGCAATCCAGTGAAGCCCCGCAAGCTAAGTTATACGATTGGCATGCAGAGTGGCATACTCGTAGCCTGTTGTCACCATTCCATTCACACTTTTGAATAGATATCTAGTTCAAACAATCAAATACAAATAATAAGTTAACAAGAACCAAGACAAACCATAGACTTAGCCGATGTTATAAGTAAAAATGAGCCTTTGTAAATTTTGTTCTATCGACCTCATGAACTCTTATTTGTGACACACTCCAGTGCATCGCATCAGGATGCACGATGCATCTGCCCTAATTATGTCCTAATTGTAATTAATAAATCCTCACTGTGGATTAATAAACTCTAATTGGAAATTGATTAACTCAATTAGGGGTGGATGCAATGTGCATCTAGATGTACCCAAGTTTTTGTCTTATTTTGTTGCATTGAGCTCTCTTAACTTTTATTTAGCAACTTTATGAGTGTCGCTAATACACTAAATGAATATAAACAAGTGCATTTGGAGGCTCAATGCATAAAACAAGAAGGCTTGATAGACCAAAACCTAATAGCTTGGGAGACAAATGATGCAGTTTCCCATTTTATAAAGACATGTTATGAAGATTGTCAAGAAACTCACCCAGCAGGCTAATCGTTTGGCGGCTCCATCGCAGTCTCTGCCTCTAATATAATTTAGAAACTTCCGAGGGCCACCCGGGAAAAGCCGGTGGTAGTTGGGCATCACGACAACTTCTTCCAGCTGTTGGAGGATACTCAACTCACTAGGTGCACAATGTTGCCCCAACATATCGTTCTCAAGTACAGATTTGCACACTGAGAGACTTGGGAGAAGCATGGAACTATTCTGGCACGTGTAGCCAGCATAGTCGGAGCAACGAAACTCACAGACACCGTTGTCACAGACCCCACCATGAAGGCTGCATTGTTCATCACAGGTGGCTGCAGATAGCCAAGCAATCAGAGGACATATTGAAGACATTCACTTTCGAAAATAGTATTAGAAAAAATTGTTGTTTCCTAAAGACATCATAGAAATTCAATATATTTTATGTTCATTGCAAATTGGCTTAACAATTAAAAGTCGAGCAAGGCTTCATCTGTTCACTTCAACAATAACTTCTCTAGTATGTCATTATTAAAAGAAAAATAAATATAACTGGACAGCTATGAAAATGTAAAATTTGTGTCCGCGATTATTAGGTCTCTAGAATTTCTGATGAAATCTCATTATGCACACCACTCAACACAGTCGAGATTCCCTTGCGCAGTTTATGAAAAAACAAACCAAGCCTAATAAAATACGAATCCATTTGATTGCATCATTGCAGTACCTGTAGAGCAGTCCATTCCAGTGAACCCGGCTTCACAATTGCAAACACCTTCTCTAAGGCACTCACCATGACCCCCACAATTGTTAGGGCAAGATCCTACAAACAAACACAGTAACAAGTTGGAAAACAGATAGGGATCACAATTAAGTGTGAAACAAAAGTTTTGACAACTCACGCTGGCTACAATCATGACCCTCAAATCCCAGAAAGCACTGACATCTTCCATCAATGCAATCACCATTAAAATAACAGGCATTAGGACATTGACCAGATATGGGGGCGGGATCTACATTGCAGAGTTCATGGTAGGCAGGGCAGATCAGTTCACCTACAGTATGCACGTGACAATAATCCATAAGGAAACAGGCATTTAGATGCAACTTATAAATGAAACGGACACATATAATTTGTGAGTGCGCATGTTTGTGAGTGTGCAAGACAGATAACCTACAGAACAATGATGTTACCATTAAAGCCAGAAAATTTAATGGGTCCGCCAGCTGGAGGACATACTTTCCAAAGTCCATCTACAGCAACCTAGCAAGACAGCAAACATGTACTCTTAGAGTCATAGTTGAAAATACGCATGCATTAATTTATCTCAAGTCTGAAGCTTAACAGTAGATTACATCAAAATGTATCACAGCCTGCTGTTTTGCTCGTTTCTCAGGCCTAAATAATATATCTTTGAAAAAATAACAAGTTTTTTCAAATATTTAACAAATCAGTATGTCCCGAAACATGGAAAAGGGTGATTATTTCCTCCAATATCACTTTACAAGCACTAGCTACCAAACTACACACACACACACACACATATATATACATATGGGGAGTAGATCAAATGAGAACTACATCTTTTTTGTGAACTCTGAGAAATATGCATAAGACGTGTAAAGATGATGCATAAAACAGTATAAAGTTGTGCACAACGAAAACTTTCTATAATTGTTTTGTTGTGAAACATTTTTAGATTGTTTTCGTTGTGCACAACTTTATAGATTTTGTTCATCGACTTTATACGTCCGTGCATAGTTCTTAAGTTATCAAAAAAGATGAATTCTCACTAGATCCAACCCCTATACATATGTATAATTACATTTATAGAGCAAACTGTACCTCCAGCGAGTTGTTTAAACATCTGTGCTGATAACAACCATTTCCCTGGGTAGTAGACCCTCTAACAAACCCAGTACGCACCAAATTTGAGGCCATGCATCTGTTATCCAAGGATACAAAAGCAATAATTATCTGTCATTTATGAATTTCCTGATTGTCCGATAAGGGAACGTTTACTTTTCTTGATTGATAGAATACATGATTGAATATTTTTATCCGCACTACTAGAATTTCTCCAATCTTATCTTTTCAATGGGATATGAATCCAGCTAAATTAGTTCAATTTTTTAGAAATTATCTAGAACCTTGGGATATCCCAAGGTTCCAATTCATCAAAGTAAATAATGGATTAAACCTATACTATTTTTATCTATCTAGGCTAATCTTCAAAAGTAAACGGTCCCTAATAGTAGAAAGAAAATCTCACCTTGAATTACTTCCCCGCACTTCACCCAACATACTGTCTGGGGACCTAGCACTGTTAGTATCCGTACATGAACCATCAGAATATGCTACAAAATATGTGCAATAATCAGCCAATGATGACTGACCGCCTGCAAAAACATAAAGCACAGTATTAAGGTCACCAAGCTGGTTGAAATGAGAAATTATAAAATACTATTAACTAAATTGCAAACTACTAGGATTACAATAAAGATGCAAAATGAATGCAGAAAAGTTATATAGGCCATCATAGATATGTGCTTTTAACATCAGATGCTTTCAGCATCAGAGAAAGGGATCCCTAAGAAGATGAAAAATCCTCGAGTAGAGCACTAAACATATATAACAGCCCAAACATCAGGTAGAAATAAACACATAATTTCACACTATGATAGATTTATCACCAATGCTTAAAACATGACAGGATAATTCAAATTGAATCACCAATCTCGAAAAACGTTGAGCATATCCCTAGCCCAGCATCTGATGTCCCCACATCGGATGGCAACCTCATGTTTCAAGGATTTATAGGTCAGATCAAAGGACTCCTAGCCCAGCATCTAATGTCCCCACATCGGATGGCAACCTCATGTTTCAAGGATTTATAGGTCAGATCAAAGGATTCTAGCAGCTTGAGTTAACGATTTTGGCAAAGTTAGAACGAGTGCAAATAGTAGCTGGCGGAGTCTGTTATGCCGTTGTATTTCTACCGGGCCCCAACCTGATGGGCCCAGTGTGTTACAAAACATGTATCCCTCCATCTTTTTCCAAGGCTCATTAGAGTTCATATTAATAACCTCATTATTTGGTATTTGTCAAGCGAAAGTCCAATACAAAGAAAATGGGTTTGATAATTGTTGATGGAGGCCTTTCAAGAAGCAAACAAGTAAAAAATCTGTTTTGCATTTAAATGCCTCAGAAAATTACAGTACACAAATGGTAACTAATAGTAACTGGTTTTTGTCTTCAAAACAGCAATGAAATAGTGATCCTGGCAACTGTATCCTAAATATTATAGCATAGAAAATCCAAATCAGTGCTAAATGAAATTTGTCATTTGCCAATTAAAAATAACCTAAGCAACAAACATCAGGAAAAACGAAAACAAAAAGGTACAAGGATCAAAATTGCCTGATTTATAATTTATAAACAATATTATACCCAATAAATTACCGACTTCAAGTTGACAGATTAGCTTGCATTGGAAGTGGAAACATATACTGGAGAAGGATAATAAGAGTCTAAATTGACATGCTACCCGCAACAGCGAGTATCAAACACAGACAGAGAGTTAAGAAGAATAAAAGCTCACATACTAGAATAATACTTGTTAAGGAGCTTAGACAATTTCAATTCGATGGAGACAACAGTAGACTGTACCTTTATTAGCTTGTGGAAAGTAGCGAGCCCACTGCGGAATATCACGACTGTAGTTTACAATAGGACAATAGCCTTCTGCCTCCCTATTGTATGTACACCCAGAAAACTGTGTTGAGTTGCAACGGTATGCACCCTTCCAATAATTGCAGGGCAAAGTAACAAACTCAGTTCCCTGGTTGTGGCCCCAGTCAAGATGGTCTGCCATGCTGTAATTAGCCTGGTACCATCCACTGTCCTCAAGTAAAGCGAGTGTCATCTTAGAAACAACTGATCTTGTATCAACTGAGCCCGTCATAATCTCATTCATTAGAAGTCTTTTCTCCCAATGAGATCCTGTGTTAAAAATTATTAATTATAAAACTACAAGTATCAGCCTACCTTACTCAAATGCATGCAATCTAAGGTAAAAACTAACACGAGCATTTGGATTTGAATTTTTGAGACATCTTCACTATCTCCAAGACCATTCCACACAACCAAACATTTTAGAAATGGTGATACTAAATCCTAAGAAATCTGGATAATTATGTAAACATAAAATAAAAATATTTGGATGATGATATAAAAAAAGTAACTTGTAACATCATGTTTCATGTGAAAGCAAAATAATATGATGACCAACCTGATGTTCCGCGCCCACCACCATCTTCAAGCTCCAAACCAGTAAAATTCTCGGAGAAAGCCTGCCAACCAAAAATTTGTGAAGCTTTATCCCTTATATATGTATATATGTATAATATACATATACAAACTATGCAAGGAAATTATACCAAACTAATACTTCTCAACATTGCCAGCATAAGAACCATTTACAACAGAAATTTGAATAAAATGGGCTGATAACCCTACCCCGTAATGATAGCGAGAGTGCATGATAACTCGAGGAAGCACCACTCTTGTTACCATTCGTCCTAGTTTTTCATCCATAGCTTGTTCGGTTACCTACAAAGAGATGTGATAATGAAATAGTTGTGAGGATACATGTTACAACCAAGTTAGTTGTGTGGAAGAACCACTTAGCTAAACTGGGAGTCAAGCTGTATTTCTCCTGATGAATCAAAGTTGAACACAGTTTCATTGAGGTGAAAAACTTATATGGTTCTTATTTAATACAGAATTAACAATAAAATAAAAACTAATATGGTTCTTATTTAATACAGAATTAACAATAAGATAAAATAAATAAATTATCCAGTTATTAAGAAAAGGACTGTGTGGAAAAGGCTCCATTATAAGAAGGAAAACCCAAATAACGATAGGGAAAAACAATCTAGTTTCAATTCAGTGCAACAAGCTCTCAAACTACATACCAAAACAGAATTCCACTATTCTAATCAGTAAGAAAGCATGCAGAGTATATTAAGTTGTTAAAAGAATTTGTTTTTCATAGATTATGGCTGTAATAAAACTTAACTGCATGAAATTTTAAAAGATATCAGATTTATTATGTGTTTTATCTTGTGAGTCTTTCTCTGAGGTCCTAAAATTTCAAGATCCAATTAAAAAAGATTCTTACACAAGAAAAGATTCATGCACCATCATATTCAATGACGGGAAATGCATTTTAATTCTATGATGTTGGTGAGAGTCTCATAAGCTTAAATACACTGATGTTGCTGACAATCTCACAAACTTAAATACACACAGGTGATATCCAGTGATAAAGTTTATTATAACCAATACAGTTATAATCATTATATGACTTACCCGAATACGCCTTCTTTTACTCTCATCTCGAAAGTGAGCAAAGGCATGGGGATCGAACCCAAGAACATGCATAACCTACAAAAGCCAAACTTCAATACTTCCAATAAAAGAAGCAACCTAAGTTCCTAAGAGTTTGCTTGAATTAACTTACCTCATGGATTAGGGTAGCAGAAAGTAGTGATTCCGCTTCAGCAGTCAAGTGCCTAGGTGCAACATTCACATGTCCTAATTGCAGAAACACCTTTAACGCTAGCTATATATATAACAAGAATTAGCTAATTCAAATGGAAGAAATCTACCAGCAATGGCACGGCCCCATTGATCTCGTTCACATGCAACAGCCCAAGCAAGAGTGTTCCCAGTTGTTGGTCTTGTAGTAACCAAGAGAACTAAATCTGCATTAGCTACACCTTCTGAAAAGATAGAAAGATGCTTTTAATAATGCCAGGACTTTGACAAAACCAACAGATGGAACATTTAATAATCTGAAGTGTTATAGTCTTTTGCAAGAGATAGACCTTCCACATATTCCCTGGGAAGTTGCACACCTCCATCTTGACCGCAAGCAGAGTATCCACTCAACCGCAAATTACCCCTCACAGGCTCAACAGAGAGTGCTCTTCTGAACCAATCTGCTGTTTGCCCAAGAGCCTGTAGAAGAATGAGCATGTTATAACGAAGTT
The DNA here is from genome assembly GCA_036937905.1 of Salvia rosmarinus. NCBI lineage: Eukaryota > Viridiplantae > Streptophyta > Magnoliopsida > Lamiales > Lamiaceae > Salvia > Salvia rosmarinus. The sequence continues at coordinate 18,395,517 of CM072817.1, read as the reverse complement.
CCAATATGGAATAATTTACTGATTTAAAGAAATAACTAGCAAGGAGCTATATAAGCTTGAAGAATATATTTTTCAAGCTACACCCATCAGTAATCTATGATGCAGCAAAAGAGTCGACAAGAAATTTCTTAAACAACATTCACTTTTGCATCCTACTAATTTATCAAGGTTACAGTTACCACCACACAACAACAACAACAACAACAACAACAAAAATTGAACAAAACCTTGTGAAGACGAAGTTTCTTGTCCTCCTCAGCTATGTCATCTAGCGTACAATTATACCAACAGTCCCCATAAATAGGAGGATCCGCTTGCGGGTTACAAGAAGGTGCACCAGAGTAAGAGGCTCCAGCAGGTTCCCCCAACTGGAAAAGGAAACATAGGCGTAAAGGGAAACAAAATCCAGCATCAGTACCAAATCAACTGCACAAACAGAATCTTTCATGTTTCTGAAAATACTTGCCTTTACAATGTCCCCCACATTCCGGCAGTCTCTATCTGAAGAATGTCCAACAGCATCATAATTTAAGTAAATTCGAATAGGTTGCTTAGCATCAGTATGCCACATTGGAAATTCAGAAACACTGAGCAGCCCACGTCCCTTTCTTTTTAGGGACTTGGAAATATCTGGGTCAACATAGACCTGAGCAGAAACAGAATAAACCTTGCGACCAGGTCTCTTCCTTTGTTCGATGATTTGATCGTGTATGCAAGAATGTGATAATATGTTCTCTTTGTCCTTATCAAGCACTCGCCTTTGAGATGGGACTCCTTCAGTCATTGCAAAAGCAGCTTCGAAGAAAAGCAACACCAATAATACCTGAGATTGATGGAGATAAACTATTTGCCCTTTGAAAAAAAACTCCAAATTACTTGAGAGAATTGCAAACTCCATAAGCTTAACAGAGCTGAACAAATAGCCCCCAAGCAAAACAAATGAAACCCAATTTACCCAGAAAATGATAGATACAAATGTAGCATACATAAGTACAATTTTTAACCAAAAATAAGCTTATCTGAGGACTGAAAAGACAACAGAGCCACAAAAATTAGTCAATTAAGCAAACACTGATTCAAATTTATAAAACGAAAATGTCAAAGAAACCCAGAAAGGAATTTTTCCCGAAAATACGAAATAAGAAAGTAAATACACACATCCACCTTCCAAAAACAACCATCCCCAGTTTAAAGCATCAATGTTCGTCAAAGAGTATGGAACAAAAATTATCCATTTCTCTAGTCTCCAATATTAGCTGAACAAAAATCAAATTCAATCTTTACCTTGACGCAAATGACAGCAAGATTCAGTTCAAATCTCGGGACTGAAGAAACCTGGCCGGTGCATCGGTTACATCGAACCCTCAACTCCATTAAACGACGAATTCGAAAATGAACAACCTCAATTCAATCAAATCGCCGCCGGTCTACTGATCGGCTCCCACCCCTGCAAAAGCCTCGAAACTGGCCGCATTATTGGTCGTGCACAAGACCCAGAAGCTGAAAACCCTTCAAACCCCACAAATATGATAAAGGGGACTCAGCTTTCGAAGAACTTGGCCGAAATACGCCAGCTCTTTCTCTCTCTTGTTATGTTTGAGCTCTGTGCACTGATTTGTACAATTCCCCAGTAGCAAATCTCATAAATTATCAGTTTAGGGGAGAGAGAGAGAGAGGGAGAGGAGGACAGAGAAAGGAGATAAGAGTACACTATACATAAACAGCAGAGAGAGGAGATACACTGAATTACTGATACGGAGATGAAGAACTTTTTCTGCTGGGATTGAAATGGGTAAAGTTGAGAATTGGTAATGCTGGTGTATGAATTCTTAATATTCACGCGCATACATATGTTCTATTTATTTGTTTGTACATATAAATAAGAATATATAAAAGGTCATTATGTTATTTTTTTTTCAATTTATTTATTTAAAGGGTGTTTATTTAAGCTTATTTCAAAGTTTATAAATTCCAACAAATTTATAAGATGTTTCAAAAGTATAAAAATGTAACCTTTTGTGAGCTTATTAATTGTTACGTTTTATGAGTTTATTAATTGTCAAAGTGTTTGTACAATTGAATTTATAACTAAAGAGAGAATTGTCAGTTAAAAGAGAATCTAGTTAGAGAAATACAATTGAAGAAAAATAAATTAGAAGGATATAAATAACGAATCATGGTATGATTTTTTTGTAAATTATTTATTGCTTGTAAGATTATGAAAATATAAATTATATTTGAAAAGCTTATTATTTGGAAAATTTATAAGCTGTTAAAGCTTATTTTCATAATTTATAAAAAAATTAAAAAATTTATTTTATCAAACGTTTCTTAAAAATTTATAAATTATTTTAAAAAAATTATAAACTTAATCAAACACCCTCTTTAATTAATCTTTGGTTACCTAATTCTGTCCTTCAATTACTTTTTAGTATGATAGTGATACAATCATTACAATTGGAGGCTTTAAAATTGACTTAGAGTAATTGTTATATATTGAAACTAAAGTACAATTATATTTAGTTCGGTTGATAATTTGGAAAGGTAAAAAATAGTTCTTAAGTTTTTATTTTATAAAATAAATATATTTAATTTTCCTATATTTATATATTTAATAAAGAAAATTATTATTTGAATATTTCCCCTCTCTCTCTATCTATCTATCTATATATATATATATATATATATATATATATATATATATAGAGAGAGAGAGTGAGGTTCAAATAAAACCAATTTTAACGTGAAATTAAGAACCACGAAATTCTTTATGAACAAAATGAATTTCTTATGAAAGTTAATGAATCTGTTTGGAAAGTTAATGAATCCAAAATTGAATTTTCACCCGTGATTCGAATCCCATGAGGCGAAAATTTTATTTTTTTTGGATTTAGTAACTTTCCTAGCGGATTCATCAAGTTTCACACCGAATTCATCATTTTTTGGTTCTCACATTCTTAAAATAAAAATGGTTCTTACGTTAACCATCCCCTATAACTTATTAATATATATAATTAGTTATCTTGATAAGAATTAGACAAAAACTTGGGTGAGCTCTGCCTCACATGAGCTCATCCTTGTTTTTTGTTAAAATAATTATATATTAATTATGGTGAGTAAGGATAATTAGATTTTATTATTTTACAATTAAATTTATTAATTCATAATTATAATTTATTAATTCATAATTATGGTTTATTAATTCACAATTAGGGTTTACAATTCAAAATTATGGTTTATTAATTCAAAATTATGGTCTATTAATTCATAATTAGGATTTATTAATTTAAAATTATAGTTTGTTATTCATAATTAGGATTTATTAATTCACAATTAGACTATTAATTCAAAATTAAAATTTACTAATTCACACTTAGGATTTATTAATTCAAAATTATTACTTATTAATTCATAATTATAATTTATTAATTTATAATTAAGGTTTATTAAATTAATTAATTTTAATTAGAATTAATTTAATAATAATTAATTAAAACATTAATTAGGGGGTCTCACTGTGGGCGCGACGCGCACAGGAGACCACCCCTAAGAATTAAGAATTTAAATTATTCCTTACTCAAGGTTTTTTTAAAAAAAATCTTTAATACATATTTCTGGCTAGTGTGCTCGTTTCGTCTAATCCACCTTTGTAATTTACAAATATTTGGGAGACATAAAAGTTAGAATATTGATATTTTAAACATTTCTTTGAATAAGGAAATGTGGAAGGTTAATTATATAGAAAAATCTTAAAAAAATCAAGTAAGAGATAAATCTATAGATCGAGATTGTAGATATGAAGAGTTTACTTAAACGACGAAATCTTATACTTTCGGAAAATAAAATGACATTGCAAAATAAGGTCTGAATTTGAATATGTAAGATAAGTAAAAATTTAATTTAATTTATATTATTGTTGTTATTATTAATTGTTGGAGCTGGATATATTAGTAGTATTGTGAAAACCTAACTTGAGACATCTTATATCAATCAAGGAAGGTCCATCCTTGGGCGTCCTGAAATAGATAATAAGTTTTCTTTTAGCTTCAAGACAAGAAGTTTTATTTTATTTTTAACTTCAAAGACAATATTCTAAAAAACTTCAAGACATAAGTTTATCTTATTTTTCCTAACTTCAATTTTATTGATAAATAGTGCTCCAAGTTTTTGTAAAATTATATGTGGATAAATTCTATTTATGGGACAGTCTCATATCAAATAGTCTAATAGGTCAAGACATATCTTATACTCGGATCCATTATGTCCTATTAGAATTCTATCAATCACTTATAAGAATTTGACACTAAATTTTACTAACACAAAATCACACTAAACCATTAAAGAGTCCAGACTTTTGAGATGAGGCTAATATCTTATATATCACGTACCATATTCGTCTTGGATTAATAATTAATACGAAAAACACAATACCGACTATCCAAAACACATCATTGTGTTTATGGTTTGGATGCATCATCCAAGCAGTCTTCACCTATTTGAAAATATTGTTCTATCATATGATTTTGATACAAATTTTGTATAATTCTTTTTTCACTTTGATGATGACATCGATTTTTGACAATTAATTATTGTGACAATATATGGGAAAGCAAAATTAAATAGTGAATTGAAGTATATTTTTTCCCAATAGTAATCGAACTAAAAATCAAACCATCGCGTTTTACAACTTACATAATTTGTAATTGCACCTTTAAAGTTTTACAGCATTTCCCAATTTTAAAAGATGCTCATATTTTTCTGGTGATCTTACCTGACCTACTTGCTCCTATGACAACTAGACTTTGAATTTGTTAAATATATAAAGTTGCCGGTTTGGATAAAGCTTGATTTAGCTATTAATATGTAAAAGTGATTTAGGTTTTCTATCATTGATGTTGAAAAGGGGGCACGCAATTATGGAAGAATCATAATGATATTTTTGTTTATATTGAATATAATTTGTTGTTATTGTAAACATGGCTATAATATTGAGATTTGCTATTCCACGACAGTCAAATTATTATTTGCAAAAAAAATAATTTGACTATACATCTCTTTCTTGATGTCAATTGTAGAAAGGCTCCTACTTTCTTTAACTGAATATATTAATGGTCATTTCTTTCTACATAACTAAAAATAAGAACACATTTAAAGGAAAATAATCTTAAATTCTAGATTCTAATTAAATATACTAAATTGTGAATCTATCTCTTACCGTCAACCGAATAAAATATCAAGGTATAAACCGATATCGTATTATACTGTAAAGAATATTTTAGAAATAAATCTTTAATTATTCAAATGAAAACAAAATAAAGTTAAAGTTTATGTTCTGAATTCCAAATATTAAATCGTGAATCATCTCTTACCGTCAGCCGATAAAATCTCCAAATTAAATTGGAAAGAGTTCTCAGGGTATAAACATTAAACAGGTATATGATTTATGAACATTGGAAAAATTATTTAAGAAATCAATCTTTAATTATTCAAATGATTATTTTACAATATTTAAATAATACTAGTGTTTTATTTCCAATTAGTTAGCTTCTAATATTAAATTTTATTGGCATCTTTAAGTAGGTTATGTTGTTCTATTATTCAAACAAATTTGCAAATTTGGAACATCAAACTAATTTTATGATCTTTACCGAAATACAAATACCCAGTAAGTCCCAACCGAGATTAAGTTCAAAAATCTAAATAGATAAAGTCAAACTAAATATATAAAAACTAATGCAAAGTTTATAGAGTGCAATTAGACCGAATCCAATCTGAGCTATCCAATGATTCAGGGTAACAAATTAAATGTCCTAGAGTAAATAAGTAATTAATGAAGAAGAAAACTAAGAGAAAATTTTGAATGAAATAAAAAATTGTTTAGGTAATAGGGCAGTTGGGTTTGGTGTTTTGCTGACCTATATATAAATTTTTCAAAGGGATGAGTCCAATTAGTTGTTTAAATATATATTGCTGCAAGTTTCACCTAATCGCCCCTTTTTAAACGCTCTTTCCCACCCAACTTATAATATAGATATTCGTATTACCAACGTTAAAAAATTTGCTAGCTTAATAACAACTTTGTTAATGATACAGCTCACCAATCTATGGGTAATTGTGTATTCTAATGCAATAATCCTTAAGATTAATAATTATCCAAATAGATCATTGGAGACGACCCAATAGTAAAATATATTCTCCTACTAGTGTCTCTATGGCCTGACTCTGTCACATTTGCTTTTTCAAGTGTGGTTTATATATCCTTTGTGTGCATGAAGCTATTAAGTAAGAACGTGGGGTATATCCAGTATGCATCAAAGGTAACGGCTGCAGATTCTCCATAAATTTAAAACAATAAAAATTTTAAAAAATGCCCCAATAATATAATCACTATAAGGGACAAAATATACGTCCACTAAATTCTCGAGAAAATTACTCCATCCGATTCACAATAAGTATATCATTTGTGGACGATACAAATTTTAATAAAATTGTTAATGGATGTTGTTTGAGTGGAGAAATGGTCCAATCAAGTGTTAGGTTATGAGTGATAAGAATATTTTTTTATAAATAATGAATGGTTGTGAGGTTGAATAATAAGAAGTAGTGTCTTAAAAAATAAAATAATACACTTTTTATGGATACCGAATAAGCCAATTGTTATACACTTATCATGGACGGAGGAAGTACAAGCTATCGGATTCTCGGCTACATTATACATGTACACATAGAAACCTTTATAGTCATAAATAGTGTCGAGAACAGATGTGAAATTGCTTGGTAAAATCTTATTTTATTACGGTGTTTTCATTTGGTTTTAATGAAAATAAATTTTAGATTTTAAATTTATATTTTTTAGTATATTAATTTAGTGTTTTTATTCAAATTTAATGTTAAATGAATAAACAATTAATGCACAAAGTTAGATACTTAAAGTATTACATGTAATGGGAGTAGAATAAGCATCCACATTTTAAAAAAATGGTAATTTGCTAAGCAATGAGTAAATGCATTCACGCCATTGAGGAACAATCAAGTGTGCTCTACTATTATGCACTCCATTGGGTTTTAATTAGTCTTTTTATTGGGTGTTTATTTTATATGATTAGGTTGAATAGATAAAATTAATACAATATTTGTTTTTAAAAATTAACATTTGAGAATATCACAAAGCCAAATATTATTTTAATCATTTGATTGTTCTCCACTGATTTTAAACCAACCAATATAAGTGGAATTGAAGTAAGAGAGTTACTTATTCATAATCTCTTTTAGTAAATAAATTATTGATAAATAAAAATTATATTATCATACATTTAATTCATCAAATACTCAATTTTTCAAAATGTTAATCATAAAAAATAAGCATCATCTTAGGGGTATTTATTTTGAGAGATGATGGATAGACAAAAATATATATAGGTTAATCTACCATTTACTTCGGTAAATTGATTAATTTTGAACTTGTTTGACCATATTATCCTTTAAATGCTCAATCTTATGTTTTTATCAATTTACCTTCACTTAAAGTAAACATCTCCTTCAAGGCTAACTCAGTGTTTATGAGGATTCACATGCGAAACCAATATTATCTTATAGAAAAAAAATCTAACTATTGCCTCGATTATATTTTGTTATACCACTTGTTCGGACAAATATCCAACAATATTTTCAACACACCCTAATTAATAAGTAGATTGGAAAACATTGTTGACTCAATCCAATTAACAGATAGATCTTGATTAAATGGATGACCGATTATTTCAAAATTTTAAAAGTTTGAAACCGATGATTTTGTAGACGATACGGGAAGGGTGTGGGCGTCTCTAGTATAATGCACAATGATGAGGGTGGTTCTACGTTGATCCCAACTAGGCCATAACTCAACCGAGTAAAGGCAAAATCTAATGGAGGCCCAATGTCAGGCCATTCCTTTACGCGCACTAATCGTTTTATTTCAAATTATTTATAAAGATATGAAGGAGTTGATAGGCGTGTCAAAATCCGACACACTTGCAAGCAACCCTGAAAGCCCAATTACGACACAACTATAAGCCAGAGACCTTAAGTCTGAATCTGAAGAAACCAAGAGCTCACAACTAGATTTAGAGGTATGGGAACTTAAAAGAACACTCAAAGGCAAACATATTGGGACTCCACAAAAGGAGAAGACAGATTTGACTCAGTCTAAATGAATAAGTCAAAAACACATCGTTCACCAGTGTGTAGACTTAAGTGCCTCTCAAAATCCTCAGATCTAAAAAGAAAGCCTCAGATCTGAAAGGAGATCCCAGATTCGAAAGCCCTTAATGGTCGAGTAGTAGAAGCATGATATGAACCCAGTTCAAAAAAGGATTAAAAAAATATGAAGAAATCCCACGTAGATATGTCACCTACTATCAAGTCCCATCCTAACACGAACATTCACCTGTATCCATATCAAATTAGTAATTAACTTAGACAATAAATTTCCCTATAAATAGTCCCCAACCCCCTCGAAATAAGCAGTATCATAAGCATACACGCCTGTATCATCATCACCATTCATACTCACACAAGCACACACGCTCTCAATACTTGTAACACGAGCGGTTCTCTGCTAAATAAATCATTTTTCTCTGTGGACGTAGGCAAATTATCGAACCATGTAAATCTCGTGTCTTGCTCAGTAATTTACTTTTCCCCTGCTTATCATGTTCAATCCAAGGCCGAAATTTATGAAATCCCAGCTAACTATCATAAAATTACGGAGAAAAATCACCCCATCCCCAAGTTTTTATTCATTTCCTTTATTTATTATTTTAGTGCCTATTTTTTTTTTTTTATGTTGGAAAAAATCCAACTCAACACACATGTCAAATAAAATTAGCCATTTCCAACAAGGAATATCGTCATCTACAAAGTTTGATAGTAACTATTGATAAGGGTTGCACAGGATCGTGGGGTTTCTCAAGACGCACTGCAAGGTAGCGGTGCGCGGGTTCCATGATATCAAAAAAAAAAAAAAAACTATTGATAAGGGTATGTTGTCTTTGGTTGCAAGTTTATCATAAGAAAAGATGAGAAAATTGTATTACATTTAGTGTCCCTATCTTTTTTTTTTTGTCTATGTTCTCTAAGTGTAAAATATGGGAACATATTATCACACCAATACCACATCAATAATATTATCATGAATTGGAGTGAAAAGGAGGAAACAATAATCACTCGGAGAAAATTATTCATTCTATAAAATATATAAAATGAGTCGATATATATATTTTACACTATTTTTAATCAATGAGAAATAGAATGCACTAGATTCATCCACGATTTAGTTTTGGTGCTTGTACTGTACATGCTACCCTATAGAGTACGACAAAATGGCCAATCTTTGACTAACCCCTGTTTTTTTGGTTTGCAAATAGGGTCGGATTTTGATTGTTGGTCGGTTTAGATACAATATATTTCTTTTGAAAGGAGTGCAAACACATTATTTATTAAAATATTAACTTTATTTATTTTTAAATTTTATCTTCAACATTCTTGAAAATAATTAAAATAATAATTAATATTCAATTTTGGTCCGATTTTTGCCATGGTGTCATTTTGGCTTGATCTTTGAAAAATTAAAAATATGGTCCGATCTTCGCTGCGTTTTCACACTTATGGCTAGATCTTTGAAAATCTGTGGCATCAAATATTTATTGAGTGTATTTTTATATAAAAATGACATTTACTCGATTTAGTGTTATGCGACCATCCAAGTCAACTTTTGTTAACGTTGTCCAATTAATGGGTCATAAGTGTAATAATGGAGTAAAGATCGGACCATATTTGTATTTTTTCAAAGATCGGTCCATAAGTGCAAAAGCAGAATGAATGTCTGGCCATATTTATAATTTTTAAAGATCAAGTCAAAATATCACCATAATGACAAAAATCGAGACAAAATTGAATACTAACACTCAAAATAAATATAATTTTATTAAACTTTGCCCTTCTATCCCTACTATTTAAAAATCCTATAGTAAAATAAAATAAGTATTTTCTCATTGAAGTGGTTTAACAAATTCATTAAAATGATTGTCACTCTTTATATAAACATCACTGAACCTAATCAGCTAGTACAATATAATAGCAAGTGGAACAAACTACTAACTAGGGGTGAGCAAAATGTCCAATAATCGAATAACCGAACCAAATCAAACCGAAATATCTAATTTGGTTCGGGTAAATCGGTTATTTCGGACAATTCGGTTATAATCGAAATATATTTTGGTAGTATGGTTTTCGATCGGGTATGAGTTTTTTTACCCGAATATCCGATACCCGAAATTTATATTTATATATAGTATAGTAATATTATAATTAAAATAAATAGTTGCCCTAAATTGAACTTTAAATTTGGTGTTTTGAGAAGATTGTAGCATTTTTATGAATTGTTCGTATTTGGTAATGTTTTTTGAACTTTGAACTTATGAAGATTGTTGGTAATGAGTTGTTTAGTATTTGACAATGTTATTTATGAATATTGCAAACTAGTTATTTGTTGAGTATTATAATATTTTTTGTATGTTTTTGTTTAAAATTCAGAATTAAGGAAAAAATTCGTTTTATCTGAATTATCCGAAATATCCGAAATAATTTTCGGTTATTTTGGTTTGGTAACCGAAATTATTTCGGTTTGGTTCGGATATAATTTCTAAAATTTCGGTTATTTTAATTCGGATATTTTTTTGATCATACCCGACCAAATACCCGAATACTCACCCCTACTACTAACAACAGCAACATAATAATAATTCACCATTTAGTTGATTACTGATTTTTCGATCATAGATGACTCTATCTAGACTTGTAGTTCCACATAATATGGTACCATAACATTAGATTGGAATACACCAAAATTAAAAAGAAAAGAAAAAGATCTGAACTAGTGCAGTAACCTAAGGATACCCACAATTGTGGGTTTTTAACTAAAAACTAGTTTTTAGTTTATCATTATGGATCAATAAACCAGTTTTTTTTTTTTTTAAAAAGAAACTAGTTTCAAATTCGAAACCAGTTTATTGTGGGTCCCACCGCGCGTGACACGCACGCACGCATTGATTGGCGCGTGCAAGACACGCCATGTGAATGTACCGCAATTTTGACTGCCCTTTTTCTTGTGCTTTTGTCCTTTGCTCTCTCTCTCTCTACTTCACGTTAATCAATGACAATATTAAAACTATATTGCTGTAGCTAAACAAAACAAATTAAAAAAAAAATCTTATAGGGTGACCAGTGACTTAATTTCCAGAATTGAGTAATATTTTAATTTGAATTACTATATTTTAATATTTTAATTTTAGTAATGTAATTTTAATTTTTAATTTGAGCAATGTAATATTAATTTTTAATTTTAATTAATGTAATTTTAGTTTTACCAATGTAATATTATTTTTTGTAATGTAATATTAAATTTAGCAATGTAATATATAATTTTAATTATCTCATGTATAATCTAAATATATAAATAATGTATAAATAATAATACAAATAAAATTAATTAAAAAACATATATATAGATATATAAGAAGTATGTATTATAGTGGAACCCTTAAAAAAGTAAGAAACCGGTTTATGATTGTAGGAGATGAGAGAGAAAAAAGTAGGTGAGTTTTTAAAAGCTGACGTGTTATCTAAAAACTGGAAAAATCAGTTTATGGTTGTGGGCACCCTAAATGGCGCCCATGTTGCTTTTGTTTTCCCTCCAAATTATTTCAAGTAGTTGCAGAATAGTAACTTGAAGTATTGTCTTTACTCCTCCGCGACTCATTCCCATTCAAGATGATACGTATATTCCATTTTACTGCCTCACCCAAGATGATCTGTTTATTTTTAAAATAATTATCTCTTCAAAAGTTGTGGATCCTACATACTTTTTATCACTTTAACCACTTTATCAATTTTCCTAAATAAATGTACCGAAAAGAAATGAGTCGTCTTGGACGGGACGGAGATAGTATATTTTTAACAAGAATGATAGCGACTTCAATTTTATTAAATTATGATATTTTTCTTCTCCAAATGGTTTTCAAAATGGGATGTTTTATGTCGCGGTAAAATTTATATTAACATAAATTAAGTTTTGGATTATTTATCATTTTAAAGCTTAGATGAAGTTTTCTAGAAGAAGGAAAGGTCGTTGTCAGAGTTCGTTTTGCTTTGATTTGACAGATTTTATTCATGAATGAACAAACGTAAAGAGGCTATTTTCGTTACTATGCTTGGAAAAAATGTCAAAATAGAAGAAAGTATCGCAAGTTTGGTAGAGATGATGCTAACAATTGGGCCGTTCCATAGGGAAACAGGGCCACTGGCTGGTCCTCACTTTAACAAACTTCTTTGAAATATATTGTGTTTCGTGATTTGACGTAACCACATTATATCGAGAAAAATTCATTCATAAATGAATTTGTTCAAAAAAAAAGAACTATAAAATGAAATTCATAATATGAAATTATTCTTTTGGATTTTAAATGCACCCATAAGATTTTGATATCCAAACATAAATTAATAAAATTTTGGGGAAAAAAGAGTTTTTCTGTTGAGGTTGGGTGACGCAACTGTCCCCATCATATGTTGTCAATAATTAGTTAATTACCACAAGTGGTTGGCTTAACCAGAATCACTTGTGCCTAAATCCTATTACGATTTCAATTCTTTTTTTTTTTTCTTTTTTGAGAACAATCAAAACTTCTAGAATACAACTCACATGAGAATGTGTGAGGACTACACTTAGAAAATTCTAACTAAGTGTAGTCTCATTTCCTATCACTTCTTAGTTAAATATGGTCTCTACATATCCTCATATAAGAAAGTCCTTATAGAAAACTTTGTCAAACTTCTAATTCACAATCCACAGATGCCAAATTCTACAACCAGTGATAAAAATCGACTTTTATATAACCTCACATGTAATAAGCAACTCCAAACGTCAAAAATACTATAATCCTCCCTATGTTTAGAAAAGAAGAAAGGTGATACAAATTTTTAAGCAACTCCAAGAACTTGCTCCCTCACCAACGTTCTCTAATCTTGCACAGTAATTCACGTACCAAGATCGTCATCTTGCAGTCCTAAAATAACATTTTAGATGGGTCCTGGTGGCTAAAGTTTAGCTTCGTCATTTTGATTCATCGACGTGCTCGGCCACGACCAACGATTCCTGTGGATGAACTCTAGCCTTATCGTTTCAATTCATCACCATGTTCTCTTACGCTCAACAACTCAGAGTGATTGAACTCTAGTCAAATATGATGTTTTATAAATTCTAGTTTTATAAATTACAACATAAGTAATTTTCTGTCAAAATTCGACGAAATATAGTTTATATGTATCAGATTCAAACGCATCAATCTAATATAAAGATTGTTCCATTTATTATGACCATAAACACAACACAAAGTGATACATGGTCAAAACTCGATGGATTATACATTAGTAGATATATATGGGGATAGGTTTTCATAGAAACCAATATTTTTTATGTTATGCATTGTGATATTAAATTATCACATGTATTTGTTTATTATGATAATAAATTAATATTCCTTTTGTCCATGATAATTGTATCACAATTATTTTATTCAAGGTTCATAAAAAGTGTATCATTTTCCTTCTTAGGACATTACTCCTTATTATTCAACATCACAGCCACTAATTATTTATTAAAAATCATTCATACCACTCACAACCTAGCACACTGTAGGACATTTTCTTCACTCAAATAACACACATCAATAGTTTTATTAAAAATTTTATCGTTCACAAGTGATATACTTATTGTGGACGAGAAAATATGTTTTACTACACTTAACATACATACAAGTGACAGGCGTAGAAAATTCATTATAGGGTTGTGATATTGTTCGAATTTCACACACACACACACACACACACACACACACACACACATATATATATAGGGTTGGGTTCCCGTAGTACCCAGTCCCCAGGTAGTACAGTACCCAATCTAGACCACATAGTGTGTTCACGTGGACAGCCTAGATAAGCGACACGTGGCATGATGTTTTTTATTTTTTTATTTTAATTTTCGTTTAAGAGCAAGATAGTAATTTCTTCTTCTTCTTCTTCTTCTTCTTCTTCTTCTTCTTCTTCTTCTTCTTCTTCTTCTTCTTCTTTGCTGCAAATTATTTTTGTTCGACGGAGAATAAAGAGAAGTAGATGGCGACGATGTCATGGTGGAGGCGGTCGAGGCGACGACAATGACACGGTGGAGATGGTCACGGTTGTGGCGTTCATGACGGTAATGTTTGGGCAGTGGTTATAGTTGACTGAAATTTAAGAAAAAACAAGAGGATTTTGAGATAAAGTTGAATGATCGAGATGGAGGATGACTATGATGGTGTTTAAGACGAAGTTCGCCAAAAACTAAAGAAGGAGACTGTGTTTTATGGTGGAGTTCGTCGGAAATCGGAGAATGAGATAAATCGGAGAAGGAGACGGTAAGATGAAGATCCAGCAAAGAGTATGCATACTAATGCACATAAACCTGCATAACAATATACATAAACATGCATATTACAAAACAGAAACATGCATACTATTAAACAATAACATGCATACTACGAAACATAAACATGCATGCTTTAAAACAGAAACTCATAGGTTTTTCATTCTCGATATCTCTCTTTCTCCCTTATTCAATATGCACAAACACTTTTCTTGTTGATCATTTGTTATTTTTTCGAATTATAAAGCTAGAATTAATCAATCTAAATGAGATAATAGATTTGGAATAAACCAATCTAATATGCATTTTTATGTTTAACATAATGCAGTTTTACGTTCATGCGTATGCAGTTTTTGGTTTTAAAACATGCATGGTTTATTTTTCTATATCACATAAATTATGCAACTTTGTATTCATCTGTATGCAGTTTTATGCATAACAATATGCAGTTTTATGTTCAATTGTATGCAGTTTTATGTTTAATTACATGCATGATTTGATTTTCTTATTACATAACAAACCAAATTACTAATCTACCATAACTGTAGCGAAATCAGCAAAAATGAGCTTAAAAAATCCGAAAAAATCTCAACCATAGGATCTATGAGATGAGTGGATGAGATTGAGTACTACATACTAGCTCGGGCTCGGGTTAGGGATGGCAATCGACCCGCGGGTATCCGCCCGATTATTCACGGGTTTGGTGTGCATTTCTTACCCGCGGGTACGTTCGTGGTTGAAAACTAGGATCCATTTACTTCGCGGGTACGGAAATAGTTTGACAATACCCGTACCCGCGAAACCCGTATACCCGCGAAAAACTATTCGTATAATAATTATTTTATGATAAAATATTAATATTCTAATTTCTAATTAGAACTAGGAAGCCCGAAACCCTAATTTTATCCTTCCGCCGCACACTACACCACACCGTCTTCACGCCTCTCACCAGTCACCACTTACCACAGACACAGAGGCGACGCCACCTCATGCCGGCCGAGCTCCTCCCGCCGTCCAGCCACCTCCCGCCATCAAGGAAACTTGCTCTATATCAACCGTTGAATTGGAATAATATAACTTGATCTCCCCATTTATTGTTAAATTGGATTTGAACTTTCATTTAGTATTGTTGATTTGTGGATTTGAATTTTTATGGTGTTATTGATTTGTGGATTTGAACTTTATGGATTTGAATGTGGAATTGTGGATTTGAACTTTATGATATATGAATTTGTTAGTGATATTTTCGTGTTTTTTGAAATGCTTGGTTTCGCGGGTCGCGGGTGGTCCGCGGGTGAAGGTTTCGCTGGTAGTCTGCGGGTGGCAGGTGGCGGATACCCGTCGGGTGGCGGGTTCGCGGGTATCCGCCAACCCACGGTACCGCGGGTCGCAGATATGGTGGGTAGGGGTGTCTAAACGGTTTCGGTTTCGGTTAGAACCGAATCGAATCGAAACCGACAAATTCGGTTAAAACCGACAAATTTGGTTATCGGTTGGTTTTGCCCGAGTTGAAAAAAATTCGATTATTGGTTAACCGATAACCGAACGGTTCGAACCGAAAAACCAAAAATCGTTTTTATTTTTAATTATTATTTCAATTACTAATTAATTAATTAAAAATTATGAAAATCAATTTTAATTATTACTTTATTAATTATTGTTAAATATTTTATCTATTTTAATAAGTTTCGCTTTTAATTATTATTTTATTTGTTTTATTATTAATTAATTTTAATTCGGTTTTGCTTAGCAAAACCGAACCGCGGAACCGATCGGTTTTACATTAACCGAAATTTAAAACGGTTCGGTTTTGTTCCACTTTTTCGAGAAATTGATTCTGTTAATCGAAAATTGATTCGATAACCGAAACCGAACCGTTAGACACCCCTAATGGTGGAAATCTCCTACCCATCGCGGTCGCGGCGGGATCATTTTCGCGAAGACGGAGTGGTTCGGCCTTCGTCTGTGCTCGCTCGACCCGATTGCCATCCATAGCTCGGTACTATTTGATCCTCTCTCTCTCTCTCTCTATATATATATATATATATATATATATATATATATATATATATATGAATTGGTTCATGTACATATAATCCTTAAAATATATCGAATAATCATGTTCATTAGATTTGAAAATCTAATGGTTATTTTTATATATATATCCGAATTAGTTATATGCATATTTATACTTATAATTATGTATTTGTGCATCTATGTCATAATTTGTGCATTGATACTTAAACATCCATATTGATTTATCAATTATTGATATTTGTTCCTATGTTTACATTATAAGGAGTGTCCACACGATAACTACTATCTATATATAGGGATGGTTAACGTGAGAATCATTTTTATGATGATAACGTAAGAACCACAAAATGATAAATTCGCTGTGAAAATTGATGAATCAATCGGAAAAGTTATTGTATAAAAAAAATAGAATTTTGTCCCTTATATGATTCGAACCCAGATGAAAAATGTCAAATTTTTTGATCAGTAACTTTCCCAGCGAATTCATCATCTTTCATAAAGAATTCATTTTGTTCATAACGAAATTTTATAACAAAAAACGGTAGATCACGAACCACTTAACTTTTTTAAAAAAAAAACTTATTTTTAGTTTTAATATTTTAGTTAGCAATTATTGAAAAAACTACATCACTTAAAAAAGGTACACCAAAAAATCGTACTATTTGGTTTCTTCACATTAATAATGAAGACACTATCCACAAACATTATCATATTATACACCTGATCGAGAGAGAAAACTACGTCAAGGGATACAACTCCTCCAAGCACATCAACTTTAAAAATTTTATACGCAATTCGTTTGAAATACATATCATCAACTAAAAAAAAAAAACATTCTAAGATTTTCATGAATAATTCTATTAGACTATTAACTTATTAAAGATATGAAAGAAATGTCCCCAAGAGTGAAGGGCATAACTCGTCTTCGGACAGTCTGGTTCTTTAGATCGATGTAAGGCGTTAGGCTTTTTTCAGTAGATTAGATGTGGAATAAGGTTCTCAAATCTCAATGTCGGAAATAGATGAAAAATCAGGTTGAAATCAAGCTGAAAGAATTTGAACTAATGGTGCCACAATTGAGCATTTCTGTCCAATCGCTAATGTTATTTTTTTCAAAAATATTTTTTTATATTAGTACCCTTGTATTCAACTTAAACTCCCAAGTTATATTTCTGACTCAACCTTGCACGCGCAATCGAACTCGTTCGAAGCACTTGTCGTGGTTACATTAATAAGCACACCGTGCAGCTAGTAGTCGACTCTTCGCGACTACTTTCACCTCGCAATCGAATTCGCTCGAAAGAGATGATGCAATCACACCCTGCACTGTTAATACAGGTGCAGTGAAACAATACATAATTGTGCTTACAACAATTTTTGCGATAATAATCGTAGGCAACGATTTATAGTTGCGTGTGCTAACAACAATTTGCGCTCAATTCTAGCAATTAGAAAACTTATAAAACCCACTATATATTTCTCTAAGTATATTTATACGATTTATTAGGATTTAAATTAAGTTCCTATAAGTCGCACCATAGCCGAATATGTATATGAATTGTATCGAATCTTGCATGTATTATCATTGTAGCTAATAAGCCCAAGTTCTATTGTTTTGTTATAAGCCCAAAATTTTATTATATTTTTAGCCCAAAATCCCAATTTTGGCCCAAGAGAAATAATAAGCCCATAAGATTGCCTTTTGAGATGAACTTCAAAGGCTGACACCGCTACTTCTTCAATTCTCCAAAATCTAAGATAATTATTTCTGTAATTTCACTATATTGATCAGTGAGACTTTTCACCTGCAGAATTCAAATCAACAAGTTTCAAAGTATTTTAAGGTAAAATTTATTTTAGATCATGCATTTCCATATGGGAAAATGTTGGTGTGAGTTGAGGGAGAAAGCGTCAGCGGTGGTGGCTATTCGACGGTGGTCGCAGCAGTGGGGACGGAGACTCGTCTGGCTACTGTCCGGTAGCGCTGCTCAGCAGGCGTCGGAGGTATTATGGATATCAATTTATAATACTATTACGGATTGAAGGTACCATATTCATTTGTGCGCCTACGTGGCATCACCTCTATCCTCCATTCCTATTTATCTAAAATCTATATTATATGAATTCTTAATCTATATATATTATAATATTTATTTATTTAATATTCTCAATTAATGCTATACACAAATGATGGTATAAATAGAAAGATATTAATGTAATTTAGTCAACTTTAATTAATTGAGCAAAATGGAAATCTTCAATCACCAACTAAATACCTATGTCAATCAATCTATATACATACGAACTGCATGTAAATCTTAACATTATACAATTAATTTAGATTGTGTTTACAATTTTGTATTATGTGTAATTATAAAAAAAGGGTGTAACATATTTCAAATATCACCTTTTTTCTCAAATCAATATTCTAGCAAAAAGTTTATTAGAAGGAACCTTACTTATTATTTTACTGTTTTATTATGATGCTCTAAAATAAAGATCTCACTAATGTTTATTTCATTTCTTAAAAATCAAATTGAAAGAAATTTTTAATGACTCCAACATCATTTTTCTATAAGAAAAATTGAATCCGCTTGGATGTTACTATTACTTTTTTCGACTGGGTAGATGTGGAGAATTTGTTAAGAGCGGAATAGCGTTCAACCAATCCTATATCTCTTTGTCAATCTCCGCGCCACCAACTTTGACTCTCAGTTTGTGTTTGATGATCATCTATCGACTTCCTGATTTTCTATTTGTGCTAACATTGGTGGTAATTTCACGGGCTCCATACTTAATTAGTAAGATCATCATTTTCATTTTTTTTCACTTTCTAAAATATTTTGATATTGACTAAAATATTTTCCATAAAAAAAGAGCGCAACAAAATGTATATATGTTTAGGACTTTTGTTTTAGACTATGATCTTTTGATGATGGTTGTATTTTTTATTGTTTCATCAAAATATTTTGATATTGACATTAAAAAACATATTATCATTTCCATTTTGCTCCTCACTCAATATAAACATCTCTATCACCACAATATCCATGATCCAGGAATTTTAAGGACTTTTTGTTCTTATTTTTTTAAATTCTTCATTTTTTCTTATTTTCTAGATTTTATTTCCAATAATTGATTAATTAGTTGAAATCTCTTATTATTTTACAATTTATTGTTAATGTTATTTTACAATAAAAGGGTATTTATTATTCAAAAAAAATCAGACACTATTGTAACAACTTATAAGATATAACTATAAATTTAGAAGGGGTTAAAGTCATTATTGTGTATTACTATGTGAGTTTGTGACGAGAACGAGTAGTAAAATGATCACTAATTAAAAGAGTTTGGAACAGGTAAGAGTATATATATTCTAGACAGGTTTAGGTGGTTGAACCCTAACCTCGTCATTTTGATTCAAAATCGTGTTTCGTCGTGATTAACGATTTAGGTGGTTGAACACTAGCATCATCGTTCCAACTCAGTGTAGGTGAACCTTAGCCAAGGAATAAGTTGGATTTTAAATTTTTACTTATAATTTACATTGTAAGTGATTCCCCATCAAAAATTTGGTAAAATATAACTTATATACTAGATCAAGAAGCATGCCCTGAGATAAAAAGGTGTTAGTTTTCTTATGACCATAAACAAGAGATATGAACGGTCTTTATTAGAAGTATGATCATACCTACTAAAATCTATAGTCAGTCATGATTATAAATTATACCTTCTTTCACCTATTTTCTTTATTATGATTTGTCCATCATGAATTGTCGAAGTACAACATAAAATAATTTCCCGTCGAATTTCGACGAGTTACCCACTAGTAGTTTCTTATGTTGCATGAGTTTCAAGCGGCAATTGACTTTGGGGTTTGAAATTTTGGTCTTCTATTGCTAATAAAAAAAATACGGAATTGAAAAGTGAGAGAGGCCTAATAAAATATAAATAAAGAAGAAAATAATTGAAATATAGTGGTAAATAAAACAAAAGAATAATTAAAATGTAAACAAAAACATATAGATAAAAGAATATTGAGAGGATTTTGATTAATATTGAGAGGATTTCTGATTCAGATTCTAAAATCTAGTATCAAAATCCAAACCTCTGATGATGGCATCTGATGTAATTAGTTTGATCAACTTATTTGCTAGAGAGAGAGTTGTTTTTCTCTTGATATGCATGTCCTCAGTTAAGGGGAATCTAAACTGAGCATACTATACTAACCAAAGATTAGAAGTCAAAGAGCAGACACAAAGCTCAATGACATATCCGATATCATTAGATCAGATCCAACAAGCTCATATGTTGCTAAACAGTAAAGTCAAAAGACCTGAAGACCAAGATGACTTAAGTAGACATTGATCGAATAATCATGCTATCTCACAATTGCCTAGCGACTGAAATATGCTGAGGAACAATATATTAGTGCATCATAAGTCATCAATACTCATAAGAAGACTCATAGAGTTACAAATTCTGACCCTTAAAAAACTATTCAAGTAGTCAGAATGTCACTCTTTCACACAGTGGCTTTACATCACATGATATTCTAGAAGAAGAAGAAAACGCTAAAAGACAAGTCCAACAGCTACTTTCAAAATACAACAGAGTTTGAATTTCAAAATGCCACATTCCATCGGCTAGTTTGAAACCTTATCTCTATAATAGTGGACAAAGTCTTCAAACACAGTCAACCAAAATATAGCAATCAAAGCACACAAACGAATCTACAACTTTCATCTTCTCAACCCAAAAACACTCGAAACCAAAAAGAATTTCTCAAATGTTCTACTTAAAGATTCCTACATAATATTTCCTATTGTGTTCTAGGCAAATCAAATTGTATATCCAAAGCCTATATAGAGTCAACTCTATTCTTAGACACTTGCTCTTACTGGTTTACTCAAACTTAATTGGAAAACGTCGATAACCAATCTGACAAAATAGTTGTTAGATTTAGTCAAAATGTAAGTATAAGTAAGCAACAAAATGTTAGTTGTTTGGAAATGTGAATAAATAGGAATTGATCTTGGCTAGATAATTCAAAGATTATAAATCTTTAAGAAAATTGAGATATGTAATCACTTTCCTTGAAAACTTAAAATAAGGAGTTCCTCATGTACTAGAAATTCACATGTTCTCGGGTTCATGGACGACGTAAAAGAGTTTGCTCCGAATTACGTTAAACACTATGTGCTTCTGCATATCTCCATATCATTCAGCATATTTTAGCTGCTTCGAATCACTCCGATAGTCTGCATCTAAAACGTCTAACTACTTGATTTGAATATTTAAGTTTTCAAAGAATTTCTAAATAAATCGAGTAAAATAGTACATCGCATTCCGCAAAAGTCAACTTAGGTAGCTTACCAACTAATAAAGCTATGACTGATGTCTGATACCAACTCACACTTTAATCAATTGCAAAACCTGATTTTTTTTTACATCAAGTGTATTCCCCCTCAATATACCTAAATATACTCGTACAAGACCATAAAAAATTAAAATAATTGAAATGTAAATAAAGGGAACGAACTTGGGTGACTTATAAGACAAACCAGAATACTCACCACTACACCATAATAGATATATTAATATATATATAGCCATGAGCCATCGCTTAAGTTTGCCTGCTCTAAGAGCTGCCACTACTTATTCAGCACTCTAAGAGCTGCCACTACTTATATCATTGCCATCTTGATACAAGAAACAAGTGACACAACTATTGAAAGAGATTTTTTTATTTACATTCAAAATAATTATCGTGTAACTTTTTCTTGTCAATTAATCAAGATTTAAAAGCTACATAATGATATATTCAAATCTAAGATCTTTGATTTTATATATTAATCACTATATTATTAGGCAGTGAAGAAGCCATAATTTTTTTTCTGGAGGTCCAATTAATTATAACTTCAAAAGGTAATAAAATAAAATTATAAAATAATAATAATTCAAATAATATATTGAGTTTATTATAATCTTTTTAGAAATTGGATTGATAATATTAATTCACATATAAAATTTTATTATTTACATATATATTTTAATTTATTAATATAAAATAAATTATGGAAAAAGAAACAAAAGAGCATTTTATCAAAATAAAAAAATTATAGAAAAATAAAAGGAAAGAAAGATAAGGAAAGATAAAAAAGAAAAGAAAAGAAAATAAGTATAGAAAAAAGAAAAAGAAAAATATGTAACTAAAAGGAATCGAACCAAGATCTCCTAAATGTCAGACGGAATCTTAATTCATAGACTACAATAGATTTAGTTATTAAGTGTTAAATATCTATAGAGAGAGAGCATACAGATTTAATTAAGAGTTAATTTAAATATATAATATTATTATTTGCATATATATTTTATTTTATCAACACAAAAAAGAAAAGAAAAGAAAGAGCATAAAATAGAGAGAAATATATAAAAAATATTTTTTTATTTTATCAACATAAAATAAATTATAGAAGAAAGAAAAAAAGGAAAAAAGATTTCAAAATAAAGAGAAAGAAATATAATAAAGAGAGGGGAAAAAACACATACTAAAGAAGAGGAAAAAAAGAAAGAAAGAAAGAATAAGAGAAAAAAAAGGAAAGAAACATCAAGAAACGGAAGCGGAAAAAAAGGAAAGAAACACCAAAAAAAAGAAGAGGAAAAAAAAAGAAGGAAAGAGAGATAGAGAAAAACAAAGGAAAGAAAGAAAAAAATGGAAAGAAACATCACAATTGAGGATTGAATATGGGTTCCTTCAAATAAAGAAGCATCATAATTATCAAACTGTTTGAAAAACGTGTACAAAAACAGTACAGACTTGTCGGACGTGTTACAACTTAACAGAAATGTAGAAGTAGGAGATCAAACAATAATGAACTTAAAATAGAATTGAAATACAATTGAAACTAAAAACCGTATTCTAGATGCCGAGTCGAGGAGGCCTCTTTTCGCAAGACGAGATACGTCCCGGTAGTGCTCTCGGTTCTGGCGTATCGTCCTCAAAGATAAAACGGCAGCGTCTCGTGGGTGGCAGCACCGCAAACCAACGAGCCCGTGAACCGACGGAAGCGAGGATGAGCTTTGACACAAAATGTGAATGCAGAGTGCTCTTAGGTATGCTAGAATGCTTTTGCGAGGGTGGCTAATCTTTGAGAGACATGTCCTATTTATAAGCGCCGCCCCTCATGGGAAGCATCTTGAGTCAACACCGCATTGATGTCGTGTTATGGAGTTATGTCCCCTATTGAGTGCGCGGTGCTTTCGGAGACAACGTGAGCACGCTTCCGCAGAGCCATCATGTCGGGCGTTCGACGGTTACGACGAATCGGACAACGCGTGCGTCGTGTTCATGGACGATCCGGACGCCTCTTAAAGTGCACAAGCAGCCCAACGGATTGGGCCGCACGAGTTGGGCCTCGGACCAACTCCATCTTTGGGCTCGATCAAACGCTGATCCAAAATATACGGCAATGGGTCGAACCGAGCCCACGGCAAGCCCACGAATGCACTCCAAAGAATGCCCAAAGACCAATTGCCAAGATCCAAGATCCAAGATCCACGATCCACGGACCACGGACCACGACCGAACCGGGCCGGGCCAGCACTGCCGGGCATCGGTAGCCGGGCGCCGCACGGCCCGGCGGCGCATGGCGGCGGCGGCGTGGGCTTTCCACCCATCACTTGTGCACATAATTATACTAAGTGTTCAATGAACCACTTATATAGACAATTAATGACGGTACATTAATCAATGTGGGATAAGGATTAATTAATCCATACTTATCCCCAAGCACAAAACTCCATGTTTAAGTGATCAATTTTGATTCACTATTTCTCACTCACCAAAATCGGATTTGAGAATGTGAATACACCACGATCATCTACTCAAAACGTAGATCGATCCTATGCCATTTAATTTCACAAAATTAAACGTTACGCCACTCAAAATCTTGATCAAACTAGCTTCCCGGCAACTCGACCATATATATAATAAATATATATATATTCGCGATTTTCAACAATCCCCACATGAGTGGAAATAGCCATATGCATGTATGCATACACATACGATCCTCAAGAGATATTAAAATATTTGGACAGTGGTTTATGGCCTCAACCTTCCATAGTTAGTACCATCGAGTACACGCGCAGATTAGTGGACACGATGCTCGAACTATTCCCCACAACGCGCACGAGACAATGGTATTAACACTTTAACACCTCAACCTCATCCGTTCTCACGCTTGATTCCATTTGGCCATGGACATCCACTTTGGATTCATAAGTGTTTTATTTGAAGCGGCCCCACTTCGCACTTACATAGGTGATTTTTACCGAGTATCTTGCCATACTCAACCCCCGAGGTATCTTAGGAATCATTAAGAGTCAACGACTCAACCTCACCACTAGGCAAGTTTTTCAACACTCGTTTGCTTTCTAGGAACAGACTAACTCGAGTGTTTACACACGAACTCCTATAACTTAGTTCTCCCATCAACCAAGTTCTTGGGATCTCCAGGTCATCATGGTTGGGTTACCACTATGATTGTTCTTAAGATATGGATTTTAATCACATTCCTCTAGAACTTGATCATTTGATCCCTGTTCAACCCTTTGGTTAATCGGATCGCTCGATTATCTATCGACTTGACATAGTCAATTGATATAACCCCACTGAGATCAAATGCCTCACGGTATTATGTCGCGACGATATGTCGAGACTTACCATTATACAAACTACTTTTCGCTCTTCCAATAGCCGGCTTGGCTATCACAAATGAATCATCACCGGTGGCACGGTTTAGACCAACATGGAATATCTTCCAAAATTACGAGCCACTCGGCTTCCTCACCGCCTTTATCCAAAGCTATGAATTCGATTCCATGGTGGATCGGGCTATACACGATGTTTCGTGGATCTCCAAGAAACAAAGACCTCTCCCAATCGTGAACATGTACCCACTTGTAGAAAGTGAATCTTTCGTGTCGATATCCATTGGCATCACAGTACCTTTCAAGTCTTGGGGATATCTCGTGAAATGTAGCCCATGATTTTGAGTATACTTGAAGTACCTCAAAACTCTCACTAGAGCCTTCCAATGCTCCTTGCTTGGATTGCTCGTGTAACGACTCAATTTGTTCACGCCGCAAAGGTATGTCGGGTCGGTGCAATTTGTAAGATACATCAAATACCCGATGACCTTAGCATAGTCTTCTTGTCCAACGTGTTCACCCTCGTTTTACTCAAGTGAACATTGAGCTCCAATGGGGTCTTAGCGTAAACTGTCAAACACGTTGAATTTCTTTAGCACTTTCTCGACGTGTGAGATTGTGTCAAGATAATTCCGTCGATCTTCTTAGAATCTTGATTCCAAGAATCACATCACTAATCTCATGTATTTCATGTCAAAATTTCTTTTTAACATGCGCTTTGTGTCATTAATGACTTGAGTATTGCTACCCATGATCAACATGTCATCTACATACGTACACACTATAACATAACCATTATCGTTGTTTTAACATGACACATTTGTCACACTCGTTGATCTTGAAACCATTTGCCAACATTATATTGTCAAATTTCATGCCATTGCAACGGCGCTTGTTTCAAACCATATAGAGACTTCACGAGTTTGCATACCTTGCCTCTTGACCGGTGACTACAAACCCTTCGGTTGCTCTATATATACCTCATCCTCGAAGGTCACTGCTCAAAACGCAGCCTTAACGTCCATTTGATGAATCTCAAGATTACGCAGCGAAGAATTGCGAGAAGCACCCGAATAGACGTAATCCTCGTCACGGTGAATAGGTATCAAGAAATCGTACTCTCTCTTGTTTAAACCCTTTGACAACCAAACGGGCCTTATACTTTTCAATTGATCCATATGTCTTGTACTTTCTTTTAAGGATCCATTTGCATCCTAAAGGCTTACAACCTTCGCAAATCTACCAAAGACCCAGTGTGGTTTTGCGAATAGAATCAATCTCACTGAATGCGACCACCGCCATAGCATCCCGTCCGCCGAGCATAGGCTACTCGATCGACGTTGGTTCTTCGTCCAACATGAACGCATATAGTCGTGACCAAAACCTTTGGCCTTCGACTCTCATCGCCTCGTCTCGGTTCGACCCCTCCGATCGCACCTCGATCGCTATGCGATATCGGTTCTTCCTCCAAAGGTTTAGAACTCGAAGCCACCATCGCCTCTATTGCTGAGTCGGCTTCACTTTATCCTTGTCTTTACAGGATAAACACTTTCAAAGAATATAGCATTCCTTGATTCAATCGTCGTCCCCACGTCATATCCGGTACCTCGACCGTGGATTAGAAAACGATAAGCGCCGCTGCTCAGCTGCATACCCAATAAAGATACAATCGATCGCTTTAGGTCCAATTGTTACTTGTTTAGGAAGAGGCACCTCAACCTTCGCCAAACACCCCACACTTTGAGATATTTGTACGATGACTTTCTTCCTTTCCACAACTCGTGGAGTGACATCCTTACTCTTGATTGGAATTTTGTTCAAGATATAGTTGGTCACAAAACAGCCCCTCACAAATTGGGCAACCTCAACTAATCAACAAAGCATTCATCATCTCCTTAAGTGTTCGATTTTACGCTCAAAGAACGCCATTAGACCGAGGTGAATAAGGAGTCGCGTTTGATGTATTATACCACTTTCATCGCATAATGCCTCAAATGGAGCTACATATTCTCCCTCTATCAATTCGAGCAGTCTTAATTCGACAGCTTAGTTGATTCTCGGTTTCGTTCTTGAAGTTTTTAAAAGCTTCAATAGCCTCGTCTTTACTTCTTAGAAGGTAAAGATAACAATATCTTGTACAGTCATCAATAAACGTGATGAAATACTTTTTACCACCTCTAGTTTGTACAAACTTTAAATCACACACATCAGTGTGAATAAGTTTTAGAGGCTTAGTGCTCCGATCTACCGAATGAAACGGTAACTTAGCCATTTCGCTTCCACACAAACCTCACATTTCGTTTTGCATTAACTTCATTTAACTTTAGTAAATCTAAATTTACTAATCTTTTATTGCATTTAGATTAACATGTCCTAATCTACAATGCCATAAATCGAGCACTCATCAGTAAGAGAAGTAGATGCATTTTCATTAATAGCAATCTTGGGTACACGATGACACCATTACATTCAATTTGAAAAGACCCCAAGAAGATAACCCTACCAAGGAACTTCCCAAACTTAGTCAAGACAAACTTGTCCGACTCAAAACTAGTCTAAACCCTTGTTAACTAGAATAGAGCCCGGCACCAAATTCTTGCGGATGTCCGGACATGCAAAGACATCCTTCAACGTGATCTCAATGCCGACGACATCTTGAGCACCACATCACCAACTCCGCAACCTCGGACGAAGCTTGGTTCCCATGTTGAGCTTCCTCCTCAACAAAGCTTGTAGGTGGAGAAACGCATCTTTTCGGCACATACGCGCGCGGCTTGCGCTAGTGTCGATGAACCATCCACCTTGATTCTCGGCGTGGTCGACTTCTTCGATCACCACAAAGAGCCAAGTCATCCTTGTCCCATTTGTCAAGTCCTTCCGACAACATTGGTAACTTGTTTACCTTTTCTTCTTCGCTTACGACGGTCCTTACTCGTGTGGCCATGCTTGCCACAATTATAATGATCCCGTCAAATTTACGGGCAACCACCTTCCTTCCTTTGTCTTTGACATCGGGACGAACACGTTTGTTGGAGGGACCGCCTCTCCAACAAGTTGGCTTTAGCATCGATCGCCTTTCCCTTTAAATCTTGTTTCTTCACGCCGACTCGATCGCGGCTTGACGATCAAGTCTTCAGTGTCATATCCTTTCGCTTGTGCTTAAGGTAGACCTTGAAGTCTCTCCACCTGTGGTAGCTTCTCAATCACCGTGGCGACGAAAAGTCGTCCAAACAGTGTGCCTTCGACTTGAACCTCGTGTACAATGAGTTGAAACTCTTGCACTTGGTCCATGATCGGTCGAGAATCGACCATCTTGTAGTCCAAATATTTGGCTACAATAAACTTCTTTGCACCGCATCATCACTACGGTACTTCTTTTCTAGCGCATCCCACATACATTTGGATATCGTTACAACAGCATAAACACTATACAAGCTATATTCTAGACTACCAAGTATAAAATTTTTACAAAGATAGTCGTCAGTGCGCCAGTTTTCATATGCTGCTCGAACGTGAAAGTCCGTCACTTCAGCCCCCGGTACGGCGGGCTCATCTTCCACCAAAGAAGAGGAAAAAAAAGAAGGAAAGAGAGAGAGAGAAAAAAAAGGAAAGAAAGAAAAAAAATGGAAAGAAACATCACAATTGAGGTTTGAATATGGGTTCCTTCAAATAAAGAAGCATCATAATTATCAAACTGTTTGAAAACGTGTACAAAAACAAGATGAGACTTGTCGGACGTGTTACAACTTAATGTAAATGTAGAAGTAGAAGATCAAACAACAATGAACTTAAAATGCAATTGAAATACAATTGAAACTAAAACCGTATTCTAGATGCCGAGTCGAGGAGGCCTCTTTCCGCAAGACGAGATACGCCCAGTAGTGCTCTGGTTACGATCATCCCCAAAGATAAAGCGGCGTCTCGTGGGTGGCAAAGACCGAAACCAACGAGCTCCGCGAACTGGACGAAGCGAGGCGAGCTTGGACACAAAATGTGAATGCAGAGAGTGCTCTTAGGTATGCTAGAATGCTTTTGCAGAGGGTGGCTAATCTTTGTAGACATGTCCTATTATAGGCGCCGCCCCTCATGGGAAAGATCTTGAGTCAACACCGCATTGATGTCGGGTGTTACGGAGTTATGTCCCCTATTGAGTGCGCGGTGGTTTCGGAGACAACGTGGGCACGCTTCTGCAGAGCCATCATGTCGGGCGTTAAAGACGGTTACGATGAATCGACAACGCGTGCGTCGGGTTCATTGGACGATCCGGACGTCTCTTAAAGTGCAAGCAGCCCAACGGATTGGGCGCATGAGTTGGGCCTCGCATCAACTCCATCTTTGGGCTCGATCAAACGTTGATCCAAAATATACGACGCGATGGGCGTGAACCGTGCCCACGAACGTCCAAAGAATGGCCAAAGACCACCGAAAGATCAATTGCCAAGATCCACGATCCACGGACCACGGACCGGAATCGGAGCCGAGCCGGCCGGGCACGCACGCACCGCACCGAGCCCGGCGCGGCGCGGCGACGGCATGGCGGCGGCGTGGGCTTTCCACCCATCACTTGTGCACATAATTATACTAAGTGTTCAATGAACCACTTATATAGACAATTAATGAAGGTACATTAATCAATGTGGGATTAGGATTAATTAATCCATACTTATACCCTTAAGCACAAAACTCCATGTTTAAGTGACCAATTTTGATTCCCTATTTCTCACTCATCGGAAATCGGATTTGAGAATGTGAATACACCACGATCATCTACTCAAAACGTAGATCGATCCTATGCCATTTAATTTCACAAAATTAAACGTTCGTCACTCAAAATCTTGGTCAAAATAAACTTCCCAAGAAACTCGACCATATATATAATAAATATATATATATATATATATATTCGCGATTTTCAACACAAACTACAACAAACTTTTTTACATGTTATTATAGATTAAATATACAGTTATTTTTTAAAAAATGTTTGGAGGATCCATGAATCCTACAGTTATTTTTTTTAAAATCTTCGTCCCTACTTTTAGTTCAACACATATATAATTATAATTATCGTGTAATTTCAAGAACAAACATTGGCGCGGGCATTCCGCAAACATCGCGGAATTAGAGTTCAATGATGATAATTAAATTATTGCAAGAAGTTTAGGTATGAGTACATGTCTGTCATCTGTCTGGCAAAGATAATAATAAAATGACTTAATGCGCCGTACTATACACTGCCGTCTCCACATTTAATGAGATTTAAATCGGACTTAATAAAATTTATTGCCTCACCTACCTTATATACGTGTCAGTTCCAGCAGACATACCAAATTAGCAGTAATAAAATTATAGGATTAATTGTAAAATATTAATATCATTTAATCTGGTTAAAACTCGAGGCATTTTATCGATTATATTTTTCTGCCACCCTCAAAATAAACACAAAGCTAACCCCACTACAATTGGTTCATTCTGTTTTATTGTTGGAGGCTATAATATACTTTCTCTGTTTTTTAATGATTAAACATTTAATCTGGTTAAAACTCCAGGCATTTGGTAATTCAACTTTTTTTGATTTACGCGCTATCGCATGCGAATACGAGATTTACCCACAAGTCTTGGCACAAGGTAGCACCGCAGTTTCCCATGATATAAAAAAAATAAAAATTCTCTATTCTTATTTCATATAATATTCATATAATATTACCAAATACATGAAGAACTTGAATTATTTAGAAATGGATATAATTATTTTGTAAATATACATGTTGTTGCATTTCATATTTTATTACTAAGACGAATGTGGTAT
Organism: Salvia rosmarinus; assembly: GCA_036937905.1. Classification (NCBI taxonomy): domain Eukaryota; kingdom Viridiplantae; phylum Streptophyta; class Magnoliopsida; order Lamiales; family Lamiaceae; genus Salvia; species Salvia rosmarinus. The sequence continues at coordinate 18,364,459 of CM072817.1, read as the reverse complement.
ATATGGAAACATAAAATATATCATTGTTTGATAAAAAAAACGATAGATATATATATTTAAAATCATCGCACTTTTTCCAACAATATTATAAAATGAATTTTGTCTAATTATATCCCAAAATACGAAACCTATGCAAATCTAGGATTATCAGAAATTTAATGTGGCTTGACATGAAAAAATATATTTCTACATATGTATTTTCACATTAAATTTCAGAACAATCCTATTTAACTTTCAATTTCAATTTACATAGTTTCCCCTAATTGGAGAGAGAGAGAGAGAGAGAGAGAGAGGCAAACAGCATGCATGAATGCCGATATAATTAATTAATCTTGCGGTTTGTAGGTAGATGCTGAAAATGCGCGGAGAGGAGTAGGAGGCGGGGGAGAGTAGAAGTAGAACCATGGCGGCTGCGGCCGTACATTGTCCGAACATGGTGGCGGCGGGTTCCGGCGGCGGCAGTGGTGATCAACGGGAGATGGTGGTTGAAAATTGTGTGGGGATAGTTGTTGGGAATTGGCAAATATGGAGGTAGTGAAAAAACAACGTAGAAAATGAAAAGAAGTGCTTCTGAGTTAGACCGAGCCATGATATGATACGGCGGAGATATATCATGTGTAAGAGAAAACTTCAGGGAGGCATAGTGCAACTTCTCTATAACATGAACTAGTATAGTTATAAAGCTTGAATTTTGTTGCACGTAAGTGGTCCCTTTTGATATTTATTAGATTGATTTTATTTGGGTACTATTGGTTGGTTCTATATACGATACTAGTTGAATGGTATTTTAATATATGTGTATATTTCTTGAAAATAGATAAATTTTGTAACCATCAAGAATTTTAGATATAAATTAAAATGATTCTTATTTTATATCAAAATAAATAAAAACATTTAGTATATATTGTAATACTACATTATGCTTAGAATTTAAAATAGAAAAATACATTATAGATATATCAAAATTTATAAGAATGCATACTTTTGTAATAAAAAACTGATTAATACCGAATATTTGATCAATTAGAGGTACTTTTGCTCGAAAGACATAAGACTTATCAATGAATTTTGGTTATTTATGAGGATTAAAAAAAGGTAAATTGCTTTTAGATCCTAAACTTTGAGTTTAGTTGCAAATTCGTCTCAAATTTTCAAACATTGCATTACGTCTCAACCTTTTCTATTTGTAGTAAATTCGATGTCCCCCAAATTTTCTGACCATCAATAAACTGACGTGATATATTCCAATTCCACGTGTACTAGGATTTCGATTAGTATAAACAGCGTCGTGTGCTAGGTGTCGTTCAACCCATCACTTGTTGTTTAATTGTTTTGTCCCACGCTCCCACTGGAATATAATCGGCATCTTGGATCAAAACCTTAGTATACGTGAAGTTGAAATTTGCCACCTCAATTAATACATAATGGAACATTTGGAAAAAAAAAATCAAATTTACTACAAATCAAAATATTAGGACATAATTGCAATAGAGTCAAATGTTGGGATATATTAAGCAACATAAATAAAATAAAAAGATGTGTAAGAAAATGTGTGTGTGTGATTACGCACTAAATTCCACAACCCAAAACCAACTTGTTTTCTGCGTGACTTCCCCTTTTCACTTTTGCTAATTGCCATATTATACATGCTTTCAAGTTTCAACAGATTTCCGTTTTCCACTTCATCATATATATCCACTTTATACAATATTTCAATAAAGTGATTTCCATATAATAATGTTTATTACTACTACTATTACTATAACTAATACTACTAAAATTATCATTAGGATTAATATTAGCTTCTATCTTCATCTTTTGAATTTTATTAAATTTATACCGACATTTGAAAAGTATTTAAAAAATAGCCTAACTTTAATTTTTCTTATCAGTTCTATCTTTAATGCAAGTTTTCGGCGCCAAGTTTGGTTGAAATAGCCACAAAAGCTCCATATCTAGTAACCACACCCCAATTTCAACAATCAAAATAAGACAAATGAATACTTTTATTCCGATAATAAAATTAAAAATCAGGCTAATTTGAAAAGATATGAAAAGTGAGAATAGAAAGTGATGTTAATCCATACTATTATCTTTTGAGCTAGTCACGCTATGAATTTTGCACCTTGGAAAACATTTACAGTAGAAGTGGGAATGCTCCAGTCTACACTTGCAGACTTTATAATCAATGTTTGAATTTGTTGATGTGACCATTTAATAAAGGGACAGGTGGAAAATAAACATAACAGTATGAAGAAAATCCAACATCGGATGCTCCAACCAACTAATTTTTCAACTCAAATCAGCCTTTTTTTTCTGTAACAAAAGTAGCCCTCTCTCTCTGATAAGAGTGTAATAAGTTTCGATAGAGTATGAGCATGAAAGGCTTAAGAGATTTTTGAGAAATAACAATAGATCCATCAAAAGGTTAAGGTCGAATAGGTGATGATCAAGTATTTTGATTATACATGAGGGGGGGGCTATACAGTTTGAAGAAAAAGTCCCCAGATTTTTGGAGGTTAGCTGAGCATTCAACCAAAGCTTTGGCGGAGGATGGATATGGCAGTCAGTTGGACATATATCTACATAGGTTGTTTATCTACATCTACACAACTAGACACCATGCTAAACATATACATTCCAAAACGGGACAGATTAATGTATCGCAACTTTGTTAGGTCAGCATCTGAAACATCGATCATTTGCAAACTGTCTTCAGTCTCTTCGCCGCCTGCACGAACCCCGCAATAACTTGAAGCTCGTCCAGTTGCTACACCAAAAAAGGATCAATTCATCGGTAAACACCACGTTCATCTGCATCAAGACTTAATGCAGTGATATAGATAATAGCAAACCTGTGACACAAAATGCCTCTGGACAACGTCGATGAGTTGCTCCTTGGAAGGGTTAGGATTCGTATCCACCTGAGGGCGGACGAATTAGGTTATTGCACTATGCAAAAATGAAAAGTAAATCTTATATTTTTCTTTGGCATTGAAGCCACTCACAAGGTTAAAATGCAACGCATATCTCCATAGCGCAGCCATCTCGAGTTTGCTGAGGTCAACCTGACATTTAGCAATGACCAATTGTAGATGAATGAGATAAAAACAAACAGAAAAAGTTTACTTGAGCCTTTCATTCTTATCAAGAGAAAGAAGAAAGAAAAAAGTGAAAGCTTTTCTCACCGAGGAGGACCCTTTTGCTGTAGAAACAGAATCCTTAAGCTGTGACTCAGAGGAAAGAGATCGACGCAGAGTCTTGTTAGATGAACGGTGCATACGGTGCCTCGACCTATGGGACTTATGAGCATCTTCGAATGCTAGGAAATTGCGATACAAAATAATATCAGATAAGTAAGATAAAGAATAATGGATGAAAACAAGGTCTCATAAAAATGGGGGGAAAGTGCTATAAGAAAAGGTGGTAAAGAAATATAAAGAATCCTATGTAACGACCACAGCAACTTTGAGGAAAAATAAACGCAATTTAATCATCATCAGGCAGCAGGCGTGACATTCACAATACTTTTCCCATTGTTAAACATAAAGCATATTACTGCTTGAAACATTTGCAGTTATCTCCAAAATAAACAATCAATTTGGGCATATAATATGCAGAACATAGGAATCATTATTTCATAAGACAAAGTCAGCCAAGATTAAAAATTCAACTACTATCGAAAATAAGTATAATGCTTACCAATATCCGAGCTATTCCACTGCTCGTGTTCAATTTCAAGGTAGTCGTCTTCCTCATTTCCAGTAGGAGCTTCAAGAACACTTAGAGCATTTCTTTGCAGCTTCACCTCAATACCATTAGTGAGAACCTGCACATCCATCAGCGACAGATCTAAGAACTAATTCACTAACTAATCATTCAATCAACAGGTTTCATTGCATCCCGCTCAAGCATGTTCAACTTTTTTCTCCTTAGAAGATTATAAATTTTAACAATGGCCAACAAGCCTAACTCTTTTTCCTCCAAGAACATCTAAAAAGATAATAAATATAGATAAGACAGTTTCTGTTGAATTGGGAACTATTAAAATTCTACGGTTTCAATACAGAAATAGCTGCTAAAGTCATATTAAATAATTGCAAAACCAACGATGGCAGCGTTTAATCAGTCACGGGAAGCATAAAGGACTAATAAATCGTCCAAAGTTAATTTATACCATTCGCTAAATTCACAAACAATAATCAAAGAAAAAGGAAATCCATATCAGAATTGCCTGAACCTTCCACAATTAAGTTTATATGCAATAGCAAAAACTCAGAGAAAGTGATCTTATTTACTGACGAAGCATCAAAGGGGAAACTAAGCAAAAACTTTACTAATCAGTAAGTGAAATAAAAGTCAAATAACAGACGAAACAACACCCCACATTATGAAAACAACAGTAATCAAATCAGATCTACCAACAAAATCCCACATGCAACAAAAGGGGGGAAAAATCAACTATCATCATAACTCAAACAACATTCAAATGATAAATTTTAATGAAGTTGAATCTCAATCACTACAGTTTAAGCTTCAAAGAAGCACAAAATCTTGCTAGAATCACTACTTTTTCCCTCCCATAATCTGCGCAGAATCATTTCAACTTAAACAAGTAAGACCCAAAACGCATTACTCCAGCAAGCAACTAAAAGAACTCCAAAATTGACTGGAAATAAAGCAACAAAAAGGGGTTGAATTTTAAATTTTTATGCTGAAATTTTACCAGCCAATGCCATCCACCGAGGCCAACGGCTTTCTTGACGACTCCCTGAAGCCCCACCAGCACCGACTTTGTGCGGTTGTTTCCGGTGACCACCACCTTGGTGTGGCGGGGTAAAACAGATAGCTCCTCCTCGGAGCTGTCGCCGAAGCTGTGCAGATGCGATGAGTGAGAAGAGAACCCGCCATTGCTCACCACTGCTGCAGCTTCCAGCATTTTAAAATTATCTCGCAAGTATTCAAGAAAATGAACACAATTATTGAGCTTAGGTATTGAAATGAGGCCCGATGGGAAGACAATTCATTGGTTGGTGCAGCTTCTCGGTGTCTCTTGATGAAGGGTGCTGGCAATTCGGGGAGAATTTGGGATATTTTGGAGAGAGAAAACACAGTGTGACTGGAGATGGAGGAACAGGTAAGAAGATGAGAGAGAGTGTGTGAACGTTTGTGTTTTCTTGCTGCTCTTTTGTTGAACTTTAATTATTATGTGAGGGCTGTGAATCCCAACGGTCTGCAGCGGACCAATGAGAGATCGCCACGTACTCATCATGGCTCGCCAATCATGCAGTCGAGTTTTTTGAGTTGTGTTGAGGCATGATGCAACAAATACCGATTAGACAAAGGGTTGACTGTTTGACTTGATGAGTTGTAGCTAGATGACTGAATTGCCCTTCATATAAAGTTTTCTATTTTTATCTTCTATTTTTAAAATTACTATTTAGTTCTATTTTTTACCTTCATAATAATAATAACAATTATATATATATATATATATCAAAGATATTAGAAATGGCAGATTTACATCTGAAATAAGGGAATCCGGAAAGTCTCGATGAATTAAGCTTTGGACAGTTTGAATTCACTTGAAGATTTCATTATACATTATAAATTATAAAAATGTGTTACAACAAGAAGAGTTTGCACATAATATGGATTTTTAAAGTTGACTACTGTACGAAAGAATAGTTTATTGCAGTAAGCATTGTCCTATTTTTTTTTACATCCCTTTGATCAGAATATACCAAGTTGATAAGTATTATTTTCTCCATTCATCATAAATTTACATTGTTTTTTGTGTTAGGAGTTTCAATAAATTATAATAAATTGATAAATGTCTCACATTGTACTTTGTAAGTATAAAAGATGTATAGAAAAAGAAAATATAAGTTTTTGGCAAAGGGACATAAAATGAATTAATTGTAAATTTTTTATGAACGAAAAAATATATTTAATTTATCTGTAGGTTCAATTTTTGGAACATAATTATCTTTTAAGTATCAAAGTATACTAATTTATTTGAACACCTACTTCCGGTAAATAGTATGTAGGGTTGAGCCGGTGGATAATATGAAAAAGGAAATTATACTTGACATGACGTATTATTATGGGGAAAGAAATTAAAATACTCATATCTCATGAGGTATATGTGGGAGTACAGAAGTTAGATAAAAATATATAAAATTAGGTAGATTTATAGTATATGGACAGTTATACCTTTAGAGGTTGATAAAGTTGTCTTGGTTTTTAGTGTAAAGGATGATAGTTCGTTAGTTTTGTACTGACAAATTTGGTGAAGACACATTGAAGAAAGATAGAATCTAATTACACGTGTTGACGGGCGGAACCGCGGTTTAAGGCCAGCCAGTGGTTCGGCGGTTCAAAAGTGAAGGCCCTAGCCCGGCCCTACATACTAGATGGCGGTTTAGGGTCGGCCGAGCCGGCGGTCCTGTTCGAGCTTGAACCGCGGTTTAGGGCCGAGCCACCGATTCGGCCTGTTCACAGCGATTTTGTATCGATCTGTTCTCTCGTCCGAGCTCCAATTTTCGATCCGTTTGCGCTCACGAACTCGTATCGCGATATACTTCAACTCTTATGAAGGGTAAAATCTCAATTCTATCTCAATTTTTCTGAAAATTCAATCAAATATGCAACAAGTATCAAAGTCCAAGATTTTAACAAACTTTTAAGTTTTAACTTTTAACTTTTAAGTCTAAAGCTTAATAAACTTGTAAATATTTTTAAATTTGTAAAAATTTGTAAACTACTAAACTTGTAAATATTTTTAAATTTGTAAGTGATTTTTTTTATGTTTGAACTTGTAAATACTTTGCATTTTTGCATTTGTTAAAATACGTATAAATATAAAATATGTGTCAACACTTTGCATTTTTTAATAAATGATGAGTAAAATTACATAAATCCGTTTATGACTTTTACATAGGGATGAAAAAATAATAATAATAATAATAAAGGACTTGAGCTCAATTTAATTTCTAAAATTGAGTTGCCTACATATCCTCATAATCATAGAGGAATCAAAGTCCATGTAGTTCTTTTTTATTTCTAAATGCTCTACTCCGTCTCCGCACCCGATTCCGATCGATCCGTTTCGGTGAAGGCCTCGTCTTCGCTCTCGTTACCATCTTCCCATTGTGGTTCTTGAGCTCTAAGGTCGGCCCTACACCAATCATCGAGCAACATTGTAGCTTGATGTTCGCGGCTTCATGTTGCTTCTTCTTTGATCAAGCATTAGTCCTCCAATGCTAAATGCTTGTTCAACGGATACTGATGGATGCCGGACGGCAAATAACTCCTTTGCCATGATTAAGAGGATTGAGTACTCTCTTTCTTCGACCACCACTTCAAGACATCGATCGAAGGACCGCTATCTTCAACACAAAGACAAAAGGAGTTTGCAAATATATATCTAATTCACTATTACCTTGTCCTCTCGGCCTTTCGAATGTTCTATTTTGGTACATCAAGTCATTTGTTGCACCAAAGGATCAAACTCATTCATATCAAAAGGAAAATTAATCGTAGACATCATAGAAGAAGGAGTGGAGTTTGAATATCATCATCACTACCATATTTCAACCTATATTCTTGAAAAGATTTCTTAAATTCTTTTCAAGATTATATTTGATTTGATCTACATCCGGAGATCAAAATAAACTAATTCTCCTTCTATACTAGCACCTTGAAAATCCATTTGCCTAAAAGCATCATAATAAACATTAAGCATTCGACAAGTACCATCATATTTCCATTTAGGATCTAAACACTTAGCAAGCAAAAAATTGTAGGTATCTCCTAAAATATTTTAGCCACTTTTGAACCATAAAATAAATTACACCACATGAAGATGGTTTACTAAAACAACTACGAAAAGACATGGCAATATGCATGCAATGTTCTAAACCATAACGGAAGTGAATAATAAACTCCGATAATTGTTTCGTTGCACCATGAAATACCTTTAACAATCGATATAAATCCATGCAAGCATCCCAATGAGACTCATTAAGATGTAATTGAATAGATGTAAACTCTTTTCTAAAAAAATCACATAAATGACCCTTATATGAAATAGTACTATTAAGCATTTCATAAGTAGAATTCCAACGATGAAAACATCCAATTTGAAATATGTATAAGCAATATTTTTATACGACAATATTTTTGTCATTTCTTCCCACAAGTTTTGAAGCATGCAAACATTTGATAGCATCTCTAATAGGACTAACGGAATCTTGAAAAATACTAAGTGCATCTTGAACACATAAATTTAAAATATGACAAATGCATCTAGAATGAAAGTATTTTCCTTCAAAAGAAGGTGCGCATGCTTCAATAAGTTGAGGAATACTAGCGGTGTTTGCCGAAGCATTATCAAAACCAACGGAAAAATTTTATTAATCAAAGAATACTCATTTAACACACCAATTATAATATTAGCAATACCTAAAGCATTATGAGGCTCTTCAAACTCTCTAAAAGCAATTAAACGTTTTGCATAACTCATTTCGAATCAATCCAATGACAAGTAATACCCGTATAAGAATTCTTATTATAAGCATCCGTCCAAACATCGGCACAAATAGAAACTTTATGACCTAAACGAACTAAATATTTCATTAAATCATGTTTTTTCCATGCATTGTCTCCTAATCTTCTTAAGCATAATACTTCTACTAACTTTGCATGCATTAGGACCAAGTCCTCTTTATAACATTCTTCATACGTAACTCTATCGGCATAATTAAAGGGAGTTTTCCATAGCACAATATCTAGCCATCGCATTTTCATATTTTCCTTATCAAATTTAAATAAAGTGGACGTACCGTTGTAGAATATTGAGAAGGGTTTTAATTTGAGCTTGGTTCGTTGATATTCCATACTCATGAGGATGAGAACCCTCCATGTGCCTATTGAGCGTTCCGTAACCTCCTTTCTCGATCCATTTGTAGGTTTTCGTGCAATAGTTGCAATAAGCAACGATCTCTTTCGACCGTCGGGAAGAGGTGCTTCGCCTAAGCACTTCCACTTTTCTAAAGAAAATATAACAAGATATTGTAAGAACTATGAACATGAAATTAAAATTGTGAAACTAATTTGTAAGAAACGTAAAATTTACGCACTAAAGTGCTTCACAAAACGTTGGACTTAAGTTCCTTTGATTTTGGTGGTTGTGGCGGTATCTTGGTCAAAGTCGTCATATTCTTCGTCGTCTTGGTCGCTTCGAGCCTCGCCACCGAAATTGGGACTTCTTTCCATTCGATGCACCATTTCATAAAATCGAGCATCTTCTTGACATAACCTTCGCAACTTGCCTTGAGATTTCCTCCGCCACTAAGGCCCTTCGTGAACGTTGAGTTGGAATGTCTCTCCTCACTGGAGCTCCTTCATCGTGGCCTTTCCCTTTCCCTTGTTTAATCGTTTAAAGAAAGACATGATGATTGATGAAGTGAGAAATTTTGAGAGTTTAGAATAAGAATGAGAGATTGAGAGAGCTTGAGAACTTGAGAGATTGAGTTTGAGAGTGAGAATGAGAGCTTGAAAGCTTGAAAATTAGATGTAAATGAGTGAATTAAGGTTGAGAAATGAGAGATTGAAGTGAGGATAGAGTTAGGATGATGGATATATTTATAGGAGTGATTTTGGGTGAAAATCGAAAACTAGCCGTTTCTAGCCGTCGGGACCGCGGTTTAGGGCTCCGGTTTAGGGCGGACCGCCTTGCTCCAACGGCTCTACGAGCCCGCGGTTCGACCCTAGGCCTAAGCCCACCGGCCCAACGGCTATAATCGGGACCAGCGGTTCCATCCGAACCGTCGGTTCGGACCGGCGGTTAACCTCCTGTTCGGACCGACGGTTAACCGCCGGTTCCGGGCCTATTTTTGCATGAACCGAGCCCGCCCTAGGCCCTAGCTCACGGTTCGGTTCGAGCCCGTTGACCGCCGTCCGGGCCGAACTGTTGACTTTAGGGCGGCCTGGGGCCGGCCCGCGGTTCGAAAGCCGGACATGTCTAAATCCAATGCGTAGGAAAAATACGAAAGAAATATTGATCGGAATCGACCGGGTTCGGTTGGATTTCTTGCAACAACTTTCCGAAACAAATAACGATCGGATTAGACCAGATAGATCGATTTCGAACGGATTCCGGATTTTATTGCTTAACACACACTACCGGACGGTTTTCGGTCAGACGAGGAATCATATTGTTGTGTGGTCGATCGGATTCGATCGGCTTTGTGTTTTAAATTTATTTCAACATAGTTTTATTTGTTTTCTTCCTATGTGTAAGTGCATGAATTGTCTCTCAATTGAGTTGAGTCTCAATTTATTTATGCTATTTACGTGAGTTGTCTCTCAATCTTTATACCATCTATAATAAATTCAGTCAATAAATTCAATTAATTCACTTGAAACTAAATTTACAATGTATATGAATCATCTGTCATAACATCAATCTTGTACCTGAATCATATGTTGCACTGTAATTTCGTACAATAATTTAATTGAAATCATCTTTTCAACTAAAACAATTGAAAATACTTAAAAAATTCAAAGTACTTACGTCTACAAAGAATGAGTTGTTCGGCTTAAGAATATCTGAGAAAAATACATGACAAAGAATCTCACCACTCTCTGAAATGATCGTCTGGTGTAGAGGGTCGACATTCATGAAGAAGTCAAATCGAGACACTAAAGAGCTCAGGAGTCTACGTGGTTTATCGATAACAATATATGGAAAGATATGGCCATTGATGGGAACCGCTATCGACCACTCTTCCTGGTCAAGGGCACTGGTGTCACCACAATATCCATCCGTCCTTCGGTCATCATTGATGTCATCCCTTTGGTGATCCATGAGGTCATCCCTATTGTCATCAACATATTCAATGTATTGGGCATCCCTAAAGTCATCCACCGTTGCTCAGAATCGACATCCCTAAAGTTTTATCCGCGATGTGCCCAATCATCTGTCAATCTGCATAGAACATATCATTTGAGTTAAAAATATAAAATATTTAAATAAGTCAAATAAATTGAACTTACTCGTCCAAAATAACCGAAAATATCAAACATATCGCCCGCATTGGCCTAACTTTGAGTGTCGGCATTAGAGCCGGCAAAATGAGCCCGGTCCGAAAAGCCCGCCCCGGGTATCCGGGGTTTGGGCTTCAAAATTAAAAGCCCGGAAAAAATCAGGCCTAAAAAGCCCGCCAGAAAAAAACCTCGGGCCTACCGGGCTTCGAGCCCAAAAAGCCCGCCCGATTTCTATTAAATATATATATATATAATATTATTTAATATACATATCTATAATTGTTTAATAATATTAATTATATTTTATATAATTATTTAATTTTTATAGTAATAATTTTCTTACTAATTCACATACTGATCCGGAAAATAAATTCTAGAAAAAATAATAAGCCTATAAATCATTCAAAAATAATTCCTAAGAGAAATGATCTCCAAAAATATATACATTGATGATTAATGACCTTATAGTATGTAAAATCTATTTTGAATCATTGATCTTAAATATATATTGTATAATTAATTTATTTTCTTTTATTATTTTATGTGTATAGTGGGATTGACGTTTAATAATATCATTTATCTTTGATTTGTAATTACTATTTTTTCCTTAAATTAAAGAATTAAAATTATCTTGCATTACAACATCATCGCATGAATACATAAATAGGTCAAGATATACAATAAATATTATCATAAGAATGAGTAAGTTCAAAATATTTTCATCACTGATTCTTTATTTAAGTTAAGGAGTTATGAGATCTTAATTAAGTAATTATTTTTTTTTAAATTAAAAATTTATCAAAAAAAAAGCCCACCCGGAGTTGGTTTGGGCTTCATATTTTTAGGCCAGAAAAATTTCGAGCTCGGCCCGAAAAATTTAAAAGCCCGACGAGCCCAAGGTCGGGCCGACCCGACCTGCTATTTTGCCAGCTCTAGTCGGCATAGAAGCACGATGTGCTCCTAATAGGACGGCATGATCTCAGTCCTCCCAAGCTCGTGCACAAAATGTCGAGCTGAAATCTGAACTGAGCCTTGAGGAGGCACGTCTGCATAAATGTCATCTGTCGGTCCCCTCTCAGGCACATCAACTAAGTATCGTGCCTTGGGATGATGAGTACGACGATCAAATGACGAATATGTTGGTGTACATCTTGAACTGCCAGAACGGATGGCATCAATCAACTCCTCAAACCAATTCTTCAACCTCATCGTCATCCATATCTCGTATTCCTTGATGTGTTTCCTCGATAGATCAGTCACCCTCTGAGCATGTCTCTGATAGGTCCTTTAAAAGCTTACGATCACTAGGTCGTAGGAGGTGATCGTTGCTGCTCGATAAAGAAGTGGGAGGGTGGGCCCACTTCTGTCTCTTTGTACGACGAGATGCGGACCGTGCTCTCCAATCGGAGCCTTCAGTATCATGCATGTTGTGTTGTGACTCATTAACAATCTGTTGTCTCATCAATCATCTCAAACGCGAAGTACCCTCAGAGGCACGAGAATTCTCCTCATTGCCACCAATAATGATCGATGCTCGTCTGGAAAATTATCCCCGATCCCTCAGCGGATTTTGGGACTCTATATACTGCACACCAAATGCTTCGTCGTTTCTGAGTGACATCTAGTAAGATGTGATGCTTTCTTCATCTGTCGGCATGATCTGGATATATTGATCAACCTATATATAATTCAAAAAAACAAGACGATCAAAATTAAAATAATTAATTATAACACAAATTTTAAGAATTGTAAAAAAATAGTACCTGAGACTCAAATAATACCGATAAATCATCCACTCGGGCATTGCACTTGAATCTCCATCTGAAGCATCTAGGGTACACAGACTGACAACATACGTTCCAACAACCCTACTCATACTAGGTATGACATAGAACGAACAAACAACCAATACCTAAGCTGGTCGATAGAAATTATATTTCTTCTTCGCTTGAATTTGATATAAGTAGTAGCACATAAACTTCTACGTATATGTACCCCACGAAAATCTATCGAATAAATCAAAGTCATCGACCAATGCCCACGTCCACGGGTCCACAAGCATTCTGGGATCTACAAATAATAATATGCGCAGTACGAAGGTATAAACTACCATCCGCATCATCTATGTGCAAGCTCCGATCACAAAAGCGCTATACTAAATCCACGACAGATATATGGTCCCAAGAACAGAAAACCCTAAACACCTGAATATGTTGCAACCGGTGCTCTCTACTAAGATCAAATGACAAACTTTCAAAGCTCAAACCAGTTACAAGTGCATAGTCATAAACAGTAAAACAAAGTCTTCACTCGTTCATATGAAACCACAGTAGATCATCATCTGTCATAATATATCGGGGAATCGGGTGGTGCAAAACCATGATATATTTTGCTTCAGGTTTTCAGTCAATTAAGTGACCAAAGCACCAACTAGTAAATCTATCTAGTAATAGCTGGCCACCAACCTCAAATAATCTAGTACTAATAATATCCAAGTAATTGATCCAATAATACGTGCTAACTTAAACTACAACTTTATCATATCGAGTATCAAATAATTAATATCACCCTAACAATACAAATTATACGAATTGGAAATTTAAATAATACAAATTGCATAATCTAAATCAAACAAATACATATAATTATACAATTGGAAATCATGCGAATCATATTTAATTATAAATAAACAAATCATACACATTTATCATACAAATCATATTTAATCATAAAAATGCCTCTAAACAAATCGTATGCGTTTATCATACAATTCATATTTAATCATAATAATAGGAATTTACATAAACAAATTGGACATGCTTATCATAGAAATCATATTTAATCATACTAATAGGAATTTACATAAACAAATCATACAAGTTTATCATACGATCATATTTGATCATAGTGTAGGAATTTATATAAACAAATCGGACATGTTTATCCATGTGAAATATATGAATCCGTTCGTTTACATACAATCCGACCGGACGGAACCGATCGGATTCTACACTAAAATTATCGGATTCATCGGATATTATTGCACGTTATACTCGAATATCAATATTATCAAAAAAAATAACTATATTAGAATGGAGCGTGAGTTTTCCAACGACATACCTTTTGAGAGACCATGATACTATCTCGGCGAGAGATACTAGGAATGGTAAGGAGCGCGAGTTTTCCGACGATTCCGACAATATGGATGGTAAGGAATCTTGGTTTTCCGGCGAGAGGAATGGTAGAGAAGGGGGAGAACACGAAAGAGATAGCTATAAGAATCCGAGATGTGAATCCGAGAGAGAGAGAGACGTATTTTTTAATAGTGAAGAATTAATTCGAATTCGAGCGCACACCCGGAATCCGTTCAAATCCGATCGACGATCGGAATCCGTGACTTAGAGACGGAATCTGTGGTCCTTAATATGAATAAAATTTGAAATTGGTCAACGAGAATATCGTTTCATAAATACAATTTTTTTTCAGCTTTTAGTCATTCGTTAGTCATTTCATTTTTGGGTATGTTGGGTATCTTTTCCTGATTTCTTATGTTTTTATCGGATTTTGGATAGATATCTAGATAGTCTTTATGAGATTTGTGTAGTTTTATATATTTCTCGTTGTTGTTGTTGTTGTTATTATTATTATTATTATTATTATTATTATTATTATTATTATTATTATTGCATACCTACTCAACTAATAAGGGGAAAACAACATTTATTGTTGTATGTTTGTACCACTGTACTCTCCCACTATTATATATGCTGTTATCACTGCTTGAAATTATTTACTTATTCTTGATATGGGCATAAACCTTTTAAGACGTGTGTACAACAGACTACATATTCATAATTCGTCTTTTAAATTATTTTTGGGAATAAATTCACCGTGCTTCAATTAGTTGACACGCAGAGAATAATTGATGCTTATCTTTCACTTTTGGGGGCTTACAGGTTCCCAACTAACAACAACTCAAAAATATTGGACTGAAAAAAGAAAATGTATAAAATGAAAAATATCAGACACTATTCTAAAATTTAGATTTTAAAAAATCGCGGATAAGATGTTGCATGTAATAGTGGAGGCAGATGAGGTCTAGCAGTAAGAAAATGATAAATCGTGACACAACGATTTTTGAGACTGAAAAATGTATTATATAATATTTTTGTGATAATATTTGAATGATGCGTACCAAAATGTTATATTTCAAAACGATTAAAGTATTTTTAGGAATATGCTTAACAGTGTAATATATTTTGTCAAAACAAAATAAAACTCGAAATCCCTTAATATGACTGTATGCGGTAATGACATTTTCCTTTCGAGATCCTCTCGTCAAATCAAGTCATTCAGTTCAAAAGTGCATATTAGGAGGATTGTTTTGCAACAAACAATTGTTAAAAACTTTTAATTCTTAAAACTATTGTTAAAGTAACGTTTGACAAAGATTTTAACTAAGCCAAGAACATGCATATTGCTTTCAATAAATAGAGCTAAAAGTTATATCTCACGACAATTCGTAGTATAAATATCAATGGCATAAATTAATCTAAAAAATCAATTTTATAAAGTTTTAGCAAACATTTACAAACTTGTGCCTTTGTTTGTAAATTTCATATGGAAAGATGAAGAATGTCTTGATAAACAAAAAAAAGGAAGAAAGATAAATAGGAAGTAAAGTAGTCGATATATGTTTATTTGACTAAAAAATTTAAATATAAAGTTTAAATTGAAGGACTTCTAGAACAACACATTCACCTATAAATTATTATTATGAGGTTGGGTACTAATAATTACAACAATGGTGTTCGAGCAAATTGAAGGCTTCTAGAACAACACATTCACCTATAAATTATTATTATGAGGTTGGGTACTAATAATTACAACAATGGTGTTCGAACAAATCATGCAATAGATATATTTAGATTTAAATAAGAACTATTTTTATCATAAAAATTAAGAATTATAAGAATCCGTGATAAATCAAATGAATAATTCACTATGAAAGTTGATGAATTTGATGGAAAAATTACTGAATCTAAAAATTTAAATTTTTTATTGGAATTTGAATCCCATGAAGTACGGAAATTTATTTTTTTGGATTCAATAACTTTCTCCACACAAATTCATTATTTTTTGGTTCTCGAGTTCTCACAATAAAAATGGATTTTGCGTTAACTCACACTCACACACACACACACACACACACACACATATATATATATATATATATATATATAGAGAGAGAGAGAGAGGTCATTGCAAACAACATCCGTAACCTATAAACTACGAACTCATGAAATCGTCTGAATTAACCGTGTAAGTGTCTGAATTCAGAAAAATAAAAATTTGCCCCAAATAAAATTCGAATCCATCAAATAAGTTGATGAATTTATCATAGATCTTCACAAATCAAAGGCTCAAAATGATTCATATTTTATACTTTAAGATTGATTTATATTTGATCTCGTATTTATATATATATATATATATATATATATATATATATATATATATATAGGGGTTGGTTATGGTGAGAAATAGAGCCGGCAAATGAGCCCTACTGAAAGCCCGCCTGGGTACCCGGGTTTGGGCAGTTGGGCTTCAAAATTAAAGGCAGAAAAAACGGGCCTAAAAAGCCACTTAAAAAAACCCGGCCTCACGGGCTTCAACAAAAAAGCCGGGTTTTGGGCTAAAAAGCCACTGATTTTTATTAAATATATATATTTATAATATTATTTAATATACATATCTATAATTTTAATAATATTAATTATATTTTATATTTTAATACAAATTATGAAAAATTTATAATAATATTTAAATTTATGCAATTTTTTTTTGAATTTTAATTAAAATCAAAATATTTTCAATATTTGTATATTTAAATGTCAATGATCACGTAAATATAACCAACATTTACACCATGCGTACTTACCTAATTGCCTAATTACCTAGCTTATTGCTTCATCGGGGATATTGGATTTGGGGCTATTGTAGACTGAGTCTTTAGTGAGATCGCGAAAGCATTCATGACTCTTAAAGCTTTGTTATTCATTCGTAATTTATAGGTGTTAGGTCTTAGCAATAATAAGTGTTGATCGTCTTCAACAATTAAATTAAAAATTATCATCATAACTTACCTAAATAAGAAAGTTTCAAAGTACTTCAATTTATATTATATGGTACATCTTGATGTCTCACAGTCACAAGCATTAATTATTAATTTATAAACTGAGTTTTTCAATTAGAAAAATTAATTTTATATATTAAAAAAAATTAAAAAATTATCTAAGAATTAAAAAAATTTAAAAATTATCTAAGAAAAGCCCGCCACCAAAGCCCGCCTGGGTTGGTTTGGACTTCATATTTTAGGCAGAAAAATTCGGGCCCGACCCGCCTACCGAAAATTTTAAAAGCCGACGAGGCCGGGGTGGGCCGTCCATTCCCCTGCTTGCCACTCTAGTGAGAAAGCTCCTTAATGTACGAAAGTAGGAATAGTAGCATATCTTTCATATTGTGTGAAGACAATCGAATTAATGTATTGCACATGAAAGTTTAGCACATATTTCATCCATTCGTAGACATATCTAAATATATTAGTTTAGCACATCTTTCATTCAGAAGACAAGAAGAGTTATAGTGTTGCACAATAATCCGTGTAGCACACAAAACACAAAACCAGAAGACACACGAAAATTAAATCTCAACCATTGGTATAGCAAATCAAAGGCCCAGATTCATTCCTATTTCCTACCAAATTATCTATTCCTACCGATCCATCTCCTATATATATATATATATATATATATATATATATATATATATGGTTGAGTTTACGTAATACCCGGTCCTCGGGTAATATGTAGTACTCAATGTAGATCACATATTTTGAACATGTGGTCGCATCACAAGCTGACACGTGACCGTCCATTTTCTATTTTTTAAATTTTTTTCGTAAGGAAAAAAATGGGGAAGAAAGCAAATCAACCTTATTCTTCTCCTCTCATCATATCTTCTTCTTCTTCGATTTTTTCTTTTTACAACTACGGCAGAGGAGAGCGATGACATCGACACACACAAACAACAACAAACAACATGTTTTGAAAGAAAAACAAGGAAAAAATAATTTGAGAACAAAATTGATGGATTTAGAGGACAAAAATAGAAGATTAATTTGATAGAAGATTGAGGAATCGAGAGAAATAGTGGTTATAGAGGTGGTTTACGACGAAATTCGTCGGTAATCGAGGAAAAATATGACAGAATTGACGAAAATTAATGGATGAGAGATTTGCTGTCGAAAAATATACTCATGCATGTAACAAAATATATTCATGCGTATAACAAAAATAAAACTGCATGTTAACACGAAACACAAACATGCATATGACAAAACATATTCATGCATATAAAAAAACACATTACTGCATATAGCAAAACATAAACCTGCATGTTAGCCACGAAACACAAATATGCAGACAAAACACATTCATGCATATAGCAAACATAAAAATGTATGTTAACCAACGGGCGCTAAGGGGTGCGCCTTGGGCGCCCTCGATGCTGAGCGCACGTTTCCAACGTACATGCATGTATATGTTCTACTACATGTATTTTTGTGTTCATTTATATATATAAGTCAGTTCAACTATATGTATGATTAGTTTTTTCAATTACGTAACAAATCAAATTATTAATCTACCCTTATTGTAGCGAAAATAAGCTTGAAAAATACGAAAAAATTCCACCAATTTTTTTTGAGATAAATAAATGAGATTATATACTACAAAAACTAACTTAATCTCGGATACTATATGATCCATGCTCTCGCTATATATATATGTAAGAGAAATACTATTTGTACATAATATGTATACACGTAATAGGATAGATTAGTAATTTTGCATGATTAGTAATTAAGACATAATCAATGCAGATTCAATAAAATATGATTTCACTTTAATACCTTTTACCTTGAAATTAGGAATAGTTTAGCAAATTTCCAATTCTATATCTTTCCATAATAACTAAGAATTTTTTCCCATAAATATATTGAATTAATTTCGTTAGTTTTATTTTTATTCAATAATTTAGTGGAAAACAACATATAAGACCTCATTAGTTCAATATTTAATATTGTGTTAATATTACATAGATTCAACATTTGATACAATGTTAATATTTCTACATTGTCAAATGACGATTAATACTAGTGTATGTTAACACTAGGAAAATGAGTTCATTTTAGAATAATAGTAATTCCAATCAAGGAAGGGATAATTATTTTATTTATTGATTAAATAATATAATTCATTTCAGATTCTTTTCTTCACATATTCACATCATCCACAAATTTATGGAATTTGATTTAATCGTGTTCTTCGTCACTTGATACACAATTAGTATTATAACAAGTAAAATACATAAACTTGATATTATTTATCTTACACTACAAAATAAAATTCAAATATATTAAAAATGACCAATGAAAATAAAAATTATGATATAAATCTACATTGGAATAATATCTTAAATTCAAAATTAACACATTATAATATACATAAAAATATAAATGTTTTCAAATTAAAATACATTAAAATTAATAAGTATCCATATATGTATAAAAATCTATATAATGGTATAATTGATACATATTTATATTTCCATAGTGGTGATTTTTTAAGATACAAATTAATCATTTTGTTTCCAAAATTATTTGAGTAAAAAAGAAAAATGAAAACATCCCAATTTCATGATATGACTACCAAAAATAGATTAGGGTTAATTTGGGAATGGTCTTTATACTATAATTATCAAGGATATTATGTATGTACATATTATGTACATTTAGTACTACTCTATATGTACAACGCATTTTAAAAACATGAAATATAGGTTAAATAACATGAGGCTACCATTTGTATTATGGATAATGATTTTTTTACATATTATGTACTTACATAATACCCTTTAAATTTTAATCGGACCGGATCGGTTTTTTTAAAACCGGTTCAGTCATTAGTATTTTAATGGTATGACTAATTTGCCCCTCCTACATTTTAGTTAAGAAAATAAATCATGGATTTCATTCCTTAAAAGTAGGCACTATCATCAATAGTTGAAATAATTATGCCAAAATTAAATAACATTATTTGCTTACATTTCATCATTCAGAACTTTTTTTTTAAAACGACTAATAACCCCTCGATATAGGTTGAAATAAATTATAGCGTTTGAATTTGCCGAAATTGGTGATTTACAATTATTATCTTTAATTAATTTTTTTTAATCAAATCATGGTGTCTTGTTCGGTTTCGATAAAATTATTTGGCTCGGTCGATGCTTAAGTTGACTTTAATTCTAAAATATTAAAAATAAGTAAAGTAAATAAAATTCCAATATATATATATATATATATATATATATATTTCATAATTTAATAATTAATTATAATCGATATATCACTAACTTGGAATAAATATTTTATAAAGAAATTTGAAACACTTCTTAATTTGTGCACATCTTTTACAATAACGGTAGTCACTCAACATCAATTATTTTTACTAAATGAAATTTTGAAATCCTTATTATTTATGATTTTTTTATAAATATTGATAAAAACACTATAGTTGTGAGAATATTGCCACATGCTGGTGACATTGTTCGATAATTTCATAAAAGTTTATTCTAGTATAAAAATTATAAGATATTGATGAAATTGATACTAAAAATTATAAAATTGAAAGAAACAACTATAATTGTGAGAATATGGTCACATAATGACCATATTGTTTGATTATTTATCTAAGATCGATTCAAACGGTCTTGATCACTAGTTTAAATTAATAATTAATAATTCATTTCAAATATTTGAAGGAATTTTAAAAATTTAAATAAGAATAAAGAAAATTGAAAGAAACCTCTAAACCCTTAAACCCATAAGTCATAAACTCCAAAACCCTTAAACCTAAACCCTAAATCAATGTGATCGTACGAATATATCATATATGAAAAACTCTAAACCCGTAAACCATCATATATGAAAAACTCTAAACCCCTAAACATCATAATCGTGTGAATGCATTATATATGAAAATCCTAAGCCCTTAAACTCCTAAGCCCTAAACCATTAAACCCTTAAACTCCTAAACCCTAAAACTAAAAATTATGTCACCATATCTTTAATTATGTTAATCGTATCATGATTATATATTCTTATTTATAAACTATTGCGAATTAATCTAAACTAACTATGAATTGTGTAAGGAATCACTATAATTGTGATAATATTATCGCTATACGTTGATCACATTGTTATATTATTTCATAAAAGTACATTATAGTATAAAAATTATAAAATATTAAATAAAATTAATGCTAAAAATTAAAAAATTGAAAAAAACAACGACAATTATGAGAATAGTGTTAAAGGTTAACCACATTTTTGATTATTTTATCTAAGATCGTTTTGAACGATCTTGATCACTCACAAAAATGTTTGAAGGAATTAGAAAAATTGAAATCGAATAAAAAAGAACAATTTTATGATGATGATGATGATGATGATATGTAAAAATCGAATAAAAAACAGAAGAATTTTATCTGCATATCTATAATTGTGTCAATAGTATCATAGAATGACCATATTGATGAAATTTCATTACAATCATTTTCATCTTCGAATATTTAAACTAAATAACTTGTTAAGCTTGTACTTATTTTAATTCATTGATTAATAGCAACTAGTTTCCTATTAATTTCCTATTAGTTTCCTATTAATTCATTGATGAAAGTCAAGTTGAATTAAGCTTGTATTACAAAAATAATAATAATAATAATAATAATAATAATAATAATAATAATAATAATAATAATAATAATAATAATAATAATAATATTGAACTGTGTGTATTATTATTTATATTTATTTATTTATTTTACTAAATTGTCGCTTAACAAATGAACCAAAATCACAAAATAGCGACAGGTATGATCCAAGCCTTTTGTATAATTTTTTTTCTTCCATTAATGTCTGTGAGAAATTCTTATTGAACTGTGTATGCCGTGTTCACTGTATGTGTATGTTGATTAATATGAGTAACATATATATATATATATATATATATATATATATATACTTTGTAACTTGCCGCATAAATTTGGGCATGATCCAAGAGAATATTACTAAAAGATAATATGTAATCTTTTTAAATTTTAAGGGATTTGAATACATCTATTCCTAAATTAATGCAAAGGTTAAATAGGTAAAATACAAATTCAAATAAATAAATTAATCACTACAATTTCGGAATTATTAAAAAATGACCAAAAAATCCTCATTATGTATGTACATATTGTGTAAATTTATCAATACCCTTGTATTATTTAGCACCAAATTTTTATCAAATAAGTTGGAAAGGAAACCAAATTGATGGTGATCCCAAAAATTAAAACATGAACATAAATGTCAGGTCTCCCTTTCTATGACAGCCCCAAAATTTGGCAAAACAGGAAAGTGTTATTAAGTACAGAAGGATACATAGGTAATTTCAACGCAACAATGAGGCGGGAAATAAGGAAGCAAAGCGTTCCTGCACATAATGACTGGGCCCCACTTGTACCAACCGGGCCTGTCTTTATCTACCATCACTGTTGTCCTTTTCAATATCAGACTACGTGTCCCCGCCAAACTATTCGCTATTTAATTATACGTATATCTGTGTGTGTATGTATCTATTATCTATTTCAATTAATAAAATGAACGAGGCCCCCTTTATTATTAGTATTTATTACCAATTCCTCCTATATTACTATACTAATCCATTCCCTTCAAAGGAAAACATATATTCCCAAAATATCGTGCTAATGAAAGTAAGATTGCCCATCTTCAATTAATTTAATAAAATATATGTTTTATTCGCATTCTTAAACTTTTTTACATTCACTCATTGTACTTCCGTTATCTTTAACCATTCATTTACTTATTTTTTATATTCTGTCCTATATACTTCTATTTTTATTAATATCCGTCCCATATATTTCACCCTATATACAATGCTCGTGATCTTGTTTATTTTATTTTTTTCACTTTGACCCTCGTACTCCAATTTATTTAACTTTTTGCCTTGCTTTAAGTGGGGAGGAAAGTATATAGGATAAAAAAATCTTAAAGTAGAGAGTGAGTCAAGAATTGAAAAACTTGTGCATTTTTTTCGATTAAAAAAACGACTGAATTTTCCCGCCACGAGGGAGCGTCATGGACCGTAGATGAAGTCATCTGTGATTGTGAGGCGTAAGATGATTTCGGCGCTGTTAATTGGGAAAGTCATAGCATGCATAGAAGAAAAAACCAGCCATGTTCACATAGCATGTGCAATGATCAAAAGTGTGGAAACTCAGTTTGGTGTTTATTCTTCAATGCACCTACTTGGTTTAGGAATATAATAAAGCAATTTGACCAGAATATCCGAATTTCTTCATTTATATAACAAACACAAACAAAAAACTATTTATCTCCTTCTCCATTTTACTTGGCTATAGGACCGTAAATTTATGGCTGTTAAACGATTCGGTTTCGGTAAACCCAACCGAATTTCTCAAAAAAAGTGGAATCAAAACCGAATCGTTTTAAATTTTTGATTAATCGAAAACCGATCGGTTCCGACGGTTCGATTTTCGGTTAACCAAAAAACCGAATTAAAATTAATTAATAATAAAAATAAATAAAATAATAATTAAAAAACTGAAACTTATTATAAATAAATAAAATATTTAACAAATAATTAAAATAATTAATAAAGTAATAATTAAAAACTAATTTTTAGAATTTTTAATTAATTAATTAATTAATAAAAATAAAAAACGATTTTTCGGTTCCGAACCGTTCGGTTATCGGTTAACCCGAAATTTTTTTCGACTCTGGAACCGAAACCGAACCGATAACCGAATTTGTCGGTTTTCGGTTAATCGAATTTGTTGGTTTCGATTCGGTTCGATTCCGGTTCTAACCGAAAATCGAAAACCGTTTAGACACCCCTAGGTAAATTGTTGTACATTATGAATGAAATCACTAGCATGGTTGGAAAGTCCGGCTGTAAATTATATCATTTCAGATCGATAGATTAAACTACCATAATTTCACCATTCTACAATATATTAATAGTTAAACTACCAAATTTTTATTCTGCTATCATAATAATTTATTTATATAACATATAATTTGATACATCGAGCCAAATATAAATTTCATACTTAAATTACACTAAAAGATATTACATATCAATCTTTATCATATAGTATCACTTTCAACAAAAAAATAGTGACAGTGTAGTTGGAATTACCGTACTTCCTTCACTTTCTTTTTGATTAATTTTACTCCAATTAGTTAGGACATATATCGTGCATTTGATTCATTAAGTTATCAGTAAAATTCTCAAAGTGAACATCATAGAAGAAAAGAAAGAGGAAACGTGGAGTTTAAGCGCACACCTGGCTTTTCAGTGTGGTTTCACTGTCTGTGTGGTTTGCGGGTTATTGACAAGAATGGGGTTTACCCAATACGCACTTAAGGTAACGATTGCGGGTTCCCATGATAACCAAAAAAGAAGAAGAGGAAACTCTCAAATGCAACATTCGGATATGATAATTATTTATAATAACAAACGGGAACGAACAAGTGAATATTCTAACTTAAAGCAAGTATCTGTTTGTAAATACAAAATATAAATAAAAGATGAAAATATTCTTATACTTCCTCCCTCTGTCCACCAATAGTATGTTACATAGTATAAGAAATGAGTGGTTGATATTGAATTATAAGAATTTAAGTGTTGGTCAGTGGATGATCTTTTGATAAATAATAAGTGGTTCTGGAACTGAATTATAAGAATTGAATGTCCCAAAACTAAATATGACATACTTGTGGACATCGAATAAAACAATTATGACACACTCTTAATGGACAAATGTAATATTTATATCAGGGAACATTTTGTTTCAGTTTGCTATACTTAATTAGTTTCCGGTGCTACATAGTTTTGTAAGAAAAATTAAAAAGCGATTGATACCACTTTATTCGTACAGTGATGTAACTTAGCACTACTTTAATTTAGTATTATATAATTATTTTAAAGCTTAATCTTTGAGTTGATTCTAAAGCTTAATTTAATTCAGTGTTCAGCTGAGCTGACCTCTAAAACATGGACCCTAAAGCTGGTGGGCTGGAATGGGCCATCCCTCAACATCTCATGGTTTGCTTCTTAGATGTCTCTTTGGATCGTGATTGCTTCTTAGATGTCTCTATGGAAAAATCCAATTCCTACTCCATTTTCTTATTTCTCGTTTCACATATATATCAATTATAAAATATAAAACTGGAATAATTTACGGTCTTGATTCGTTAAGATCTACGATGAATTCAAACACTGGAGTTTGAATCACACGAGGAAAAAATTTATTTTTTCGAATTCAGACAGTTAATGACGAATTCAAACAATTTCATAAATCCGTAGTAACCACTCTCTCTCTATATATATAGGAATTGGTTCATGTACATACAATCATTAACATATATAAATGAGAAATCATGTCCATTATTTTTCTAAGATCCTCAATCTCACATCAATTTTTATGAGATTTCACCAAATAAAAACCTATATAAAATGATACGTCTAATCTCTCAACCAAAAAATCACATTCAATTGCCGAAATGGTTGGAATCAATATTATTCGAACATCACCATCAATTTAATTTGATCAAATAAATAGTTAATTTAATCTAATCTAATTTAATTTAATTTGACCGAATAAATGATTTTGACTAAATTATTTAATTATTTTTAAAATGAAATATTGAATTTCAGAACGTATTAATATTTTGTTTAAAGAAACAAAAGCATATTTAAAAAAACTTAGATTTAAGATTCGACCGGTATCCAAATCGAACCAAAACTATTAATATATAAGGTTTAAGGGTTTAAGGTCTATCCTCATTTACCTTCTTCTCGATACGCCGCCGCCTTCCCCTCTTAGGAGAGCACCAACTTCTTCCTCGAATCAAATCTCCATTCATGCCCACCGCCCAAGGATTGCAGGTATGCGAATAATTAATTGACTCTACTTACTCCTCGCACATTATACTTTTATATATAAAGGGCTTTGGGAAAATTATATATGAATATATAGTATGTTATATCTCATATGATAATATTTTATTAATATAAAATATGTGAAAAGGTGCATGTACTATTGAATTTCTTGATTAATTGTGCTCCATCATAGGCTGCCCAAAGTAGCTGTTTTCCATGCAGTTATTCAATTTCTATAGAAAAAACATACTATTCTTTTCAAAATTTAAATTAAATGGTAAGGTATTTTTCTTAAGTCTACATTATGAGGGTTTTTGGTTAAGCTTATATTAGATAGTTTATAAGTTCTAATAAATTATAAGATGTTTCATGAATTTATAAAATATAATATCTCCAGAGCTTATAAGTTGTTAATTGAGCTTATAAACTGAAAATATAATTGTGAATTAGAGAAAATTGAAAAGAGATGAAATTAAACCGTATATTTTGCAAATGCCAAATTATAGTAGGATTATTATTGTAAATTCATTGTTGCTTATAAGATTATGAACAAAATAAATTGGGATTATGAACTTATTTTTTGGGATTATTAGTTGTTGAAGCTTATTTTTACGATTTATAAGTTGTCTGATGGATTATTTTGCCAAATACTTCTAGATAGTTTATAAACTGTTACGATGAGCTTATAAACTCAGCCAAAAAAATCCTCTAATTTGTGCTTCATCAGCAATTAATTTCGGCCCTTTCATGATTCTTTTCGTCAGCTTGCTTTGCCACCTGCATTAAAAATAAGAAAACTTGGAGTCGAGAGTTGATATTGTACATGATGATCCTGAGGTTAGTTCATCTAGAACTTTGTATTTACTAGCATTTATACTTTTATTGAATTGAAACCATGATCGTAAACTTTCAGCTTACACAGAAAAACAAATTGTCAAATCTTATAGTTTTTACTCAACCAATATAAACGGATTGAGGTATATTACCAAACATTAATCTAACTTATTTACTAATCGAGTCAAATATATTTTGTTTACAATGGTTCTTTGAACATGTTTTCTTTACTATAGGAAACACAACAATGATGCATGATTACTCATCGAGGATCACTCGAAAATTGACGTGTTACACCACATTACATGCGATTTTAATGCTATGCTTCTGATAGGATACTACCAACCACTGCGCCTACGATCGAATCCAATATAAATGGACCCCGACATTAAGCTCGGCCTATGTGAGTTCGGCCCAAGAAGACTCATCAATCAACTACAACTCTAATCGCAATTGGAGACGTAGAAGATTCGGATGCATATCTAAAAGAATCCTTATGAGAGAAGACTTTGTATTAGAGTCTAACTCTATTTGTATTAGAGTCAAACTCAATTTGAATCAGAGTCGAACTCAACTTGATGGTATATAAATATAGGCTAGAATAGAAGAGAAAGATCATCTACACATCTACACTCAGATCGATCACTTGATCATCTACTCTCTTTGTAATCGCTTCTCATACACTCAATACACATATACTCTCTTGCTCCGTGGACGTAGATATATTTTAAAGATCGAACCACATTAAACTCCTCGTGTTCTTTATTGCATTTATTACCTTATGAAATTAAGATCGATCATATACTCTCTTGCTCCGTGGACGTAGATCTATTTTAAGATCGAACCACGTTAAACTTCTCGTGTTCTTTATTGCATTTATTACCTTACGAAATTAAGATCGATCAACTTCCATGATTCATCTATGTTATTTGGTTTTATTTTTCTGTGTTATTTAGTTGTATTGGTATATGTGATACTGATGGGGTCAAGCTCACAAAGTAATGCACGTTTTTTGAATTCAATTAAATGAGGTTATTTTTTAGATCAACTTTGTGTTTTTTCACTTTTTGTGTGATTTTTGATTTCTGAAATCCGAAAAATCCAAATAATACAATGAGGATAAAGATTCGCCGGATCAAAAATTTGAAATTGTTTGTTGCTTTATTGTTTCTGTGTTCTTCAAATACTGGGGTCAAGATGTATAAGTGTTTAGGGGTGCTTTTTTTGTATACAGCCTGCAACCATTTATTTTTGTATAAATAATTAAAATGGTGTGTGGTTCACATAGATGATGACTCAAAGTTTGTTTTTAGCCAGGTGAAAGTTGTTATATGCTTACCTTAAGCTATCTGTCAATATGATCATTGTTGAATGATTTATTGGAGCTCATCTACCTTGTACACATATGCTAATTGTGAGCTAATCAGTATTCTTATTCGAACTTGATAAAAATTAAATGCCTTCCAGCTAAGTAAAAGCTAGTGAGGGTCAAAGGTATCTTGAGAAGGTAATAAAAGGTGAAGTAGTGATGATTTTACTTGACATTTTGAGGTATATCCATTATTTATCTCTAACCACTCCGGCATCGGAAAAAACTGGGGAGGGTCAAAGGTTTTTCTTGCCTTCAATTGTTTCAAATACTCTTATTTCGTACTAGTTCGGTCAATAATCCGTCAATTCTACCACTAAACCAACACACACACTAATTCGGTCAATTCTATGTACTAGAACAAACGGTGATAGAGATCAAGAAACATAATCTATGCTAAAGTCACAAAACAATCACTAAAATTAGGCTATATATTTTACACTACCACAAACCCTATAATCAGCAATTTCAGCTTCAAGCAGATATTAATACATAGTAAGGAGTTGAGTTTTCTAGTCGTGTCTTTACAAAATTCCTCGGCCCCTACCAGCAATAGGGTTGGCTTTCTTTTTTTCTTTCTTTCTTTTTCCTCTTCCTCGTATTCTGAATTTAAGTCTATTAAGAAAGGCAAAATGGGATGACTGCTTTCTCCCCAAGAGGGATTTGTCATTTGTGGGGGACTTAGAATGTTGCAAAACAGAAATAGATTTTGAACTTGTTGACTTTGCTTGAACCAGCCTTCTTTTCTTGCCTATGTGCAGCATCCGAATTCGAAGTTCCTTCAGTTTCCGTCTGCACCCTTTTACCCATCAAAGTTTTATCCGTGCCCGAACTGGTGCTTGGGGTCTCAGCGACACCACCTTGTACAGAACCGAACAATACAGAAGAACCTAGGACAAATCCGACGCAAGATATGATCAAGCATCAGTATTTATGTGATGTTACTTAGAAGATGTAATATTTCTTGACTTACCGGAAAGAGCAGGCTGCAAAACCACGTCGTTTTGCATGATTGCTGTGCTAAATCTGTAACCCGAACTTGAAAACTGCTCCTCTCTGTAACTCTTCTCCTCTTCTTCTTCGAGATCCCGCAGCAAATCGGTTGACCCAAAGTATTCTTCTGACAACTTGCTCCGACAGCTTGAATTCTGTGAGCTTGAAGAATGTGACTCGGGATCTTCTAAATCATTCAATTCCAAGAAGTCGCCTCTAGAGAAGCATTCTACGTCGGAAAAGTCTTCTGGAGGAGAGTTTGGTTTCGCATCAGATACCACCACAGGAAGTGTTTTGACTTCGCATTCTCTCTTTGCCTACAAAATGATTGAAACGGCGTTCAAGCAAACGAAGCAATAGGCGGGTCATAAACGATACCTCTGCCTGAAACTTCATGTCAGACAATATTCACAGTTTACATGCAATTTTGGACCTATATATACCAAATATTCTCCTAAAACTAAGTGAAATGCCTCTGCTTCTTTCACACAAAAAAAGGCAAATCAAAACTCTTATGCGTAAATACATCCTAAGTTTGAGACACACTCCGGTGCATCTGCCCTAATTAAATCCTAAATGTAATTTATAAATCCTAATTGCGATTAATAAACCCTAATTAGAGATTGATGAGCCGTGATTGGATGTAAATTAAGGTGGATGCACCGTTCATCCGGATGCTGGCAAGTTTTTGCCCCTAAGTTTTACACCAGGAAAAAAAAAACAAGAAAAAGTTCCTCCTCTCCATGAAAAAAGTTTAACAATTCATTTTTCTTCTCATTTTGGTACAGACAATAGAATAAGGTTTACGGTATTGCTAATATATGCTTAATTAACAGGTGACAAAAGCTAGTAATAAAGTCATAAATCTATCTTAGGCAATATATAGCAATCCAGCTCAAGAACTAAATAAGCCATATAAGAGGCAACTTCATATCTTAAATGAACAGCTAGAGAAAAAATCTAATAGAAATGAACAGAAAAGATCCAAAGAAATTGATTTGAGTGAACAAAAGAATTTTGGAAGAGTAATAATCAGTATTTAGTAGCTTTCAAGATTCTGAAGACTATAGAAATCTATCCAAAGGATAAACAGGATATTAAGCATAAACCCTAGATATCAAGCCACTGCACAGAAACTGCAATTGAACCTACCTGAGATTCATCCGTGTCTTGGTCAGAGGTGATATTGGTGTCAGGGTTAATTGACTTCACCGGATTGATGTTCTTCGACTCAAAGAAGCTTTTGCAGTTTTGGGGTTTGTCTTACTTCTTGAAATGCTGTCACTACAGAGGAAGACTCTGCATAGCAATCTGGAGGCCTGCACAATCTCCAACCCAACCGGGAAATTTTACTGGTAGGTTGGCTGTGATGTAAATAAAAGAATATAAAAGAACGAAAAAAATTGCTAGTTTGTTCCTTTGAGTACCTTTGGCCTATAGTTTTCACTTAATTCCTTAGGCGTTATCATGTATTCTTGCATAAGCCAATCGGTTAACTGTCCATCAGGAGCTAAGCCTTCAAAGTATTCAAGAGTGGTTCTCCAACCATTTATTGCATTGTTTGAATAAACCTTACAAGCTTCTCCTTTGGCCTTCCAGAACCCATGTCGTGATTCCTTTTTCTCATTCGAGTGGACCAAGTACCACATTCCTTCTGCAACAACACGTCTGGTTTTATATTCTCCTAATTATTATGTTCACTCAAATCGCCTCAAAGATATCATGCTTTAGGTAACAGCTTATATAAATAATATGAATGTTTGCATGTTTGAGTACTGATGAGGAAGACCTCTGCCATTATATCTGATTTTGTACTATAAGTTGTTCAGATAAACACAACTAAATAGACTGAGTAAACTGTCAACAATAAAACAATGACCATATTATCAATACAATAAATAAGGAAACAGGCAATAATATGACAGATTCAATCAGAAAAGGCCAAACGCTCTTTCCGTGGTGGCTAGAAACTAATCTACATTGTTGCATATAGTCAAAAGTAAAAGCCATGAGCAGATAGATATCAATTTATAATTTCCGATTAAAATCAAACAATAATTATGAGACTAATGAAAGCATAATCGACACCGTGTGAAGATCCCTGACTGAATTGAATCAATGGTGATTTGGCCCTCAACTTGTTCTACAATATTGTTGAACACGAAAATCTACAGCCTAAACTGAAAACTAACCGTGACCGTAGGTATGGACCAAGTCAAGAGTAATTCAAAATTCAACTTTTATCTAAAAATGAAGACTAACCAGGTAAATTAGAAGGTGGGTAGAGGAAAGGGCTCGAATCTTCGAGCACGTTATCCGGGAGACAAGATCCTGGTGAATAATCTGCAAGTAACAAAATGATTTGCTGATCGCTCCAGTAAAAACCAATCTCACAAGGCGGGGGCTGCGCCGGGGGACACATCTCAACCTAAGTGAACGCGAAGAAGCAAAAACACGGTGCCTTTTCTGATTAAGTAAGAGAGAAAATTCAATGGTAACGCAAGAAACTTCATCTAGATGAAACAAAATGAATATGTGAGAAAATGAAATGAATCTAAAAGGATAATAACCAATGGCTGCATCCCAATTTTGAGTAGATTTAGAAACTATAAGGGCACATCTGATTAACTGCAGAAGTCTGGTGCTATATAATGCAGAAAGCTTTCAGCACATATAATCTCGTCGTCCGTAAATTATGGCTGAATTCACTAAATCTAACCAAAAATCCGGAAAATAGAAACGAAAAGGTAATTGCAACTTTTGCATGAAATCTATTAAAATTTACTTGAAGATTAACACAAATAATCGCAATGAACCTATAAAATACATGTGTAAATGGTTAGTCAAGCCAATTGGGTAAACATCTCTACACAATAACTGAATACGGATAATATCAGCATAGGCATGCCGCATACAAAGTATCATGTTCCTTGCTCCAAATCTGCTAGCTCTTAACCAACTAAGCTAAGCCCGTGGAGGCAAAGTATCATAATCCTGTTTTCCAGTGTGCTTGTTTATGTGATGATAGTAGATCCTCACATAAATGCATGATACCAGGTTGAACACACACATATGCGCAAGCGGGTGTCTGTGTGTGTACACAGTTAATGCATACAGTAAGAAGCATTGCGTAGGCGAAAGCACTATTAAGCACGACGCATAAACTGAGAACTTTAGCCTTAAATGATCCGAATTTGACAAGCTACGAATCCTACAATAATTAGTTGTAGAGCCAAAAACGGTGAAGAAATACATGAAAAAACATCCATAAATCGATCGACCAGAGAAAAAGTAGTAATTGCAACCAATATCTCTATGAAACCTCAATTAGGAAACAATTTAAACTAAACGCAAAATTGCTCCACAAGAACACATGAAATTACTACTTACAAAGGCTATGATACTGAAAAAAAAAACAAGAACACATATCACACCATGAAAATGCAAAAAAGATTGACAACACAACGAAGCAACCCACAAAACCCAAATAAAACTGCAAGCACTCGCAAACAGAAAAAGAATCAAAAATATCAATCAGAAGACAACGAAGAAACAGAGAATCAAACAACAATATACAAGAAACCCAGCAAGATAATAAATGAATTAACACAGCAAGAATAGAAAAAAAGTGCAAAAGAAGACAAATTGATCGACGTTCCTGAAGTGCAAGATTGTACCTTGAGCTATCAGAGTCAATTGATTGATCAGTGAAACCTTCTCTCTCTCTCCCAAATCAAGAAAGACATATGATGAGCTAAGTTGGTTATTTATAGCGGGGAGGTGTGTGTGGGCGTGGGGGTTGGGGGGGAGGATTTGCTAAGCTGACCGCGGGTTGGTTATCACTCGATCTCAGAGTTAACTACTACAGTTGCTGCCGCGGTTGCTTAACTAGAGACGCCAATTACGTGGCGGGGTTGCCCGACGTGGACCCCACCTCGCACGGTGGCTCTGAGTCACCACTACCTCAGCCTCTTTCGAGGAAGATGCATTTTCAGCCAAAAAGTTTCAAACGCCTCTTTTGTATTTTGTCGATCGCTTGGCTGCTGACACCATCCCCTCCTTCGCCGCTGACGCCAAAATGTCCTAATATTACCTCGGATCTACCGTTTATGATATATTGTTATATGTATGTTCTAAGGGATTTATCAAATGAAAAAATGTACTTAACCAGGAACAAATCATCTTTGTAAGATTTGCAATTATATAAAAAAATTATTGTAATATAAAAAAGTATTATCCTAAAAGCAATATTTATATATATACAAATATGTATTATCTATAAATAAAACATCATTATACATACATAAAAAAGTTTTACAGTTTCCACATGAGTAAAATTTTCCGGTATAGTTTATCCTTTTATTTTAATGTGGGTAAATCTGTGAGTTGATAGTAAATATTGAGTCTAAATATCATGCAGAATTCAATATGAAGTGGAAAGTTCAAACCATGCTCTTCTTTTCCATTTTAGAGAAAAATTTGAAAGATATAATTAGTTAGATATGAATGTTTAGCTATTAAAGATTCCGAAAGAGGTACATTTATAAATAAAAATTTTAATAATGCAGCGGAGTTGCTCCAACGTAAAAGGGTTGATATGCTAAAATATGTTGAAATTTTAAGATTTTTATGTAATTTGGTAAATTTCTGGAATTTTGTCAATTTAACCTTTATTAAAAAAGGAGAAGTAAAATTATAGTCAATTTCAAATCGTTACTGTAAGTTCGATGACGTGGCATACACATACACATACACATACACATACATAGATTCAACTCTCTCTCTCTCTCTATATATATATATATATATGTGATTTGGATCAGATAAAAATATAAATTTTGGTGATAAATATGAATAAATCATAGTCCTTCATCATAATAAATTGATAGTCCAGATGATATATTTATGTGTTGTATTAATAGTTGGATATGCTATGTTTTTAATACACAGGAAAAATTAAGAGGTCAGATTAGTAATAATATTTTTATGGGATTTGATTTTTTTCTTTTTTTTGTGGGATTTTATATCTTAGATAGATATTATTATTCCAAATATTTATCTTTTTTCGTATTTATTTCGTTGCACTGGTAATGTAATTTATTTGCCTTGACAATTGATTTTGTTGCATTGGTAGTGT
This sequence comes from Salvia rosmarinus, assembly GCA_036937905.1. Lineage (NCBI taxonomy): Eukaryota > Viridiplantae > Streptophyta > Magnoliopsida > Lamiales > Lamiaceae > Salvia > Salvia rosmarinus. The sequence goes on along the minus strand of CM072817.1, from coordinate 18,329,982 downwards.
AATATTAATTCATCGTTTAATTTCGTTAGTATCTACAACAATAAAGACTAAAGTTATGCAAAATAAATGTTAAGATTGTGGAACATAACTTTTTTATGTGTACTATAAATATATTTCACAAAATAATACTAATTTTTTTTGCAATACATTGATGCAATGTTAGTTACGATATGTGATACATATTAGATAATTTGTGCAACACAAATAAGTGTCATATTATGATAGGTGAAAGATTTGAAGAGATAATATTTTTATGCCATATTTACCCTCACCCGATTTTAGGTGAATAGAAGGTTGATGATGTTATCAATCTTGTTCAAAATGAAACATGAAATCTGGAATATTAATTACATGTTAATTAATGATTATGATTTATTCTTATTTTTATACATAATAGCATTCTCACAGAACTATCGATATATATATATATATATATATATATATATATATATATATATATATATATATATAGTACCAAATTATTAAAGTAAACAAAAATGAAAAACTTCATCAAGAACCCTAGCATACCTCTCTCAAAGCCTACATCGTTCAATGGTTTGACTTATGCTCTCCTTTAGTTGAAGCTTTACGGATTGCTGAAATTTTTATTATTAGGAAACTTGCTGATATCATACTCCATGGAGAGAAAAAAAATTTAAAAGAGCGTAAATGACAAAAACAAAATCGAAAAGGAAATACATTCGGTATATTGCTGAAATAAATCTATCTGCATGTGCCACAAGGAAATTCAAGGGTAAAATATGTCAGATAGACACCCCTAGATTTGAACGTATTTCCTAAATTAATTAATGCCCGAACCGGGTAAAATAAAATCGAATGGAACTAGTCTAATTTTTTTAGAGTATTTTATATGTATATATTATGAAGTGTTAATGGGGAGAATTGCCTCAATTCTTAACATTGCTATCTAATTTAACCCATATACTAACATGCTACTCTTTTTACTAATTTTTAATTAAAATTATAAAAATATCTTCCCTAACCCGTGGCCAACCCCCTCCCTTTCTCTTTTCTCGGCGGCCAACCATCCCTCCTCCTTCCCATCTGTTCTCGTTAACCATCCTCCTCCCTCTGCCGACGGCCAACTCATTCCCTCTCTCTTTTCTCGGCGGCCAACTCATTCCCTCTCTCTTTTCTCGGCGGCCAACCCTCCCTCCCCTTCCCATCTGTTTCCCGGCGGCCAACCCGCAGTCAACCCATTTTTCGGCGGCCAACCAATTTTCTTTGCAATTTTTCGGATTGACCGTTGGGAAACAGGTGGGAAGGGGGAGGGAGGGTTGACCGCTGGAAAAAGGGAGAGAGATGGGGTTGGCCGTCGGTAGAGGGGAGGGAAGGATGGTTGGCTGCGACAGAGGGGAGCGAGGGATGGTTGACCACCGGAAAATAGATGGGAAGGGGGAGGGAGGGTTGGCCGTCGGGAAAAGGGAGATGGAGGGGGTTGGCCGCAGGCAAAGGGGAGTGAGGGATGGTTGGCCGTTGGGAAATAGATGGGAAGGGGGAGGAAGGGTTGGTCGCCGGAATTGTGTCTGTGCATGTGAATCCGTGTGATTTTTTATATTTAAGGATAAAATTGTACAAATGGTTAAAAAAGATAGCACCTTAACATATGGGATAAAAAGGATAACAAACTTAACATATGAGTTATATTAGATTTTCACCCAATCCTAATAAAAATAGTTTCCGTTTAACAGGCACTGTGTATTTTGTATTACTGTTCATTTTTAAATTAATTTTTTTTGCAAAAATAGGATGTTAATATTGTCCATATATATAGCTATTTTCTAACTCTACAATAAAGTAAACTATTTTTTCAGAAACATAATATATTTTTTTAAATAAACTTGATGCTATTTTAGAGAAACGTAGGCTACTAACTTTTGTGAAACGTATACTGAAAAAAGAAACTTTAGTGAAACGTAATGCTATTTTGCACTATGACAAGATGTTTTCTGTGGAATTGTTCGAAAAAAAATTGTGGTGAGAGTCGACGAAAATGTTCCAAATAATGTTCCTTTTCGCGTAAATAATTTACGAAATATTTCTATTTCTTAAAATAGAATTAAGTAATGTAAAATCAATTACCAGTATAATAATAACATAATGATAAGTTACTTAATCTTATTTGAAAATTAATTTTCTAAATACTAAAAAATAATATTATAAACACAATTATATGTATCAATATCAAATATTAGGTATTTTAGGGCACAATGAATAACTAAACCCATGAGACTAGAAGTAATGACTATTTTCTCATCCTAGTGCGAATGATAATTTTTAGCTTTAAAAAATACCAATAAAATAATTAAAAATATGATAATAACAATTTCATTCTATTTATCCAGACCTCGTAGCTTAAGGGGGTGTTTACTTTGTATGATTAGATTGGATAGATAAAATTAATCCAATCTAATCAAGTGTTTACTTTTAGGATTAATACTTGAGGATATCCCAAAGCCCGGGATTATTTTAATCCTTTGAATTTTTCTCCATTAAATTTAATCCAACCAATACAAATATGATTGAAATAATCCTCCAAATAAAGGGAAAATTATTTATCCCAATTTTAATCCTTCACTAATCCTTTGTAGTAAACAAATGATTGATAGATAAAAATTATCTTATAACACATTTAATCCATCAAATAATCAATCATTCAAAATGTTAATCATGAAAAGTAAACACTCCCTAACGGTATTCATCATCTTATAAATGTAAGTGATCTAGTTATGAATTCCAATTTCCTCATCCCTCAGTATTAAAAAAAATAGTAAATACAAAATAAAACAATTTCAGTCGATCTTATATTCTTATTCCACCTCTTTATATTTATTTGATAAAATAAAGTCGATACTCTAAAAAAAAGATAAAATAAAGTCGAAGCATAACTTGACTAGCAAATGGGCCTTGGGTTTGCAGTTCCCGTTGGGCATTCAAACACAAATAACTAATGATTGGGCCGGATTAATCCTATCCAAATTCCACTAATTGTAACTCGCCGTCGCCGGTAATGGCTGCCTCCGAGCCGAACGGTCGGTTATCAGCCTTCCTAAAATCGGGCATCTACAGGTTTGATGAGGCCAGCGCATTCTTCATCGATCCGGTTCGGGTACTGAACCGGTCCTACACCCGGTTTAGGGTTTCTCCGTCCGCTTACTACTCCCGCTTCTTCCCCTCTTCGAATTCTTCAATCGACAATCCCGATGTTTCGCCCAAAAATCCCAAAAAGCGCAAATGCCGCGGAAAGGAGAATAATAAATCTCGGGCGCTCAACTTGCGGGAGCAATTGGCCGATCGACGGCATCAAGTGATTGAGCAAACAAGCTCGCGCAAATTTATTTTTTATTTATGCCTCTTTGTGGAAAAATAGTAAATTGTTTCTGTTTTGGTTTCGGTTGTAGGAGGTGAGGGTGGATTTGTTGAGGGCGCATGAAGCATTTCTTGGTGCTAGCGAGCTGCTGGGAGTTTTGAGGAATTTGAGGGGTGATGGACAGGAAAATTGCGGAGACTTGACTTATCCGGAGCGTGAGCTAGATTTTGTGGAGTTAGGGAGCGTTTGGCAAGCTCCATTTTACGAAATTGTTCTTAAGGTTGGAGATGATGGTGATGCAGTTGAAAATGCAGGTCAGGGTTTATTACATAAGCTTTATATTAATGCATGATTTCTATTGCTGTGGTATTACGTTCATCTTCTTGCATTACAGAAAATGTAGGCTTTTGCTTTAGATTTTGAGTGCAAATTTAGGGTCCCATGAATCTATTTGATGTTTTAATTTCTTAAATTACACTGCTTGGTGTTTCCGCACTGCTACTCAGTTTTTTTTTTAATTGACCAGGATGCAATAATGCTGCATAAGAGTTTATATATTGTGAGCTGATTTTTCTTATTTATGAATGGAAAGTTTATGTTTACTAAAATCGATGTATGGTTAATTATCCGTAAAGGTATTCTGTGATGTCAAACTCAGTTATGGGATTAACCTACCATTAGACAGAAGTAACTGTGCTGCATGTAAGACCTTAGCTGATGTGCGGCTCTATTTGTTGAAACCATGAGTTGTTGGCATCTCTTGCTTCAACTTACTCATTTGTATGTGAATTCATGACATGTCTAAAGCTCTGTTTGTTCAGGAGTGAATTTGTTGTTTGTATTTTTGAGCTGGATTATGGAATATTTTGATGTTAATAGCTAATTGAGCTGGATAAAATGATCGTTGGCTGCATCGTGTTGTTTTGGCTGCCCGTGGGTGTAAAAGTCCCTTCAAATTTTCAGGTTTTGGGTCCTTGTATCAAAGAGAGGTTCCTGTGTTTGACAACTTAATTGCCAATGAGTGGAGTAATGACATAGAGGCTGAATTACTGGACCACAAATACATATTGCCGAAGAAAAGCTGTTTCTTTATGGTATGTGTTAGAACTTTTTCCACGAGTTGATTTTTGTTTAGATGTGGCTACTGTGTGTTCAAACTAAACTTTCAAATGCTTTGTTTTACTTGTCACAAGGAAGTCTGATCTGAGGCAGATTCACAAACTGATTCCCGGTAAGGAACTTAGATCCTTGTTAATATTGCAATGAGTTTTTTCAAAGATATGCAAAAATTGCTTTATCAGTGTCGCTTGTTAGTTAGCAAAGTGTTACTGGTGGATAAAAGTTGGGCATTACCACACCAATTCAAGTGCACTAAAATGGCCTGTGTTTCTATCTGCTCTTCTGCTTCAAGAATAGTTCCTTTAGAAGTTGTTAGCTTATGTGCTTCGCATGCTTCCGAGTCTTAACATCCTATGCTTCTTACAAAGTTAAGGTTTCATATTGATCTCTGGCAGCTCAATCTGATCATGGCTTCAATCTAATAGTGATCGATCCTCCATGGGAGAACAGCAGTGCTCATCAGAAACAAAAGTATGGTCATTCAGTTCTTAGTTTTTATTTAAACTCAATGTAGAAAAAAGTAAATGTCATCTATTTTGGCTGCTTAAGCAATTGTATTTTAATATCTACCAGTTGAAATGCAATTTCATTCTGCTTTGTCTATTCTTCTGTTTTCCATCTGCAGGTACCGGACTTTGCCTAATAACTACTTTCTATCTCTTCCTGTAAAGCAACTCACCCATAGTCGTGGAGCTTTGGTAGCCTTATGGGTAACCAATAGGGAGAAATTACGAACCTTTGTGGAGAACGAACTGTTTCCCAAATGGGGCGTCAAGTATGCTGCTACCTTTTACTGGCTGAAGGTATTATTATCTTCTCACAGCATTAGCAAGCATTGTAGGTCGCTCCGTTTTCACAAATCCAATGATAGGTGAAGGCGAATGGCTTCTTGATTAGTGAACTGGATCTCTTTCATCACAGACCATACGAGTGTCTTCTCCTAGGTCTTAGTGACGGAAAGGTGAGGTTGAGTGATCAGGGTTTCAGTCTGCTGTCATTCTATTCCCATTGTCGATAATCCAATCTGTGCAGGGAATGGATTCTGAAGAGCTGCAAAGACGGATAGGGACTACAGACAATAAAGTATTCATCAGTATACCGGGAGATTACTCGAGGAAACCCCCACTCGGAGGTATTCTCGTGCCATTCTTTTCGTTTACTTGTGTATCGTTGTGTGTTGTTCCATTGATCCTTACTTGTTTTCTTTCATCAGAGTTGCTACTGGACTATGTCCCCGGACCCAAACCTGCGCGTTGCATCGAACTGTTTGCTAGAGAGATGATCGAAGGCTGGACTTCATGGGGTAATGAACCTCTACATTTTCAAGATTCCAGGTACTTCCTTCCTACGGATAAGTAAATACAGAAAGAACGGACTTGTCTGAAAATTTTGAATTCGATTTATTTAAGCTGAATCTTCGGATACCTCTTATAGTTATAGCGAATGTTTTGCAGAATTTGAGTTCAATTTCTCGATTTGTTTGTTCAGCTAGTTCCCCTAGAATATAAATGTAAATGTGTATAAAAAATAAAGGGAAAATATCAAATAATGTCTCCACGTTTAGAAAGAAAACCAAAAATGTCTCAACTTATCAAATATAACAATTTTATAACTAATGCTTTATAATCGTAACAAAAATATTTCAACTACATTTTCCAATACCAGAATATTTACGTATTAGAGTTGTCTATATGCCAACTCGTTGCCAAATAACGTTGTTTCATCAAATTCTTGAAAGAAAAGATAAATAAATTGAAATCCCAGTTCGATTATAAAACAGTAACGTTATTCGGTTTCTTAGAAAATGAAACAAGATGATGGACCCATCACCTCCAAATCATATGCAGCCTCGGCCCTCTGCTAGACCCTAAATCAGTATTTTCAAATGAAAAAATTGTTTGAAGGACAGGACATACAAGGAGTAAGAATTCTATGAATCCGGTGAGACAAATAGTCACGTAGGTATTCTAGTCCCGAAAAATGTGGCTGGGATATTTTTGTTACAACTATAAAATATTGGTGCGCAATTCTTACTTTGAAATGTTGGGATATTTTTTGTATTCCTCCTAAACATTATGACATCAATCTAATACTTTCCCAAAAAATAAACACACAGTTAATACTTTCCCAAAAAATACATTGCGTGGAACATAATTAAGAATATCACTAACCCGTAATCACTTGTTAATACTTCCATTGGTGCACAGATTTATCATTATGGGATGATCATTGATTGTGCGATTAATAAGTAACTCTAATCTTATATGTTTGGTTCGGCTATTAGCAGTTTGACTGTACTTTTATTACTTATTCAATTTTGTACCACAATCATAAATTTCAGAGTCATGTTGCACGGTTGCACCATCCTAGTATTAGTATTCAAATTCAAATATTGCTGACAAATACATCATGTTTGGGATCATTGACTGTGGAAATAAATGGAAAATTTTGTGTTTCTTGCAGACATTGTTTATTGGTTCAATTATTGTCTTTTGTACTGTTGTTATTTGGTCTCTTTCGACTGTGCGTTAAAGATATTGATTCATTCAACTTACGGACCATTGACTTAATACTAATCTTCATGCTAATATATTCTGATGTTCAATTTTGATGACTGCCGATTATTCCTCTTATATATATATTATAATCGTTTTTGTGTGACTGCCGATTATTTTTCTTATATATAATCGTTACGGTCATGCCACGGAAATAGATGTTGGTTTCAAAATTAACGATTACTTGTAGACGTAGCTATTTACAAGTGGTGATCGGCTGTGACTGAGAGTGTCTACATGAATTAAAAACATGGGACAAACATTACATAAAATTATATGATTATCGGAGTTGTAAATTTTGAGAAAATTAATGTTCGATAGAGATTGACTTGTAAATTCGTGAGTAGCTATCAGTTTTTGTAGTACTTAATAACTTGATTCAAAAGTCTCTGAGCGAATTCGATACAATTCGTAACTTCATTTATCTATCATTTTAACGTGATATTCATGTCATCTTTTACACTTACATATCGTATGTATGTTTATTTCAACAAGTTCACATTATTATAGTTAATTTTATCAATTGTATTACAATTTTTATTTAGATATTCCGCATTAGTAAACACTGCATAAGTGAAATCTAACCTTGACTATTTTTATTAAGTTATTTTTGGCTGAACTCGTTCAAGTTATTGACTCAATCTTGAATTCTCAATTTAATAGCGAGTTAGTCTTGAATTTGTTGATTAAGTGACTCTACTTATTTACATCTCAAATTCGGACTCCTGAAATTGAAAGAATTAGTTTAAAATGTTTGTTTGAATAGAATTTGAGAACTTCATATTTGACTGTAACTGTTAAATATATTCTGGAAAATTTGTTGTGATAAATATTTATGAAGTAGTATAATTCTTGTTTAATCAACAAGAAAGTTGCAGCTTAAAGTTCTATCAAGACACTTAGTTTCTTGAACATTGACATCAAACGAAAAAAATAAATAAAAAATCAAGGATGGTAAAGAAAGTTTTCTGCAAAGTTGTGTCCTATGTAAAGATTCGTAAAATGATACTATATACAAATCAAAACATTAACAATAATAAATTATAGATAAATTAGTGGATAATGTTTGGATTTAAATATAGATAATGTAGAGAATCTCAGGTGGTGGCTAGTATGTAGAAATGAAATGATATCTTTGTATTTATTCCCATTTCTATGACTGGTAAAAAATTTATAGCGAAAATTACCATTTTCAAATGAATACTTATTCACATGAATGTGAGATTAGTCATTCTTTCCATTCCCCATGGTATTATCTATTCCCATAAACATGAGATTACCCAAATTTATTTCAAAACTATTCTTATTTATTTTTTATCTTGTAAAATGAATAATAAAATAGTAAATAATAATGATAACAATAAATAATAGTATTTATAACAATAAATAAATAGTAATTATTAACATATATTAAAATAATATTAAAATAATAATTAAGTAATCATATATTAGTTTATTATTGTTATGAGTTATTATTATCATTCATAATAATAATAATAATAATATATGGTTATTCTATTTATATTTCATTCATATTTGTTCATTCATTGTACATATCAACTGTAGAATTCCATTCTTATCATCATTCCATTCTAAAGTATATTAATTTCATTTATATATACCAAACATCACCTTAAAGCATCACGATTTAGCATTAAAATTCACATGTTTGTGTTTCTCGTGAAAAAGCAGGTAGAAAATTGAGGTCATGATTTATACTACTGTTTAAAACTATTTTCGTAATATAAATTTTTAATCTACATGTTCCGTAAAATGTAAATTATGCATATGACTAGCGCTGCAAAAAAAAGTAAGCAAATTGAATAGGTTTGATTAACTTGTGATCGGAAATTACGTAATTGCATCATCAACTTTGAAATTCAATGCTAGTAGTGAATTAGGATTTTCCGATAGGCAAATTCATTTTACAGTTTTTGATTTAGCATGTATATGATTTCGGACTATTTTAGCCAATTTAGATAGATTCTAATTATTATTAAAACAATTGGACATTTTGATTATTTTTTTTTATCAAAAGTCGTTATCTACTAATTTTTTTTTGTTTTATATCAGGGACGAACTTGTACTTCTATATTGATTTTGCCAAAAAGGAGTCGATTATTAGCTTTTGATTTACACTTGTGAATTAGTGATTTAGCATGTATATGATTTCGGACTATTTTAGCCAATTTAGATAGATTCTAAATATTATTAAAGAATTGGACATTTTTATTATTATTTTTTTTATCAAAAGTGGGTAGAAATTTTTTTCACTTGTATCTAATAATTTCTTTTCTTTTCTTCCCCCTCTCTGAGTTTTAATGACCGCATTGTCTCAACATCTTGAATCTTCTTCTATTTTATCTTCTATTTTTGTCTTTATATTTATTATATATTAATACTTTTATATTTTTATGCTTTATTTATTTACTTACTTACCAAAACCAATAACGTAGATCAAAGGTAAACATATTTAATTGAGTTCGTATATATTGTTATTAGATCTAATCAAATATTTTGGGAATTCTTTAGATAAAATATCCTAGATAAAAAAAATCAATTCTGTAATTTTTTTTATAGCTAATTGTAAACAAAAGGTATCTCAAACTAAAATTGATTTTTTTTTTTTTTTTTTGCATGATTGACTTGTTGAGTTAGAAAAGAGGGGGTGGGATGGATGATTTTATACGACGAATGAGCCATCGATTTAGTGAAGGAACACTCCTAGCGATATACAATTTACACCAATTAAATCTTACCACATTTTACCATTACAAAAAACAACACATTTTTTTTTTTAAATTTAAAAACCTCATTAGTTTTTTAGTAGAATCCAACAGTGGTTTCTTACACCATCCCATGTGTAGGTGCATTTTGACTGCCTCTCATCCAAAACCCTATCTCTTCCACTCTCCTCTGCTTATGTTCTCTCTCTCACACACTATATATGTGTGTGCATATTCTCTCCTCCTTGAATCAAACTCCATCAACAGATTTACCCGAACTGTTCTTAGCTGAAAATTCAACAAGAAAGGAAGAAGAAAAAAAATCATTAAAAAATGAGGTCCATGAATCTGGTGGATGCCTGGGTCCAAAACCTCTCAATCTTCAAGCAACCATACCCCTCCAAATCCTTAGTCGGATTCATCCACCACCCCAGATTCGAACCCGTTTTCCTGAAATCGCAGAGGCCCATTTCCTCCCACGGCGTCTCCGCCATCCTCACCGGCGAGGAGGCCAGAATCTCGACGCAGCGAGACGAGACGCCTTTCAATTTCAACGCCTACGTCGTCGAGAAGGCGAATCACGTGAACAAGGCGTTGGACGACGCGGTGGCGGTGAGGAACCCGGCGATGATCCACGAGGCGATGCGGTACTCCCTCCTCGCCGGCGGCAAGCGTGTCCGCCCCATGCTCTGCATCGCCGCCTGCGAGGTGGTCGGCGGCCCCCAGGCGGCGGCCATCCCCGCAGCCTGCGCCGTCGAGATGATCCACACCATGTCGCTCATCCACGACGATCTGCCCTGTATGGACAATGACGATCTCCGCCGCGGCAAGCCCACCAACCACAAGGTCTTCGGCGAGGACGTCGCCGTGCTCGCAGGTGCCAAATCTCCCCCAAAATACTTCACTTCAGATTTAATCAAACCACCATTATTTTTATTATCATTTAAATTTGAGTTAATTGCCAATTATCGAACAAATTTTGAAACATTACAACAATGTCACTATCATTTCATTTGTTTCAAAATTAATATCCCAATGTTTTTTCGGTCACCGGAAAGTTGATCGCGGCATGCTTATCTGAGTTGGCATCACCTAATTGGGGTTGCACGGGCCAACAAAATTGGGAGGATTAATTTTACAACAAATTAAAAGATAGTTATATTATTACAACATCTCTAATGCATTATTATAACCCCCCACAAATGGAGTTTTGACTGAATATCTAAGCCTTGCAACCAAAATTTGGAGATGCGTTGAAGAAGCATGTCATGTCGATTTTAAAAGTTTAGAAATGTTAAATTTTGTAACAAATTGAAGTATGAATACAGTATTACAATGTTTTAAAAAGCGTGTTAAAATTGCAAAGTTGATGAAAGTTCGTTAACGATTAACCCTCTTTTTTTGGTTATTCAAATTTGTATATTTTCTTTGTAATGTTAAATTCCTTTGCTAAATCATGAATGATTTCTCTGTTCTAGGGGATGCTCTGTTGGCCTTCGCGTTCGAATTCATGGCCACTGCCACAGCCGGTGTGGCGCCAGAGAGGATATTGGCGGCGGTGGGGGAGCTGGCGAAGGCAATCGGGACGGAGGGGCTGGTGGCTGGGCAGGTGGTGGACCTCAACTGCACCGGTGACACGAATGTAGGGTTAGACACATTGGAATTCATACACATACACAAAACTGCCGCATTGTTAGAGGCCTCAGTAGTTTTGGGGGCCATTTTGGGTGGTGGAAGCAGCGAGCAAGTTGAGAAGTTGAGGACTTTTGCCAGGAAAATCGGTCTGCTTTTCCAAGTTGTGGATGACATTTTGGATGTGACGAAGTCGTCGGAGGAGTTGGGAAAGACGGCCGGGAAGGACTTGGCCGTGGACAAGACGACTTATCCGAAGCTGCTGGGGCTGGAGAAGGCCGTGGAGTTTGCCGAAAAGCTGAACGAGGAGGCCAAGGCGCAGCTGGCGGAGTTCGACCCACGCAAGGCGGCGCCGCTGGCCGCGCTCGCCGATTACATTGCTCATAGGCAGAATTAACTCCTAGCTAGTTTAGCTGCTATATAAAAAGTTTGGTGGGTGTTGTAGAAAAAAGAAGAGATATGGTGCTATACCATGAAATAGCATATTCTTTTGGTATACCATTTGATGTCAACTTATAGGTTTCTTGTTACTTGATCATGTGATAATCTTAAAGTATCTACTCATTGTTTTTTTTTTTTAATTATGATTATGATGTAGATTTTGTTCATTATGTTATTATGTATTTGAAATGAAGTAATGGTAAAAGGCTAAAAGCTAAAGTTCAGATCATTAATAGCTTTGAGTAAACTACTAAACTTGGTTGTGGAGTTCGTGAATGTGGAAAACAGTAATTTATGTTCTTCTTGTTTGGTTCTCTTAGGTGACTTTTTGCAGTTTAATTTGGTGCAGTTGATCAGATTTTGAGGTTTAGATATACTATGATATTACAACATAGGTTGGGTTCTGTTTAATTTGTTTGATAGAAGTTCATTGCTAGAAACTTGCGTTTAACACTCGAGACATGATTTTTTGAAATCTAAATGATTAATTTGGTGATATGAATCCGAGAAAACTATCTACGAAACCTTTTTACGACACTAGATTACTAATTCTTGGTTTTATGACACTACACAATTATATTTTCCACATGTTACATCACTGATTTGCAGAATATAAACTTTGAATAACCCAGCATCAAAGATCACTTTGAATAAACCCACATCAAAGATCATTAAATATTTAATTTTAGTAAGAACACCCCACAGCACGACCGGTAATTTTCGACATGATACGAGAACACGACACGAACACGCATGAAATCAACGGGTTAGTGTTCAACCTTATCGTGTTGACATGATAAGGACACAATAATTTCGTGTCGGATCCGTGCCGTGTTCGTGTAACATGATAATTTTCGTGTTGCATTCATGTTCGTGTTTGATCATCGTTTTCGTATAATTCGATAATATTTATATGTATTTAATATTAATTTAGTTATACTATATATATTTTTATTTTGTATTAATTTATTTTCTAATTTTGATTTGAATTTGTAGTTTTGTGTCGTGTCAACACTAAAAAAATCGTGTTCTTGTCGTATCCGTGTCAGTATATTTATTGTCGTGTTCGTGTTTGGCCTTATCGCAACATGCACGAATTCAAGACCAACCACTCCCAAAAAAGAAGCAGAATAAGATAAAGTCAGTTCAAAGTCAGGTCGAATCTAAGTGCCCTTTTTGTCCAGATACATGTATTGTCCTAATTAGGCTGTGGTTGGCGTGGCGTAGCATGGAACAGCTTGGCTGTGATATTCTCTCCATCTTAAATATTTGGTCCATTTTGACTTCTTAATTAAATTAAGCATTATATTGAAAATTGAGTTGTACAAGTGACTTACACCTATTTAATGAGGCTTGGAATTTATATTATAGACAATGACGGACATACTTATAAGTGACTTTATAAAAAAATAGTAGTAATATAGAATATATAAAAAGGCAATCACGAAATAGAATATTGGGCTAACTATTTGGGACGGAGGAAATAATGTAGATTAAATAATTGAGAAGATTGGCAGCAAGAAAGTAAGAAACTTGTGGGAGTTTGGCATAGGCTGTGGAGAGTGGATAATGTGTTTCTCAATTTTGTGGATATGAGTCAGGCCTATTCTTAGTAAGCTCGCTATGCAATGCGCCTCTACTCTATCCTTTTTCTTCCAGATTAATCAATGAGTATTCAGTGGTATTTACTATTTAGGCGAGCCGAAGCCTGTCATTTTGATTAAACCCACATTAAAGATAATTTATATCAACCTTTACTGGGTGGGGGTGATGGGGGCACAGATTATTTATAAAAAAAATACAAAATTTTTCACATGCTACAACCGATTGTTATAGTTGGGAATGCCAATGAGCGAGTTTTACCCGGACCAGAACCAATAAATAAGTGTCGATTTTGGTTCTGGAACCGATCCATTAGATATTAGACCCAGATCGAACCCGGACCATCAATTATGGGTCTTAAACGGTCCGGATCTGAGTGGATCTGGAATCAGAACCGGACCATAACTGAAACTGGAATCGAAACTGAAACCATTGTTTTAGAATTTAATGGGTTATGAGTGATTTCAGATCGGTATGGATAAAACATGCTCATTAACAAGCCTATTTAAGCTTAGGCTTATCAATAGACGTGTTTTACTCGAATCAGATTCAATAAATAAGTATCGGTTCTAGTTCTTGAATCAAAACTGGATCGGATCATCAAACTATGAATCTAAACAATCTAGGTCTAAAGTGGGTTTGGAACCGAAATCAAAACTAAAACAACTACTTTAAAACTTAATGGGCTATGAACGGTTTCAAATCGATCCGGATAAAACCCATCCATTAACATTCCTAATTGCACTAGTTGGAAGACTAACTTAGCCATTGGTGGTGTGTCACCAATTGAATATGTAGTTTTTGATATGCTCAATATGGATTTATTTATAATGAGCTTCACATTGGAAGTATAAATATACCAATAAAAAGATCTCTTCTCCGCTCATTTTTTCGTTGTATTCCATATCTTGTAATTTTCATATTATTATTGAGTTTTATCTTAACTTACGTGTATTGTAATTATTTTTAGCATTTTAATGATAAATTTAAAATATCAAATAAATTCTATAGCTTTAAAAATATATTAAAAATAATTACAAAATATTTACTTATTACATAATGAAAAATATATAGTTTGGGTTGGTTTTGGTTATTGACAAAGTAGAAAATTGATAAATATTGATTATGGTGTAGATTGTGCGTATGTAGAAGAAATAAATAAATTTTAATTAAATAATTAGGTTGATGGTCATTGTTCATAAATATAGTCTTAAAGAACTTGATAGGAGTCGCCAAATATTGGATACTCTCTTGATTCCATGAAATTACTTATTTATTCTGTTTTGGAATGTTTCAAAATTTTAGTCTACTTTTTTAATTGGAGTTTTAATTAAAATATTATTTTATTAAAATAACTTTTCAATATTTATGAAAATTACATGTGAAATAGTAAATAGAGAATAATTATATACAAATGATAATCACCCCGTCTCATCCAAAACGATCCTTTTCTTTTCTACGATTATTTTGGATAAGAATATAAAGTGAATAAACTAATAAAAAGTAGGTAGGTGCCACAAATTTGAAGAGATAATTATTTCATAAAAAGAAAACAGGCCATCTTGGATGAGACATGCCAAAAAAGAATACAAACCATCTTGAGTGGGACGGATGAAGTATTTTCTAACAAAATACTAAATATATTTTCTTAATATGTGTGCAAAAAAAAGAGTGACTAATTTTCTGAGATGGAACTAAAGAAGTATTTATTTTTCGTAAGAATCCCCCAACATCAAGTCATTCAATAGAAAAAATCAGCTGGAATCTTAGTTTCCGTTTTATCCAAAAATATATAATTATCCCAGTTAAACACTATCTTTTGGTTGGTGGGGTAGGCATGGAACAACTTGTCTATGATATTCTCTCCATCTTAAATATTCCCAAAATGATAAACTTTCGTTTTCTCGGTTGTTTTCGATTATAAATTCGACTTCTTAAATAAATTAAGCATTATATTTGAGTTCTTTTTAGATACAAGAGATACATATTATATCATAAACTTAAATATATGTTATATGTTAATAGAATTTGAATTAATGACATCTTATAAGATAAAAAATTGTACTTCACCTTTGTCACTTGAGCTATACCTCCTCAACTACAATCAAGGACATATTTATAAATAACTATTAAAAATAGGATTCAATAGTAAAAGATAAGCTTGTAAGTTTTATGCAATATATATATATATAAACTTAAGATTTATTAATCATTTGAAGATTCATAGTAAGAGGGTTGAGTTAAAATAAAAACTTATTTTTTTATAAAAATTTATAAACAAATACACTTTATATATAAAGTTAATGCACTAATGAGCTCTTGTAAACAATAACATTGCTCATCAATATTATTATAGTGCAATAATTTTATACATTAAGCATTAACTTTATAGATACAGTACATAAATTTATATGTTTTTACGGAAAAAAAGTTTTTATTGTAAAACATACCCATATGAAGAAACTCAATATTTAATATTAGGATTAGGAATCACTGTACCGTAAAAATTAGGGGTGAGATTAGGTCTGATTTCGATTAAGTTCAGTGTCGGTTAACCGAAATCGATACCGACAGATTAACCAATTCGCTAGCTAGTAACTGAATTTTAATATTAAAATTAAAAAATACAAATAAATAAATATTTTCAAAAAAAAATATTATCGAAAATAATATTAACTTAAATAATTTCAAATATTTAATATACAATAAAGCTATGCGCCACATTATGTCTGACCACATGAGAATATTTTAGTAATTATCAATATAATTAATTAACAAAATAATAATATTAAATTAATGTGTTAATTATTTTTACATAAATATAATTTTCACCTATTTTTTAATGTAAAACTAATTTTTTAATAGATGAAATATTAAATAAACTATTTTTTCATTCAATAAAGCTTATTATGTGGCCACATTATGGTCGAATAGCATCACTATTTAATATATATATAAAGTTTGGTTAATCGGTTATATCCGTTAATCGAAATTTATTTGAAGGAGATAATCGATACCCGAATCGAAATCGAAAAGTCGAATATCGATTATCTCCTTCAAATAAATTTCGGTTACGATTTCAGTTTCGGGTTAACCAAAAATCGAATAAGCACCCTAGTAACAATCCTCATTCCCAAAAGATTAGATTATTCATTCCTTTTGTCTCTCATAGTATTACATAATCTTAACTATTTAATTATATTTTTAAAATCAAAATTGACATTATTTAGTTGTTACTATGATAAATTAATTTTTATAATTCGAATCCACAAAAATATAAAAAAGACAACAGTAATGAAAATAAATATAAAAAGACTATAAATCTATAAAAGTTCTTTTCCTGAAAAAATAAAATAAACAATGCATATAAAACTCAAAAAAGTTAATCAATCAGTTTTTAAAATTCCCTTAAGAAACCCCTACAAACTTAAGAAATTTGTGAAAAAAGCATAAAAAAGAGTCTGACTGTTAAATAATAGAAAATATTTAGTTTCGACAAATTTATGAAAATATTTAAAAGTTCATTAATACCGTATGCATGATTTATATAATCCTATAATATTATATATATATATATATATATATATATATATATTATTAAAAAAAACTCTACAAAAATTACGAAAAACTTTCTAATTATTAGTGAAAGAGTTACGATAAGGTCGATTTTTTTACAAATGTTTACAAAGAAAAGTTGAATAACATTGAATAAATATTTTTAGAAAATAATGTATCTCCATTTAATATAAATTTATTTAATTTGTCTGTTTTATTATTAATTAGAATCGTTATAATGAAATGAATTAAGGGATGGCAGTTCCATTCATATCTTATTTCTTTGGACATCAACATTAGAATTCCAATATTAATTTTATTCATTTCCCCATCATATTAATTTCATTACTAGATTCATTCAATTCTCGCCTAATTCTCGCTGTCACAATATACAATGTAGGGAAATGGAATCATTGAACCATTGGGGCTTATAAATGACTTTCATTTATATAAGCGATTAATGGAAAAGAATAGTTTGTTTATTGTGGTCTCAAATTTAATATCAAATTTACATATGATCTTAGGCCATCACAATCTATACTCAATTTTACAATAACCATCCTCTAAAATATAGATTTTTATACTCTATGTGAAAAGTATTCTCCAACCATGTATGATTGGTAGGATAGTAGTCGTCAGGAAAATTCCAAGGGAACTATTATGATTTTGATTAATGTAGTATTTTGTTCAATCTAATAAAATAAGAAATGTAATAATGAAGTTATCATTGATCGACACGGATTCAGTGTCCCACTATTTTCTAAGTCTCACGCATGCCTCACCATCGAAATTTGTTAATAATATTTATTTTAAAAATAATATTTATCATAATATAATGAATCATAATTAACATTTATAACCAAAAATTGAAGTTTACAAAAATAAATGCCCTAGTTATAAAATTATCAATCTAATAATCTATTATTAACTAATAAAACTAAAATTAAATGCTAAAGAATGATTTTATGCCCTAACGGGTAAAATATTCTAGTTACTAAGTACAAAATTAAACTAAAACACAAGAAACTAAAATCAGAGATTTTCTTTTCTTTTAAAAAAAAGATAAATGTACACAATGAGACGTGATCTCAAGTGATCACTAACATGCATAAAAATTTATTTTATGATCATTTTTCTCATATCAACAGTGTTCATTTTTGTTAAATATATTTCAAATCCTAAAAACTTTAATTTACTTTAGTTGGGACATATTAGGAAATTGAGAACATATTTACAAAGGAAGGCTAAGGAAGGAGAGTGATGCTATTCGGTCATAATGTGGCCAGCCATAATCAACTTTATTGAATGAAAAAACCTTTTATTTAATATTTGATCTATTAAAAAATTGGTTTTACATTAAAAACATCTTACGGAATTATAATTTTGCCCTTATTGAATAGGACTGGGTATTCGGTTCGGTTCGGTTACCCGAAACCAAATAGACACTATGGATACCTACCGATAATCGAACCTATCGGTTATTTGGTTAACCGAATAACCGTTTTTAAAAAAATATAAATTTCTAATTTTTTTAAATATTAACTATAAAATGAAATCGGTTATTCGGTTAACGGATATTCATTTTGAAGATTGGAGGAACCGAGAGGAAGGAAGAAGCTTAAGTGCGTAATTACTAATTTTTGTAAATATTAATTATAAAATGAAATATATATATATATAGAGTTTGGTTCAAATAAGAACCATTCTTATCCTAAATACTAAGAACCAAATGAATTCGTTATGAAAGTTAATGAATCCGTTGAGAAAGTTAATGAATTCAAAAATTCAGAATTTTTCACCAGGGTTCGAATCCCATTAGGAGCGAAAATTCTATTTTTTTGGATTCAGAATTTTTCAACGGATTCATCAACTTTCACCGTGAATTCATCGCTTTTGGTTCTCACGCTCTCACAATAAAATGGTTCTTACGTTAACCCTCCTATATATATATATATATATATATATATATATATATATAATTATTTTCGGTTATCGGTATATCCATTCGGTTATCGGGTATACCGATAACCGAATTTTCAAAAAATTCCATACCGAATACCGAACCGTATCCAATGAAATTGGCTATTCGGTTAACCGATATTCATTAGTTCGGTTCGGTTATACAGATACCCAAATATCCAATACCAAATACTCACCCCTATTATTGAATGAAAATTTAAATTTAAATTTAAAATTATTAAATTTAATACTTTTCAAAATAGATGGAAAATGGTCTTTATGTAAAAATGATTAACATATTAAAATAATATTATTATTTTATTAATTAATTATATTAATAATTACTGAAATATCCTCGTGTGCCAACCATAATTAATTAATGAGTAATCCTTGAGGTGTAGCAGCAGTCAAATCGTCTAAAGTGCGGCTACGAAGGGTGTTAGGAAGGGCTAAGATAAGAATTCAAGATTCTTAATTAGTACAACACAGATTTCTTGATAAAGTGATAAATCATGGATAAGTCTCATCACATATGTAATAACTTTTTTCTTTTTATAAATGTTTTCGGCCTAAAATGTACAGATGAAGAGGTGGAAAAGTTGGGAAAAAGAGACTCAAAACTATAGAATACATGGCAAAAAACCATACCATAAATTCATTTCGTTACTTCAACCAGCTTGAAATCCTATTGTATACATAGTTAATTATATACAATATCTATAGTATACACTTCCAATGAAATACATATTCAGAAAGATTTAGATATACGGTACAAATGACGTACCGTCGTCGACATATTAGCAGATTTGCTACAAATCCTGCTTATCTCTGGTTTTGGAGACCTCGTATGTCTGATATCTTACTACTTTTCTTATTTAATTAAAACCCAACCATCTTTCAAAAAAAAAAAAAAATTAAGAATTTGAAACTCACCCATACATAGAAAAATTTAAAAATTTGTTATCAGATTACTTTCCTAACGAAGTCTACACCAATCAAATGGGCCCAAAATATCTCAGTCTATTTATTCATTTCTAACAATTAAAATGTGAAAATCTAAAATTTAATGGGCATCAAAGATAAACAAGTTAAAACTCCGAAATCATCAATTTAAATAATAATAATAAATAAATTAAAAATCTAAATTTTAATGGACATCAAAGATAAACAAATTAAAACTCTATAGTCGTAGTCTAGTAAACAACATTTCATAGCAAATAAAATAAATCCAAAGTCTTAAATATTATCAAACATCAATTTAAATTTTCCTTGGACAATATTAGTATAATAATTTATTATACTTGTGGGATATTAGTATAATAATTTATTATACTTTTATAAAATTAAATTAATCAACTAATATGCAAGCGACCTTTAAAGTCTGATAATCCCTATTACTGATATCAAAAGATAATTATCCTATAAATGAATTATTTTCAGGATATAATTAATTATTGTATTTATTAGATGTATCAGAATCCTATCATATTAGGATTCTAGGGATAGTACTATAAATACATGGTATGAGAAAATCAGTAACATCATTAATCACAATGTGATTTTCGCAAATTTCATAGGGGAGAGAAAATTTGATGTTCTCCATAGATACTCTCACACAGCAAGAGAGATCAGACATCCGAAATTTCATAGGGGAGACTGGAGAGAAAAATATTTTTTTCTTCCGACATAAATAATAATAATAAAATTATATGATAATTTGTTTGAAGCGAGTATTTCCCACTAAACTCTTCATTACAATATTAATGGTTTTTGTGTATATTTGTTTCTTCTATAAATTATTTAAAGACACTAATTAAAGTATGCAAATAAAAAATCAACTAGAATAATCACTACGCATCAATACTATAGAACCTAATATGAACTTTTTGAACAAATGTTGGTCTTAGGGGTAAAGCAAAATATCCAGAGTTCGAATAACTAAATTGAAATATTAAATTCGATTAGAATTTTTTCAAATTTTCGGTTTGATTCGATTGTTTTTGTACACGAAAATCCAAATTAATATATATATATATATATATATATATATATATAACTTTAAAATTAGATTAAAAATCCTAAATAATAATAAAATAAATCTGATTTCATTTTAAGGATTCTTTTTCTTTTATTTTGGTTCGGTTTGAATTTGGTGATACAAATTTAAAAATTTTCAGTTCGATTTGAATTTTTTACAAAGAAAATAAAAATAAAAATTTGGTTTGATTTTAGCAAAATCCTAATTGAAATTGGAATGCTCAGTACTAGTTAATATCTAGTAATTTTTAAATCCATTCGTAGTTTACACACATGTGTGTGAGCACAAGTTTAAATGTGTTACATACATTTTTTGTTTCGAGTAAAATGAATTTTGAGACATTAATATATATATTGGAAGTATAGTTTAAAACGTTAATATATTAGTACGTTTGTTTATTTTATTGTTCTCTAACTCAATAAGTAATCAATTAGTTTTTGTTTTTATTAAATATTCTCATAATTTTTTTTTGTAAAGTGCAAATATCCCCTAAAGTATTTCTGTCAAACTCAAAAACAAAAAAAACGTGACGTCCTTCGCCTATTTCTATTAGTGGAGTGCCAACAGTATGTTAGTTAAGTGGAGAATATGTCAGAAATTAGTAACCATAGGAATTTAATTGGTCCAAAATATACGATATGAGGAGCTGCGATTTCTCAAATAAACCTTGCGGGTAAACGAACCTTTTCCCTACTATAAAATATAAATAGTGCCATTTCACATTCAAGTTAAATATTTAGACGTAATATTCCACCAAATTCTTTTTGGTGTACAATGAATAGTTATGTTTGGTGTAATATCCCACCAAAAACTTTTTGGTGTACAATAATTGTGAATAGTTATGTTTCTACTTGCCAAAATTAGATAAAGAAGGAAAATAGCCCCAAACAAATTGTTCTGAAAAGTAAAGCAAACAAATTTTAGACAGAAATTGGGCTTCTATACATATTCATGCACAATTACTTAATGCAGTCCAATTATAGCCCATTTTTAGTCGGTTTCTTATTTTTCAACACAAACTTGGCCAATATGATTTCAAGATTCATTTGTTTATCCGTCGCTGGCACTCAAACTTAGGGTGAGTGTAGTCAAACCAAAATCGAAAAATCGAACTGATTCAGTCAATTCAATTTGGTTACATGAAAGTTGAGTTTTTCGATTCAATCTAGAAAAATGAGAACCGAATATGAGTTCGATTGACCAATTCAACCGAAACTCAACTTTTTATTTTTATTATTATATAAAACAATTAATATAAGAGAAAACATCATTTAAATCTAACGTTTTATTGTACACCAATGTATGTGAAATTATGAATAAATATTTAAATTTGTCATTGTTTTAAAAATTATACCCTATAAGTAAAAAAATAAAATTTATCTTTCTTTTCTTGTAGCGTCATTTCTAACCAATATGATTATTGATCACTTGAATTGAAACCACACTTACGATCTCCTTGACTTAAACTACAAATCTTTCTAACTAATTTGTCAATATCGATTTGACATTGCAAAATTAGAACTCGTAATTGTTCAAGGTGGAATTTCACCAACAAATTGATGTTAGATTCATAATTTTTTTTGGAAATTTGTAGCTCCAATCAAGGAAATTTTGATCATGATTTCAATTTCAGCGGTCGATAATCGAATCGGTGAAAGCTAATTTTGCAAGATAAGAAGATTGATATTTTTTTACTAATAGAATATACTTCATCCACCCTTAAAAGAGAACAAATTTAGAGGATATATAAAAAAGGAAAATTAAAAATAAATTTTAGGGACAGAAGGAGTAATTGTTAACATTAATAGTAATGTTTGTTTATGCACCAATTTGTGAAAAGTTAAAACGTTAGATATAAAATAGTTTCCCCCAAATGGAAAACTATTAAATGGAAAATCTAAAATTCTAAAAATTTATGGCACATTCTCTCGGCCCCCATATTTGGAACTGCGTCTCTCTACCCCAAATCTTCAGGGGCGAATCTAGGGGGAGTTGGAGGGAGCGGAGCTTTAGCACACTGATGAATCTAGCTATGTGAGTGTGCGAGATTTATATAAAGCAATAAAGAACACTCAGGCTTTTTACGTGGTTCGATCGTTAACGAGATCTACGTCCACGGAGGAATGATTCCTCAATACTTTTACTAGCGCTTTTGCAGAGTATTGGTTACAAGCCTTTGTATTCGATGAAATTGCTAACCCTTCTAACATCGTTCCTTCTATTTATACAGCCTCGACCTTGCCCGCGCACGCCCGACCTCTCCATTGGTTGTGGTGTGACTCTTCCTCCGCATGCCTCCATTTGCCGGAGCCGGACCTTCGTTTTCGTGCGCCACGTGGAGGTGGCGCCCGACCTGTTCTCGGGCCCCTCCATTGGCGGAGGTGGCGGTTCGGAGGCTGGGGCTTTAGGCAATGATTGTGGCTCGCCTGGGCTCGACCGCGTGGGCTGCTATCAATGTTAGGCCCACTCGCTTGGGCTGTTAGTGGGCCCGCCGGTTGGGCTATATCCCATCATAGCCCTCCCGAATAGCCGGGGGACGGTGAGGCCGAGGTGGAGTGAAGGCAGTCGCCGAAAGGTGAGGTGTGGCTTGGTGAAGTTTCTTGACGCGAGGGTCTTCGGTGCCGATCCGAGCGACCGCCTTTTCGGCGCCGTGGTGTGTCTCGGGCCGCGATGACTTTGCGGCCCGGTTAGCCGAGGTCCGATCGTAGTAAGCTTTCCGTGGTCGGGCAAGCCGGTGACAGTGCGCCGAGGTCCGGCGTGATTTCCTTGGTATTTGTGGGAAGGACGGGCGCGACCGAGCGCCGCCATCCGGAGAACGCCGAGGTCCGTATGATGATTGCTAGGTCGATCGGCGGCCCGTCCTATCTCGGCGACGTCATACGCGCCAGCGGTAGTTGGTACTCGAACCAAGCGTCAAGGTAACGCACATCCAATGACGTGTTGGCGTGTGTCGAATTTGAAACGGCAATTTGCAGGCGCCTCTAGTCTTATAAATAGGCTTAAAAGGGGCAACTGTTCACTTTCTTCTTCTTCGACACTTAAAAATTCTGAGAGAGAATTTCTGAGAGATTTTCTGAGTTGATCCCGATTTTCGCTGAAGTAGCCGTATACTCGCCTGAAAAGTAAGTATGTTTTCTTCATCTTCTTCTCGCTCTGAAAGTTCCCTTTCCGCGTCGGGTTCTGGGCGTGAGTTGCCCGGTGTAAGAGACTATATGTGCTACAACGGTTTGGGTAGGTCTGTAGGGCTGAGTTCTAGCATTCCGCCGGTATCCTCTGTATGGGATGGTCTGAAGGTGGGCGCGGCGAGGTCGGATTTGACGTTGGAGGAACTTTTTGAGGTTGTGAGGGAGTACCGGATCCCGGGGGAGGCGTGGTGGTGTCTGCCGCATCCGGACGATAGGGCGATGGCCCCTCCGGAGGGTTTGTTCTCGCTATGTAGGCGGTTTGAGGCAGTCTTAGGTACCTCTGTCCCCCATTTATCTTAGCCTTCAAGAGTATTTCGGATCCCCATTTGTCAATCGACCCCGAATCTGCTAGGTCGTTGGTGGGATGGGGCTCTCTGTTATGGCGCTGTTAGGAGTTGTCCTTCGAGGTGTTGATGCTTTTTAGCGTGAAGACCATAAGAGGGTGTACTATCCGTCACCCCGGCTGAAATTTAAGGTAGCCGCCCCTCCAAGGTGTCCCGCCGCGAATAGGTATTTCTTTCTCGGTGAGGGGAGCCGAGGTATGAGTGGGGTATCGGCACGCTGGTGGACCCGAAAATCAAGCCCTTGGGCCATATGGAGGAGGCGTTGAGCAGCCTTGGTGAGATCTTATCCATAAGTTACACCGAGGACGACCTGAAGAAGGCCGGGCTGAGTGTTTTCGGGTCGGAAGCGTCGGGACCGGGGTCTGGACGGGGTGAGGGCATCCCCCTTTTTCTGAGTCCTTATTCGTTCTATTTTGCTGTGCTAATGTGTCTTTCTTTTTTGATGCAGTGAAGTTGAGGGATGAGGTGGGCTCACCATCGCCGGGCAAGTGAGCCGTGAAGAAAAAAGCAGGCGGCCGGACCTAGTAGGGGCCCGAAAAGGTGGACAACATGGGCCACCGATGAGTGGGCTCGAGCCGGGTCCACCGGCCGAGTCGCGGCCTCGTGGCCGCCTTGAGTACGGGTACCGCCTCAAGCTTGGTCGCATCCTCCCGAGGCACGTAGCTTCTTCATATTTAGATTTGTTTGCTTCAATCGGTGATCGACTTGTGCATCTCCTTTTCGTGGTGGGAGCTCGATGATGGGGCCTGCGGCAGCTACTGGGGGGCTGCAGTCGCCACGGCTTGCCGTGCCGAGAGCTCACCGCAAGAGGCGCTGAACGGAGCTTGCCGCCGCTGGCGGTTCGAGACCGCCGTCCGCTGCGAGGCGGAAGCCGAGGCCGCCAGGCTTCGAGGCGGGAGGCTGCTGCCGCCGCCCAAGAAGAGGCACTGGCACCGGAGGCCGGGGGGAGGTCGAGGAGTCAAGGAGGAGCTGGCCGGGCGAAGAAGGAACTCGCCGACGAGAGGAGTGCAAGGCTGGCCGACCAGGGACCGTTGTTGAGGGCCCTTGCCAGCCGGCTCATCGAGTCGGAGAGCTTCTCGGCTTTTATTGCCGATCTCGCCGCCGGTCAAGCCGGGTGGTGTCGGATTACCTGGGGAAGCTGGCGGCCGCCATGCCTGATTTTGACAAGGTCAAGCATGGGTGGACCGAGGTCGACCCAAGAGAGGTGGACAAAGCTTACGCCCGGGTGATCTACGGGGCTGACTCCTTCCCAGGCTTGGAGGCTCGCATCCACTCTACCCATCGATCGCCGAGGTCGCCGCCCAGCTGTAAGGTGGACGAGGATCGCGAGCTTCAGAGCTCTTGCCGAGGTCCGGCCGGCCGGCGGAGGAGGAGGCGGAGGCGAGGAGGCGGGGTCGAGGTCTCGGCCGGAGGTGGGCAGCCGCAGGAGCATCGAGGTCGCCGAGACCGCCATAGCCCGAGGTCGTCGGACCTGATGTAATAGCGTGAACTGCCGGGGTCGATAGGACCCTGGGCCTTTGTAATAATTTTCCCCTTTTTTGAGTAATAAACGCAATATTTTGAAGATTTGTGTTGTCTCGTTTATTTTCAGTACTCCACACCTAAATGGATCGGACTTGACCATGAATTGTTGACGAAGTTAAAAGAAGTCCGAGGTGCCTTGGCTGAGAAGGACGAAGAGGTGCTTTCCTGGAGGAGCCGGTGTGCGACGACCCAAGTTTTGCCACAATGGAAGCCGCGGCTTCGTCACGATCCGAAGAAGAAGTTGGACGAGGCTGATCGGAAGTGGCCCGCCTCCGCCGAGAACGAGGCGCTGAAGTTGAAGGTCGCGCAGGCGAGTCCGGCGGACATATCCGCCGACGCTATCCAAGGACGCTTAATGCGCGTCGGCGGGAACAACTTGAATTGATCATGAGAGGCTCGCTTGGTTGTCGGAGGAGCATGCAGAGTACGAGAGGTCACCCGCCGAGCTGGTGGGACTACCATATCCGGCCGACGACCGAGTCCAGAGCTTCTTGGCGGAGGGCATGGTCTTGAGGATGAGGAAGGGCCAACAAAGAAGAAGTTCAAAGCTCGCGTCAACTCCGTGGTGAAGTTTATGGAGATGTATGACATCGTCCGAAACGCCGCATACCCCGGCGAGGCGGCGAGGCAACAGCTGGCTCGCCGACCCGATCATAGAAGAACCGGCAGAGGAGGCCACTCGATCATGCCGGGTTGAGGTTGATGGGTCCGACAGGGGGCGGATCATCCAGGGGGGGAGCCTCTGGGAGCGGACGGCGACCGAGGACCTCAGGTCGGCGGGGCAGGGCTTCGGGTAGGGGGCGAGGTCGTACACACGGCCCGGTGTCCGGTCAGGGGGGTCGGGGTGTGACCTCGAGTGCGTCCCCACTCCCCGGAATGCCCGTACTTGCGCCTTCGCCACTTCGGAGTGTCCCATGAGCGGGTGAAGATGACTGAGTCGCCGCTCGATCGGGTGGCTCAGAGCCCGCCCGAGCGCCGGGAGCAGTGTGGTGATTCCGGCCTTATCGACCGGGTCGAAGGCACCGAGTTCGCTCTGCATACATCGTCGGCCCGAGATTTTGTAGAGAATTGGTGCAGCTTGGCAGTCTGGCGAGGCGAGCCCTAAGCCCGAATGAGGTCAGTATAGTATAGGACCTTGTATGTAGATATAAATGTATTTAGACTGCTTCAAGTGTATATTTTCCCTGAGAGGTACAAACATAACTTAGGACTTCGTTTGGTCGTAAATGTATTTATACAGTATACATAGGTGTGTATTTTCCCAAATAAAGGGGTATATGAAGGAAAACATATGTTAACCTCGCCCGAGGATCCATCTTGGATGTTTAATTCACCATACATTGATTATAAACCTAGCATGCGCCTATATAATTAAATCGCAACACGTTGGGGTTTCTCGTGTTTACCTTTGGATCCGCCGAGGTGGATCGAACGGGATGAACGGATTGAACGGTCGAGACTCGTGCTTTGACCTTCTGGACTGTATCCCGGATACCCAAACTCCAACGTCGAGTGAGGACGAGCTATGGAGAATGCACCGAAAATCACCCTTTTCTCTCACCCAAACTCACGAAAATTTTCTCTCAATTGATTGAGATGGCCGAAAATCTTGCTTGTAATATGTGAGCATTAGCCTAGACATTATCTCATACCTTATATTTATAATGCACTACCTTAATCCTATATGGAATATTACCATAATCCTATATGGAATATTACCATACTCTTAGGATTATTTCCATACTCTTAGGATTATTTCCATACTCTCAAGATTATTACCATAATCTTATATGGAAAGGATCTATGCATATACCATAAATATAATTATATCCATGTGGATAAAGAGAATGAAATCTTGCCAATTGGGAGCATGAGGGGCGCCGATTTTCCTTGGCTACGGGCCTTGATGGGCCAGCCCAGGGATCAAATGCAAGGAATAAAGATGGGCCTCAAATAAATTAATTATCTTATGCTCAGCCCGTAACATAAATTAATTTATAAACATTCGATCATTCCACTAGAGAAAGAATGTTGACTTACCCCTTTATTACCGAAGTTGAGTCGGGCTTGCACTTAGACATTACGAATCCCCGTATTTAAGATATCGAACGTCCATTAATCATTTATAGCAATCATCGCTTAAAACGATTAATAACTTCATTTCCTTAAGTAGTACCACTCAACCTTATTATTGTACTTGAGCTAACTCAACTGCAGGGTTTAGTACAATAAACCTTTGAGCTCCTTAAGGGACGCCATCATCCTTAACGGATACGGTGACTGATACTGATAACTAGCGTGACATACAAGATCGCCACCACCCAAGATGCGGAGAATTTGGGTTAGAACATATAACCCTCACCCATAACAAGTCAAAGTGATGGTCGAACTCATACTCACCTAATACCTTATCGAGGTTTAGATCATCGTAAGTCACCGAGATCTCGGTTCTTCACGACGGTCGAAAAGAAGAACTCATCTCATCGTGATCCTTCAATACGCCGTAGACGCATCAAAGATAGACAAGCAACTAAGTCAAGTCACTTCTTATCTATACCGCAGCCTAAACCGACAACTCGTCCTTAAGTCGTCTCACCGTGAAACTTTTATATCTCATTGCTTGACCAATCATACGGACTTCGTGATCTTCTACACAATCGTATGATCTAACTTATATATGAGATAAGGGACACGATATATGCAATCAAGTATTCAAATCGATAGAGATTGTAATAGTGGTAACAGAAACATTGTATACAAGCTCAACCAAACCGCCAAGATACAAATCCAACAATCTCCCACTTATACTAAAGCAAACTTTTAGTATACAATGTGTCTTTCTACTAGCTATTACATAACCATCACTTTGCTTCTCCCACTTATACAAAAGTTTCCTTTCTAAGTGGGTGCCATCAAGCGCAATCCAAGTCCTCTAACGTGTCCATCGTAGACTTTTTGCGGCAGCTCTTCGTGAATGGATCCGCTAGATTTTCCGTCAGATCAATCTTTTCAATCAAGACGCCACCGCCTAACGATTTCTCGTATGACATGATACTTTCTCTCTATGTGTTTGGTCGCTTTGTGGGTCCGTGGTTCCTTCGAGTTTGCATCGCACCGAGTTATCACAATGAAACTATGATACTCTTGGGCAAACCAGTACCACATCTAGATCCACGAGGTAGTTCTTGAACCATACAGCCTCCTTAGAAGCCTCCGGCGGCTACATATTCGGCTTCCATGGTAGAGTCCGCAATGCATCGCCGCTTGCACTCCGCCAGATACTGCTCCACCTCCCAAGGTAAACACATAGCCCGAGGTTGACTTTTTCTCATCACGGTCAGCTTGGAAATCCGAGTCTGTATAACCCAAAGGCATTAGACTATCTGCATGGTAAACTAGCCTATAATCTCGAGTCCTTTTCAGGTACTTGAGTATATGCTTTACTGCAGTCCAATGAGCTTGTCCAGGGTTAGACTGATATCTAGCTACTATGCCTACCGCATAGCAGATATCGGTCTCGTGCATAGCATTGCGTACATGAGACTTCCTACTACGGAAGCGTAAGGAACTTGTCTCATTTCTCTATCTCCTTTGCAAATATAGGTGACTGCTTTTAGATAAAGGAACGCCATGTCCGAAAGGTAGCAATCCTTTCTTGGCGGTCGCGCATACTAAAACGAGTAATTACAAGATCAATGTAAGACGCCCGAGATAAGCTCAATATTTTCTTCTTGCGATCTCGGTGAAACCTTGATCCCAAGAATGTACTGCATCTCCTAAGTCTTTCATTTGAAACCGATCGATAGCCAACTCTTTACGCCTCGATAACAACTTCACGTTGTTGCCAACTAGAAGGATGTCATCTACATAAAGTGCAAGAAATACCACATCACTGTTGACATCTAACCGATACACACAACTCTCGCTAGCAACCGGGTAAATCCATAGGACTTTACTACCTCGTCAAAGCGTAAGTTCCATGATCGGAGGTTCGCTTAAGTCCATAAATGGACTTCTTAAGCTTCCATACTAGATGCTCTTCACCCTTTACCACATAACCTTCGTGTTGTCGCATATAGATGTCTCTACCTTCCTCAAGGTAACCGCTTAGAAAAGCGGTTTTAACATCCATTTGCCAAACCTCTAGGTTCAAGTGGGTCGCTATGGCTAGAAGAATTACGATGGACTTGAGCATTGCTACAAAGCGAAAGGTCTCATCGAAATCGATGCCCTCAATCTGAAGTGTACCCTTTTCGCCACAAGCCCGGCTTTAAAAGCCGAAACCTCTCCATCGGAATCTCTTCCTCTCAGATATCAACTTACTACCTATGGCTTCCTCGCCATCCGGTAGAGGTGTCTTTCATATACATCCATAGCCGTTATGGACTCCATTTCTAAGTCCATAGCGGTGTGCCATGATCTTGCATCAATATCTTCAGATCGCCTCCTTGTATGTCCATGGGTCGATTATCGCATGTTCGTCTCACTGACTAAACCAAGATTCACCCACGAACATAAATCGCTCGGGTCGACGAACAACCTCCCACTACGACGAGGTTCTACAGCACAATGGCAACGGTGGGTGCAGATACTTGTGGTTCTCTAACTCGCACAACTTGTCGTGTAGGTACCACTTGTACGGTCGGTATCTCCAGGAACTCGACCCACTTCAATTTCTTGAAGTATCCGGTGTCGATCCTCCCACTAGACTCGACATCTCGCACCTTTGGCCTAATCGGTGGTGGAATACGATCATCTTCTAATTCTCAAGAATGATTTCAACTTTGGACTTATGATTTTTCATGTAGTCCTCTTCTAAGAATCGAGCATTAGTGCTAATAATGACCTTCCGATCCTTAGACTATAGAATAAACCACCTTCGTTCCTCTAGGATAGCCAATAAACGCCTTTGCGTCGGATCTAGCCTCCAACTTGTCGCCTTCTTGTTCAAAGACACGTCCGGATCGCCCCATATCCTTATGTGGCTTAAACGGGCTTGCGCCAAACCACAACTCGAAGGGGTCTTTTCGATCGACTTGGGCGGTACTAGATTTAGCAAGTATGTCATTGCTTCTAAGGCATACCCCGTAACGAAATAGGCAATGTAGCATAACTCATCATAGATCTAACCATTTCCAAAAGAGTCTTATTTCTTCGCCCGACACACCATTTTGTTGTGGTGTGCCCGGTGAAGTCTTGTTGGGATGTAATCCCACATTTCACTAGATAGTCCATAAACTCGTTCTCGAGGTATTCGCCACCGCGATCGCATCATGAGTGACTTGATACTCTTACCTAGCTTCGCCTCTACTTCCGCCTTAAACTCTTTGAATTTCTCAAAGCATTCGGACTTGCGGTGAAGCGGTATATGTATCCGCACCTTGAGTAATCGTCAATGAAAGTGACAAAATACTGCATTCTCCACGAGCTTGTGTGACATAGGTCCACACAGTCGAATGGACTAACTCCAACATTTCTTTGGCTCTATAACCCTTCGCTTTGAAGGGTCCGGTCGACATCTTACCTTCTATACGAGATTCGCAGATCGGGAACCGAGTAACCGTGAGATCACCCAACGCCCATTCTTAGCCGGTCTTTGGATCCTATTTAGATTGATGTGACCTAATCTAAGATGCCGAGAGAAAAGTAGAGTCATCTTCTAAGAAAACTTTCTCTTTTAGGGTTTGATGAAGATGCAACATAGTTATAGTATTATGTTTTGCGAAATAGTATAAAGCTTAATTATATAAAGTGCCAACACGTATAACCGTCATTTCTTATGATAGAAACACCACTATCAAAAATAACGAAATATCCATGAGTAAATAATTTCAAACAGAAACAAGGTTCCACTAAAATCCGGCACATATAAAACGTCTTTCAAAACTAAAACTGTTGTCCCAAAACATAAAGAAACATCTCCAATCGCAACAGCCGACTTTCGCGCGTTGCCCATGGAGATCGTTATCTCGCCATCAAACAGCTCCTTGTCCGCGGGAACCCCGCAGGTGTAACAAACATGATCGGCTATACCAGTATCTACTACCCAAGAATGGGTAGAACAAGTCGCTAAACATGTTTCCGTTACTAAAGCAAGCGGCGTACCTTGAGCCTCGAGCATAGGGCACTTGGCCTTCCAATGCCCGCCTTACCGCACTTGAAGCACTGCCCTTCTCCTTCGCTTCTTCAAGCCTCCTGGCAACCATGTTCTTGTTCCCATTACTCCCACTATTTGCCTTGCCTCTACCACCTTTGGCACCCCTTTTTCTATTTCCATTTTGCGATGAAAATTTTGGGCCCTTAGATGTGCTAGCAAGAGCATGTGCTCCTTTTCCCATAACTCCTTCCGCAGCAACGAGATCATTAAGCAACTGACTAAGTGTAAACTCGGTCTTGCTCATGATTGCATTCACGCGAAAGTTCTCAAAAGACTTGGGCAGTGTATTGAGGATGATATCGACCTTGGCTTCGCCGTCAATACCTCCTCCCAACTGATCAAGACTATCCATGAGATGAGTCATGTGGGAGACATGTTCATGGACCGAACTTCCTTCTTCCATCTTACACGCCAAGATTTCTCTCATTGTGTGGAAGCGATCGTCCGATCCGATCGCCCAAACTTACCTCGAGACTTGACCAAATATCGTCGCGTCACCATCGATCGATGTCAGCACTGCAAGCCTTTGGACATCGTAGTCATCATATAGCATTTAGCCATATTGTTCGACTTATTCCAAAGTCTCGCCGACTCTCATCGCTCATTAGTCGATCGTCGATAGAAGGCATCGGGTTTAGGAGTAGTGAGAACAAACATGTGTTCTTCAAATGATAAGAACATATTCCATGTTTCGCTTCCACTCGATAAAATTTGGACCGGATAACGGATTTTGTGCGAGCATATTGATAATCGGCGTAAGAGACATATCCGAAACGATAATGTAAAACACATAAGCATACGATCGCAAATAATTCGTAATAATAATATTGTAACCTTTGATAAAACAATATTAATCGAAACCTCCAATCGCCCAAGGAATTCCACATGCAAGCCACGCGTGTGGGCGCCACACGAACCCCCACCGCACTAAAATATACCTTTTAGTCGCTTAATTTCAATCCATGTCAACTTATCCTTACGACAAATGAAATTAATGATTGGACCTTACTGACCACATCACTATCGCAAGAAGGGACTTGGCGGGAAGTTGTACTTGAGGTGATGTCAAGCAATGACCACAATTTTAACAAATAGAAGATGAATTCTTAGAATTGGTATACTCACTCGGACCATACCGCCCAATTCAAATTCTTTTGTTATCTCATTTTATATCTATCTCTAGAGAACTTATGAAAATCGCACATGCAAGCCACGCGTGTGGGCGCCACACATGAAACTCCCACTTCTCAATAGATTTAAAATGTTTTATTTAGAAATCTCATCTAACAAACTTATGATAAACAAGGCAAGCAAGCCACGCTGTGGGCGCCACTCACGCAAGGCGTCTCACTTTGTTTAGAGATCAAAAGTGGAGGTCTTGACATTTTAATTTGAAAAATTAATTTGTCGGGTTGCTTGCTTAGTCTTTTATTCAAAAGGTTTGTCCATGCAGATCACGTAATCCTAGCATGCTTTTCTATAGAACTCAACATGTAAAACATGCTCGCAGAATTCTAAAATATGCTTGATAAACGCGATAAACCTAGCATGCTTACTATGCGCATCCAATTACGTAAAACACTTAAAGGTTTGTCAACGTAATATAAACATACATAGCATGCTACAGCATAATTTAAACATCCACGACATGCATATGAACGATAAAAATAAAATAAAACGTTCATCGCGGCCCAATCGTGAAACCTGTACATATAAATCTAATCTATTACATAGATTTACAAAGTACAGAATTAAACTTCGAAAACGGGCCTCGCGTGCACGGGCACGGACCGGATTCAACAATTGGGCCTCGCGTGCACGGGCACGGGCCGGAAAATCTGGAAAACGGGTCCGGTGGGTCGGCCCAAAATGTCTGGGCCGCTAGGGCAAAGCCCACCAGCCACCGCCTTCGCCGCCGCGTGCTCGCGGCTGCCTCGCGGTCGCGGCGCGATCGCGACCCGCGAAGCACGCGCGCGCGCGGCCTTCCCCGAGCGCCAACGCTCGCCGAGACGCCGCCGCCGGCGCGTCAATCTCGCGATCGCGAAGTTCGCTTTCGCCATGCGCCGCTCGCCGCCGCGCCGCGCGCGCCTGCCGCCCGCTAGCTCGCCGCCGCTTGCTTCGCGCCCGTACCGCGATCGCCGATCGCCGATTGCTCGCGTGGCGCCAGAGATCTCGTCTTGCGAACGCACGCCTGCCGCCCGCGCCTCGCGATCGCCCTAGCGACCGCGAGGCTCGGTCGCGAGATACCGCCCAGACACCGCCGAGAGACTGTTTTTCCGTCCGTTTCGTTCTTCGTTCTTTCGTCTTCGTTCTTCTTTTACGTATAAGATTTACATGATAAAATCTAATCTAACCACGGATTTTCTCGTGGTGTAAAACAAAACCAACAACAACAACAACGAGCCACGATGAACGATGATCCACAATTAAATAAACGCATCGTAATAATCAAACGTGAATTAATCCAACAGAGCCAAGATTCGATCCCGTGCTCGATACCAATCGCGGAAAACATATGTTAACCCTCGCCGAGGATCCATCTTGGATGTTTAATTCACCATACATTGATTATAAACCTATCATGCGTCTATATAATTAAATCGCAACACGTTGGGGTTTTCTCGTGTTTACCTTTGGATCTGTCGAGGTGGATCGAACGGGATGAACGGATTGAACGGTCGAGACTCGTGCTTTGACCTTCTGGACTGTATCCCGGATACCCAAACTCCAACGTCGAGTGAGGACGAGCTATGGAGAATGCACCGAAAATCACCCTTTTCTCTCACCCAAACTCACGAAAATTTTCTCTCAATTGATTGAGATGGCCGAAAATCTTGCTTGTAATATGTGAGCATTAGCCTAGACATTATCTCATACCTTATATTTATAATGCACTACCTTAATCCTATATGGAATATTACCATAATCCTATATGGAATATTACCATACTCTTAGGATTATTTCCATACTCTTAGGATTATTTCCATACTCTCAAGATTATTACCATAATCTTATATGGAAAGGATCTATGCATATACCATAAATATAATTATATCCATGTGGATAAAGAGAATGAAATCTTGCCAATTGGGAGCATGAGGGGCCGATTTTCCTTGGCTACGGCCTTGATGGGCCAAATGTGGATCAAATGCAAGGAATAAAGATGGGCCTCAAATAAATTAATTATCTTATGCTCACCCGAACATAAATTAATTTATAAACATTCGATCATTCCACTAGAGAAAGAATGTCGACTTACCCCTTTATTACCGAAGTTGAGTCGGGCTTGCACTTAGACATTACGAATCCCGTATTTAAGATATCGAACGTCCATTAATCATTTATAGCAATCATTGCTTAAAACGATTAATAACTTCATTTCTTAAGTAGTACCACTCAACCTTATTATTGTACTTGAGCTAACTCAACCTGCAGGGTTTAGTACAATAAACCTTTGAGCTCCTTAAGGGGCGCCATCATCCTTAACGGATACGGTGACTGACATGATAACTAGCGTGACATACAAGATCGCCACCACCCAAGATGCGGAGAATCTGGGTTAGAACATATAACCTCACCCATAACAAGTCAAAGTGATGGTCAAGAACTCATACTCACCTAATACCTTATCGAGGTTTAGATCATCGTAAGTCACCGAGATCTTGGTTCTTCACGACGGTCGAAAAGAAGAACACATCTCACTCGTGATCCTTCAATACGCCGAGACGCATCAAAGATAGACAAGCAACTAAGTCAAGTCACTTCTTATCTATCTGCAGCCTAAACCGACAACTCGTCCTTAAGTCGCCTCACCAGAAACTTTTATATCTCATTAAGCTTGACCAATCATACGCACTTCGTGATCTTCTACACAATCGTATGATCTAACTTATATATGAGATAAGGGGACACGATATATGCAATCAATTATTCAAATCGATAGGAGATTGTAATAGTGGTAACAGAAACATTGTATACAAGCTCAACCAAAGCGCTTTCAAGATACAAATCCAACAAGATAAACGAGCTCAAGCCCTGTTGTCTTGTATATGGCTTGGTACTTTGTTTGTAGTCGTTAATTCATTTAGACTTTGTACCGGTGCATATCTTCCCAAATAAAGGGGTATGAGATGGCGAGATCGGTCCGGATGTCGCCGCATGTAGACGCCCAACTTAATGGGTAATCAGATGCTTTGCGTGTAGACGCCCAACTTAATGGGTAATCAGACGCTGGCGTGTAGACGCCCAACTTAATGGGTAATCAGACGCTGCGTGTAGACGTCCAACTTAATGGGTAATCATACGCTACCCTACTAGGTGGGATTTTCATCTTCGTAAGGACGCCCCTTGTGAAGGTTTAGATGTGGTATATCCGAATGGATGTTCACATAGATGTAAGACGAACGGTGAAATACTCATTAGAAAAACAAACGCTTTATTAAACAAGTAAACAAAGATCGCACATCGGGCCAAAACAATAGAGGGCTAACATGTCGCCGATCTAAAATCAAAGCTATGTAAAATACCTCCTTAGATGAGTTATGTGCCGTTCGGGAATAAGTGCCCTGACGGTGGCGAGCTTATAGGCCCCTTTGGCGGAGGTCCTCGTGAACGCGGTAGGTCCTTCCCATGTCGGATCAAGCTTGTTAAGACGCCGGCTCGGCTTGCTTCATTATTCCGTAGGGCGAGGTCGCCTACTCGGAGTGTGGAGGCCTTTACTCTCTTGTTGTAGTAGCGTGCGACCGGCTCTTGACTTGGCTCGTTTATGAAGGCGAGCTCATGCTTCTCCTCGAGGCGCCAAGGTTGGCCCGCAGGTCTTCCTCGCTCCCGCTTGGTCGAGTGGAGAGTCGCGAGGCTTGGCGCTACCGATCTCGGCCCAGTATGACGGCCTCGGTACCGTGACCGTGCTAAAGGGTTTCCGTCGCCGTCCGAGGTGTGGTCCCAGGGACCCGAGGACTTGAGGGAGATTTTCAGCCCGATCGCCTTTAGCTCGATCCAACCTCTTCTTCAATCCTTGTATGATCGTGCGGTTCGTCACCCCTCGGTCGACCATTTGCTTGCGGGTGTGCGACCGGTGAAGCGTTGATCGATCCAAGCTCTTCACACCACCCTTGAAGTTTTTGTCGACGAATTGGGTGCCGTTGTCCGAGACCAGATGTGCGGTATGCGTCGGCGGACTATATTTTTCCACACAAAGGTTTGAATCATACGCCGTGAGGCTCGAAAGGGCTCGGCCTCGACCCATTTTGTGAAGTAGTCTATGGCTACGACTAAATATCGGCCGACCGGTGCTCGGTCGAATGGGCCAACGATGTCGATCCCCACCGCATGAAAGGCCACGGACTCGCAGTCGCTCAAACCGATCGAGGCGCCTGACCTGGAGGATCCGCACTGGGCACTTCTCGACGAGCTCGGCCGAATCTTGCACGAGGGCGGGCCAAGAGTATCCCGACCTGCCTTTCTTTGAAAGTGCTCATGACCCGATGTGGCTTCCGCAAGACCCTCGGTGAATTTCGTTGAGCACATAGTCGGCTTCTTACGCCCGAGGCATCTCGTGAGGGTTGAAGGTGAGACTTCCGGAGAGCGCCTCATGCATGAGATACTTCGGATTTTGCCATCATCTTTTGGCTTCGAGCCGATCCGAAGGTAGTGCGTCGTGTTCCGTGTAGGCCTTCAAGGAGACATCCGATTCGGCTCTATCTCGGTGATGATGCCGACGTGGACTCGCTATGCTTCGAACGGATCTCCTCCACCGGTGGACTTGTTGACGACGCACTAGCTTGTTCGAGGACGTCGGCCACTGCTTTTCCCTCGGGGATTCGTGGATGCCAAGTACCGAACGAGGTCAACATCTCCTTTGCCTTCTCGAGGTATTGTTTCATTCGGTCCTCCTCGCCTCGTGTTTGCTTAACACCGTTCACGACGACACGGGAATCGCCAAGATTTGGATCTCATCCACCTCGCCCATAGCGAGGCTGAGTCCCGAGATTAGGGCCTCATACTCCACCTCGTTGTTGGTGGTCGGAAGGTAAACCGGAGCGTGGGTGACTTCCTCGCTTATCCGGGCCGGGGAAGAATGCCCGCCCATTGCCTGCTTGCACGGTGCTCCGCCCACGTACATCCGCCAAAGAACCATCCGTGGGCGAGGTCCGGTTCCTCCGCAGGGGCCTAAGGGTGACCGAGGTGGAGGCGTTGGAGGAGCTAATCTTAGCGGTCGACCGGCTTAGTAAACTCGCTTCTACCAGAAATCGCCAGAGCTTGCCTTTATGGCCGGTGCGGTGAGTCTGAGATATCGTGCTCGCCAAGCTCGAGGCCCACTGCTATTCGTCCGGATGATTCAGTTTTGACAAGACTTGCCTCGTGGGTAGGTCGGTCAAGACTGGATGGAGTGAGCCCAGTAGGGTCGAGCCGCCGCTTAGCATTCACCAGTGCAGTCTACCTTTTCAGGCCCGCGACCTTGTCTCCGGTCCTTTGAGTGCTCGGCTGATGAAGTAGATAGGGGTGCCGTCCGACCTCGCCCCGCACCAAGATCAAGATCGATCGCCTCGTCCGAGGCGGCCAAGCACAAGGAGAGGAGTTCGCCTTTTTTGGGCGGCTGGCGAGGTGGGCGGGTACTCCTTCACCGGTGTGTGAAGGCGAGGTGGTGCTCTTCCCGCCACGCCAAGTCCGGGCCCTCCTCAAGATTTTAAAGAAGGAGCCGCTTTCTGGCCGGAGGAACCTCACCGAGGCGGCCAGCACCCAGTGGTTTGTGGACATCGCGAATGGTTTTGCACTGCATGTCGAGCACCGCCTTTACCTTGGTGGGGTTCGCCGTTCTTCTTGGAAAACCCAACACCCCAAGAATTTTCCCGTTTTACCATGAACGTGCATTTTGGGGTTAAGTTTGAGGTTGGCCGACCGAGGAGTTGGAGGATGGTGCCGAGGTCGTCGGCGCAGCCTCCGCTTTTCGACTCTTGACTACTATGTCGCCGACGAGACCCTCGACGATCTCCCGATGTGGTCTTTGAATGTTGCATCCACCATCCTCCGTAAGTAGCCCGGCGTTCTTGAGGCGAAGGGCATCTTCGCACGCAAACGCGAAGTCGGTGATGAATGCATTTTGGTGCATCCTCCGACTCATCAGATTTGGTGGTACCCTCAGATAGATCCGTGAAGTTCGAACATCTCGTGGCCCACCAATGCCTCCACCTTCTTGTCAATATCGTGGGAGGGGTAGCAATCTTTGGGCGGTGCTTGTTGAGGTCGGTATAATCGACGACATGCGCCACCCTCCGCCGGCTTTTGGACCACGATCGGATTAGCCATCCAGTCGGGTATTGACCGAACAAGATCTTGGCCTTGAAGTTGAGTCACCTCGCCCTAACGACCGGCCGCGCTCCGCCGCCAATATCCTTTTCTTCCGGGGCGGCTTGGTGGCGGGTCGATGTTGAGGCGGTGAGTTATGAGCTCGGTGACACCGGTCATATCGAAGGGGACTAAGCAAACACGCCCTATATTCTTTCGAAGTCGATGACGTGTTGCCGGACGTCCATTGGGCCACGGTGCCGACTGGATGACCTTCGGGATCGTCTGTCAGATAGTTGGAGGCCTCGGTCAGTCATCCGGGTGTCGGCCTCCGGGCTCGGTAATTGCTATGCCCGGGCGAGGCCGCGTCTTGAGTTGAGAGCCGTAGTATTCTTTTCTTGACCGCTTGGTCCCTTGGACGCTGAAAGCACTCCCACCGTGGGAATCTTGACGGTGAGGTGGTAGACCGAGCAGGCGGCCTGGTGGCGTCATACCAATCTCTCCCGAGGATAATGTTGTATGGAGAGGAGCTCGACCAGAAGAATCGGATGGCCACGGTGACCGACTGGGAGCCCGCCTCCACCGTGGCCGGAAGGGTAATGACCCCTCGGTGGGCGCCTCTTGAGTGAAGCTCCGTGGCGGGAGGCGCGGGAGTACCGAATGCCTCCGACCTCAAGCTTGTCCAGCATACCGGAAGATGATGCTTGACGGAGGCTCCGATGTCGATATAGACCCGGTGGACGTTTTGTTGCCCACCGCACTGTATCGTGATGGCGTCTGTGCGGCATGATCTTGGGCACGGGTCCTCCTCGAGAACGTTATGTTCTCACCATCCCGAGTCGCTTGTTCTTGGCTCTTGAGGCCGGCCTCGGGCGTCGTTCTTGTGGACGACCTCGTCGTCCCGAGGGGCGATCCGTAACAACATAGACCTGCTCCATAGCGCTGGGGCCTTCGTCCTCGCCGCTTGAGTTGGGTCGCCACTGGGTCGGCCCGCAGCTTGTTGCCACCTCCGCTCCTTCTGCGCTTTCTTTCGCACTGCATCGTCCGAGGTATTTCTTGAGGCCCTCCTTTGAGCTCGTCGACCGTGAGCCTGTGTTTACGCAATCTCGGTATCGTGACCATACCCTTGGTGATAGTCACAATACTGCCTCATGGACCTCTTCTTGATCCCCTTTCATAGGGCGGGTTTGGGAAGAGCTCGGCGGAGCTCGAATATTTCCGCCTTGATTTGAGCAGGGGCGCTCTGCCGGCGTGGTTGGGCCGAGGTCCGAGCCCAGACTCAGCCGCTCTCTTGATTCGGTCGGGCGCCTCGCGATCTGCGCCTCGACTTTGGCCGTCCGGCTTTTTCTCTCGGACTTACCGTCCCAGATTTCGCCTTCGATCCGACTCGTCTCCCTTGACAAAGTTGTCCACCAGGTTCCGAGCTTGCTCGCCGCCTTTAGTTTCTCCCCGTGATTTCTTTGTTCGTGGCGCCGGGTCGGATCCCGCTGAACGCGCTGATGATGTAGAGATCGTTGCTTTGTCGTCAATTTTGAGCGACTCTTTGATGAACCTCGAGGCAGTTTGACATCGCCTCGTCCCGCCTGGCTGATTGTGAGTAGGTCGGAGGAAGGGCTGCTGGTGGCATCTTCCGATAAAGCGCCACTGAATCGATCCATGAGGTCCTGGAAGCAAGGTATCTTCGCTACGGCGGAGGAGGTGAACCAACGCCGCGCGTTGAGATCAAGACTCGGGAAGATTTTGCACATGTGAAAATCTTCCATTCCTTGATTCGCCATGTTGGTGGTGTAGGCGAAAAGGAAGTCGGAGGGTCTCCGAGGCCATCGTGAGCGCTATATTGGGTGCCCTGCATCACGCTGGGCGGGCGTGTCTAGAATCTCCACGGAGAAGGGAGATGATTCTCCGTGCAGTCGAACCCCGGAGATCGTTGCCATCTCTTTCTGGAGGGTGGGGATCGATAGCGACGCCTATCGCCCCTCCGGGGAGTTCGACCGCCTTTCTTCCTTCGCTTCGCCGACTCTCCGGTCGGCATGACGAGGCGGAGGCGGTGCCGCCGAATGGCGGGGCGTTGGTGGCGGCGGCTCGCCCGCGGTGAGCGGCTCCAGCGGACGAGGTCGGCGGCTCGGCCGCGGTGAGCGCCCGCTGCGTCGGGCGCGCGCTGCTTGCGTTCTCGCTATCACCGAGTGCCGACTGCTTCGGATGGGGAGCCGGCCTCGGGAGGCCGTGGTGTTGATCCGGGGCCCTAGAGGGACCCGCCTCGTTGGTCCTCTGGTTGAGGAAGCTTTGAATTGGCCAAGATTGGCGTGGAGGAACTCGCTCACAGCTCGGCCGAGGACCTCGTGGGACGAATGAGCTGTTTGCTCGTCCTCGTTGAGGTCGACATCTTCCCCTACGTTGGGGAGGCGGTCCTGAGGGTGTATGGAAGCATTTACCATGTTGCCCTCGTGAGTGGGCGCTAAATGGCGTCGCGATCTCCTTTCATGACGGAGCGACCACCGGTCGTTCTCGGCCGGTTGTTGCCGGCGTGGGCGGCGGTTGTGCGTGTTCTTGCCATTTAGTTGTAGAGGGAAACGAAGCTTTCTTGTTCAGGCTTCCCACAGACGGCGCCAATGATGAATCTAGCTATGTGAGTGTGCGAGATTTATATAAAGCAATAAAGAACACTCAGGCTTTTTACGTGGTTCGATCGTTAACGAGATCTACGTCCACGGAGGAATGATTCCTCAATACTTTTACTAGCGCTTTTAAGTGCAGAGTATTGGTTCTGCCTTTGTATTCAAAGAAATTGCTAACCCTTCTAACATCGTTTTCCTTCTATTTATCTGACTTCGACCTTGCCCTCGGCGCGCCCCACCTCTCCATTGGTTGTGGTGTGACTCTTCCTCCGCATGCCCTCCATTGGCCGGAGCCGGACCTTTCGTTTTACGTGCGCCACGTGGAGGTGGCGCCCGACCTTGTTACAGGCGTCCTCCATTGGCGGAGGTGGCGGTTACGGAGGCTGGGGCTTTAGGCAATGATTAGGGCTCGCCTTGGGCTCGACCGCGTGGGCTGCTACCAATGTTAGGCCCGGCTCGCTTGGGCTGTTAGTGGGCCCCATCGGTTGGGCTATATCCCATCACACACGTCAAGATTTTTTTTCTTTCTTTTTCATACCTTATATTTTCTATGTTAATTGAAAATTTCGTACATGCTCGTCTGTCAGAATTTTTCGTTGCTGAAGACATGAAAAGCTGAAAATGTGACTGGATTGGGTGTTCGGAGGAGAGAACCAGCCGAGAATTCGATGCATGGTGAAAGAAGAAGAAGAAGACGGAGGTGGCCCCTGCGAGAGAGGAAAAATAGATTTAAGGGGTGGTTGTTTCCACCCACACCGCCACACGGTTCTTTAATTAGTTTCTTTTTTTCGTTTTTGTCTATTTTTTCTATCTTTATTTTCTTAACTTTAAATTAATTTCTAGATTTCTTTTCTTACTTATAATGATATTCGAA
This sequence comes from Salvia rosmarinus, assembly GCA_036937905.1. Classification (NCBI taxonomy): domain Eukaryota; kingdom Viridiplantae; phylum Streptophyta; class Magnoliopsida; order Lamiales; family Lamiaceae; genus Salvia; species Salvia rosmarinus. The sequence goes on along the minus strand of CM072817.1, from coordinate 18,287,041 downwards.
TTTGATAACTTCTCTAATCATAATATTTAAGAAAATTTCTTATTTCTTCCCTTTTATAAGACTAAGAATATATATTTTAAAAATTGTAGTAGCTAGTTTAAATTATACTGCTGTTTGATGAATTGTGACCTCGTACGACCGTGTCGGGTGGGCAAGAGCCGCTTCGTCACAATACTTACTTAATGACTAACATGTCACACTTTGGCGAAGTATCCTACAAAGAGACTCCAGAGAGAATTGTTTGTGCTTTTATTGCTATAAAATAAAAAATATTCAAATAGCCTTTGCAGAGTTTACAGAATTCCGCTTAGTAGGGACCTAAACACTGGAATGGTTTTTCTCAGAGTCGGACCACGCCTTATGACGAAAGGATGGATCACCTATAGAGCTATGATCAAATAAAACTATACCTGAAGAATGGGATAGAGATTGACAAACACAAACCCTCCCAGTTATATGATCAATATATGATCAAGGGATCATCGGCTGAGAGGCGGGCTATTCTTCTTCGGGAGACAAAGTCATCCTTCTCTTGACGAACCCTTAGTTCGGAGGTCTTCGTCAACTGGGTTGGTTTGGCTATTCTTTTCTATTGAAAATGAGTCACCTGTCTGCGTGAGTCACCTTCTTATAGGCTCCGTTGGATGACACGACATTAATTTTCGTGTGGGAAAGTTCTCAAATTTGTTCCTTGCAAATTATTTTATATAAAAAACTAGATATTATCGGCATTTTGTTGAAAAGAATTTTAATCAGAACTCAATTTGTATATTTGTAAATATTCAGATGATTTTTTTAGTATAATCAATAGTATATTAGTTCAAATCAACTATTGATATATACGAATACAAATTTGACCTTTAATTTCATAATTTTGAAAGAAAAACAAAACAAGATATTTTAATAAGAGGTTGGGCGGAGAGGTAAAGAAAGAAGGAATGCAGCAATGCCGTTTTAATTGGTGATAGACAAAATGCTAGAACATAAAAATTTAAATTCGAAGTTTTTAAAAAAGTGATAATTTTTTTCTTTTAATAGATGAAAATGAAATTGGATGAAATCTTCATCTAACTTGGAATTAGGAAAAATAAAAATAAATGAATGGTATGACATAAAAAATGGTACTCCCTTCGTTCCATCCAAGATGGATTGTTTATTTTTAGGAAATAATTATTTCTTCAAAAGTTATGGGACCTACCTACTTATTATCAATCTAATCACTTTATACTATTCTCCTAAATAATCGTGCCGAAAAGAAATGGACCGTCTTGGGTAGGATGGAGAGAGTATCTTTTAACAAAGAAAGTAAGATAAAAATCATTCGAAACGATATTGGTTGACTAACATGCCTATAAAAAAAATAGTTGTCATCTTTCCCTTCATTTTTCTTTCTTAACCACATAACAATCGATGTTTACATACAGCCTCGCTCGAAAGAAAATTCTGACCCGCCTCTGCAAATCCCTATTGAGAATTTAGAATCGCACAACTGAATTCCACTCCTCCTCGCTCGTCGCTGCACCACAGCCTCGCCTTGTCGTGCTGCACAGCAGTGTATGAGGTATGCTCTGTCTGGAGAGGTGAAAGTATGATCACCAATTGCATAAAGCCTCCTTTCCTTAGAATTCACAATGTCTTTTTATGTAAGCAAATCAAACCAGTTGAGGGTCACCATATTGCTTGAATTTGTGTTTTTGTTGAGCGATTGGAATTGGAGTTGATAGAAAGCGATTGAGGTACATGGTTCTCTTGTCCGCGAGGCTTGAAGAGTTGTTGAGAGATGTCGGGCTCAAACTCTAGCTAATGCTCTTTAAATTCCTCAAAAGCTTGCCTATCAAGTTGCTCTTATATAATTGCCCATTGTTAGTGACTGATGATTCTTTCTGCGAATTTGACATTTGATGTTAAAGCACTTGCCCATACCTCGGCATCCTAGAATAGGCAATTTCCTAGTCATAAAAAATAAGCGGAACTAAGGTATATTCAATGTTACCGTTGTTATAGTTTAGTTGACTTTCTGCATTTTTTTATCAATAGAAGGGGTTTTAGTTAGGATCGATAATTTTCGATATCATATGAAAAATGATACGAACATCCACGGAATTAACGGATGAGTGTTCAACTTTATTTTTTGTGTCCTTATCGTGTCGACACGATAAAGATACGATAATTTCGTATCGTGTTCGTGTCAGATCCATGTCGTGTTCGTGTAACACGATAATTTTTATGTTTTATTCTTGTTCGTATCAGATCGTCTCGTTTTATAATTCGATAATATTTATATATATTTACTATTAATTTAATAATTATTTTATACTCCCTCCATCCCCCAAATCTATTCCTGAAAATCTTCGGCACGAGTTTTAATGAAAGTTGTTGAATGTATTATGAGTGGAGTAATGATTCCACAATAGTGTAATATTAAATTAGTTAGTGATGGACCATAGGTGGTAAAAGGTATAAATAAATAGATTTTTGAGGATAAAAAAGAGAAATAGTGGTGGGTCATGGATGGTAAAAAGTGTAAATAAAAGATATTATTGAGGGTAATAAGTTGAGAAGATAGTTACCATAAATAGATATGAAGAAAATTGGGGGACGTCCCAAAAGGAAAACTAGGAAGGAAATTGAAGGACAGAGTGAGTATATTTTTATTTCTTTTATTAATTTATTTTCTAACTTTGATTTCAATTTGTCGTTTTGTGTCGTGTCAACAAGAAACAAAATCGTATCATATTCATGTCCGTGTCAGTATATTTCGTATCGTGTTCGTATTTGATCTTATCTTGTCGACACGATAACGACCTGATATGCACGAGTTGTCAGCTCTAGTTTTAGTGATCTTATATGCATGATTATATATAAATTCACTTAAGCCCATTCGATCATTTTCTTCTACACTTATTCATTACACACAAGTTGACTCTATTTTTTTACAGTTTTCTCTATTCAAAAAAATATTTGCTGACTTGATCGTTGGAGTGGCTATGTCGGAGCCCCTTACCCAGGTTCTTGTTTTGTGGAGCTTGAAAAGCTCATCGGACAAGGAAGATCAACTCTCATCATCTGCAACGTCATGTCTGCATGTAGGCTAACTTAAGACCGTTCAATATGTATTTATAGAATAACATTCCATTCTGTAAGCATTACAATTTGTCACAAAGAATAACGACTAAAAAACGTTGTCTAATATGCAATTAAACACGAAATCGATAAGATTCGAGTATCGTACATTTTAATAATGTTCTCAATTGCACATTAAACGGCATCGTTAATTCCCCTATCAAATTTTAGTCAACAATTGTATTCACATCATATTTTCAGTTCATGTAGGTGCTCATGTCATTTTTCCATTTGTTGCAAAAATTGGAGAAGCCCAATTGTAAAATTTAGTATTTATTTACAAAAAAAATTGAAAATTAAGTTGAAATTGCATAAGTTTAAATGAGTTTGTAATTTATTTTGTAATTATTCTAAATATACACGTATATATACTAATTTTTTAGCAGCTTTCTTGCCAATTATGTTTACAAGAAGTCTAAAGCCTGGAAGCCAAGAATTTGCGGGAAAGTCTAATTGACAAAAGGTAAATATTAGGCTTCAGCTGACGTGGAAATAAATGATTGGTTTGTTGACCAATTCGATAATCGAGGAGAGACAACTCTGGTCCCATGCTGCCAGAAAACACAAGCTGAAAATTTTGTCCAAAAACTTCTTGTGGAGGAATGTGATTGTGAATGTGACACACCAAGATTTCTCTTTTGCCTTTTTTCCTCATTCTATTTCTTAAAAGAATGAATCAAATAGGGTTAAAGAAAATATGAATAAAATAGTGGCAGTACATAATTATTTACCTTATCCGTGGACCTACCTAATTATTATTCACACATTTAATAACTCAATTTTATGTTTAAATAATGCAGCATTAATATGTAATTATGAGACAACAGGAAGATAATACAATTTAAAATAGAGTGTTAAATTTACTAAATTTGGCAGATGCATTCTTCTTATACAAATATTACATCCCAAACTCATCAAATGTTGATTGATACATATATAAACAATGAAAATTTGACGGGGACATAATAAATTCCAAATCTAATTCGTATCAACATGGAATAATTCATTTTTTACAAGCTCCATTAGTAACATGCTTTAGAGTCCTTTTTCTTCTTCTTTGTTTCTAATAACATTTCGATTATTGATAAGATTGTACGCAAACATACCCCCATACGCACTAACCAAGAACAAATTGATAGTAAAAAAGGTTCAAATAATGAACTTATTGCTAAATTTTACGAAGTTTGATCCGATTTTGATTTTTATACATTTGTAAACTATTACAATAACAACAACAATAATAATAATAATAATATTTTCTAATTTGTAGCAAAATAAACATACTTGATTCTTTTTTATAATCCAATAGAAGGTGAGACATAATTTCTTTAAGATCTAATGGATATTCACCTCATATCATTCATGGAACGAGTTGTATAATTATTGAGATCAAAATAACATTATCAAAATGTATTGAATGTGTCTATTTTATTACAAATTAAAAGTTTGTATTATTAATCCAACAATATATAATATGAATCGAAATTAAAATCGAATCAAAAGTTTTTAATTATTTTTGGCAATTACCCTTATTTTAATTATTCTCGCCAAACGCACTGTGTCGTGTAAAATAAGCCTGTGAAGCAGAGTTCCAATATGCTGAATTGCAGGGCAACATTCGTTCAATTATTGCTTTATCTCTGTAAAATAAAAGAAAAAGCAAAAAAGAAAAACATGCACATTAATATCATGATATGAACACACACAGAGACGCACAGAAACACGCACTTGTGATTCTTCCACACTTGGCAAAGCTAATTCCTCTTCACCATTGCACCCCCCAAAACGCAACTTTCACCTCTACCCTATAACTCACCAAAAACTCATCTTCCATCACATCGAAACACTATACATATACAGATCTAGAGAGAGAGAGAGGGTAAAAAGGGGAGCCGAGAAAATGATGTGGGAAGCTGGAGGATCAACAGCGTCGTCTTCAGCAGCCGGTGGTGCTGGCGGAGCCGTCGGCGGAGACGGTGGCGTGTCAGGGAGGAGGAAGCCGTCGTGGAGAGAGAGAGAGAATAACAGGAGGAGAGAGAGGAGGAGGAGGGCGATTGCGGCTAAGATTTATACTGGTTTGAGGGCACAGGGGAATTACAATCTACCGAAGCACTGCGACAACAATGAAGTTCTCAAAGCTCTCTGCAATGAGGCTGGTTGGATTGTTGAGCCCGATGGCACTACTTATCGCAAGGTAAATTTTCCCACTTTTAAAAAAAATCCTTTCAATTTTGTTCAGGGTTCCTTGTGGCTGTTTATGATGGAATTTTATAGCTTTTGCTTGATTTTGTTTGGATCTGTTAATTGGGATCTTTATTTGATGTTTCTACATAAAGATTATTTTTTCTTTTGTACATAAAGAGGTTTTCCATTTCATTTCTTCCATTACTTTATAGTTAATTTTTGCTCCCAGTTGGAATATAGAGGTGAAATATTCATGGATCCAGCACTTGGATTAATTGTTTTCTTGCCATAGATGAGTAAATCCTATTAAACTCAAATTTGTTCTTTTCAATTTCTAAAATTTTGAAGTAAAATTTGCTTTAGAGAAGTTTCTGGTTACCAGAATTAATAATTTCTGGATTATTGAGGCTTGAACGTCTAGTTTAAACACACATTTACAAACTCCTATTTTGAGCATTACCAATTAATTTGCCTATTGTCATATTTGTTATATAATTTAGGAGGTAATTTGTAAGATTGTTTGGAGATAATTATGATGGAGTTTAATGATTTAATTAATGATATAGGGATGCAAGCCAATCCCAATGGAAATAGGAGGCACCTCAGCCAACATTACTCCAAGTTCTTCAAGAAACCCAAGCCCACCATCTTCCTATTTTGCCAGTCCCATTCCTTCATACCAACCAAGCCCATCATCCTCGTCCTTCCCCAGCCCGTCCCGTCTTGATGGCAATGCATCGTCACACCCATTCGCCTTCCTCCTCAACTCGTTCCCTTCGTCTCTGCCTCCCCTCCGAATATCCAACAGTGCCCCCGTCACCCCGCCCCTCTCTTCCCCAACAAGAGTCCCCAAGCAAACTTTCAATTTGGAGACTCTTGCAAAGGAATCCATGTCTGCCTTGAATATACCCTTCTTTGCTGCATCTGCCCCGGCCAGCCCAACTCGTGTCCAGCGCTTCACTCCAGCTACCATCCCGGAATGTGATGAGTCTGACACCTCCACCATTGATTCTGGCCGTTGGATGAACTTCCAAGCCTATGCAAATGCTGCCAACATGGTCCCTACTTCTCCTACCTTCAATCTTGTCAAACCCGTGGCTCAACCCGTTCCTTCTTCCAAGGATGCTATGCTGGATAAGGGCAAGGGTACAGAATTCGACTTTGAGGATATGGCAGTGAAGCCGTGGGAAGGTGAGAGGATTCACGAGGTGGGAATGGATGATCTTGAGCTCACTCTAGGAAGTGGCAACACTCGTGTTTAGGCATTGATCCAAAGGGTTTATAGATTTGAGGTTCGTCCGTAGCATCCTTGCTCTTGTTGCAGGCTTAGGGAGTGCATGCCCGGATTCTGAGACGAACATTGGTCCATAAAGCTCGAATCGGTTTGCCTTTAGGTTGAATTATTCATTCATGTTGTTTCTGTCTGGCCTTTTTATTTGATCTTTTTATGCTTTTAGCTATTATTGGCCCCATTTTAAGTTGCTTGGGGTCTATTACAGGTAGATATTTTTTGTCATTTTTTCGATTGTGATCAAGATTATCATAGACTAGTAGGGATCCTCCTCCATGTGTGAACTATTTGATGTTTCTTCTTAATCAAAGATTACTTCTTCAATGTTTTGTTCAACGGAGTACTTCGGAGCATTTTTGATCTTGTAGTCTAGTATTTCTGGTCTTAATGTGGTGCAAGAATTGGTTGCATTCGACTGCTTATTTCATAAAATTGATTTTTGCAAATGATTTAGATTAGATTGAAGAATATGTGGTGAATGACCCTAGACAACATGGTCTTGGAAATAATACAGCGTATATAATATAAGTTGGCTATGAATGAAATAACAAATTCAAGAATTCAAGATTAAATTTGTATTAGAAATCGTGTCATTTATTTGAGGGGGTGTGGATGTATATATTTGCTTTTGTTGTTATTAGAGCGTAATGTGTGGGCATTTGTCACATGTAGTGCTTGATCAATGATTATCATGTTGGTCTACTTGTCAAGAAAAGAAATGGATGCATTATTATCTCATGCTCATGTTTTATGCCTTTGGTCAACCAATGATGAGTCACCACATTAATCCGCACAAAACGAACTAAAATGAAGCAAAAATGATTAAATGTGATCGTGCTCGGGATAAGGGTCATCCAAAGTGTAATGATGTGTTGATTTTGATTTTGGTGGTCAATCAAAATTCGTTAAGACATCATCCATAAAGCAATTTTTTTTACAAGGGAGGCCCACAGCAAAGATCAGATAGGGCCGGCTTGACCAAGTCCACCGGTCTTTCCCTAAAAAATGGGCTGGGTTGGAGAGGCCTGAAAATTTATCGGCTCGAGTATAATGAAACTCAATCATCTGAAATACAATTAGTATTTCAAAATAATCGGATCGACCCTGGCCTTGTCGGACTTTTGATCATTTTGGACAGACCCAACCTAATCCTGAATTCCATAGGATCGGGATTTTTTGCCAGCTCAACTTACAAAGAGGTAAATTATATCTAAAAATAAGACGTGACAAATTCAAATCAGTAACAAAATTACCATGAATAAGATTGATACCGTGTTTATATAAAGTTTTTTCCGTTCTTTAATATGGCGCTCATTATTATTTAATAGTCGTATGTTTTGTTTTAAAGACCAATCAAAGGAACTTCGTATTAAAGAACAAGAAGAAAATACTCGAAAAACCCACAAGTAAAATAATAAGACAAAATACTGTAATTGTGATAAGCAGGGGTGGAATTTTTCCAGCTCGGATGTTGGATTTGTATCATCAGCGCCATGGCTGCATACATTGCATCTCATTGTGTTTAACGATTATCATTTATTGCATGTCGTAAACATTTCGATAAACCAATTCACAAAAATATTGGACATACGCGACCGAAACACCTCTGCATTATTACATCTTTGCTTTATCTACGATCAATTAATCTACTAAATATTAAATAAAAACATTTTGCAGCTATAAAGTCCATACTAATGTACACTTCAATATATATGTCAAAATAGATCTGTCAAATATCACATACCATCCATATGGTGTGTGTTGTGTGTGTATATATATATCACGTAGTAATATTACTGCGTTTACTTCATATAATTAATCTTTGTTAGTGATAAATCTAGAATATGTAGATATGCGAGATTTATATAAGCGATAAAAACACCAGAACTTTTACGTGGTTCGATCGTTAATGAGATCTACGTCCACGGATGAGTGATTCCTCAATACTTTCACTAAGTTTTGATTACGGTGAGTATAGCTAAAAGCTCTTAGATTCAAAAGTTCTTAACCTCTACCTTCAATCCAACTCCTATTTATACATGTTTGAGGGCTCCTAAAGGCGTGCCCATTCCTCCATTGTCGGGACTCTTCCCCGGCGTGTAGGGACCCTTCCTCTTGCATGCGACTATTCCTCTTCCGCGCGCCACGTGTGGGGTTTGGGGGTTGGTGGGCGGCGCTGATTAGGGTTTAGAGGATGGGGTCTTGGCTTAACCGCATGGGCCGTCCATAATGCTAGGCCCGGCTCGTTTGGACTGCTAATGGGCACAGGCGGTTGGGCCATATTCCATCATAGCCACCAACGGTCGAGGAACAAGCGTGCGAGGTGAGCGAAGAATGCGCTTTGCCGGGGTGAGGTGTTCTCGGTGAGTTGTTGTCGAAGGTGTTGTCTTTTTCGACGTGAGGGTTTGTTGGCGATCGGTTCCAACCGGGTTGGGTGGTGCAATGGTTACGGGCATGCACCGCTTGTCGAAGACCGAAGTGAGTTGTCGTCGTTGGACAAAGATGTGCTACAAAGGAAGTCGAAGTCCGGCACGGATAGCGACCCCTGCGTGGTTTCGCCGAGGTCCGATCCGGGCGACACCGCTCTTACGGAGGATGCCGATGTCCGACCCGAGGCGGATCCGGATGGAGAAGTCATCTTTGGATGGTGTCGAGGTTCGTCCCGGTGACCGCCTTCAGGGATGCCGGGGTGTGGCTGGCGGCCAGAATCTGGGGCTGGGCGCCGAGATCCGATCTGGATGGAGATATTCTCGTGGGGCGGTCCGTTGGTAGGACGTCGAGGTCCGATCTGGATGCCTCCGTCATTTGGGGAAGGACGAGTACGACTGAGCCGCCGCTCGGAGGGCCGAGGTCCGTGTGATGATTGCGAGGTCGGTGGCGGTCTATCTTACCTGGCGTCGTCATACGCGCGCGGTGTGGTTGGGCACTCGAACCGCGTGCGCGTATCGACTCCACATCCAATAGCAGGTAGGCACGTGTGAAAGTTGAAACGGCAGTTTTTGGGCGCCATTTGTCCTATAAATAGGCCCAAATGAGGCAACTGTTCACTTTCCCTTTCGACGCTTTGTTTTCAGAGAACACATTTGCAGAAATTTCCCAATTTTCTTTCAAACTTGTTGAGGAAGCCCGATATCTCGCCCAAAAAAAAGTAAGTATGTATTCTTAGCCTCTCGTTCGAAAGTTACATACGCCTCGGACTCACCATCCGTCTTTTCCCTGTTAGTGCCACGGTCTTAAGGATTACATGTGCTATAACATTTTGGGTAGTTCCAGGAATTAGTCTTGGGTTCCGGTATCATCGGTATGGGATGGATTGAGGTGGGTTCGGAGGTCGAGTTTGACGACAGAGGACCTTTTGAAATAGCCAGGAATACGGGATCCGGAGGAGGCGTGGTGGTGCATGCGCGATCTAATGATAGGGCTATGGCCCCACCGGAGGCCATTCTTGTATATGTAGGCGTCACGAGGCGGCCTTAGGTTTCCTTTAGCCCGATTTTCCTTAGTATCGAGAATATTTTGGATCCTATATCGGTGACCTCCTCAATTCCATTAGGTCGGTGGTGGGGCTAGGAGCTCTCTTGTTATGGCGTTGCCGAGGAGCTCTCCTTCGAGGTTTTGATGCGTTTTTTTAGCGTCAAGACCATAGGAGGAGTGTATTATCTGTCTCCTCGGCTGAAATTTAAGGTAGTGGCCCCCTCTAAGGTTTCTCATTGGCAGAACAAGTTTTTCTTCTTGCGGGCTGATGAGTATCCGAAGTATGAGTGGGGCCTCGATAAGGTGATGGACGTGAAGGTAAAGCCCCTGGGCTTCATGGAGGAACAACTCAACGATCTCGGTGAGGTATTATCTATTGACTTCACCGAGGACGACACTGAATAATGCCGAAATGGCGTTTATAGGTGCGAGGCGTCGGGAGGCGGGTGCGATCGGGGTGAGGGCATCCCGTATATTTTTCTCCTTTTTTGTGTCCGATCTCATTGTCTTGACACGATCTTCTTTTGTTGTGTAGTGAAGCTTAACCATGCCAGGAAGGCGAGGGCGGCCGTCTCGCCACGCACTAGCCGGGCGAGAGCCACCTAAGAAGAAGCGGTGGTGGACCCACCCCGCAGCCCGTGGTTGTGGAAAACTGAGCGATCTGCGGCGGGTCCTCGGCCGATCTCGAGCTCGGGCATGGAGATGGAGCTCGTCCCGTGATCTGCAGTACCGATCTCGGAGATCTCTGCTCTTCCCTAGTGCGGTGTTTTCTTTGCTATCGCTCTTGTTTTTGATTTTCGGGACTTGCCCTCGGTGCAAGTGGCTGCGCATGGCCGATGTCGTTGCCTCCCGCACGAGGCTGGAGGAAGGTGGCATTGCCGAGTTCTCGTTGGTTGCGCTGCGAGGAAGGAGGTCGAGGTTGCGAGGCGCTGCTTGAGGCCGCCACGAGGAAGAAGGATCGGGCTCTGCGGCGGCCGTCTTTGAGGTGGGCGCTCGAGAGAAGGTGGCGAGGCGGAGAAGAAGCTTGTCGATCGGACGAGTGCCTTGGTCGGCGGGCAAGGACCAATGTTGAAGGCCTTCACCAAGCAAGCTCGTCGAGTCGAGACCTTCTCCACCTTTATCTCCGATCGGCCGTGATGAGGCGCGGTGATATCTACCCACTGGAGGGTTGGCGGCCACAATGCGACTTTGATAAGGTCGAGCATGGATGGGCGAGGTCGACCAGGCGGTGAACAAGGAATGCGCCAGCGTATTGGCGGCGGCCCCTTTCTGTGGTGGAGGCTTTGGCCTTCTCGACTCACTCGACGGTAGAGGTCGTGTCCCGGTCAAGGTGGATGAAGATCACGAGCTTGGGAGCTTCTTGCCGAGTGCGTGCGAAGCCGTGGAGGTGGAGGAGGAGGAGGAGGAGGAGCCGAGTTCGAGCTTCCTGCAGGAAGGTCGGCCAGCCAGCTGAGGAGGCGGGACCAGCAGGAGGCCGGCGAGTCCGGCGAGGAGCACTGGTCAGTGGACTGTTGTAATAATTTGAATGCGGGGTCGATAGGATTCAGTTTGTAAAACTTTTGGTCATAAATAATAATATTTACAACTTTCGAAGTTTGTGTTGTCTTTTTATTTTAGCACTCTAATTCTCAGTACCTCGGGCTTGACCATGATCTGCTGACCAAGTTGAAAGAGGCCCGAGGTGCCTTGGCCGAGAAGGACGAAGAGGTGCTATTTTGGAGGAATCGATCGTCCGAGTTGACTCAAGTTTTGGCGAGAATGGATGTCGACTCGGCATCATCCATGACACGAAGAAGAAGATCAAGAGGCCGACCGAGAAGTGGCCGCCTCTGGTGAGAGGCGGCTAAAGCTAAAGATCACACAACTCGAAGTCCGGTGGTTTTATCTGTGATGTGGTCGAGGATGGGCTGATGCAATGCGAGGAGCCGCTCGAATTGACAACGGAGGAGCTAGCTCGGATCTCGGAGGAGCATGCACAGTATGAGAAGGTAATCCGCGGGATGGTGGAACTACCATATCGAGCCGGCGATCGAGTTGAGCTTCTTGGCGGAGGCATGGTTACGAGGATGAGGAGGGCTAAGAGCAAAAGTTTAAGGACCTCGACTCCATCATGAAGTATATCACGGATGTATGAGGTCGTTAAGTACGCAGCGCATGCCCCACCTCGTGGCGAGTCTACGGCGGCGCCGTGGTCGATAATAGAAGAACACAAGAGGAGGCGGCTGCGATCACGCAAGTGCTCAAGTCTAATGGGTCCAGTGAGAGGGAGCATTTAGAGGCGGTCCTCGGCGGTCGGAGGTGCCCAGGGACATCAGTCGGCGTGGAGGCGGCGGGTCGGGGTGAGTGGCGTGGTCTGGCGTCGGCAGCTCGAGGGGCAGGTGTGAACCCGGGCGAGTGCACCGGAGCGGGCGGGGTGGTGCCGACCTCGTTGATTGGGTGGAGGGCACCGAGTTCGTTCCGTATTCATCGCCGACCGAGATTTTGTTCGAGCTCGTGCGGCTTGAGTGAGTCCGCGGAGGGGAAGCCCGAATGAGTTTGTATATAGCTTAGGACTTTGTATGTAGTCGTAAATGTATTTAGACTCGTTTGAAGTGTATATTTTCCCTTGAGAGGTACAAACATAGCTTAGGACTTCGTTTTGGTCGTAAATGTATTTAGGCGTATCTGTGTATATCTTCCCAAATAAAGGGCATAACTTGATGAGATCCGATCTGGATGTCTTGCATGTAGATATTCAACAATGGGTAATCTGTATGCGTGCATGTAGGCGTTCAATTTAATGAGTAGTCTGTATGCCTCACTTTGAGACGTTCAATTTAATGAGTAATCTGCGAGTGCGGCGCGCGCTTAGTGAGTACCCTACTTAGTGGGTTTTCCATAAGGACGTCCCCTTGTGAAGGTTTAAATGTGGTATATCCAAATAGATGTTCACATAGATATGAGACGATGTGAAATATTCATTAGGAAAACAAATGTTTCATTGGATATGTAATCAACATCGTATTTTGGCAAAACAATAAAGGGACTAACATGATGCCGATCTGAAATCGAACCTATGTAAAGTACTCCTTAAATGAGTGATATGCCGAGTTAGGGGATAAGTGCACCTGATAGGTGAGCTAGCTTGTAAGCCCCTTTGTCGAGGTCCTTGTAAACGCGGCATGTGCCTTCCCATGTCGGATCCGACATTGTTAAGACGCCACGGCTCTCTGGCTTCATTATTTAAGTGGGGAGGTCGCCTACTTGGAGTCACGGAGGCTTTGACCCTTTGTTGTAGTGCCGTGCGACTGGCCCTTGTGCTTGGCCGTTTATGAAGGCGAGCTCGCTTTCTCCCGAGAGCATCAAGGTTGGCACGCAGGTCTTCCTCGTTCCCGGCACAGTCGAGTGGAGAGTCGAGGCTTGGTGCGCCGATCTCGGTCGGTATGGCGCCTCGGTCCGTAGACCAAGCGAAAGGGTTTCTCCGTCACGAAGTCCGGGTGTGGATTACAGGGACCCGAGGACTTGGGAGATTTTCGCCCAATCACCCTTAGCTCGGTCTAGCCTCTTCTTCATCCTTGTACAATTGTGCGGTTCGTCACCTCGGTGCGACCATTCGCTTGCGGGTGTGCGATCGAGGTGAAACGATCTCGATCTGGAGCTCTCACACCATTCCTTGAAATTTCTATCCACGAACTGGGTGCCGTTGTGCGAGATCGAGAATGTGCGGTATGCCGGCGGCGCACTATGTTCTTCCACAGATATGTCGAATCTTCCGGCTCGTGAGGCTCGAAAGTGGCTCGGCCTCGACCCGTTTGTGAAGTAATCTCTGCCTACGACTAAGTATCGAAGGCGACACGGTGCTCGGTCAAGCGGACCAGCGATGTCGATCCCCACTGCATGAAGGCCATGGACTCGCAAGTCGCTTAGATCGGTCGAGGCGCTTTTTGACCGTGGGTGGGCGCGCCGGGCATTTTTGACGAGCTCGGCGAATCACGAATGAGGTGGGCGGTAATATCCGACCTCGGCCTCTTTGAGAGAGCTCGATGCCCGATGTGACTTCCACAGACCTCGGTGGATTTCATTGAGCACATAGTCGACCTTACGGCCCGAGGCATTTCGGGAGGGTTGAAGGTAAGACTTCCGGTGAGGCGCCACCGTGTATGAGGTACTTACGGGATTTTGCCATCATCTTTTGGCTTGAGCCGATCTTGAGGTAGTCGCGCCATCTTCCGAGATAGGCCTTTGGGGAGACATCCGGTTTGGCTCTATCTCGGTGATGATGCCGGCGTGGGACTCGCGATGTTTACGGAATGAACCTCCTCCTTTGGTAGACTTGTTGACGACCAGCCAACTTGCCGGGCGTCGGCTCGGCTATTTTCCCTCGTGGGATTCGATGAATCTTGAAGTACTGAATGAGGTCGCATCTCGCTGCCTTCTCGGGTATTGCTTCATTCGATCCTCCTTGGCCTCGTATCCGCCTGGGACACGGTTTACCACGACACAGGGAGTCTCGAAGATCTGGACCTTGTCACTTTCAATTCCTTTGCGGCGGACTCGGGAGATCGGTAACCGTACTCCTTTCATTGTTTGTGGTGGGAAGGTAAGCCGGGGCGTAGGTCACCTCACCATCGCCTGCAGGGCGAGGAGGAGGATGCACTCCATTGCCGTCTTGCATGAAGCTCAGTCCACGTACATTTGCCGGCGGTCGTCGGGTGGTGCGGGGCAATTTCTCCGCGGTGGGCGGGCGTTGGGGTGACCTCGTTGGTTGAGCCGACCTCGGTGAGTTTGGCCTCCACCGAGAAAGTCGTGAGGCTTGCCCTTTTATAGCGGCACAGGGGAGTGCGAAATGTCGTGCTCATGAGCTCCGATGCCCACAGCTATACGTCCGGATGACTACGGTTTGATAAGACTTGTCGAGGTAAGTCGGTCGATTACACAGGACGAAATGGGCTTGGAAGTAGGGTCGGGGCGT
The DNA here is from genome assembly GCA_036937905.1 of Salvia rosmarinus. Taxonomy (NCBI): domain Eukaryota; kingdom Viridiplantae; phylum Streptophyta; class Magnoliopsida; order Lamiales; family Lamiaceae; genus Salvia; species Salvia rosmarinus. The sequence continues at coordinate 18,272,018 of CM072817.1, read as the reverse complement.
CGCTTAGCGTTCACTAGGGCGATCTTGCCTTTTGGTGGGTATACCTTGTCTCGGTCCTTTGAGAGCTCGATCGATGAAGTAGATGGGTAGTTGTCGTCCGACCTCATCCCGGACCAATACCGCGTGATTGCCTCGTCAAGTGGCCATACAAAGAGAGGAGCTCGCTTCTTTGGAGGCGGTCGGGGTGGGCGGTCGGCGAGATACTCTTTAGCGCATGAAGGCGACACGGTGTTCCTTCATCGAGGCGTCAGGAGCTTTCCTCAAGATCTTGAAGAAGGAAGTCTGCTACTCGGCTGACCGAGATAGGAATCTGGAGGGCGGCTAGACACCCGATGAGTTTGTGGATCTCCGGATGGTCTTTGGCGCACTGCATGTCGAGCAATGCTTTCACCTTAGTGGGGTTTGCCTTGAGACCTTCTTGAGAAACCCAACATCCTAGGAATTTTCCGTCTTCACCATGAATGTACACTTGAGGGATTGAGTTTGAGGTTGGCCGACACGAGGAGGTGGAGAATAGTCCACGAGGTGGTCGGCCTGACTCTCCGTTTTGACTCTTGACCACGATGTCGTCGGCGTGAACCTCGACGATCGCCCGATGTGATCCTTGAATATGGCGTCCACCATTCTTTGATAGGTAGCCCAGCGTTTTCGGGCGAATGACATCTTCCGGTACTCAAAGACACCAAGTCGGTGATGAATGCTGTCTTTGGGCGTCCTCAAGACTCATTAGGACTTGGTGGTACCCTTTGTATAGATCTAGGAAGTTGAAGGTCTCATGGCCCACCGATCTTCCACCTTCTTGTCGATGTCGGGAGGGGTAGCGGTCTTTTAGGCGATGTTTGTTGAGTCGGTGTAATCGACACATCATCGCCGTCCCTCCGGCTTTCGAACCACGATGGATTAGCCATCCGGTCGGGTGTTGACTTCGAACAAGATCTTGGCCTTACGGTTGAGTCACCTCGTCTCTTATGACCTTGTTGCGCTATGCATAAACACCCTCTTCTTTTCGGATGGTTTTGTGGCGGGTCGATGTTGAGGCGATGAGTTATGATCTCGGGTGACACTCCGGTCATGTCGAGTGGGGACCACGCGAACACGTCCTGTATTCCTTGAGCTGCATGACACTTCTGCCGAATATCGGTTGGGCCTGAGCGCCGACCTTGACAACTTTGGAGGGTCGTCGTCGTATAGCTGGAGGTCGTCGGTCGGTTCGTCCCGGTGGCGACCTCGAGGTTTCTTTAATTGCTATGCAGGGCGAGCTACATCTTGGGTTGAGACTCGTGAGGCACTCTTTAGCTGCCGTTTGGTCACCCCGGATGCTTAGCACTCCCAGGGGTGGGTATCTTGATGGTGAGTGGTATCACGGCGGAGCGGCCTTGGTGGCATAGAGCCGGTCTCCCGAGGATGATGTTGTGCGGGGACGGGCTCGGACGAGGAAAAATTGAATGGCCTTGGTGACCGGCACAGGAGCTCGTCTACTGTGGCAGGAAGGGTAATGATACCCTCGGGTTGAACCGCCTACAGTGAAGCTCATTGGCGGGAGGGGCGGGATGTACACAATTCCTCCGACCTCAAGTTTATCAAGGCAGCTACGGAAGATAATCTTGACGGAGGCACCGATGTCGATGTAGACCGGTGGGCGTTCTTGTTGCCCACCACGGCTTGTATTGTGATGGCGTCTTGGTGGGGCATGATTTTGGATACCGGGTCATCTTTGGAGAACACGATGTCCTCGCGTCCGGAGTCGCTTGTTCTTGACTCCCGGGGCCGACCTCCAAGCTTCGTTCTTTAACGACGACCTCGTCGTTCCTACGAGGAGCCGTAATGGCATAGACCTGCTCCATAGCATTGGGACCTTCGTCCTCGTTATCTTGGGCCGGGTCGCCCGTCGAGGTCGACCATGATTGTTGCCACCGTTATTCTTCCCCATGACTCGCTTCCCCATTTCGGCCGAGTACTTCTTGAGGGCTCGCCACAGCGAGCTCGTCGATCTGCGAGCCAGGTTTACGCAATCCTCGGTGTCGTGACCATACCCGGTGATAGTCACGTCTCTCTGTTGACCTCTTCTTGGATCCTCGCTTTCATGGGAGGGGCTTTGGGAAGAGCTCGTGGAGCTCGAATATCTCAAGCTCTTGATTTGAGCAGATGAGGTGCTCACTGCCGCGGGGCTGGCCGAGGTCCGAGCACGGACTCAGAGGGCCGCTTCGATTCTCGAAGGCACTTGAGGTTCGATGCCTCGACCTCGGTCATCCGGCTTTTCTTTTCGATCCGTTGCTCGTCCTGTGTCTCCTCTTCTTTCGGTGCGATTAGCCTCCTTTGGCGAAGTTGTCCACGAGTTCAAAGTTTGCTCGCCGTCTTTGGTTTTCTCTCGGTGATTTCTTTGTTCGGTCTTGTGGGTCGGATCCGTTCTTGAGCGCGTTGATGATGTAGAGATCATTCTTCGTCGATTTTGGCGACTCTTTGATGAACCTTGAGGCGAAGTTCGACATCGTCTCGTCCGCCCTGGCGGATTGTGAGCGGATCGGAGGAGGGCTGCGGGTGGCATCTTCGATAGAAGCCCATTTGAATCGATCCATGAGGTCACAGGCGGTGTCTCTCTGTGCAGCGGGCGGGTGAACCACCGTCGGGCGTTGGAGATCGGCACCTCAGGGAAGATTTTACACATGTGAAAGTCCTCCATCCTTGATTCTCCATGTTGGTGGTGTGGCGAAAAGGAAGTCGGAGGGGTCCCCAGGCCATCGTGGCAGCAATATTGGGTGCCCGGTATCGGCTGGGCGGGCGTGTCTAAATTTCCTTGGAGAAAGGAAGATAATTCTCCCGTGCGGTCGAACCGGGAGATCGTTGCCATCTCTTTACGGAGGGTGGGAGGCCGATGGCGGCGCCTATCGTCCTCAGGGGAGTTCGACTCGCCTTTCTTCTCTCTGTTTGCTCGGCTCTGCAGTCGGCATGGCGAGGTGGAGGCGGCTCCGCGAATGGCGCGGGCGAATGGTGGTGGCGGCTCGGCCGCGGTGGCGGCTCCGGGGCGTCGCGGTGCGGTGCACGTTCTCGGCTATCACGCCGAGGTGGTAACCCGTTTCGGAGGAACGACCTCGGCGGCCGTGGTAGTCGATTCGGGGGCCGCGAGGCCCGCTCTTTTCCTCCTCGGTGAGGAAGCTTTGGAATTAGCGAGTTGGCGTTGAGGTCGGTCACGGCTCGGCCGAGGGGCCTCGTGGGACGAATGAATGTTTGTTCGTCCTCGTTGGTCGGCGTCTCGCCGTTGGGGCGGCGGTCCCGAGTGTATGGGAACCTTTTCCATGTTACCTTCAGGAGTGTGACCGCTTGTGGCATCTGCGATCTCCTTCCTGCGACGCTAAGTGACCACACAGTGGCCCTCGGGTCGCGGTTGTTGCCAGCGTCGACGGCGGTTGTGCGTGTTCTTGCCATTGAGTTGTAGAGGAAAACGAAGCTTTCTTGTTCGAGTTTCCCACAGGCGGCGCCAATGATAAATCTAGAATATGTAGATATCTGAGATTTATATAAAGCGATAAAGAAAACGAAGGCTTTTACGTGGTTCGATCGTTAATGAGATCTCGTCCACGGAGGAGTGATTCCTCAATATTTTCACTAAGTTTTGATTCTGTGAGTATAGCTAAAAGCTCTTAGTATTCGAAGTTGCTAACCTCTACCTTCAATCTAACTCCTATTTATACATGTTTGAGGGCTCCTAAAAGCGTGCCCATTCCTTCCGTTGTCGGGACTCTTCTCGGCGTGTAGGGACTCTTCCTCTTGCATGCGAGGACTTCTCTTCCGTGCGCCACGTGTAGGGTTTTGGGGGTTGGTGGGCGACGCTGATTATGGTTTAGAGGATGGGGTCTTGGCTTAACCGCATGGGCGTCCATAATGCTAGGCCCAGCTCGTTTGTGCCTGCTAATGGGCCTGGGCGGTTGGGCGATATCCCATCAGTTAGTCATTACAATATATTGAAATTAATAAGGCAATAATCAAATCAAATCAAAGTATATATATCGACCAACTAAATGTACAACATGGAATAGGAATGAAAAAGAAAGTAAAACAGAGAGAGAGAACAGTAACATTTTATTTAGGCATGATGAAAATAAATGTAGAGCACAGATCTGTGACAAAATTGTACCATTACACAGTAAAGATATGATAATAGGCAAAAATGTATATTTAGCCTAGTGATAAAGTGAGTTGTTAAAATGTCATATGTTCGAATTCCATGAATGGTTTTTAAGTTTGAGCTTGTGAATTACAAAACATGTATATTTACTTGTACATTTATTTTTTATTTAGACATTTTATGTACATTTTATTTTCTCTTCAGTTTTAACTAGAAGTGGCAAAATGGACTGGCCCGACCTAGCTCGATTTTGGGCAGGTCTGGGCTCCATAAAACTAGGCCAATTTGAATTTTGGGCTGGTCATCCCATAACAAGCCAAAGCCCGATGGGCTCGGGCCAACCCGGCCCGACCCTGAAAATTTGTGTTATAAACACTATTTCGAGTTGGATTGGGTCTTATTTTTTTCCGATCCAATGGATTTTTGGCTCGAACTGGTTCTTAGGAAAAACCCGTGGGCTCAGGCCGAGCCGTCTGTTTGTCAACTCTAATTTTAAAAGTTAGATTAATTCATGTAAAATAAATTATAGATTAGCTACCAACCTGATGAAAACAAAGTCTTCTTATTATAAGTACAAGCGTCGTGTCTTCCCTTGAGGGCATTGTTCTGGTTCCACCTTTCTTACATCATTCACCTATAAAAAATAACATGATATAAACTCAAACCCCAAAACTAGGGGTGTGCATGGACGAACCGAACCGATCGGTTTGGTCGGTTCGATTCGATTTTGAGGAAGTCGGTTTCGGTTCGATTCAAAATTTTAATTAAAATCGGTTTTCGGTTTTACGTTTTAGGTTGATCGGTAACGAACCGAACCGAAACTATTATTTTATATATTTATATATTTTATATAATAATTAATTAATATTTTAATTAAATAATTAGGATAAAAATATGTTTATTTAGAAAAATATAAATATAATTTATATTTGATTTGTTTTCGGTCCGATACGAACCGATCGATTTTCTCGGTTGGGTTTTAGCTCGGTCCGAAATTATAAATCGGTTCGGTTCGGTTCAAAAATTCATTACATTCGGTTTTCGGTTTTGAAAATTTGATTGATCGATTCGGACCGACCGACATGCACACCCTCTACCCAAAACCAACATTGAAGATCAAAGCTCGAATAAATATATTTCCCTTTTCGTTTATCTTCAAAGAGATGAACAAAAATAAATCAACTTTGATATTTGTATAAGTTATAGATTTGAGGTATTTAGAATAAAAAATAATTAATTAAAAGGGAAATACTGATGTGGACTAAATGTCATGCTCATGAATGGTGAGCGACAATACCAATCCTTCATGATTTGAAGGAATTTTAGATATTCTTATCTTTTTATAACAAAATAAATAAAATCTGAATATATTAAATTCTTAAACTATTCACAAAATTTAAAATAAATAAAGATATATCAAAATTTGTAAGAATAGACGAGTTTATAATAGTAGTATATATACTGCAAATTTTTGTAGCAATTGGACTCACTAGTCACTTCCTTGTCATTCTCCTTTAGCTTGAGTTCTGCAGCCGTCCACCTGCAACTCTGACTTTGCTTCTTAACATAAGTTTTTGGCCTTAAATCTGTTTCCTTGTCGAATATCTTAGTTAAATCTCCCTTGGAATTATCATAGCAATGAAATGATAAATATTGCTATTACTATTTATGCTTTTCAAATCCGTTGCCAACTTTGGAACATCATCATTCCTATGTAAGGTGAATCCTCACAGCTTAAAGTAGCTTCAAAAAAGGGGCTTTGATGAACTTCAAATTTGACCTCAATCCTGCCCTCCATTTTTATCATTTGAGAGATCTCTTGCTACTCTTATCCATCTTAAAGCATCTTCACATTTCATGAATACCTCCATTGATTTCCACAAACAAAAGGGTAAGCAGCAGAGAGGATAAAGAAGAGCAAAATGAGTAGATTTTCTAGATAAACGAGATTATGTGTATTCGAGATTCTTGAATTAATATATAGAACACGAGCTGTTTTCGTTTTCTCTGTTTCTGGCATGAAAGGAACTGATCAGTTGGATATCAATCTGGACTGATTGAAGACGACAGAGAAGAAGCGTTGATAGTTGGAGGGTGGTAGTGATACATTTTTTGTGAGAAACTTGAAGCCATATGATGTATCAAATTACATGTTTCAATGTATCAAGATTCAGATAAGAGAGGGGAAAACACCGCTAAATGACTAGTGAAGTGCGATTCGACATTTCTTTTATTAAAATTGGGGGGTTCTCATTATTTCGATTGGTCTCGAATTTTTAATTTCAATTTCGCAACATACCGAACCTCACATCCTTACTCCCACAAATACTCATACTACTGAGACTACTTCCCTTATCACCAAAACCCAAGTCACCGAACATACTCTCCAACATAGCTATCCAATTGAGCTCTCTTCCAAAAACCAACCACCATCCCCAATCTCTTAATATATTGCCTACTGATCAGGCGACACACTTACCTTCGGTGAGCTTACGCCGCGTGAGGATAAATAAGCGACGTCAAGACTCTCCGAGCATCGATGGAAATATGGCCCAACTTGATATAGCTTCTAAAAGGAAGCTTACAGATGCAGAAGAGGAGTCTAGTGCGACCTCACCAAAGCGCACTAAAATTTCAATTGTTGAACTTGATAAGAATATGGGAATGTCGGCGGAGGTTGCCACGCAACCCCGTCGCCCCCAATGAAAACCTTGAGTTGGAACTATCGTGGGCTTGGGAACCAAGTGACAGTTTGTGCCCTATCAAAAATCCTAGTCTTGAATCGGCCGGAGGTTATTTTCTTAGTGGAAACTAAGAGTACGGCTCAAGAGATGCATGATATTAATTATCGTCATTTCAGATTCAATGGTTGTTTTGTGGTTCCTTGTATTGGTAGTGGACGATGCAGACATGGAGGCCTTGCTATGCTGTGGCGTGATCCTCTTGATATTGCACTCTTTATTTACTCACACAATCACATCTCGTGTTCTTTTACTGAGGCAATAAATGACACATTTGGGTTTGTGTCCGGTATTTATGGATGGCCGGGGGCAGAGAATCGGTGGCGTACTTAGGAACTTCTGGACCGAATTCAACGAGATACAACTGATCCATGGTGTTGTGTAGGTGACTTTAATGAAATCCTCTGGTCTTCGGAGAAAAAAGGTGGAACACAACGAAGTTTCTCACCATGCAATCTTTTAGAGAGGCTGTAGAACGTTCAAACTTGCAGGAAATTAAATGCATGGATAACCTCTTCACATGGTCAAATAACAGACAATGAGATGAGAATATACAAGAGTGTTTGGATCGTGTTTTTGTAAATGAGAAATGGAAACAAATCTACCCGGTGAATATTGTGCAATATTTGCCTAGATACAAGTCTGATCATGCACCCATTAGCTTACTATATGATATGCAGGAGCAAAGCGCTAGCAAACAAGAACGTTATTTCCATTTTGAAGAGATGTGGGCACAACATCCAAACTTTAAGGAGATGTTGGAGAATTTATGGGCATAGTTTATCATCAACATCACCAATAGAAGAGAAGTTGCAGTTGTATGGTAAAACACTTCCTCGAGTGGGATCAAACACATTTTGACAATGTTAAAAGGAAAGTTAAAATGCTTCAGGAGCAATTGGAGACACAATAGAAAAAAGATCAAACCATAGATGTGGTACAACGAACTCACATCATTGAGACGGAACTTGATGGGATTTTGAGGAATGAAGAAGTTATGTGGCGGCAAAGGTCTTGTGCAATTTGGTTAAAGAATGGAGACAAAAAAAAACAAAATTCTTCCATGCAAAGGCCAATCATCAGCGTCAAAGAAATACCATAAAGAAGTTGCAGATGCTGATGCGGCGTGGAGTTATAAGCAAGATGATTTAATGGGGATGATACAAGATAATTTCCAAAGCTCTTTTCGTCAGATTCACCAACTGACCTGGATAACTCGCTTGAATGCGTTGAGGCCCGAGTCTCACACCACATGAATGAAGAGTTGGAGAAGCCCTTCACGGAAAAGGAGGTCCGCCTTGCTCTTCAACAAATGCACCCGTCCATAGCTCCCGGGCCGTACGGTATGAACTCTTATTTCTTTCAAAAATAATGGAACATTATTGGTCCTGGTGTACTTTCTACTGCTATGCATATTCTTAATGAGGGTGGGGACATAGTAGCCTCAATGGTACAAGTATTGTCCTCATTCCAAAAACTAAAGCTCCCCAAACTCCCAAAGATTTCTGCTCTGTTAACTTATGTAACGTCATTGTCCTTATTATTACTAGATGTCTCGCTAATAGACTGAAATCCTTGTTGGGTATATTGTGAGTCCTAACAAAAACGCGTTTATCCCAAGGGGGTATATCACTAATAATGCTATGATAGTGTTTGAGATTTTTCATTCAATGAATAAGAAATGGGTGCATGGATATGAAACTTAATCTTAGTAAAGCCTATGATCGTGTTGAGTGGGGTTTCCTAAAAAGGTCATGCTTCGTATGGGCTTTTCTGGAAGGTGGGTAGAAAAAGTGATAAGATGTGTGTGCTCTGTGTCGTATACGATTATTGTGAATGGAATTCATATTGATTCGTTTACTTCGTCAAGGAGACCCACTGTCACGACCCGACTACTTAATTACTTATTTAATTAAATAATCAAGTCGTGACTGTTTAATTTACGATAATCTTTGACAATAAGTGATTTAGAGAATTAAGTTTTGGATACAAACGGATAGCATAACGTTTGAAAATGGAATAAACCAACCTGTACTCAGAAAATATCCAACAACAATATTATCACGAACGAGGGCACAACCTCAAAATATATACATAAAAGTTTTCAAAACATTTACAAGGTTATCAAAAGTACGGTTTCGAAGTTTCAAGGTCTTAGTAGCGGAATAGTAATGAACATCATGTGTGAAGACATGATATTCAAACACTTCTAATTTAAGTGAGAAGATAAAATGATATTTCACTCGGTTCCCATACATCCCTTTATGCTCAACTGCATCGAGAAACATTTTGGGAGGTATGAGTACGAGAAAGTACTCAGTGGATAATGTCGACATATTTTCAAAATTTATAACTTCAGTAAAAGAGGTATATCCTTCAATTAACATTAAGAAAACAGTTGATAGATCATGCATAAGAATTTCCATCATAATAGAAAAGATCACCACATTTTATCTTTCGAAACATACCGGCATAACATACCCGAGTTGGTCCCGAAGGATCACAACTACGGTCATACCCTATCTATGTCATTTGGTAAAGGGAAGTAGGCCTCCTCCCCAATTCCATGGCCGGCCTACATTTGCAAGCTCACAGCCATCTACCTGTGCACAGTAATTAACATTTTCTACCGCAGCATACCCACAATGTGGTAAAAACGTTCCTTTACATAATCCTCATGTGGTGATTATATTTTCATGACAAAACAATTTCATAAAGCAACATAAGTTTTGCTCTCAAACAAACTTTGTAAAGCATTACCCACCCCGTGACGTTTGATCTAACAGGTTCGCCTCTTCTTCCTTTACTTCTCGATTTCCCTTGCTTGATCCTTAAAACATCAAAATTATGGTCGATTTTTAGTAATCTTTCTTTCTAATTTGGATATATGTTAACAACTATCAATTACATATAACCTTGTCTTACTAATGTCTAATTCTACCGAAATTTCGGGAGTAACGTTTAGAATAGGTATAGCCCAAATACACCAAACTACTTCAGTTTTATCCCAAACTCCTTAATATCATCATCATATCATCAAACATACACTTAAGAACTTTATACAAAACTAATATCATTTAATTCAACATTAATCGCCTAAGGCAATTTAACTAGATATGTATATGCATTTCAATATTTTTAATATCTACAACCCATTAAACATCAAATATCATATAATCATACTTAATTAACATCATTATTTCCACATAAAATCATAACTTTATTCTTAAACCTTAATTTTTATAACTTTTGTTACCTATGTTAAAAATTCCCATAAATTCTATTTAGGCCTTATTTTTAATTTAGGCCTTATTTTTTATCATAGATTTCAAATATCAATTCAAATCCATCAAATAAAATCAAGAAATCATAGATCAAAGCTTGCCCTTCATTTTCAAAATTTTTGAACAATTAATATATGTTTGAATTAAATTCCCATAAATTCATTCTATACATTATTTACATCCTTAAGCATGAATATCATCTCAAATTACCCAAATAAAATCAACATCATCATGTTCCTACACTATAGTTTTCGAAAATTACATGTATTTCACAAACATTGTTTAACTTTTAATTTCTTCTTTTATATGATGTTTATAATCATCCATAAGCATATATCTAAGCTTAATTTAATCAATTCATAACATATGAATCATATTCAAAAATTAGGGTTTAGAGTTAGTTTCTTAAATTTTAAATTTCTATGAATTTGAACAAATTAAATCCATAACACATGTTAATCTAACTCCATAATCATAATTAAATCAATACATATAGCAAAATTTAAACAAATCAACCATAACTATAATCCTCAAAAATTTCGAAAACCCTAAAACATTCAAACATAATATTCATCAATTTAATTAATGAAAACTTTGCATAAATGAAGTAATTACCTTGCTAGGAACAATTTCCCTTTAATTCCCAAGTCTAATTATATGTTAATAGTGAAGACAAAATTTTGTGTGTGAAGGTGTGTGTGTGTCGTGAGTTTTAAAGAAAAATGAGGAAGAAGATGATTAAATTCTTATGTTATAGTTCTAGATAGTTAATTTACATTTAATTTGAATTTATCACTAATTTCCAAGTAATGTATTACTACTTTCAATAAAATGATAAATACACCCTAATTCATGCTAAATACATACTATAGTATTAATTAATTTTATAAAATTTTTCTATAACAATTTATAAGATATAATACAACTTATATTCATAATTTAATTTAAATCCATATAGCATAATTTAAATCACTTTATTTAATAAAATTCAATTCATTTCAATAATGCTTCTTAAATTTTCGAAACTTACATAAATAAATTCTTTAATCATTAGTTATTGCTAAAATAAATTTATTCGCATAAATTAATAACTTGAATAATAATTCCTTTCATTTTATAATAAAATATCCATATAAAATAATTAAGGCATTTTATAACTTATTTTCGGATAATAGCATTTTTCACACAAACATATACTAATAATTCAATTATCTCACATAATTCACTTTTATTACAAATAAACTCATTTCTAATAATTCTCTATATTTTTCGATTCCATATATTCAAATCTTAAATTAATCGGATTCATACCGATTAATATTTCACTATATTGAATTTCACAATTCTTAAAACTTAAATAGTTTTAAGCCTTTAATAATACTTAATTAAACTTTATTAATTACTATAAAATTTTCGGGCTACTACACCCACTTTCTCCATACTTGTTTTTGCTCTGTGCAGATGTATTCTCTTGTATGATTCATAAGGCAGAAAGAGAAGGTAAGATTCATGGGTTTCAGGTAGCATGGTCTGCTCTGTGGTAACTCACATTCTCTTCGCTGATGACAACATTCTTTTTTTTCCAAGCAAATGTAAGAGAGTTGATGGAGATACAAGACATTATCTACAAATATAAGGAACCCTTTGGACAACGAATTAACTTTGACAAAAAAGAGATCACTGTGAGCAATAAAATTACAGATACCACAAAGGAAGAGTTGTGTGCACATGTAGGGGTGCAACGTATCATGCTTTCTCAGAGGTACCTAGGCTTGCCGATGATGATTGGAAGATCCAAAAAATAATTTTTTTCAACAATACTTGAGAAGGTGCTATATGAATGCAAAGATTAGGATGAGGTGTTTTTTACCAAAGCAGGATGAGAGGTGATGATCAAGGCTGTTTTACAAGCCATCCTTGTTTACATGATGAGTTTGTTTCTATTTCCCACAACGATGCTACACAAAATCGAGATTGCTATGGCTCGTTTCTTCTGGGGATCAAAGAAAGGTGAGAGGAAGATTCATTGGGTGGCATGGAGGGAAATCAGCAAGACAAAGGAATCCAGTGGCCTTGGATTCCTGTACCTAAAGTGTTTTAATCTTGCTATGCTTGCCCGACAATATTGGAAGTTTTTGCAACACCCAAACTCCATTCCTGTGAAGATTTTGAAAACGAAGTACTTCTCCCGGGGTGAGTTTTACACAACACGGTTGGGTTTTCAGCTCAGTTACCTATGGCATAGTATTATCGTAGCAAGAGAGGTAGTGGACAATGGAATGTCATGGAGAGTTAGCAATGGGAAATTGATACTGCTGGGGAAAGTGGTGGATCAACAGTCCTATACCCAGGAAGCCGTCTCGAATAGGAAATCAGTCTCTTGCGGAAGATGAAAATGTCTCGTTCCTCATTGATACCGAGAATCGCTGCTGGAAGCAAAACTTAATCTATGAAAACTTTCCACACGAGGCTGAGAAAATCTTGGCTATTCCTCTGAGCTTAAGGCTTCCAGACAATCTTATGGTGTCGTCGCACGAAAGATGGGTGTTTTTCTGTACGATCAACATATAAGGTGGTGTTATCTTTAGATCGAGGCGAGGCAAGAACATCACATATGATTTTGAACTTGAGAGAGAGCTTCTGGTCTCAGTTATGGCGTTTGAGAGTTCCTTCAAAGTTAGTTATTGATAGGATATGGCCCAACTGCCAGGCCCAAGCATCAGGCCCAATACAAGTAAAGCTGACGTCAAGCTCGGCCTGGACAAAGTTCGGCCCAAGAAGACCCCTAAAACCAGTGGGAACGCAGAAGGCTCGGTCATATCTAAAAGAATCCTAATTCGAGAAGGGATAGGATTAAGATCCTATCCAAGATCTCGAATCCTAGTTAGAGAAGATCTTGGATTTAAGATCTAGGTCTAAATAATTGTCTATAAATAGAGGCTAGATTAGACGAAATAGATCATTCACACTCTTTGTAATCGCTTCTTACACATTCAATACACGAATACTCTCTCTTGCTCCGTGGACGTAGATCTAATTCAAAGATCGAACCACGTAAATCCCTTGTGTTATTCTCGCATTTATTTCCCTAACGAAATTAAGATCGATCACTGGCGCCGTCTGTGGGAAACGAAATTTTGTGTTTTCGATCAACCACCGTTTACAGGGAAATAATCATGACCAGGTACACCAGAAGTCATGCATCCAGGACCGTTGCCGGCAACAACAACGCTGACGGCGAGAGGGAACGCCGAGCTCAGCTCGGGAAGAGCCCGATCAGAGAAGAAACCCCCGAAGGATATGTCCAAAGTCTCGACGAGCACGGACACCCCGCCCTACAGGAGGCAGGATACCATAGCGAAGGAAATCGCAGCAACAATCCAGGGGAACCTCCGGCTCCGCAGGTAAACCTTGACGACGCTGTCAAGGGGTTTCTCGAGAAGAATAAGGAGAGCTTTCTCCGATACCTCGGTAAGCACGGTCGGCCACGTCTGAAGACGAAGCGCCGAAGCCTCATCTAGGTGCGAGGCATCACAACGAGAGGTCGGGGCCCAAACCGACCGCGCAAGGAACGAGCGACGCGGGAGAGGACGTCGTGACCGCCACGAAGCCGGCCCCGATCGCCAGGGCGAGTTCGATCATCGAACTCCGCCCGCTCTCCAAGGAACGAGCGGCGGAAAAGGCATCATGGCGCGGGAGGTCGGTCCGAGTCACCAAAACGAGTTCGATCGTCGAACTCCGTCCCCAATATCCGAGGACGGCTTCGATGGGTGCGGAAAATAGTCACCCGTTCTCAAGCAGGATACTCAACACTTCGCTCCGGATAAATATCGGCACCGAGCATCGCCCCTATAACGGATCGAGGACCCACGAACTTTCTCTCGCGGTTCCAATACAACATGATCAACCAACGTCTCGGACAGTTCATATGTGCAAACTCTTCCGAGTTACTCGTCGACAACGCCCGCGGTGGTTCGACGATGCGCCCTACGGAAGCATCGGCTCTATCGCGACCTCATGGCGGCCTTCCATCAAGGTTCTTCCGTATATGAGTCAAAACGTCGTCGGCACACCTCCTCACCATAAGGCAAAGCCGTAACGAATCCATCAGTGACTTCATGACGAAACGGCATCTTGCCGGGGGCCTTATACCGAGAGATCGTCAAGTACGAACCCCGTACTACGACGGAGCTGCAGCGCATAGCCAACCGGTTCACCAAAGCGGGGAGGCGATAAGAAAAAGCGTGAAGCGAGACAAGGCGAGCCCCGGAAAAGGAAGAAGAGATGAAGGAAGGAGATATCGGAACCAGGGTCGTGGCGCTTGAAAGATTACATCGCCCTATAAGGTCCAGGCTCGGTCCGCGTGACACATCGGAGCGACCTCAATACACCCCGTTTACGAAGCCGAGGGAAGAAATCTATGCACTCCATATGAACCTGTTCGAGAAGCCTCGACCGATGACGGGAGGAAAGAGGCGCCGAACCAGGGATAAGTATTGCTCATTCCATGGAGACTATGGGCACGACATCGAAGAGTGCAAAGAACTCATGGGAGAGATAGAGATGTTGGTTCAGGATGGACCCCTGAAGAAATATAAAGGACAGGGTCGCCAAGCCGACCAAAGAGAAGAGAAGAGAAAGCAAATGAAGAGGGGAAATTGCGCCCCACAAAAAGCGGCGCGACATCGATGAGGAAGGAGACGACGAGTCCCAATATGACGGGGTGATCTCCACTATTACGGGGCTCCCCCGTGGAGTCACGAAGTCCTCCCTGAAGGCCGAAGCCCGAAGTCCTAAAACCGGCGAGCCTAACAACAAGAGGTTCGAAAGGACGGGCGATCACCTTCTCCGAGGGCGACCCGCACTGTAATAGTACCCCACCGGATCTGTTGGTGATCCATGCGATGGTCGCGAATAAGTTGGTGAAGCGTGTACATTGATAGCGGCGTCGGTAAGCATCCTTTTCAAGGAATGTTTTGACAAGCTAGGGATAGAAGAAGCGCCTCGCACAAGCCGCCGCCGCCACTCAAGCTTCGTCCAAGAAGAGACGCGCGGAAGGGATAATAGAGCTACCCGTCACGGTGGGAAGTCACCAATGAGCTCCACTAAGGTGGTGCAATTCTTCGTAGTGAAGGTCCACTCGCCATATAACATCATACTAGGCGAGATTGGCTGAGCAGCTGTAAGGCGGTATGCTCAACGTACACACGACAATGAAGATACCCACCACAAGGGGACCAGTAGTGATCCGAGGTGATCGTAAGCAAGCGAAAGAATGTATGCGGGTTGCCTTACGAGGTGCGGGGACCTCGGTCCGGCACCCATAGGCATAGCAATTAAAGGAACCCGAGGAGTTGGAGTCGAAAGTACACTCCCAGACAACCAGTGAAGAGGTCGCATTGTGCGAAGATGAGCCCTTAAAGGTCGTCAAAGTTGGTCTCACCAAGGCACCAAATAAAGAATCGGATCATCCAACTCCTACGGAATTCGAGATGTGATTGCTTGGTCTCCCCCGACATGACCGAGTCTCACCAAGTATCATCACTCACCGGCTCAACATCGACCCGAACATGAAACCAGTTCGACAGAAGCAAAGAATTTTTGCAGCCGAACGGAACCAAGTCATTCACGACGAGGTGAACCAGCTGTTAAAAGCTCGCATACTGTTCGAGGTCAAATATCCGACCTGGATAGCCAACCCGGTGATGGTGAAGAAAGGAGGAGGGGGATGGCGAATGTGTATTGACTACACCGACCTCAACAAACATTGCCCAAAGGATTGCTATCCCCTTCCCAACATTGACAAGAAGGTCGACGCACTGGTCGGATACGAAGTCTTCAGTTTCTTGGACTTATACAAAGGGTATCACCAAGTCCTGATGGACGACGAAGACGCGGCCAAGACAGCCTTCATTACCGACTTCGGAGTCTTTGCATATAAAAAGATGCCATTCGGCCTCAAGAATGCAGGGGCTACCTATCAAAGGATGGTGGACAAAATATTTCAGCCCTACATAGGTCAGAATGTGGAGGTATACGTAGACGACATCGTCGTCAAAAGCAAGGAGGAAGCCGCATGTGTTGCCGACCTCCGGATCGTCCTCGGCCTTCTTCGAAAAATCAACCTGAAGCTGAACCCCCAGAAGTGCACGTTTGCAGTCCGGTCTGGAAAGTTCTTAGGGTGCTGGGTTTCACAAGAAGGGCTAAAAGCCAACCCGTCCAAGGTCCAAACCATTTTGGAAATGAACATGCCAAAGACCATCCATGACGTACACAAGCTGACAGGCTGCATAGCCGCACTGAGCCGCTTTCTTTCAAAAGCCGCGGATAAGCAGCTACCCTTCTTCAAGATACTCAAAAAGGCCCCGAAATTCTCATGGGATGATGTACACAAGTCCGCCTTTGAAGATCTCAAGAGCTACCTCGCCAAACTCCCCACTCTATCCGTCCAGAAGAGGAGAGGTCCTTTTCTCTACCTCGCCGCTCCGACGAATCCATAAGTGCGATCTTGAGTGCGGGAGGAAGGACGTCGACTCGGTGTATTTCATCGGCCGAGCACTAAAGGCCCGAAGCGAGGTATCGGCCACTTGGAAGCTTGCCTTAGCATTGGTAAACGCCATGAGGAGACTACGTCCATACTTCCATGCACATCCCATACAAGTCCTCACCGACTACCCACTTGGCAAGTATTGACGAGCTCAAGCCTCGGGGAGAATCGCGAAATGGGCAATCGAATCGGGCGAGCACGATATATCCTACACGCCCGAGCCATCAAAGGTCGAGCCTGGCGGATTTTCGGCCGAGGCTAACCGTCGAGCCAAAGCCCACCGAGTCCGTGTCGGGGCGATGCCAAAGCCGAACCAATGGATGAAATACCAAAGTCTTGTGACTCTACGTTGACGGGGCTTGAGGGAAAGCGGGTAGCGGGCGAATCTTACTCCTAGGCCCGGACGGCGAGATCACCTACTCACGGCGGTTCACATTCAAAATACGAACAACGGTAGAGTATGAAGCCTTGATCGCAGGACTTCGCCTAGCTCAAAATCTCCAAATCACGAGCCGTGCAAGTTCACGGTGATTCTCGGTCGTAGTAAGCCAAATGTTGGGGAAATCTGAAGCAAAAAACAACAGGATGAAGAAATACCTTGGAAAAGCAAAAGCACGCAGCGGATTTTCTCATACTTTCGATAGTTCGCATCGAGGGAAGCAAAGCAGTAGGTGACATCTTAAGTAAATTGGCCTCGTTGTCAACGAGCCCGCCGATGAAGAAGTCCAAAGCGTAAGCATAGGCGATACCGATGGCGGGCCGAGGTCAACGTAGTCTCGGATGAAGAACCCAATTGGATGACTCCCATTCGAGTACACGGAGAATGGCGAACCGCCCCACGACAAGCTGGAAGCTAGGAGGATCCTGAACAAATCTATGCGATATACAATTGAGCATGGGGTCCTATACAGAAAGTCATATCTCCAGCCTCTCTTAAGGTGCTTGGGTCCGAACCGAGCTGATTACGTTCTGCGAGAAGTGCACGAAGGATCATGCGGAAGTCACATCGGACCCCGAGCCTTGTCGAAAAAAGTCATGAGATGGGGATACTATTGGCCAATGATGTTCCAGGACTCATTTGACCTTGTGAAAAAGTGTCTGAAGTGTCAAATCCATGGGAACGTACCGAGGCTACCGCAGACCGACATCACCTCCATACAGAGCCCTTGGCCATTTATGCAATGGGGGATCGACATCGTGGGCCCCTTTTGTAAAGTACCAGGATAGCTCCAATTCCTAATTGTTGCGATTGACTACTTCACGAAGTGGGTGGAAGCTGAGCCCTTGGCAAAAATCACAAGCAAGAACGCCCTCAACTTCGTCTGGAAGAACATAGTGTGTCGCTTCGGCATCCCTCATATCCTCCTTTCGGACAACGGACACATTCACCGATAAGACATTCAGAGAGTGGTGTCAAGAGCTTCGGATCCAACAAAAATTCACCTCGGTGGCCCATCCTCAAGCAAATGGTCAGACCGAAGTCACCAACAGGACCATCGTGAAGGGACTGAAGACTCGTCTCGACCGAGCTAAGGGCCTTTGGGTGGAAAATTTACCACAGGTCTTATGGTCATACCGCACAACACCTAGGACCTCGAGCGGAGAAACGCCCTACGGTTTGGTGTATGGAACCCAAGTAGGTGATCCCGGCGAAATTGAGTATCGAGTCCCGTACCATTGACTTCTCTGCGAAGCAAATGAGGAAAATCTACGAGCTGATCTAGATCTACTCGAAGAAAAAATAGACCTCGCCACATCGAGGAAGCTCGGTCAAGCAACAAGTAGCTCGGTATTACAACCAGATGTTATAACCCGACAATTCCAATTGGGCGACCTCGTACTCGAAATAATGAAGTCAACAAAGCCGCACACTCGGCAAACGGAAGCCACATGGGAAGGACCTTACCGGGTCGATGAAGTCCTCGGCAAATGGGCCTATAAGCTCGCCCAATTGTCCGGTGAGCAATTACCCAACACATGGCACATCATTCATTTGAAGAGATATTATGCATAAGTGTCAAAGGTCGAGTCTTGTTCGGTCGTGTTTTCAGAGTCCTGTTTAATCGAGTCTCGAGTCTTACTTTGTTACGTCGTCTTTTATCAATAAAATTTTATTTTTGTGCATGTTTTATTTGTCACTAATGCATAATTAATCTTCACCATTATTCTATACCCTCTACGGAGGACAAATTCCCTCGGAGGTCGATTACCTTCGTTTTATACGAAGATGAATTTAAGCGCGTGAAGGACCACCCTCCCGATGACCTCGGCAAAACAGAACCATTCCTACATACGAGATCGATTACCTTCGTTTATTTCAAGACGGTACTCTCTATGTAGGCAGTAAAGGGACCACCCTCCCGATGACCTCGGCAAAAATAGGAACCATTCCTACATACGAGATCGATTACCTTCGTTTATTTCAAGGCGGTATTCTCTATGTAGGCGAAATAAGGGACCACCCTCCCGATGACCTCGACAAAAGGAACCATTCCAACATACGAGATCAGATTACCTTCGTTTATTTCAAGACGGTGCTCTCTATGTAGGCGAAATAAGGGACCACCCTTCCGATGACCTCGGCAAAAACAGGAACCATTCCTACATACGAGATCAGATTACCTTCGTTTATTTCGAAGACGGTACTCTCTAGGTAGACGAAATAAGGGGACCACCCCTCCCGATGACCTCGGCAAAAAATAGGAACCATTCCTACATACGAGATTAGATTACCTTCGTTTATTTCGAAGACGGTACTCTCTATGTAGACGAAATAAGGGGACCACCCCTCCCGATGACCTCGGCAAAAACAGGAACCATTCCTACATACGAGATCAGATTACATTCGTTTATTTCGAAGACGGTACTCTCTAGGTAGATGAAATAAGGGGACCACCCCTCCCGACGACCTCGGCAAAAAAATCATTAATTTCGAAGACGGAACTCTCTACAAGGACGAGCTACCTTTCTACGAGAACGGATTCCTTCGTTTATTCCGAAGACGGAACTCTCTACAAGGACGAACTCCCTTCATATATTACTTTTGTTTAATATAAAGTCAATACGAAGCAAATAAATCTTTCTTATTTCAAAAATAAGTTATGCAGATTACATATTACGAGGCGGAGGAGGCCGGAAAAAGCGAGCCAATCCCTAGAAAATCGCGATTCAACACTCATCTATACTAATCCTACCTCACCTGCCCCTCGATCTACACTATGAGCTCTGCCATCTCGACCTCGGCCACTCGACGATAAAGCTCTGCTAGATCGACCTCGGCCACTCGATGACGCCCGGCTTTGGCCCCTTGAGGATCCACGTCGTTCAAGGGCCATAGCACGCCTCTCTTGAGCTATCCACGCCGGATCGTCAAAATTCGGAGCATTTATTGTGGACCGGGAAGCCCTGGTAGAAGAAGAGGCCTCTGCATCCCGTCGAAGCAGTTCTTCGAGCTGTGGTTGTCGAGCAATGACGGTCTTGTATATGCTTCCGAGCCTTTTTAATTCAGCGTACTGCTCCGTGAATTGCCAGGAGGTCCGACCATATTCACGCCGGTACTGCGCTGGCAACGCGGCGCCTCGACAACCTTGGCTTCAACTTCCCGAGATAGTCATCCCACCATTTCGATGGATGACCTCCTCGTACTCGGCATGCTCCTCGCCTATTAATTTAGCCTTCTCCTTGGCGACCTCGAGCGACTCCTCCAATGCAAAAGACGAGCACGGAGCTCGTCACGCCTCTCTGGCAACTCTATGTTTTGTATCTTGAAAGCAGTTTGGTTGAGCTTGTATACAATGTTTCTGTTACCACTATTACAATCTCCTATCCGAATTGAATACTTGATTGCATATATCGTGTCCCCTTATCTCATATATAAGTTAGATCATACGGTGTGTAGAAGATCACGAGAAGCTTGTATGATTGGTCGAGCTTAATGAGATATAAAAATTTCCTGTTGAGACAACTTAAGGACGAGTTGTCGGTTTAGGCCGCGAGATAGATAAGAAGTGACTTGACTTAGTTGCTTGTCTATCTTTGATGCGTCTCCGACGTATTGAAGGATCACGGTGAGATGTGTTCTTCTTCTCGACCGTCGTGAAGAACCAAGATCTCGGTGACTTACGATGATCTAAACCTCGATAAGGTATTAGGTGAGTATGAGTTGTCAGTCCATCACTTTGACTTGTTATGGGTGAGGGTTATATGTTCTAACCCAAGATTCTTCGCATCTTGGGTGATGGCGATCTTGTATGTCACGCTAGTTATCTCAGTCGAGTCACCGTATCCGCTTAGGATGATGGCGCCCCTTAAGGAGCTCAAAGGTTTATTGTACTAAACCCCGCAGTTGAGTTAGCTCAGTACAATAATAAGGTTGAGTGGTACTACTTAAGAAATGAAGTTATTAATCGTTTTAAGCAATGATTGCTATAAATGATTAATGGACGTTCGATATCTTAAATACGGGATTCAGAATGTCTAAGTGCAAGCCGACTCAACTTCGGTAATAAAGGGGTAAGTCGGCATTTATTCTCTAGTGGCATGAATAAATGTTTATAAATTAATTTATGTTCGGGTGAACATAAGATAATTAATTTATTTGAGGCCCATCTTTATTCCTTGCATTTGATCCACAGGTGGCCCATCCGACCGTAGCAAGAGGAAAATCGGCCCCATGATGCTCCATTGGCAAGATTTTATTCTCTTTATCCCACAAGGATATTATTATATTTATGGTATATGCATAGATCCTTTCCATATAAGATTATGGTAATAATCACGAGAGTATGGAAATAATCCCGAGTATGGGAATAATCCACGAGATTATGGTATTTTTCCATATAGGATTATGGTAATTTCCATATAGGATTATGGTAATTTCCATATGGGATTAAGGTAGTGCATTATAAATATAAGGTATGAGATAAAGTCTGGTTAATGCTCACATAATTAACACAAGATTTTGGCCCCTCATAGTATTGTTGAGAGAATTTCGAAAATTGTGCAAAGAGAGCAAAGGGTGATTTTCCGAAGCATTCTCCATAGATCGTCCTCACTCGACGTTGGAGATTGGGCAATCGGGATACAGTCCAGAAGGTCAAAGCACGAGTCCGATCCGTTTGATCCATTCATCTCGTTCCATCGACCTCTTCAGATCCAAAGGTAAACACGAGAAAACCCTACGTGTCGCAATTAATTATATAGAGCATGCTAGGAATATAATCAATGTATGGTGAATTAAATATCCAAGATAGATCCTCAAGGCGAGGCTAAACATATGTTTTCCTTCACTGGTATCGAGCACGGGATCAAATCTTGGCTCTGTTGGATTAATTCACGTTTGATTATTACGTGCGTTTGATTAATTGTGGATCCGCTGCTCATCGTGGCTCGTTTATTATTTTGTCGGATTTTGTTTTACACCACGAGAAAATCCGTGGTTAGATTAGATTTTATTACGTAAATCTTATCTCGTAAAGCAAGAACGAAGACGAAAGAACGAAGAACGAAACGACGGGAAAAACAGTCTCGGCGGCCCCGGGCGGTTTCATGCGGCGAGCTCTCGCGGTCGCGAGGGCGATCACGAGGGTGCGGGCGGCGGGCGTGCGTTCACAAGACGAGATCCTGGCGCCACGCGCGAAAGCGTAGTGGTCACGAGATTCGGCCGCGAAGCAAGCGGCGCGAAAGGCGAGCGGCGACGGGCGCTGTCGCTGGCGAAACCCGGCGCGGCGAGCGGACTTCATGGTCGTGAGTTTCGACCGCTGGCGACTACATCTCTCGCAGATGTTCGGCGCCGGAGTGTGGTCGCCGCACGCGTGCTGCTGGCGGTCGCGTCGATTAGCGATCATGAGGTAGCCCGCGGCGGACACGCGTGCGGCGGCGGCGAAGGCTGGCGCGGTCGGCTTTGCCCTCAGCGCGCTGCCCGGCCAGACAACCGACCCGGCCCGGACCCGCTTTTCCACCAAACCCAGATTTTTTCGGTCCGCGCTATGCACGCGAGGCCCATTTGTTGAATCCGTCCGTGCGGGTGCACGCGAGGCCCGCTTTGCTTAATTGCACTTTGTAAATCTATGTAATAGATTAGACATGAATGTGCAGTTTCACGATTGGGCGCGATGAGCGTTTATTTTATTTCTATCGCTCATATGCATGTCGTGGATGTTTAAATTATGCAGAGCATGCTATGTATGTTTATATTACGTTGACAAACCTTTAAGTGTTTTACGTAATCGGATGCGCATAGTAAGCATGCTAGGTTTATCGCGTTTATCAAGCATATTTTAGAATTCTCGAGCATGTTTTACATGTTGAGTTCTATAGAAAAGCATGCTAGATTACGTGATCTGCATGGACAAACCTTTTGAATAAAATGACTAAGCAAGCAACCCGACAAATTAATTTTTCAAATTAAAATGTCAAGACCTCCACTTTTGATCTCTAAAAAAGTGAGACGCCCGTGAGTAAACGCGATCCACACGCGTGGCTTGCTTCGCACTGCTTATCATAAGTTTGTTAGATGAGATTTCTAAATAAAACATTTTAAATCTATTGAGAAGTGGGAGTTTCATGTGTACGCGTCCACACGCGTGGCTTGCGTGTGCGATTTTCATAAGTTCTCTAGAGATAGATATAAAATGAGATAACAAAAGAATTTGAATTGGAAGCGGTATGGTCCGAGTGAATATACCAATTCTAAGAATTCATTTTCTTTGTTAAAATTGTGGTCATTGCTTAGACATCACCTCAAGTACAACTTCCGCCAAGTCCCTTCGCGATAGTGATGTGGTCAGTAAGGTCCAATCGTTAATTTCATTTGTCATAATGATAAGTTGACATGGATTGAAATTAAACGACTAAAAGGTATATTTTAGTCCAGTCGGGGTTCATGTAAACGCCCACACGCGTGGCTTGCATGTGGGATTCCTTGGGCGATTGGAGGTTTCAATTAATATTGTTTTATCAAAAGGTTACAATATTATTGTTACGAATTATATGCGATCGTATGCTTATGTGTTTACTTTATCATTTCGAGATATGTCTCTTACATGATTATCAATATGCTCGCACAAAATCCGTTATCCGGTCCAAATTTTATCGAGTGGAAGCGAAACATGGAATATGTTCTTATCATTTGAAGAACACATGTTTGTTCTCACTACTCCTAAACCCGATGCCCTTCTTGACGATCGACTAATGAGCAATGAGAGTCATGCGACTTTGGAATAAGTCAAACAATATGGCTAAATGCTATATGATGACTACTATGTCCAAAGGCTTGCAGTAGCACATCGATCGATGGTAGACGCGACGATATTTGGTCAAGTCTCGAGAGTAAGTTTGGGCGATCGGATCGACACGATCGCTTCCACACAATGAGAGAAATCTTGGCGTGTAAGATGGAAGAAGGAAGTTCGGTCCATAAACATGTCTCCCACACGACTCATCTCATGGATTGTCTTGATCGGTTGGGAGGAGGTATTGACGGCGTGAAGCCAGGTCGATATCATCCTCAACACACCGCCCAAGTCTTTGAGAACTTTCAGAATGCGATCATGAGCAAGACCGAGTTTACACTTAGTCGGTTGCTTAATGATCTCGTGGGCGGGAAGGAGTTATGGGAAAAGGAGCACATGCTCTTGCTAGCACATCTAAGGGCCCAAAATTTTCGTTGCAAAATGGAAATAGAAAAAGGGGTACCAAAGGTGGAAGAGGCAAGGCAAATAGTGGGAGTAATGGGAACAAGAACATGGTTGCCACCGGAGGCTTGAAGAAGCCAAAGGAAGGCAAGTGCTTCAAGTGCGGTAAGACTGGGCATTGGAAGGCCAAGTGCCCTATGCTCAAGGCTCAAGGTACGCCGTTTACTTTAGTAACGGAAACATGTTTAGCGACTTGTTCTACCCATTCTTGGGTAGTAGATACGGGCGCAACTGATCATGTTTGTTACACCTTGCGAGGGTTCCCGCGGACAAGGGAGTCTGTTTGATGGCGAGATAACGATCTCCATGGGCAACGCGCGAAAGTCGAGGCCGTTGCAGTTGGAGATGTTACTTATGTTTTGAGAAAACAGCTTTTAGTTTTAAAAGACGCTTATATGTGCCGGATTTTCGGATTTTAACCTTGTTTCATTTCAAATTATTTACTAATGGATATTCGTTATTTTTGATAGTGGTGTTTCTATCATAAGAAATGACGAAGTTATACGTGTTGGCACGTTATATAATTCGCTTTATACTATTTCGCCAAACATAATACCTATAACTATGTCAGATCTTCATCAAACCCTAAAAGAGAAAGTTTTCTTCAAGAAGATGACTCTACTTTTCTCCTCGGCATCTTAGATTAGGTCACATCAATCTAAATAGGATCCAAAGACCGGCTAAGAATGGGCGTTGGTAATCTCACGGTTTCCGCAGTTCGACCGCGAATCTCGTATAGAAGGTAAGATGTCGACCACCCTTCAAAGCGAAGGGTTATAGAGCCAAAGAAATGTTGAGTTAGTCCATTTCGACCGTGGACCGATGTCCACACAAGCTCGTGGAGGTACGGTATTTTGTCACTTTCATCGACGACACTCAGGTACGGATACGTATACCGCTTCACCGCAAGTCCGAATGCATTGAGAAATTCAAAGAGTTTAAGGCGGAAGTGGAGGCGAAGCTAGGTAAAGTATCAAGTCATCTGCGTCGATCGCGGTGGCGAATACCTCAAGAACGAGTTTATGGACTATCTAGTGAAGTGTGGGATTACCTCCCAACAAGATTTCACCCGCACACCACAAAGAAAATGGTGTGTCGAGCGAAGAAATACGACTCTTTTAGAAATTGTTAGATCAATGATGAGCTATGCAACATTGCCTATTTCGCCGGGGTATGCCTTAGAGACGGCGACATACTTGCTAAATCTAGTACCGCCCAAGTCAGTCGAAAAGACCCCTTTCGAGTTGTGGTTTGGGCGCAAGCCTAGTTTAAGCCACATAAGGATATGGGCAGTCCAAAGACACGTCTGAACAAGAAGGCTGACAAGTTGGAGGCTAGATCCGACGTAAGGCTATTTATTGGCTATCCTAGAGGAACGAAAGGTGGTTTATTCTATAGTCCTAAGGATCAGAAGATCATTATTAGCACTAATGCTCGATTCTTAGAAGAGGACTACATGAAAAATCATAAATCCAAAGTTGAAATCATTCTTCAAGAATTAGAAGATGATCGATTCCACCACCGACAGGCCAAAGGTGCGAGATGTCGAGTCTAGTGGGAGGATCGACACCGATACTTCAAGAAATTGAAGTGGGTCGAGTTCCACCGAGATACCGACCGCATAAGTGGTACCCACCCAAAGAAGTTGTGCAAGATAGAGCACCACAAGTTTCTCGCACCCACCGCCGCCATTGTGCTGTAGAACCTCGTCAGAGTGGAGGGTTGTTCGTCAACCCGAGCGATTTATGTTCGTGGGTGAATCTTCGGATTTAGTCCCGTGAGACGAACAGCAATAATCGACCCATGGACATACAAGGAGGCGATACAAGATATTGATGCAAGATTATGGCACACCGCTACGGACTTAGAAATGGAGTCCATAACGGCTATGGATGTATATGAAAGACACCTCTACCGATGGCAAGGAAGCCATAGGTAGTAAGTGGATATACAAGAGGAAGAGAGATTCGATGGAGAGGTTTCGCTTTTAAAGCCGTGCTTGTGGCGAAGGGTACACTCGCATTGAGGGCATCGATTTCGACGAGACCTTTCGCTCAGTAGCAATGCTCAAGTCCATCGTAATTCTTCCGCCATAGCAACCACTGAACCCAGAGGTTTGACAAATGGATGTTAAAACCGCTTTTCTAAACGTTACCTCGAGGAAGGTAGAGACATCTATATGCAAAGAACTCGGTTATGTGGTAAAGGGTGAAGAGCATCTAGTATGGAAGCTTAAGAAGTCCATTTATGGACTTAAGCAGCCTCCCGATCATGGAACTTACGCTTTGACGAGGTAGTAAAGTCCCATGGATTTACCCGCTGCTCAGCGAGAGTTGTGTGTATCGGTTAGACGTCAACGGTGATGTGGTATTTCTTGCACTTTATGTAGATGACATCCTTCTAGTCAAGCAACAACGTGAAGTCGTTATCGACGTAAAGAGTCTATCCGATCGCTTTCAAATGAAAGACTTAGGAGATGCAGCACATTCTGGGACCAAGGTTTACCGAGATCGTAAGAAGAAAATGTCGAGCTTATCTCGGGCGCCTTACATCGATACCGTGATTACTGCTTTAGTATGCACCGCCAAGAAAGGATTGCTACCTTCGTGCATGGCGCTCCTTTATTCAAGACGCAATCACCTATGACCGCAAAGGAGATAGAGGAAATGAGACAAGTTCCTACGCTTCCGCCGTAGGAAGTCTCATGTACGCAATGCTATGCACGAGGTTCGATATCTCGCTATGCGGTAGCATAGTAGCAAGATATCGCCTAACCTCGACAAGCTCATTGACTGCAAGAAAGCATATACTCAAGTACCGAAAAGGACTCGAGATTATAGGCTAGTTTACCATGCGATAGTCTAATGCCTTTGGGTTATACTGACTCGATTTCCAAGTCGACCGTGATAAGAAAAAGTCAACCTCGGCTATGTGTTTACCTTGGGAGGTGGAGCCGATCCTGGCGGAGTGCAAAGCAAGATGCATTGCGGACTCTACCATGGAAGCCGAATATGTAGCCGCCTCGAGGCTTCTAAGGAGGTCAGATGGTTCAAGAACTACCTCATGGATCTAGGTGTGGTACCCGGTTTGCCCAAGAGTATCATAGTTTCATCGTGATAACTCGGTGCAGCGGCAAACTCGAAGGAACCACGGACCCACAAGGCGACCAAACACATAGAGAGAAAGTACCATGTCATACGAGAAATCGTTAGACGAGGTGACGTCCGATTGAAAAGATTGATACGACGGAAAATCTAGCGGATCCATTCACGAAGAGCACACGCAAAAGTCTACGATGGACACGTTAGAGGACTTGGATTGCGCTGATGGCACCCACTTAGAAAGGAAACTTTTGTATAAGTGGGAGAAGCAAAGTGATGGTTGTTTGTAATAGCTAGTAGAGAGACACATTGTATACTAAAAGTTTGCTTTAGTATAAGTGGGAGATTGTTGATTTGTATCATCGAAAGCAGCTTGGTTGAGCTTGTATACAATGTTTCTATTACCACTATTACAATCTCCTATCCGAATTGAATACTTGATTGCATATATCGTGTCCCCTTATCTCATATATGTTAGATCATACAAGGTGTGTAGAAGATCACGTAAACTGTATGATTGGTCAAGCTTAATGAGATATAAAAATTTCACAATGAGACAACTTAAGGACGAGTTGTCGGTTTAGCCGCAGATAGATAAGAAGTGACTGACTTAGTTGCTTGTCATGCCGGCACGCTCTCGACGTATCAAGGATCACAATGAGATGTGTTCTTCTTCTCGACCGTCGTGAAGAACCAAGATCTCGGTGACTTACGGCGATCTAAACCTCGATAAGGTATTAGGTGAGTATGAGTTGTTGTCCATCACTTTGACTTGTTATGGGTGAGGGTTAGATGTTCTAACCCAAGATTCTTCGCATCTTGGGTGATGGCGTCTTTGATGTCACGCTAGTTATCTCAGACGAGTCACCGTATCCGCTAGGATGATGACGCCCCTTAAGGAGCTCAAAGGTTTATTGTACTAAACCCCGCAGTTGAGTTAGTTCAAGCACAATAATAAGGTCGAGTGGTACTACTTAAGGAAATGAAGTTATTAATCGCTTTTAAGCAATGATTGCTATAAATGATTAATGGACGCTCGATATCTTAAATACGGGATTCGTAATGTCTAAGTGCAAGCCCGACCAACTTCGGTAATAAAGGGGTAAGTCAAGATTTATTCTCTAGTGGCATGAATAAATGTTTATAAATTAATTTATGTTCGGCCGAACATAAGATAATTAATTTATTTGAGGCCCATCTTTATTCCTTGCATTTGATCCTGGCCGGCCCATCCGCACCCGTAGCAAGAGGAAAATCGGCGCCCATGATGCTCCATTGGCAAGATTTTATTCTCTTTATCCCACAAGGATATTATTATATTTATGGTATATGCATAGATCCTTTCCATATAAGATTATGGTAATAATCCTGAGAGTATGGAAATAATCCTGAGAGTATGGGAATAATCCTGAGATTATGGTATTTTTCCATATAGGATTATGGTAATTTCCATATAGGATTATGGTAATTTCCATATGGGATTAAGGTAGTGCATTATAAATATAAGGTATGAGATAAAGTCTAGGTTAATGCTCACATAATTAACACAAGATTTTGGCCCCCTCATAGTATTGTTGAGAGAATTTCAAAATTGTGCGAAGAGAGCAAAGGGTGATTTTCGAAGCATTCTCCATAGATCGCCCTCACTCGACGCTGGAGATTGGGCAATCGGATACAGTCCGGAAGGTCAAAGCACGAGTCGATCCGCTTGATCCATTCATCTCGCTCCATCGACCTCTTCGCATCCAAAGGTAAACACGAAAAACCCTAAGTGTTGCAATTAATTATATAGACGCATGCTAGGAATATAATCAATGTATGGTGAATTAAATATCCAAGATAGATCCTCGGGCGTGGCTAAACATATGTTTTCCTTCACTCTATGCTTAATATCGACTCACCGCACATGGCCCACCGTCCCTTTATATGGAGGAGTTCGACCTCTTTTAATTCCAGAGCCCGCGACAAGTCTTCAATTCGATTCAACCAAGGAGAAGCATCAAGCATTTCAGGCGACAACTGAATAAAAAGATAAGTGTCTTCACATAAACTTGTGATTCTATTAATATGCCCTTAGGCAGAAACCAATGTACATTTACATTAAAAAAAAAAAAAAGAGAAGGGGATCAACTGACCCTCCGAAGCTTGAACTGTCCACCTCACCCCGCCCGAGCTCTGCAATGCCTCGGCCTCTTCCGCCCCAACTTTGGCTAGTTCGGCCTCGGCCTCCTCAGGAACTACCGGAGCCTCGCCGCCCTTGAAACCCCATTTCCGCCTCCCCGACCCTTTGCAAGATCAGCCATTAGGCGTCGATCGGGATCTCGATCCACGGGCGGTGCGCGCAGACTCATGGTCGGCAGAATCAAGATGAAGTCGGGCTCAGAAGCACGGAAGCTCCTTCGTGTCGCGGACAAGGACATCGAAATAGCCCGCCTCAGACATCATCCTCTATCTCTCATACCCATACTTGGATTTATCCATTCTAGGTAGTCCTCGGCGACTTCTTCGATTGCATCCGAGACAAAGCTTATTAAGGACCTCGGCCGCATCACCGACCATCCCGGAAGCCCCTGACAGAATAGCCTCTCCACAAATGCCCAAGCATCTCCCCTGCGAGCTCGCCACCTCGGCCTCCCAACGCCGAGCCTCCTCCAACTCGCCTTCATTAAGGCGACTTGCCTCCGCCAGCGCTTCCGCCGCCCCTAGCCCTTACTGTCTCCATCGCCTAGGCCGCCAGATCTCGACCGCCGCCCCGCCGCCTCGGCCGCCCATTGTATCCGCCGCTCATTTGACGAGGTCCGGAGCTTTGTCTCGGCCTCGCTAATCTCTTGGACGAGGAGAGTCTTCTCCTCCACTTCCCGAGCATACCGCCACCCCACAAACCGGCTAACAAAGACCTTTCAAGTAATCCGTTATGAGACCGGACATCCGGGCCATCCCTGCAGACATCTTGGCCACTGGCCGACACGACCGCAACCCCTATACGTAATCCCATCAGTCGGAAGAATAAATTCTTTATACTACTTCAAGGCATAAGAGTAAGTCGCTACCTCGAGAAAGATAGGGGAGCTCGTTGAGTGCCAATGACGACATTCGGGTCGGCAAGAACCGCAGGCCTCGTGGATAGCACGCTTAACCTCTTAAAACACTTAAGAGGCTGCGACTGGGGACTTGAAGCCTCCTCGCTCGCTTGAGCATATCCTCGACATCCTTCAAAATCGAGGAGGGCTCGAGCCTCGAGGAGCTCGACATCGGCCGACTCCTTCTTCTTCTTCTTATCCCCGATCAAGTTCACCGCAAAAAATCTGAAAGTCGCATACACACACGGATAATCATGCAACAAAAGACAGAAGAGAAGGAGGGGCCTCACCCTTCACCGACTCCACCTCGGTGGCAGGATCATAAGGGCTAAGCCCCGCAGCTGCAAGCTCGGCCTCGGTAAAGGCCTCATCCACGAGACCTACTTTGTCCAGTGCCTCCTCCAGGCCACCGTCAATCTCGTCAACCATCACATCAGCGATCTTCTCCGATCGCCATGTAAACTCAAGAGATCCCTCGAACCGACAGAAGAAAAACTTCTTCTGCCAGTTCGAGATCTTCGACTTTATCTTCGCTTTGAATTTGCGACGGGGTGATAAATAATACCACCCCGAACCACCCTTCAGTTGCAAAAACCGGAGAACAAGCCCTAATGTGAAAGGAAAATTATGCCGATGGGCATAGACACCTAGGCCCACCAGATGCCGGAAAGAATTTGGCGTAAGTTGGGCAAGTGATATGCCGAACATCTGTTGAAGTTCGACATATACACGAGGATAAGGAACACGAAGACCAGCCCGGAGGCTGTCTTCGTACACGGTGACAAACCCTCCGGAGGGGCACAAGCCCTATTCTCCGGACGGGGGGCAACATAAATAATATCAGAAGAAATATAGTATTGGGAGACAATCTCCTTTACATCGGAGATTGTTAAAATAGAAGAAAAAGAAGACACTTTACCAAAATCCCGAAAGGGGGGAACATGCAAAACCCCCGGCGAATCCGACGGCGGCATAGACACAATACGAAGCTCAGAAGATTTACTAGAAGAAGAAGCCATAACTTACTTTTGGTTTTCGAGGATGATGGTGATGAACTCAAAACAACAATGGCGGCGGTTATACGTTTTTTTCGAAGTTTGAAAGTCTGAAATTTTGAAATAGCAAAAGTGATATGAGAAATGGCGTATCAAGGAAGATATTCCCCCATTATGCGCTTTATCGGGAATCCAACCGCTGCCGCATTAAATGCGCATTAAATGCGTATCCTGTGTCCTGTACTCAACGACGGCAGAAAAATCCCGTGTTCGGCCTCGGCTTAACGCCTCGTCAGGTGACGCCAGACAGAAGACCTCGGCTTAACGCCTCGTCAGGTGAAGTCAGTCAGAGGACCTCGGCTTAACGCCTCGTCAGGTGACGCCAGACAGAAGACCTCGGCTTAACGCCTCGTCAGGTGAAGTCGGTCAGAGGACCTCGCTTAACGCCCGTCGGTGAAGCGGACAGCAGACCTAGGTTAAACGCCTCGTCAGGTGAAGTCATTCAGAGGACCTCGGCTTAACGCCTCGTCAGGTGAAGCCAAACAGAAAACCTCGACTTAACGCCTCGGCAAGAGATAGTAACAGCGCGCACAACCTCGGCAGATGCCTCTGCAAACGCGGCATATGACTTCGAAAACATTGACACATACCAAGTCAGATCATTCGCGCCCCGCCTCGGCAAAAACAACTCCAAACCAACACGACCTCGCTTCTGCGTCTTTTTTGGGGTTGTGATAGGATATGGCCCAACTGCCAGGCCCAAGCATCAGGTCCAATACAAGTAAAGCTGACGTCAAGCTCGGCCTGGACAAAGTTCGGCCCAAGAAGACCCCTAAAACCAGTGGGAACGCAGAAGGCTCGGCCATATCTAAAAGAATCCTAATTCGAGAAGGGATAAGATTAAGATCCCATCCAAGATCTCGAATCCTAGTTAGAGAAGATCTCGGATTTAAGATCTAGGTCTAAATAATTGTGTATAAATAGAGGCTAGATTAGACGAAATAGATCATTCACACTCTTTGTAATCGCTTACATACATTCAATACACGAATACTCTCTCTTGCTCGTGGGCGAGATCTAATTCAAAGATCGAACCACGTAAATCCCTTGTGTTATTCTCGCATTTATTTCCCTAACGAAATTAAGATCGATCAATTATCTTCATGTGGCAAGCTTGCAAAGAAGCTCCCCCGACACTTACAAACCTTGCACGGAGAGAGATGGCCGTGGATCCTATGTGTAGGATTTGCGGGAAAGAAGTAGAGACACATACTCATCTTTTTCTCAAGTGGCAGATCACACAACCACCCTAGGGAAAATTTGCTCTTCGACGCAATGATATGGGGGTGTTCGACTCCTTCCAAAGTTTATTAGATTGCTCTTTACATCACGTGCCACCAACAAGCAACCAACTACTAGCCTTGATCGCGTGGCATATCTTGGTCATACACAATAAGATTATTTTTTAGAATAGCAGTTGGGTTGAAGTGGAGATACTCAGACGAATTGAGAGGGATTGGACTGATTTCCACATTCTTTTAAAAGCTCCTAAGCAACAATGCCCTATTGCAGGGATGAACGTAAAGGTGTGGATTTCACCTCCTATCAGCCTCTTCAAGTTGGACTCGAATATTCATGTGATTTCTACGACCTTCATTGGAATGGATTTTTTTCTACGCGATCACAACGGAAGTGTACGGTTGGCAGGAAGGATACAAGTGAGAGCTAGTGGCAACAGTATAGTGTCGAAAGGGTTGGGAGTGAGCTATGCACCGAGTGTAGTAGTAGAGCATGATCTTGGCAGGATAGTAGTCGGCATAGATAATCATGCGCTGGTGGATATACTATGTGGTCGACGAGAAGTTGGGGAATTTGAGCAACTGATCGTTGAGGATATTCTCTTCAAGACAGTAGAGATGGAGACATTTCTTTCGAGCTTCAGAAAAGAGAATTCAACCAAGCAGCTCACCATATGGTTTGGAGTGTTAGTGGTGTCTTTCCTAATGTGATTCCTTTGTATATTACAGGTTTTGTATGATCTTTGCAATTTCTATGAAACTAGTGTGTAACCCGTCGAATTTCGACGGAAAATATTTATGTTGTATTTATAATCCTATTAAATAAAATAAATTTTTTATATCAGGACGATACATCTGAATTTGATATAGTAAATAAAAAAAATCTTTATATCAGGATAATGCGTCTGAATTTGATATGTATAGATTATATTTCGTCGAATTGTAATGAAAAATCACTTTATTTTGTAATTTACACGTAGAAAATTAAATATTTGTAGGCATGTTAATAATTAATATTTAGAATGTATATACACGTACCCGTCTTAAATTCGATCAATTATCTGAAGTCACTTAAATTTATAAATATAATTTGTTATAATGATTGTTATTCGTCTTGATAATAATAAATAGTACAAATAACGAAAGATACAAAAATAGAGAAAATTTTACGTATGCATGTCGACTAATGTTAAAATCCCTTTATAATTTATATGCTCGTACTCATATAATAATTTTCTCTATTTTGGATTTTTTGCATTCGTTACTTTTAGAATTTATACATTAGTAATCTTCATTCCTATCAACCTTAGATTTATATTTCCTTTTTACTTTAAAAATTCACTTTGAATTGTGAGTATTTCTTAATATGGTGTCGTAGTGTAGTTTAATACATTGACCTGTTTAGAATTTATATACATATATAACTATCACAAATCGAATTCAAATTGATTTAACTATATATTCTCATCTTATTTTCGTATAGTAGTATCCACTAATTACCTAAATTCATTTAAATTTATAAAATATATAATTAATAAAATATATATTTATTCCAATAATTGGTTATCCTCTCGATTTAAATTTGATTTACTATTTATTTTAAAACTTTTTATTAATTGTGAAGGCTCACCAGAAAAAATAATGGGAGCTTCAAAATTCCGTATAAATATGTCGATAAATATTTTGTACTCGTCTAGAATGTATATTCATGTACCAAATAATTAAAATAACAAAAGAATTAAAAATAGAAAAATTGTATTCTCGTCTTACTCTCGTGTAGTAATATCCGCTAATTACCAGAATTCATTTAAGTTTTAAACATATAATCAATAAAATATTTATTATTCCAATATATTAAAATTGAGAAAATCCCACATAAACAAATCGATCAATATCTGAACCAATTTAGAATCTATATACATTTAGCTTCCACAATTTTAATTAAAAATTGATTTGACTATATATTTGTTATCGTCTCAAACCCTTATAGTAATATATATTGATATTTGAATTTGTTTAGATTTACAAAATCAATGTATAATAGAATTAATGATTAACGCAATCTCTTTCCTACGTGGACTATTTATATCAAATTTATTTTTATTAATTTGTGAAGTTTTCTGAAAAATCAGTTCTTACCTCAAAAAAAAAAATCAACAAATTCTTTTTCAAAATAATAATAGTAATATACTAATTGGAAACATGTTGTTACACTATAATTTCTAATATTTGAGAACATGGTAACAACTTGTTGGCGATAGAAATAATATATTAAGAAAAAATAGAATTGTGCATTTATTACTATCAATGCTAAAAATTTAAATATTTAACTAATTTATAGTAATTACTTCATATCGTGTCCTTTCGTGTAAATGTGAAAAAGTAAAGACAAATATTTATGTTCTCTGTTCGTGCAAACAAACACACAAAAAAAAGGTATAATCTCGTGTAAAGACAAATAATATCTTATTTGTAGAATCGACATAAAATACAACACGATATCACAAATTACCGGTCCTAGAAGAGTTGGTGCACTCACCTCAACAAGGATACGGGGAGAGTTAGAAATGAGGTACAACCCAATCGAAACACACAATTTTAGCAACTCTACTTGAATAATACTGATAGCAGAAGCCACTCGAAGAAACCAGCAACCATGTTTCTCCATACACAACAAATACACATCCACTCATGAGATTGCCGAGGCC
This sequence comes from Salvia rosmarinus, assembly GCA_036937905.1. Taxonomy (NCBI): domain Eukaryota; kingdom Viridiplantae; phylum Streptophyta; class Magnoliopsida; order Lamiales; family Lamiaceae; genus Salvia; species Salvia rosmarinus. The sequence goes on along the minus strand of CM072817.1, from coordinate 18,236,447 downwards.
GTAAACATGCAATCAATCCTACAATCCAGGAAAACAAGTAGGCATCATAAGCAAGAAATTGATGCAATCAAAACCAGTTGAACAAGAAGGGCTTACACATGAAACAACATATTAACTTGATGCAGAGCTGAGAAACTTACAGTAAGGGACGATCTTCCAGCGTTGATTTGCATCCTTCTTCCACTCCCAGAGCACGATTCTAGTGCCATCGTGGACGCCTCCATGGTTCTTATCACCGTTGAATGCATCCACATTCAGTTGAATGTTATTCACCATCCTAATTGTGTGATAGCCATCACCTAAGTCCTTGCTCTCGGTCCACAAAATGGATTCATCGAGTTTGTTGGAATTGTAAGGAGTCAACTCCACCTGTTGGGGAAAACTATATGATCAGAAACCATATCGCTTAACACTGATTTTCATTTGTCAATAATGAATCTTGGCAATAAGTTTAAGCACCAAATTAACAAGAAAAATGAGACTACGCTTGGAGGGAGATGACTTCTCTCGGACATTGGATTAAGAGACACCGAATGTCTTATCTTCGCAGGAAAGGATTTGTCTTTCACAACTCAAAGTTCTACATATAGGCTTCTAAAATTCACAACTTGTGTATGGATATTGAGTATAATAAACCAAACTTTACGGCCACATTTGTGGTACAATATCAGTTAGCATACATGATAAGATAAGAGTTCTCATTCACATGCTCGATAATTCCAATAAGTGCTAAATCAAACTTGAGTTTTCATCCACACTTTTTTGCAGGAAAAAACTCATAAATTCTAGAGACATTTTAACTAAATTGAGACCATAACTTTGTTCTAACTATAAATGCAACTCTCCAGTTTGAAATCACTTTAACAACCATGACTATTTCCATAGTGTTAGGCTTTCATCTAAAATGAGTTGTGTTCAATGAAGAAGCTTACAATGCAACATCCAATAGAAATGACTCATAGGTGGAACAAATAAGTTTTAGCACTGAAACGCGAGGATTAGAGCAATCATCCTCTTACACAATCACAGGATAATCCAATAATTCTCAGTAACAAACAAACGTAAAATCCAATAATCTAACTCCAAAAACAGAGATAGAGAGTTATACATGACAATTGGCAAACTTTTCAAGAACTTTGCATATTTAGGCTCTAACTTAACAACCATCAACACTCAACTCAATAAATAAATAAATATCAATAAACCAATATAATCTGTCCAAAAATACGATTTTTGAATAGAGAGAGAGAATACAGGTTGAGTGGCTCCAACAGAGTGCTTCATGGCCTGTCCAGTGGCTTTGTTAACCAAAGCAAAACTTGGGAAGCCCTCTTTGTCCTTCGCTCTCGTGCTGAACTTCTCATCTTTAATCCAGTGCTGAAACGATCATAATTCAAATTCCCAATCCAATTTCATCAATTAGAAGAAAAATGCAATCTTGGCGATCCTAACTGAATTTCAGAAACTTTTTATCGAAGCCCACCTGCAAAGGATCGGCCGAATTGGATGGGGCGAGAACAACCTTGCCATCACGAATCGTCAAAGAGTAATTCGTCTCAGCCTTACAATACATCCTAACAGAAGGTTTATTGGCCAGCTCGTTGCTCTTCCCATGGGTATTGTGGCTGGAGGCCGCTGGCGCTGGTGCCGGAGCATGAGGCTGGTGGTGGGGCGCCGCCGCGGCGGGCGGCGGCGGAGAGTATGAGGTGTGGGAGGTGTGATGAACTTGCGGCGGCGAAGGATGGGGAGCGTTGACGGTGTAGACTGGTGCGTGGAGTGGGATGTATGATGCACTTGCTCCGGCGGCGGAGGCGGCGCGGGGTTGTGTTCTTCTTCTCTGCGGTCGTGGTGGCTGGTGTTGTGGTGATGACCGTCCATGTTTGCTTCTCCTTGATCAGCTGCCTAAAAGTGTTGCAGAGTTGCGGATTGAGCAATTTGATCGGATAAACTGGATATATATAAATAATTGATCGTATCGAATTCTTGATTTAGAGAGTGGGGAAGGTCGGTTCCTGTGACGTTGTGAGTGGCCGACACAGGACAGATAGCGACGCGTTAGGTAGCAATAGCATCACTGCAAATTAATCTTCATCGAATCCTCACCGATTGTACCCAAATTTCAAGAAAGCCAATAGTCAAGGATACAGATACTATCTGTTACTAACTCCTAACTCTAACGTGTCGATTAATGGAATATGAATAAAATGGTTGATTCTTCTATTCATTCGTAATAGGATTTTTATTAGAAGCAATACTTATTCCCATAAATATGTCATATCCATGGTATTAGCTAATATCATGAATATAGAATTAACTAAATTTACTTTTTCTTTCTAATAAAATTATTCTTATTTATTTGTTATCTTATAAAATGATGATAATAATAATAACAATAAATAATAATGATGATAATAAATATTAATAATAAAATAGTAGTAAATTAATAGTAATTATTAAGAACAAATAACTATAATATAATAATAGTGAAAAATATAGTTATTAGTAATATTAACTATATATATATAATAATAATAATAATAATAATAATAAATAGCAATTAAAATTATATTAAAATAATAGTATTAGTATTAATAATAATAATAATAATAATAATAATAATAATAATAATAATAATAATATTAATAGTAATAATAATATTCCTAAATAATAATAATAACATTATTATTATTACTTAATAATAATTATCAATTTATTATTATTATTATTATTATTTAATAACATAAATTATAAAATAATTATTATTTTATTTCATTCATATTCATTCATTCCATATATATATCAACAATATGAATCACATATCCATTCCTATTATCATTCAATTTCAAAGTTCATTCAATTATTATCTAATTTCATTCTTATATACCGACCATCACCTAAAGAGATAGTCAAATTTGTGATGAGAATTTAAAAAATATGATAATTATAATTAATATATTATATTTTTAATTTTGATGAAAATTTTAAAAATATTTATAACTTTAATTAATATATTAAATATCTTCAATTTTGAAAAATATATCGATTCCAAAGTTTTCGACGATGAAATGCTGAGTCAATTGAGCTATAATAATATGAGACAATATGCTGAGTTATTTGAACTATAATCCACATGAGAATCCAGCAAAACAAACATAGTATTTCGTCGTTGAAAACTCGGAATCGAGATATTTTTCAAAATATCGTCAAAGTTTGGGATATTTTAATATATTAACTAAAGTTTGGGACATATTTTAAAATCTTGTCAAAATTGGGGACACAAATTATAATTATTCTTTTAATAAATTGTAGTAAGTGGAGAATGTGTCCCAAATTATAAGTGTAAAAAAATATACAAAAGAAAAAATTTAAATTTTTAAGGAATAAATTGTAAAGGAATTAAATGTAAATTTTTAGTGAACAAGAGTATTTCATTTTACTCTATGTCAAATCTCGTCCTATCTAAAATATAAATAGTGTAATTACTATGAGTTTCGTTTATCTATGTCAAATCTTGTCCTATCTAAAATGTAAATAGTGTAAGTAATATGAGTTTCTTTCTATAAATGTTATATGTAGGGTGTAGAAAATGGACGAATAATAATATGCTATGTAAACTGAGGTGAGAGTTAGACTCTCTTCCAGAAGACGAAATTGCCCAAGACAAGACACATACGCTCAACGGCAAACGTCCCCAAGATACAACGGTTTTCTATGAATACGAGACCTTGACTAGGAAATCGTATCTCGGGCGAACTACTTGATACTCGGGATAGAGGCTTTTGAAGAATGAATGAGATTGATTAATTATCTTCGCTTTTGGTGTCTTTGAATGTCATCAAATGGGTTCATTTATAGAGGAAGGTGTCTTTTAGCGAAGAGTCGTGCCATTTCATGTGAAAATGTACGTCTTTTCATATGAAAAAGTCACGTCTTTTCGTATGAAAAAGTCACGTCTTTTCGTATGTAAAAGGTACGTCTTTTCATATGAAAAGGTACCTCTAACGCTTTTAACCACCTATAACCAACTCATTAAATAAATTCATATGGAAAATAATAATTTTCCAACAATCCCCACATGAATGACATTTAATGCAAATGCGGGTTTTTCAAAGTCCCGACGACCTATTATCGCATCGTGATAGGTAGTAGTTAGCTTTGAACCTTCCTTAGTGTAATGCTATCGGATTTACTCGTTGCTTGGTGAACGCGATGTCTTGAACCGATCAACTTTAGTGTAAACCAAGACAACAAAGATACACACAATAATAGATCTAATATCTTTCGCTCACGTTGTGTCCTTTTTGCCTTGGACCATTTCTTGGATTCATAAGTGTTATCGTAATCTTGAAGCGGCCCCACTTCTTCACTTATATAGGTGATCTCCCATAAAGAGTATCATGTCATACTCCACCTATAAAAGGCTATAGGAATCATTAAAAACCTTAAAGGCTTACCCTTTTACCACAAGCTACAGGTTTGCACTTGAGCAGCTACGAGAATGGATTTTAAAATTTTCAAGTGCTCAACTTGAACTCCTACAACTTAGTTGTCTCATTGAACCATGTTTTTGGGATCTCCAATCATCATGGTTGAGTTACCATTGCAAGTGTTCTTAACGTGTGGATTTTAATCCCATTCCCCTTACTGCATCATATAATTGATCACGGTTGATACCTTTAGTAAACGGATCTGCTATATTGTCTTTTGAATTTACATAGTCAATACACATTACTCCTGCAGTGATCAATTGTCTAACAGTATTATGTCTTCGACGAATATGTCGAGACTTACCATTATACATACTATTCTTTGCTCTCCCTATGGCTGCCATGCTATCACAATGTATCATAACCGGAGGCAAAGGTTTTTCCCAACATGGGATATCTTCTAAGAAGTTTCTTAGCCATTCGGCTTCTTCGCCGGCTTTGTCTAAAGCAATAAACTCCGATTCCATTGTAGATCGGGCTATGCAAGTTTGCTTAGAAGATTTTCATGAAATTGCTCCTCTACCAATTGTAAATACAAAACCACTTGTGGATTTGGAGTCTTTAGTATCGGATATCCAATTGACATCACAATATCCTTCAAAAACAGCGGGATATCTCGAATAATGTATACCATGCGTGCTAGTATGTTTCAAGTATCTCAACACTCTTGTCAGTGTGGTCCAGTGATCCTTTCCAAGATTACTTGTAAACCGACTCAACTTGCTAATAGAGTATGATATGTCTGGCCTTGTACAATTTGCTAAGTACATTAGGCTTCCAATGATCTTGGCATAGTCTGTTTGTGATACGGGTTCTCCTCGATTTTTGGCTAAGTGTATACTTAAGTCAACAAGTGTCTTAACTGGAGGTAGATCGTAAGCTTTGAATTTCTTAAGCACACTCTCAACATAATGAGACTGTGATAAGACTATTCCATCAGGTGTTCTAGAAATCTTGATTCCTAGAATCACATCGGCTAATCCCATATCTTTCATATCAAAGTTCTTCTTTAACATTTCTTTGGTGTCTATGATGATTTTATTGTTGCTACCCATAATTAGCATATCATCAACGTAGAGACACACAATGGCAAAATTTTCTGATGTACATTTGATGTATACACACTTGTCACATTCGTTGATTTTGAATCCATTCGACATCATTATTTGGTCAAATTTCTCGTGCCATTGCTTAGGTGCTTGTTTAAATCCATATAAAGACTCGACAAGTTTACAAACTTTCTTTTCGTGGCGGAACTACAAACCCTTCGGTTGTTCCATATATATTTCATCTTCTAAATCTCCATTTAGAAATGTCGTTTTTACATCCATTTGGTGTATCTCAAGATTGTATAATGCTGCTATAGCAAGTAGCATTCTAATGGATGTAATTCGAGTAACCGGTGAATATGTATCAAAATAATCATACTGTAACAGCCCGCCAATCTAAAGTACGGATTAGACGGGACTGTTACTACTAAGCAGGGATTAAGAACATAATGACCAACAACCTTTCAAGACTTCAAACTTTTATAGATAAACGCATAACAATTCCATACAAACTAGACCAACAGATCATCAACAAAAGGATTCAACTGATCTGGAGGTAACATAAGTAATATCCAAAAATATAATAAAGTGTTTTGAACAGCGGAAAGCATGTGAATGCATATATGACGATATACATCCAAGGTAAACTATTAGCGACAAAAACTCCAACTGCTCAACACTTGTCCATCCCATCAGCAGCTCAACCTGCACATTTAAAAACAAACATGCAGGGCTAAGTACAAGATTGCACTTAGTGGACTCATGCCAAAATCGTTTTATTAAATTACACTGCCCATTAGTATAACACGAGGGTTTTAGTTGAAATAACTCGTGAATACCAAAATACTTTATCATTTATCAAAAGATTTGTCCGCCGTATTTTCGATTCGTATGATCCGTATCATTTACATAATCGCCATAATCGATCTCACGCCGTAGAAGTAGGCCTCTTCTACCGACGCCGTGATCGGCAAGATGTTGCTAACGGCTCACAATCACATAGTCGTGATTCTCAGATCCGACTAGGATCCACGACCGCCGATGATGTTACCAACGGCTCACAATCACACTGGTGTACACGTTAACCCCAGCCGTGAATTCTACATCCGATCAGATCCGATATCGATTTTCTGATAAAGTTGGGAGCTACCCAACAACCGATTCACATTCATAGTCGGCTCGCCCAACAACATGATAGGATACATACGTTAAAACATAAATACTTTGGGCATGTAATTGTATAACAGTTCATAATCATTTTCAACCGAAATCGGTAAATAAATACTTTTGAAGAAAGCATCGTAAATAAAAGGGTTTTCAAGTAAAGCCCACCTTAGATACGTAGGTCTTTATACTATGGTCTCCTTTTCCTACGTCAATGCCTCGTCCACGTATCAACTTAACGTAAGAATTATTTTAGTACGTCGGTCACGTTCGATAGAGACGAACATAGTCTATAATGTTCTACACGTCAAATAAGGCTAAAGCTGGACTTATTTTGACGTTTCCTAATAAATAAATGTTGATTATGAATTTTCTTAATTTATAAGAGATATTCTATCTTTTTAGTACATAATGTACGTTTTAATGTACTTACGTAACGTAAGTTACATTGTTACTAAACGTACTATGTCACATGGATCACGACATCAATTACGTGCCTTTGACCTTGGTCAACGTTTTTGGTCAACTATTTTGACCAAGTCAACAAAAATCAACAATTTTGACTTTGGTCAACAAAAACAACATTTCGACTTTTTCAATTATTTATGAAATTCTATCATTTTATGTGCAATTCTTATTCCAAAAATTCCTATAAAATCATATTATGTCTAAAACATTATTTTAGATCATATTATGTATTTATACTTGATAAAATAAATTTATAACATTAATACACATAATATGTAATTTTCGGTCATTATACTTTAATTAGCTTAGACTTGTGCAAAAATTCCTATAAATTCACATGTCACACTATTTTATCATGTGATTAATAATATGTAATTACTTTGGTCAAATAAAATTTATACACCTTAGTATTATAACCTAAGGTTTTCGGTTTTCTTAATAAACCAAGCAAATGATTTTTAAAATTCTAATAAATTCATATAACACTTAATCATCCTTAACTATGCTTACTACAACATAATTGTTATTAATTGTGAACTATTGAATTTAATTTACCTAAGTCATGTTCGAAAATTTCAACTTAGGTCCAAATAATTTTTATAAATTTCAATAAATTCTTACAACCATATATTATGAATCTACACACTTAATATGCTATTATATCACTTAAATATGAATTATATCACAACATTTTATCATATATATATATTTTCGGTATTTATTAAAATATAAGCTATAGTTTTCCAAAAATTCTACATAAATTCATATAAGCATAATTAATACTCTAGATTATGATTTCATGCTTAAATCAACAATTAAAAATCATAATCATCAACATATGGTACCCCTAAGTTTTCGGTCCAAACATTAAATTTAATATCATGCTCAATTTTATGATATAATTATAATACATGCTTAATAACATCATATAAACATAATATCTAAACATATTAACATGAGTTCTATAATTTTCGAAAATTACACAAATTAACCAAGCTTATAACATGAATTCTAACGGACGAAAATCGAAAATCCTAGCATGTATACGAAGCTCGTAAGAAATCTAACCTTTTAATCGGGATCGATTTAATCGGCGGAGGTTTATTTGCCTAAAGTTTGGGATCAAAGATTGATGAACACTCTCCTTTTTTTTCTCACACAATTTTCGGTCCTAAGGGTATGTAAATGAAGAAATGAAATGCTTAGGTTATATTTATAGAGGTATGCCACTTGTAGTATAATAATTATATTAAAAATATCTAAAATCCACTTGCTTGTGGATCAAGAATTTCGGCCACCTCCTCTATACTATGAGACAAAATTTGATCTTATCATGTACAACTCATCCACTTGTTACCCCATCCTTTAATTAGATTCATTGTATCATATTGATCACATAGTAATAAATGTTGTGTATGTGTCGCCCATGTCATTAGATCTTAGGATTTTAATTTTGTTCTTCTATTATATATACTTTATTATATTATATTATAATTTAATTATTAAATTATAGCATAATTTTCAAGAATTGAATGAATTAATCACATTGTACATCCAATGTATCATTCTCGCCACTTTTAGTGTAATAGGATTAAATTTTATTTATTTTCTTATTATCTATTATATTATTATCATATTATTATTATAGTATAAAGTTAAGTTTGAAAAGTCAATTATTTCAACTCCACAAGTGGCATTAATATATAGTATGAAATCAAATAATTTCAACCTATATTTTCAAAGATTTCGGCCAACATTAATGAGCCATGAATAAGTTGATCAACTTGCTAATTAATGCTACTTTACAACTCATATAAGATCCTAATCATATCCTTCATTAATTGTAGGATGATATTTATTAATCAAATCACATAAAATCATACCAATTATTCTCAAATTTTCGGCCAACATGCACAAGTGTGCTCCCACTTGTGCAAGTTGATGATACAACTCATATTTATCCATAATAATATCATATTAATATAATTAATGTCATACATTATTAATTAGATAAGAATTAAATTAAAAATCATACTTTAGAACCCACATTTTCGAAAATTACTAAGACATTCTCAAACATTTTATTTCTTTGTATAAAATAGCTACTACATAATTATGTGACATATTATATGCCTTAGATAATAAATTTTAATCATAGAAAAGTATTTAAAATAATTTAGATTTCAAAAACCCTAATTTTCGAAATATATAATTTCGAAATTTCAAAATAGGGTTTATTTTATTCTTAAATTTTCTAGCATTATTTAATGATAAAAAATGCTCTCATATAATAAAATAATTATAGGAATTTGAATTTTATAATTCCAAGATCATTTGCTAAAGTTATCGCATTATTTCTAAACGTAGACGTTTGAAACGTCTCTAAATTCTCATAGTTTAATTATCTCTAAAATGTTCAAAATAAAGTTTGTTACAACTTTATTTATTCCTATAATAATAGAATTTCAAATTAAGCTTAATCGCTAATAATATCAGAAGACGAATCGTCGAATTTATTCGACGTTAGAAAATTACGTTCAAGGAATATTGAAATTATATTCCTTAATTCACTAAGCATCGTGAATCTCACACGAAATTATCCAATTATGCTTGGTCAAAGTCAAGAGTTGACTAATTAAGATTTTAATTATTGAATTAATAATACTAATTACTGAATTTATTATCGTAATTCAGTATTAAAATTACGGGATATTACACATACCCTTCCTTTTGTTTGTAGCCTTTGACTACCAAACGTGCTTTATACTTGTCAATAGATCCATCGGCTTTGTATTTCTTCTTAAAAATCCACTTGCAACCTAAGGGTTTATTTCCCAGAGGAAGATCAATAATATGCCAAGTGTGATTGTTTAAGATTGACTCGATTTCACTATTGATCGCTTCACGCCATAAATCGGCATCAGGACCAAACAATGCTTCCTTGATTGTCTTTGGCTCGTCTTCTAAAGAATAGACTACAAAATCCGGACCAAAGGTTTTTGCAGTTTTTGTACGCTTCCCTCGCCTTGGTTCCGGTATTGGTTCATATGTTGATTCATTACTCTTTGACGAGATTTCATCATAAGTTCTCTTTTTCGAACTTATGTCATTCTTTTCTTTCTTAGGGAATATCGTCTCAAAAATACGGCGCTTTCTTGATTCTATGATCATTCCTTCATTCATATCGAAACTTCCGATTTATGAATCAAAATCGATCGCACTACTATTGTTTGCATATCCTATGAAAATGCAATCAACAGTTTAGGTCCTATTTTTACTTGCTTGGGTTTTGGTATTTCAACTTTGCTAAGCACCCCACACTTTTGTGTATTTATAGGACGGCTTCCTTCCTTTCCATAATTCATATGGAGTTTTATCTTGCTTCTTTTGGGGTAATTTGTTCAAAATTTTATTTGCCGAAAGAATAGCTTCCCCCCACATGTTATGTGATAGGCCCGAACTTATCAACATAGCATTCATCATTTCTTTTAATGTTCTGTTCTTTCGTTCCGCAACACCATTTGATTGGGGTGAATAAGGTGCAGTCTTTGATGAATAATGCCATTTTCACGACAAAATTCTTCAAAAGGTGCAACATATTCGCCACCTCGATTGCTTCGAATCATTTTGTTTTGGTGTTAAGTTGATTTTCAACTTCATTTTTGTAAGTTTTGAAAGCTTCAAATGCTTCGTATTTACTTCTCAAAAGATACATAACAAAATCTTGTGCAATCGTCTATAAAAGTTATAAAATAATTTTTTCCACCTCTTGTTTGCACAAGTTTTAAATCACATAGATCGGTGTGAATCAATTCAAGAGGCTTTGTTGATCTCTCCAACGAGTGAAAAGGAGATTTTGCCATTTTTGCTTCAACACAAATTTCACACCTTTTGTGTTGATCGAAAGTCATTTTTGGCAATAAATCTAAATTTACTAAACGTCGTAGTGTATTTAGATTTGCATGTCCTAATCTATCATGCCATAAATTAGGAGACTCAACCAAATAAGCAACTTTGTCGTTTATTTCATTATCACAAAGTACATCGATAGCATTAAGCTTGAAAATGCCGTTATCTAGATAGCCTTTTCCTATAAAGTGACCATTCTTGGTCATTACAACTTTATCCGCTTCAAACACTAGTCTAAATCCGGCCTTGCTCAAAACTGAGCCTGACACAAGATTCTTGCGGATGTCCGGAACATGCAACACATTCTTGAGCGTCACTTTCAATCCCGATGTCATCTTTAGTACAACGTTTCCAGTTCCGACGATTTTGGAGGCAGCGGAGTTGCCCATATATAACTTCCTCTTTTCGGTGACGGGTTCGTAAGAGGAGAACATGGCTTTATCCGCGCAAATGTGTTTGGTAGCGCCGGTGTCAACCCACCATCCGACTGGGCTACCAACCATGTTGACTTCATCTACAACTGCGGATAGATCAAGGTTGGACAAATCAACGGGCATATACTTCTCTTCGGTTATATTGGTTTGGTAGCGCTCGCTCTTCTTATCCTTCTTTGGTTTACGACAATCTTTCGCCATATGTCCAAATTTGCAGCTTGTAACGATCTCCTTTGATTTTCTTTTGCTTATCGAGTCTTGCTTTTTGAATGAATTTCCGCTTTTGTTGTTTGACTCGGCAAGATTTGCTTTTGCCTCCATGGATGACTTGTTCGTCTTGACATCGGTCTTCCGATTGTCTTCTTCGATTCTCAATCGTACGATGAGGTCTTCAAGACCCATCTCCTTGCGCTTATGCTTGAGGTAATTCTTGAAATCCCTCCACATTGGGGGCAACTTCTCAATTATGGCGGCAACTTGAAAGGATTCTGACAAACTCATTCCTTCCGCCATAATGTCATGCAGGATCAACTGAATTTCCTGCAGTTGTTCAAGAACGGTTTTGTTGTCCACCATCTTAAAGTCGAGAAAACGACCAACGATGAACTTCTTCAAACCGGCATCTTCGATTTTATATTTTGTCTCCAACGAGTCCCACAACTCTTTGGACGTTTTGGCTGTGGAGTAAACATTGTAAAGTGTGTCGTCCAGCCCATTCAAAATATAATTGCGACATAAGAAGTCGTTATGATAACATGCATCCAACGCCGAACGATTTTGGGTGTCGGTTTCATCATCCCCCATAGAAGGAGGAGATTCGGACAGAAAACGAGATAGGTTCAAAGTAGTAAGGTAAAACAACATTTTAGACTGCCAACGTTTGAAATCAGAACCTGAAAATTTCTCGGGTTTCTCGGCATGGGCAGGAGCATGAACATTGTTGCTTGACGACGCCATCTTCTACAGAATTTTGTCTTACGATTGTTATATGTAGGGTGTAGAAAATGGACAGAATAATAATATGCTATGTAAAACCGAGGCGAGAGTTAGACTCTCTTTTCGTAAGACGAAATTGCCCCGCACAGTACACACGGTTCAACGGAAAACGTCCCCAAGATACAACGGTTTTCTATGAATACGAGACCTTGTACTAGGAAATCGTACTCCGGGCGAACTACTTGATACCGGGATAGAGGCTTTGAAGAATGAATGAGATTGATTAATTATCTTCGTTTTTGTGTCTTTGAATGTCTATCAAATGGGTCTATTTATAGAGTAAGGTGTCTTTTAGCGAAGAGACGCGCGTCTTTCATGTGAAAAGTACGTCTTTTCATATGAAAAAGTCACGCCTTTTCAGATGTAAAGGTGCGTCTTTTCATATGAAAAGGTACTTCTAACGCTTTAACCACCTATAACCAACTCTATTAAATAAATTCATATGGAAAATAATAATTTTCCAACAATAAGTGCATAGATTAACACCTGTTATAACGTATAATTGTATGGTTATGACCAAATAATTTAAATTATGTCCTTATGTCGCTTTAAGCGAAAATGACACACATTATCGGTATCATTCAAAACAAAATCATCTATTAATTTTTGTACTTTAATTTGGCATTCGTTAATTAGCCAACACATGCCATCCATAGATAAATTTCAAAGTGACATCATTTTGATTATTCACAAAATAAAAATAAAAATGGGTTTCCCTGCAGTAGCTCATCTTTGTGTTGAGCTCATAAAAACCCTTCTTTTCATCTCTGTGTTAATTTGAGCGATCGGATCGAGATAGTGAAATTGATTATGGTGATGGGATCTTTCCGCGATTATTATGCCTATTACGTATGAATTTCAGTTTCTAACCTTCAGATCTCTAGACAGTGGAAGATTACATATGCCATCTCCAACGCTCTTCACTATCGGCTAAATTTTACTTCAACTTCCCCACCACCACCCGTCGTCAGTCTCTGAATTTGTATATACTGTGCCTTGTAAAGTAGTTATAGAATTTATTTAGTTTAACTCAGTTACTTAAAAACTAGTAAATTTATATAATGATCAAAGGTCGAATCTTAGTAATTATAATGTTGGAGTTTCATCAACTTTCGAATATCAGCTCCTTGTGAACACTAACTATGCAAAGATCATCATAACTTCTTAATCGTTGAATCACCATGATTTACTCGAAATATTCTCATAATTTTTAGGGTGTCAGCTCTTTATAGATATTTTATAAAGATTTCTTAATTTCTTAACCATCGTTATTTATCTTTTTATATTCTTTTAAAAATGAGCTAGAGTTTCTATTTAGAGACAATAATTTACTTATATTTTATTATAGTTACACACACCAAACCCCGCCAAAAGTATGCACGCATTACGGTGCCTTCTTTTTTTTACCTTCTCAACGCATGCACACACTTCTGAAACCCTGTTTCGGCCCAGGTAATTGGAAAGGCAGACAAAGGTAGGTCCATCGTCGTTAATTATGAGCCTGTTTAGTTAAGTACTGTATATCTAAGAATTTGTTTGGTTAAGTCTATCTAAGAATTTGTAAGTTCTTAAAATATGTGGTAAATAAGTTTCTAAATAATTTATAAAAATAAGTTTTAATAATTTATAATTTATTCAAACATAAATCTTTTAATTTCAATTTATTTTTAACATATATTTTATTAATTTCACTTCTTTTCAATTTTTTTCTTTAATTCAAGATTATCTTTACAAATATCCAAGTATTTTAATTTCTCAACCCAACAATAATAACTTACTATGCAAGACCTGATTAAATCTGCCGCTCAAGCCATCTAGGGATGTTAATGGGTGGGTTTTACCCGAATAGATTCGGAACCGTTCAAAATCCATTAAATTTTAAAGCGGTTTGGTTCGGTTCAGACCGCTTTAGACCCGCACCGTTTAGATCCATAGTTTGATGGTCCAGTCCGGTTCGGATCGGTTGCAGTTCGAACCGTAACCAATACTTATTTATTGGTTCTGGTCCGAGGAAAACTCGTCTATTGACAAGCCTAAATTTAAATAGGCTTATCAATGAGCTAGTTTTATCCATATCGATTCAAAATCACTCATAACACATTAAATTATAAAGCAACGATTTCAATTCTAGTTCTGGTTCTTGTCCGGTTCTGGTTTCAGACTCGCTTGGTCCGGACCGCTTAAGACCCATAGTTGATGGTCCGGGTTCGATCCGGATCCAGTGTCTAATGAGTCGGTTCCAGAACCAGAACCATTATTTATTTATTGGCTCTTGTTCGGGTAAAACTCATCCATTGACATCCCTAAAGCCATCCCGACCTACTGTATAAAGCACTTTCTTGCTGCATATATGCCTGACTGGTGAATTAGAGCGTATGATGAACTCGTTTTGGTGGAGAAGCTAGCAAGGAGAAAAGGGATCTTGGCTTTCGCAATCCCCATCTCTTCAATCTGGTAATGCTTGGAAAGTTTGATTGGAGGTTCTTCTCCAACCAGACGTAACACTTGATACTCAATTAACCAAGTTAATTAGAAAATAAATTAAAGAAGCATTTCGCAATGTTTTCTAGGCACAAATAATATACTGATCGAACTCAACAAACGTCCGTGTTTTGAGATAACACGATAGATGATTATTACAAAACATAAGTAGTGAATTCAAAAGTTTTTAAATATAACCTAAGTCAATTTTTCGATACTGAATTTTATAGCTAACAGTTGGAATCACACACAACTTTTTTATTCATATGCCTAATGACATAAAATAAGATTATCCACCTCATATCAAAATTAACAACTATGTTGCTTTGATGTTAGTCGATTAAATAAATTCAGAAAACAATTTTTTTATAATAAAAATCTTCTTCTTTTAATGTGGAAAAAATGAAAATGGCTTTTAGATTAGAGAAAAGAGGAAAAACTAAACTACGTGCATAGCCTTAATTTCCACATCATTAATTACATTTGAGCAAAAAATTCACGTGTTTCCAACTGCCAGCTACACAATTTGAAACCGGAAAGTTGACCTAGGTCAAATTTTTAAATATTTTCAATTCATTAAATACGTTTTTGCTAATAGTTATTTATTGACTTAGAAAATAATAACATTTTATCAGGTTAAAAAAAGAAGATAAATATCATGTTTGAAAGAAAATGAAAATTTAGTACCCATTTTGAAACAAAATTTTGTTTAGTTTCTTTTTTTTATGGGAACACTATAGTTTGAAACTTTGCTATTCCTTGTTTCGAAATTATCCCAATAAAAACTCTTTAGATATGCAAACAAATACGGATTCTATAAAAGGCCCCAAACGCTAGTTATGCAGTAGATTGTGGTCTATGTTGAAAGTTGAATCCGATATATAGAGCTAAATGGGATCAAGCAGAAAATAAGGAAAAAAATTAGGGGCAACCAAGAATCACTCAATCCTACGAGAATCTCCACAACAGTTATGAGGATTAATAAGGTATGTGTGGAAAACTTTCTTAAAATTATTTTGTCAATTTTTTTATCTAAAAAACACAATCAGATTAGATATTTCATCTCTTCTTGATGATTTTTTTTCTTCCTACAAGTCTTAAGATATCACGATATTCAATATCTCTTGTTTCGATATTGTATTCAAAACACCAAAAATTACATTACATTCCCTAAAACATAGCTGCAATACTATTACCAATTAATATGAGCACGATATTTATGCAGTGCTGCTCAAGGAATTGGGATCCACTGACTTGTTCAAAACATTTTTCTCGATCATTCAAAGCTCACAAATTCAACAACCCTAATAATCCAAGCATGCCCTCAAACTAACTCTCGAGAATGCAGTCTTTATGAACACCTCTCTCTCTCTCCTCACAGAACACGCAGAAGGGCATACCTCATTTGCATGAACAAGCAATTTAAACAATAATGGAGTCCACGAAAATGGGAATGGTACAAGAAAAGTGGAAATCTGGTCTGTTGAAAATGAAGCTGGTGGCAGAGATACTAACCGGAAGTCTGTTCTACGTCGAGGTGGGAGAGGATGCCACTGTAGGCGACCTCAAGAAAGCAATCGGGAAGCAGGAAAACCTACCCGGCGATCGCCTCATTCTGCTGCTTGATGCTGAGGAGCGTTACTCGTTGGACAAAGATGAAGCTTCTCTCAAAGATTACGGGGTTGGAGATAGCTCCCACATCTACATCTTCTTTCGACCCCAAGACAACATCGCTGCTTCCTCTGCTTCTCCTTCGACTCCGAAGGAGTCTGTCTCCGGTGAGCCTTCACACTCCATGGATTCCGTGAGTGCACTTACAAATGTGGATAATACAGATGAGGTCAACAAAGGCGAAGCTCCACATCAAGAGAATGCTTCAGATGAAGCGAATCTGCCTTCAGCTTCAGTTGGTCAAGAAGAATGAATGTTCATTTTTGACAGAATATAATCTTAATAACTAGTACTCGACTCTAATCACATGTTTTTCACTATTTCGTGAATGAATGAGGCTTAATACTTTAGCCTTAACTCCTAGTTATAGCTCCCACGAAATCTACCACTTTAAAGGTTAAGTTATGCTGATTTGAGTTTTGATCTAAATTTGCATATGCTGTTCTTATAATAATCTAAGTAAAGAATACAACGAAACGTTGATGAGAGTGAACACTAAACAATAAAACTTTGGTATATAGAGTTCATATATTCAAAACACTACATTACATAAAAATAACAGCCGAAAATGGAAAACGCAAAACTGATGTACCATAAAAGAAAACAAAGTTTGGAAGGAAAATGAGAGATGTTTTAAATGACATTTCGCACAGCACAATGCTCCAAGAGAACATACTCCGCTGAGATGATCTATGGTAAAATAAGGACCGGAGAGGCGACTTATTGCGATTTTGACTCTTCACTGAGATCCATCAGGAAAGCGGTCCAGAGCATCTTGTTTGCCATTCAAGTAGAACTCAACAACAGCTTGCATTCTTGGATATTTATCAGGGTGGTAATTCACGTGAACGATAACAGGCTTGATTTTCTTCAGAGTCGCATCTTTCCTCACAGTCTTGAAAAGGACCTTGCTGTTCATAAAGAGATAGAAATCCAAAGTTCTCTTGGAAGCATGAAGCCCGGTATAACCAGGATGAGAAGGGAAGAAGAGCTCTTCATTGAACACGGCTTGATCCCAAGCATTTGCCTCCCGAGCAAGCCTGCCAGCCACGCGATCCAGCAGCTCAATAGAAGGAATAGTGGGCCTTATGTAGAAGAAACCGGAATTATAGACCCAAATCCTCATTGTGTGAGCATATCGAGCCCAACCCATAGCAGGCTCGTCAAAAACATCATTGAACCCGTAAGCAGTCATATTATTATGACCATCCGACATAGACTCCACATCAGAGTCTCTATGAAAATGGTCGAATGGATTCTGCAAGAATACTATATCAACATCTGAAAGAAGAACACTATAGCCCAGCTGCAGAAATTCCCTCAGTATCCGAAATTTCAGACCTGATACAGCATGATTACCACCACCCTTTCCAATAGCATCAACAGATTCATCTCGATCCCTCTGGTACACAGGGACGTCATTTGCCTTGCAGAACTCAAGAATCTCATCGTCTAACGCCACCACTAGGTAATTAGGAATCCCAACTTTCTTAATGTAAGTGAACCAAAGTTCAAGCATTGCTTTTACATTTGAATTGGCAAGAGCAACTATGATCTCTTTCCTAACCGCAACCTCGGCCAAGATCTTTGCAAGTCTAGGGTTTACAGTTTCATCAGGAACGACAGTTGGGTTCGTCCTTAGACTCTTGACAGTACCAAAGGGTCCGGCCTTATGTGGTTCGCTCAGCACCACAACTTGCTCATGTGCCTGTTGGTTCCCTTGCTCAGCCAACCGCATTTTTTCATTCAACTCCCTCACTTGTCTCTTCAACTCAGCATTCTTATCAGATAACCTCCTAATATCCGACTTCAGAAGATCTATTTTTTCAGTGGATTCACATGATGCCGGATCAACCTATGCACCAATCCACACCATAAATAGAGTTCTGATAAATCCTTATAAGCCAATAAACTCACTGATATATTAAGCTTCAACAACAGCAGAAAATCAATCTATTTTTTACTACAGCAATACAAAATCATTTTGATTGTCAATACCATGATTTACAGCCCTCTACAGTCATAAATTTGGTCCAATTTAACTAAACAATGCTAAGATTTAGCAAACAAACAAATTAAAATTGTCAGCAGAAACTATCAAAAATGACGAAACCTAAATTTTATCTAATAAAACAAACAAATGCAGAGAATGTCATCTTCTCCCAGTAGTAAAAATCAGAGTCACCAGATAAATAAGTAGTCAAGAAAACCCAAAATCGAGCTCATTACCACATTCAAGCATGCATTTCTAGAAATCACGAACATAAAAAACTTATTTGCGCACATTCGCATGTAACGACTTAGCTCAAAATCCACACTAAGCCAAATCAATGGCAACAAACAAATTCAAATGAAACAACATAAAACAAAAATTGCGCACCTTCAAATTAGAATCGGAAACATGGCGAACTTGAGTGAGCCGATTGGTGGAGAAGAATCCATGGGGGAACAAAAATGCGAACACGCATCCGACGGCTATTCCGATCCCAATCGCCGCAATAATCCGTGATCCGCGGATTGATGACTGGGAATTCTTCTCTCTCCGCAACAACGCCATCAGAAACTATCTCGAATTTCCAGGAATTTTCAAAACAGCATCACGTGAATTACACTCAAACCTTTACAAAACACAGAATTACTGTCGCTGCAACGTGACTTTTCTCCGAATTTTGTCTCTGTTGCTGAAAATCGAGATTTGGGATTTTGCAGTCAGTATTTAACTTTCCTCAAATGCTTGGTATCATTCAGTTTCTTTTTTCAGTACAACTTTTTCTGTTTTTATTTTTCCTTTTTTCTTTTCTTTTCGTTGTTCTGAAACGGAAGTGTAGTGGCACGGTCGAGGTTATAGAGAATTTTAGAGAGAAAGGGATGATTGCCTGCTTCGCTTTGTGTTTATCCAATTGTGTGATTCTGTGCTGGCATGATGCTATTGGCTTAGGGTATATAGACTCAACTTCAGATGGAGGATCTGAGAGTTGACTGAACGACTGGGTGCGATCCAGCTCTACCAAATTCCATTGACTAATCGCAGTTGGTGATTATGTATAATAATGATTATAATATTTTCATAATAAGCTTTACTAGTTTTGTTAAGCCTATCACTAGGGATGGTAATAGATTGAGTTTTCGCAGGTATATGTAGTTGTAAAATTCTAATAAAATAAGTTTGGGTAATATTAAGAGCACGTTTGGTAGGTTAGTTAGGTTTAAATCAGTTAAAATGTCTTCGTTTGATTGGGTTTTGCAACCCACCACTTAGGTAGGTTACAAATCCTAAAGAACTAGTGCAAAATAGAGCTACCAAACAGATGCATCCACCAAGCCGTCATTAAAACACGGGCCGTAAGGATACGAAACAGAGCTACCAAACAGACGCAGGATATTAATATGGGCTACCAAACAGACGCATAACTTTGTTATCCTGACGAAACAATGCTACCAAACGGGTAAGAGTGTTTGAGATAAGTTTGGATAACGAAACTAGTATTTGTGACTGTTTGGGATAGTGGGAAATTATTTGAAACACTATCCAAATTCATTTAGATAGAGTTACCATGTTATAATTTTTTAATATACAGTAAAACATCTATAAATTAATACTTGATAAATTAATAATCTCTCTAAAATAATAAAATCTTCCGGTCCCGACTTGGGCCTTTGTAAAAAATCATCAATTTCGATAAGATAATAAAATAATAAGTTTTTGGAAAATCTCTTTATAAATATTAGGTCCCATCAAAAACTCTAAATTAATAATTCATAAATATTACAAAAATTATAAATATTATGGTAATTTGTTAAAATATGAATCAATTGTTACTTGATTTTTCTTAAAATTTAAATCTAATTGGATTTCATCCCTAACTTTTTTAATGGCTGCCAAGAGTTCCGATGTCGAGTTCTCTAGCTGCAATAAAAAATTGTGAAGAGTTGTTGTCGCGCTCAAAGCCTCCTTTCTCGTGACTGGTTCCAGCGGTACTGAGTCATCTTCAGCCTCGTCATTAGTAGGATCTTCAATAATATCAGCAACAATTTCCTTTAAATTTTGAACCATTACACATTCATCATTTTCGTCCGGATAGTTCACCAGTTTGTTGACGTCCATTTTATTGCGATAACCCACATCTTTGATCATATTCTCAAGCTCATGTAGACTTTCTCAAGCTCAAGTTGCTTGGTTGCAAGAGAGTGATCAGCTTGTAACCCGTAAAACATACCTGTTTCATCCAAATTAAAAACATCATTTATGGGAAATTGGTTTATTTTCGCCCTTATGGCCTCCAGTTTCATTTCCACGTCCTGCATGTAAACCGAACCACTTTCTCCAAAACGACGGAATGATTTAACACCATGTCTAACCTTGAATTTTTCAAGCCAACCTTGAGAAAATTGATGTCCGGGAGGGTGTTGAGGATACAAAAGCTTCATTGTCTCCTTTGCTTTCTCCAAAATAATCTCTCCGGTCATGTTGACTCGATCTTGATCAAGAAACCATTCATAAAGAATCTTCTCCATATCTGGATATTTCGCCGATTTGTGTCGCTTAATATCCCCACCCTTCTCAAAGTTGGCTGAAAGATACTCTGATGATCTCTTGAGAGTGTTTGATATTGTACTTGACTAACTTTCAAACGATATTTTTTTCAACCCACTCTTGTAAATCTTTTGAGTGCATGTGGGATGATCTCTCTATACTCACATAATGCTTTACGATTTGATCATTCATGGATGATTTTGTGATGCCTTTTAGATGAGAAGACATAGTTGGGACTTGTGTGTTATGAATTATTTTATTTTCATATCGAGATTTATATAGTATATGTTTACTTTATGATGCATGAATATATTTAATTGACAATGAATTGATACATGTATGTAATTGTTAATTGTATACAATGAATTTATATTATACATGAATATATTAAAGTAGATACACAATGAATTGGTTGTTGATACATGAATATAATTAATTGAAACATAATAAATTCATTTATTTTCAATAAATGTACCAAATTTGCTGAATTTAAAAAGTCTATTTTTTAATTAATAAATTATTAATTTATCGATATATTAATATCTCTCTAAATTAATAAAATTTCATAGTCCCAAGGATATTAATTTATAGAGGTTTTACTGTATATAGTATGGTTCAAATAAGTATCATTTTTAACATAAGAATTAAGAATTACGAAAATTTGTTCTGAACAAAATGAATTCGTTATGAAAGTTAATGCATTGCTGTGAAAGTTACTGAACCCAAAAAATTGAAATTTTTAACCTAAGTTTGAATGCCATGAGGGTGAAAATTTAATTTTTTTGAATTCAGTAACTTTTTCAGCGGATTTATCAACTTTCATAGCGAATTCATCATTTTTTGGTCCTCACTTTCTCACGATAAAAATGATCCTCATGTTAACCCTCATATATATATATATATATATATATATATATATAGGAGTGGATCAAATGAAAAATCCAATTTTTTTAGAACTAAGACTACCCACATCAGTGACATTCTCTTGACTCAACCCTCAATTAAAATATTTATTTCTCTCTCTTCCATCTATACAACACAACCTTCATCTTATTTTTACTCTCATCAGTGACACTCACATGACCTACAATTTCTTATTTTATTTTATTTTATTTTATTTTTATTATTATATTATCTATAATAATTTAAAATATATTAATACATTTTGAAAAACAGAAAAAAATATAAATTACTTATAAAATTCGTATTCAAGATAAAATTAATTTACCATACATTTAAAAACTCATAATGTACTTGACATAGTTCTGCAATTGTTTTTCGCCTAAAACCCAACGTTGGGTTTTAGTGAAAATGTGTTAAGCCCACTAAAACCCAACGTTGGGTTTTAGTGAAAATATGTGAAAATATACTTGACATAGTTCTGCAATTGTTTTTCGCCTAAAACTCAACGTTGAGTTTTAGTGAAAATGTGTGAAACCCACTTATAAAACCCAACGTTGGATTTTAGTAAAAATGTGTGAAAATGTACTTGACATAGTTCTGCAATTGTTTTTCGCCTAAAACCTAACGTTGGATTTTAGTGAAAATGTGTGAAACCCACTAAAACCCAACGTTGGGTTTTAGTGAAAATGTGTGAAAATATACTTGACATAGTTCTGCAATTTCAAGTCCTATATATAGAGATTTTTTTTCCAAAATGTAATATTTTTTAATTAATAATAATTATTAAATTTTTACAATATAAATTAAATAAATATTTAAATGGCACCCAATAAAAGGGTGCCACATAAGCCATGACATCCAATTGCCATTGGGTTGGCAGACTGCCCCTCAAATTTAAAAGTCACGATTTTAATTTTTTTTTTAATAAATGTTGTTTGTTTTTTATGATGACATTGGTGACAAAGTCACCAATGTGGATAGTCTAATGTGTCAATCCATTTTTTATAATGTAACGATCATAATTAATTATAAATCATTTATTATCCTCAGATTTTACTGGTAATCATTTAACCATATAATTAAGGGATTTTATATATTCATTTACGTAACTATTTTTATATGTATAATTACTAAGATTATATGCACAACATCATGAATTACATGAACATAACAATTAATTAGAATGTGATAACATATATAGGAACTACTTTACATGAACAAAATCACGAATTACACGAACAACGAAGAATTGAATGTGAAATATTCAAATAGCAAAAATTTAGGGATTTAACTATTTTTTTCATTAAATAATTATAAGTCTTACGATCTTATTCAATCTAATGGTGGTTATTGATTATTAGTTCTTATTTAATATATATATATATATATATATATATATATATATATATATAAAGTTAGATTGTACAGTTTCTAATTTTATACTTGAAATTAAATTTTTAATCGTTCATTATTTTCTACTAATTGTTATTAATATTTACTTGTAGTTTTTGACTTTTTATTAGGATGGAAAAAACAATTATTATAACAACTCATTTTTTATTATTTAGATATTGTATAAATTTAAATGGATCGGGTGAGTATAGTGGGTGGTACTGGTATATGAGTTTGTCACAGATATGAATAATAAAACTAATATCCGTAACGAATTTATGATAAATATGAGTAGATAAATTATAAACGAGTTTGAATTTGCAAAATACATAATAGATTAATAAACGACTCATTACCATCCATCCCTACCTGTCACGATACTTCTAATAAACAAGTACGTACAAAATTCACGCTAGTGAAATTTCATTTTATTTAATTAATGAAAATTGCTATATAAGTTTGAAAAGTTCTTCTAGGATGTTATTTCTGAAAAAGCATACTAACCGTTGTGTGGATAGATTTCTTTAACATCATTCCAAGAAGGTGTAAATCGTAGTACGATAAGCAAATATGAGATATTTTCAAACAAAAGTTTGACGAAAATCTACTACTCTTTGGTGAGAGTTCTGAGTTCTAAGCATCAATCGGCGAAAAAAATTATTCGTAGCAACAAAATAATTAATTTTTGGGATTGCATATAAAAAATAATTGGACTAGAGTGAATTGGACCTTCTAGAGATTAGGTCTTGAAAGTTAAACATTGGGTCCAAATAGATAATTATGTGGTTAAAAAAAATGATGTTATAAGGGTAATTCTTTTGTTGGGTTATGAACCGTCAAGAGATAAATTTTAATTATATCCCAAAAACTTTATTGAGAAGTTGATTAGATGATTCAAAGATCTTGTATATACGAGTCAGGATAAAGAACTCAACTGTTAAGGAGTAATTTGAAGAAAAAATCAGTTCAGTTAAACGAGCAGAACTGAAAAGCCGAAGCCAACCTGAAGAAGACTAAATATGAGCACATAATTTACTAAGTTGGTAGTGTGAGTATTAGTGAAGGTCCAATTTGACATGGTTGAGATTGAATCCATGCAAACCTAATTGATATGCGCACAAGGATTCTCATGCAATCAGACTTGGGTTGTCAAGATCTGTGATAAAGCAGCAAATAGACTGAGTTATCTGCATCACTGAAGTGGACCAATCAGAAGATGACAACGTGATTAGACAATCATAGTTACAGTTTTGCATAAGAAGCTATGGACAACAATGTTTCTATCTGTTAAAGGAGAAATATGTCTTGTTGGCTTAACAACCAAGCAAGAGATTTAATCTATATATTCAACGGATAAATGATTCAAACATATATAAATACAAAAAATATGCAACTTAAAAAATATGGGTGGGTTGGGTCAGCCTAGCCTAAACCCACCAGCCCTAGACATGAAAATATGAACCAATTTTCAAACTAATTTTTGGAAGCACAAACCCGTCCAAATATTGAGCTTTTTAGATTGGCCTATTGGGTTACATTAGAAAAGGTTGGCCCCCTCGTTCCATTTGCATTTTTTGTTTTGGTGCACACGATTTTATTTATCACTATTACTTTTTATATTTTATTTATATATATATTTTTGCGAAGTGTACACTCTTATAGCCTAGCTTGTCCAATATCGGATTGGCTCATTGGGCCGGACCATAACTACGTTAACAACTCTACTATACTATATGGATAGTTTGCTGCTGCTATGTGTGACATTCCAACAACATAAGATTGTCATTTAGGTATTACACAAAAATTTATATACTTCCATCCTCACAGTACGAACGAAAAAAATATTATTTGTTTTTAACAAAAAAAATTATTTACATTGAAAAATGTTATCATTTATTTTTACTTTGTAATTATAAAATATCATTTATATTGAAGAAAATTATTCATTTATACAGAAAAAAAAATTCAAAATCCATACAATAGACCACTTCTAGGTATTATTTTAAACTTGACGTTGTTGAGTATTGATGCATGAATTTTCTATGATAAAAAAATGAGTGTTAATTATACAACAAATTAAAAAATAAGTTCAAATTATTAATTTTATGACAATTATGAACTACATTTAATTTTAAGATCTAATTCTATAATTCACATGTTGCCTTTGTCAGGAGCTATTAATCTTGAATATCTAAATCATTCATTACATGAAACATACAAAAAAAATCCAAATCCTAAAGTATAGCTGCAATGATAAAATGAGCCTAATTATTATATCTTCTATAATGGGCATGAACATGGCTACTACCCTAATTTATAGAGTTGAGACTCGAGTAGGGCCAGCGACCTAATCTTATCATTTCTTTATTTTTGGCAATTTCAACATTTTAAAATTTAGAAAAAGAAGAATACGTGCAAAAACTTTTCCAGCAGACCACTTTAATTAGAACTAATTATTCAAAGTCTTCTTAAATCAAATTTTCTCCCCTCTTATATTTAACCAATATATGGTATATCTATCAAGTTCAGTGAAAACCTAAAAAAACGTTAAATGCATAGGGTTAAAAATGCACGTCTCATTGGTTCAGTTAGTATGTGATTTTATTGCTAGATGAATATTCGGAATATGTGGTGTTTGGCAGCACTCCATCATTGAATAATCTGATATGAATAAGAAGTTGTTAGGAGTAAATTGGAAGAGACAACTTGATGCAAACAAAAATTACTACAAAAAATGGAGTTGTCCACCATTTAAAATTCATACACTATTTAATCATGTCATATTCCATATTCCGTTCTTGTACAGTAGGAAATTTTGTATGATGATTAGAATTGTACATGAATTCAGTCGACATGTATATTAACAACTTCCCTCAATTTCCTTACTAACTTTTCTTTTTGAGAAATCCCTCAATTTCTTTCCTATTTCATTTATAATAACTATCATACATACTTATTATCTTCAACAATACTATTTATTTGCCTATTTTACTGTCTATGGCTCATCATCATTATTTCTCTTTCCTAACTTCAACAACCCACTTATTTACATATTTTATCAGTTATGGTCCATCACTAAATAATTTAATACTAGATTAATGTAACACATTTACTCTACTCATAATACACCCAACAAATTTTATTAAAATCCGTACCGAAGATTTACAGGAAGTAAAATGGGGGTCAAAGGGAGTATATAATATTACACAATTATCTTTTCCAGTAATACTCATACTATCATTCATGTTCTTAACAATTGTAAAAAAAAAAATCATCTCTTGGAATGTCAATTCCGACCGATCCTATTATCAGTCTTTAAAATTGAGACCAAAACATTAATTTCCTTAACCTGAGCTAGAACCACAACTATATTTTCAATCCAAAATTGATTTGGTGTTGAATTTCATCTCGAACAGTCACAGACACTTACTTCTTAGCTTCCAATCGATGCTAGATTGGAAAAGTGAGTTGAGGGTTTTGTAGTTCAAGTCGATGGATTTGGTTATAGGCTCGATTCCAGCAACGGATGGTCGGATTGATCGAAATTGATAGCGCTAGAAAAGAACAATGATAGTATAAATATTAATTTGTAATTTTGAATACGTTGAGGTTCAATTGTACAGAAGTCCAAACAGTTGGCTATAAAATGGTATTTTCCTTTAAATATATAATAGGGATATAATATGCAAATCAAATTTTGTAAGCAAAAATACCTTTTATTATATTAGTATAGATATAAATATAAAAAATTACAAATTTATTGATCAACGCATAGCATGATATGATTTGTAACAAACGATCCCGAGCAATTATACTAGTTACAACAATTGCACATCAGTCTGCCCATGTATAAAGTGATATGCAAAACCTTATTATACTACATGCCTCCGCCAAAAACAACAAACCAAACTCAACAATAATGCAATTAATGAAAAAAATTAAAAAAAAAATCAAGGGCAGAAGACGACGCTATAGCTCGTCCCCGGCGGGCACTCGAAGGTGCTGGTGGGGTCATCCTGCGGGTACGTAAAGACGTCTTTGCAGCGGATCTTGAAGAACCGCGAGAGATCCGTGGGGAGGCACGCCCTGAGTGGCAGCAATACTGCGTCGTTTTGTACACCGTGCACGGGTTCTGGCAGCCCCCTGGCACCTTCAGGCCGGCCGGGCACTGCCCGACTATGTCGGCCGTGCAGCGGACGGGTCGGGTGCAGCCGTTGGTGTTGGGGCGGAACTCCATGGGCACGTTGAAGCCTTGCAACACGGAGATGTCGTAGTAGTCCTTGTGGTTGAAGGAGTTGAGGCCGTACTCGGCGAGGGTGTGGGGCGGGGCGCCGTGGGTCTGGCAGTTGAGCTGCCCGTTGCAGTCGCCGGTCAGGCAGCTGCCGCGGCCGTTGGCGTCGAAGGTGCAGTTGGTGCGGGCCCAGATCTTGGCGAGGTGGGGCCCGTTGGGGAGGCCGATGGTCCACGTCTGGCCCGAGTCGAGGCGGCGGCCCCCGCCAGGGATGGAGGCGGGCCAGAGGGTGTAGGGACACTTGTTCTGGATGGTGAAGATGATTGCGTGGGTTTGGAGAAGGAGCAGAGAGAGGAGAGAGAGAGTCATCATGGGTTTCATCATGGAACTCATTTTCCAAACTTATTTTGATTTCTGAATTGAGTGTGAGGGCGTTTATATAAGTTTGTGTTTTGTCGTTGGGGATTCTAAAATTCTATTTTCGACGTCTAATAAAATAAAACCATGGTCATAGGTAGTATTTTTTGTCATAAACAAATGATATGGGGTTTCGAAACTTTTTTTGTGTGGAAAAAGTTGTTTAGTCAAGAATTGGGGACGATCAATTACCTAAACGTTTCGAACTTTTCTTCCTTTTCGATTGTTAAAGCAAAAGTAAAACTCATTGTCCAATATGGATTTTGTACAAATGGACTTGTAGCACATGGTCGTTAGAAGAGTAGTAGTAGAATATAGTCACATGAAAAATATTTAACGACAAATTACGTAGTTTGTTTCGATAGAATATCCTATGTATATATCGATAGGGAAAGATCAAATATTTTATTTCCACCTGGTCAGTTAACTAGGAATTAATCTAGATTATTAAGCTATATATGGCTTACGATTATTACAAAAAAAAGCACCACGTATATAATATACAAAAGGTATTATTGTACATATAAAGAAGCTTTCCAAGGTTAGTACAGGGAGAAAAGTTTTTATCTGATCGAACCATCTACCAATAAAATTATCTGTTATTTATAATAAAATAAACATAATAACCAATCTTATATAATTTTGTTTTGTTTTACATGTCTTATTAGTGGGAGTACAGAAAATATATATAATATATGGAAATAATATATTTGATTTACATGAATGTCTTGGAGACTCAATGCCGAGGATAAACCACTGTTATATATTGCTAGTAAATGCTATACTTAAATTAAATTATACTTTCTCCGTCTTATACCTAACTTACCTCTTATTACTTTTGGGTTGTCTATCTAACAGACCTATTTTCATGTTTAGAAATATTTATCTTTTTAAAAAGTGTAGGGCCTTACATACTTTTTATCCATTTTATGTCATTCTTTTAAATAATCGTATCAAAAAAGAAATAAGTCAGATTCGATGAGACGAATAGAGTATATAGCAAAATTGAATAGCTAGGCGAAAAGCTTTACTCACGAGCTCCAAGTTTCGAACTCGATCTCCACAATTGAGCATATTAATGCTAGTGTTTTAATATTGCTACGTTGTTGTATCATCAAAAAACATATTGCTATGGTTGTAATGTTGTTATTTTATACTCAACCAATGATTAACTAAATACAATCCAAAATATTAATGTTATAATTTATAATAATTAGAGTGAGTTTGTTTCGTGGGAAGGGAAGACTGGTATCAGCCGACCTGGAATTTTCAATTTTATTGAAGAACAATCGAATCACGCATGTGTTTTTATATTTAATTTGTCTACCTAACCAATTTTATTAATTGCATTCCTAATATAGATCTGAAATCGACAATGACGCCTGTTAGTCTTTGACTAAGTGCATTATTAGATCGAGATACTAAAAAGACTAAAAGTCTATTCTTTTCGTTTTTTTTTTAAATGTCATATTTTATTTTATTTTTTAATAAATGTCGTTATTCAAAATTTGAGAATAAATTAATATTCCCGTTGTTCCTGAATATTTTCTTTAGTTTTTTTTGGTACGTCTCCCAAATTTTTTTCTATTACATTTATGTAAAATATTTCACAAAATACTTTTTATTTATTACCATCAACAACATTTTTATTTATACATTTTACCATTTACGACCCACCACTACCCTTACTTCTTACTTTTAAACAACACCACTTATTTACACTTTTTACCACCTATGGCCCATTACTAATTATTTTAATACTACACTAATGTAGGATCCTTACTTCACTCACAATACACTCAATAACTTTTATTAAAGAGGTGGTCTCTTATTGCGGATGTCTGCATATACGGACAATGATACTTTTCTCCAATACAAATGATATATTTCTTCAATATAAATGATACTTTCTAATTACAGTGTAAAAAATAAATGATACTTTTCTTCAATGCGAATGATACTTTTGTTAAGAACAAATGATATTTTTGTCTGTCCGCCGCACGTACAGACGGATGTAAATGAGTTTTTGTGTTTATTAAAACATGTGCCGAAGATTCTCAAAAAGTAAATTGAGGGACGGAGGAGTAATATTTTTTACATTTTACTCATCTTTAATATTTTTTGTAATTTAGTAATTAGTTGTATGTGTATTTATTTTGATAATTAATAAGGATATAAAGGTATAATTCTCCATTTTCATGGCATGTATAATTTGACAATTGGGGAACTTAACAAATGGAATGGAGTATAATCATATTGAATTTAATTAATAAGTTAAGCATCGTGAATATTATGATTTATATAAATAACAGTAATTAAGTTAATTTTGAATTATTATAAAATGCAATAATTTTACTTTATCTTCATCTACTAAATGTGATAATTTGAGCAATCAACTTACTACATAACAATTGATTAAGCGTGATACATAAAGACAGTTCATGCGAACATAACAAAATGATAAAATATTGTAGAAAATCTATTTGGCTTTGACACTTGGGTCGAGATTAGAGGGAATTGCATTGCTTTATGTTCGGAGTAGATAATCAAAGCATACTGCATAGCTTAAAATCGAATTTCGTTTGGCAAGAAATGGACTTTTGAAATTAGGGCATGCATTGATTAATACAAGGAGTTATATTTAGCATTAACAATGATATTTAAATGTTCTATATGTGTTAGATATAATAACTAATGTGTACATGTAATTGAACTAGTAAGCCAGTACGAGCAAATGCGCACGTCGTCCGCCTCGCCTCGGTCGGGAACTGGATTACAGCTCAAAAATGGGCTTGCTTCGAACCAGGTCGTTTGGGTCGAGGTTGTTGGCCTAATCACTGGTGCACATGGATGACATAAGTAATTATTGGAGTTACACCTGAGAGTGATGACTAGTCTAGAGAGGTTATGGTCGGAACTGAAGGTTGGTGAATTTAATTTGGTCACTAGGTAGGGATGAGCAAAATATTCAAAAATCAATGATCAAATTGAACAAAATTGAAAAATCAAATCCTTTCTTTTTCATTGTTTTTGGGTGTGCATTCGGATTTCGGTTCGGATTTTTGCCTAATCCGAAAATCCGAATTTGAGAGAAAAATAATCTGATCCGAACCGAAAATCCGAATTTGAGAGAAAAATAATCTGATCCGAACCGAAAATCCGAAATCCGAAAATTTTATAAAAATATCCGAACCGAACCGAAAAATTCGAAATTATGAAAAATCCGAAAATTCGAAACCATTTTTTGTTAATTCATATATATATATATATTTATATTAGATTTAAAAATATTTAAATAAAATATTATTATTATAGATAAATTATATATTATAATTCGGATTTTTGGATTTTTTTCCAATCCGAAAATCCGAGATTTTGAAAAATGTCAATCCGATCCGAATCGAAAATCCGAAAAATTCGAACCTTGGTTCGGATCGGATATTCGGATTTCGGGTATTTTGCCCA
Organism: Salvia rosmarinus; assembly: GCA_036937905.1. NCBI lineage: Eukaryota > Viridiplantae > Streptophyta > Magnoliopsida > Lamiales > Lamiaceae > Salvia > Salvia rosmarinus. Next base: position 18,204,846 of record CM072817.1, on the reverse strand, counting down.
CTCCTAATTTTTCAGCAACAATTATCTCAGACCGTGGTTGATGTAGGCCCTGGCATGACTACGCCATCATCCCGTAAGATTTTTTTTTTTTAATATATTTAATTATTATTTTAATATTCTATAATTTTGTACCTCCATTTATTTGCACTCTTGCCATATTTATACGCATAGTCTAGTGATCATTTTTCACTTTCCACTAAAAACTTAAAATATCTTATTTGATATTCCCTCTCAAGAAGCCTATGAAATCTTCACTTCATTGTCTTCTTCCCACTTTCCACTCTCGAAACTACTAACTCTATTATGAAAATCCGAAAATAAAACCCAACAAGATTCCATATTGAAGAAACCATAGTAAGTTTCGCTCTCTTTTATAGAAAACTATTGGTTTATATAATTTACTATTTTTAATTTATATTGTTTATATTTCAATTTGTGTTGTTTGTGTTTGTTTTTTCAAATGCTATTATTCAACAATTTGTTTTGTGTCTATGTTAAGAAAAGCTCACGTTTACTATCCAACTTCAAAGCTTCTGGTTTCCACGACAACATTAGAACGTGCATTAATTATCCGCTATGAAAATTGTGAAGTCAAGGTTGCGGAATAAAAATGAAATATGACTTTTTGTCTAGTTCTCTGATAATGTTTATCGAGAAAATATTGTTCAAAGCTTTGACATTGATTCAAGCACTATTTGATCCATCCTCTATATATGTTTATATGTGGAAAATTACATTTTAATATACAAACTATTTAGGTTCTGATCTAAAAGAAACAACGATTAAATAGTCGACTATCTAACTTTCAACAATTAAGTCTTGAGATCGATTTCCAACGATGAAAATCCTATATGGTGTGTCAAAATATGAGCTGGATTTTTAAAAAATAAAATAAAAATGAATTGTCATCAAAATAATATTGTTTTGACATCAAGATTGCTTCCAAAAGATTGATGTCAACCAGTGGCGAAGCCCCACTTTCTACTCAAGGAAAGGAAGGGGGAGGGCGAAAAATAAATAAATATAAAAACAATACTATTTAAATTACGTCACAATAATTAAAAGATAAAAGTTAAACACAATCACATCATAGTATCTCTCTTCTATTCTTCATGTTCTAAAATTGTTACTAAGTAGTCATTAGTAACATTACCATTTTTACGTGAGAAACTAGGCAATTTAATAGCTTTCTTTTAAAAAAATCATTTTATCTAAAAATGAAAAATAAAATTATCTATCATAATCAGATAAATAATTTTTTTGTTAACTATACAAATTATCAATTCTACATCTCAAAATTTATTTTCATAATCAAAGTATCTTACTCAACGTACTCTTATTTTAACATGTTTGCATCTATTATTCTTCATTCTAGATAAGCAAACAATTAGGCCTTGGTATGAAAATATGTGATTAGCAAAATCATAATCGCAATAACCCATCTACTAACAATTCGTCACATATGCTACAGTTTCACATAGATTAAGAACTTCACAAAAATTTAGTTTAAGAAAAGCTAGAAATATTTTCAATAATCATAATCTTTCTATTAGAAGAAATTTTCAAAGAATTGATCAATGAAATGATAAAGATTAATGTCTGCATATGATCAAATCCACCCCCCACCAAAATATATCTGCTATTTAGATTTACAATTCATACCTAATTCGAGTATCATAGTTTTTTCACAAATTCAATTCAAATGGGAAATTACTAATATATCCCTGTATATTTTAAGAACTGTCCCCCCGGCCCCACCTAACTCCGTCACCGGCGCCAACTCAGTTTTGGCATCAAACAAATCCGTCGTGCCAAATAAGTGTTTGTAGCAGAAAATCGAACCTCGAGACCTAATTGTTAAAAATTTAATATTTAAAATATTTAATTGTTATTCTCTTTAAATATGTAAAAATATTAAGGGAAAAACTTGTGTACGCGCACAGCGCGCACAAGCGCGCAGCATAAGCTTTGATTTTTTTTCCATTGCTTTTTTTTTTCTTTGATTTTTATTATTTTATTATTTAATGTTTTGTCTTTTGTTTTATGACAAAAACTTATATTAAATATAGTAATAAAGCATAATTAGATTTTTAAATTATAATTTATTAATTCATAATTGAGATTTATTAATTAACAATTAGGGTTTATTAATTCACAATAGGGTTTATTATTCAAAATTAGGGTTTATTATTACCAATTAGGGTTTATTAATTTAAAATTAGGATTTATTATTCAAAATTAGAGTTTATTAATTCCAAATAGGGTTTATTAATTCAAAATTAGGGTTTATTAATTCATAATTAGGGTTTATTATTCATAATTAGGGGTTATTATTCAAAATTAGGGTTTAGTATTACCAATTAGAGTTTATTAATTTAAAATTAGGATTTATTATTCAAAATTAGAGTTTATTAATTCCAAATAGGGTTTATTAATTCAAAATTAGGGTTTATTAATTCATAATTAGGGTTTATTATTCATAATTAGAATTTATTAATTCAAAATTAAGATATATTAATTTAAAATTACAATTAAAATTTATTAAATTAATTAATTTAATTAATTAATTGAGATTAATTAACTACTTAATTAAGATTAATAACTAATTAATTAGGTTGTTAGGGTGGTCTCACTGTGCGCGGGCGCGCACAGGAGACCACCTCAAATATTAATTGATAATAAAGGGTTAAGTGTATTTTATGGCGATGTGACAAATATATGCACATCCAAATCGTGTGGTACAAGCCCACATGAGCAGCATGTAATTTTTTGTCCCTATATAGATAAGAGGGAATCTATTCTCTGATTTTTTATTTTATTTAATTAACTAATTACATCTCATCATATTTCAGTTCATTATGAATATAATTTGAATTATCCTCAGGGTTTGTCGAAAAAGTACACAGTTGCTAGGGGATAGCTGTAATGTAACTAATTAAAGAAATTATTTTTCTATTCAAACTAGGACTTTGTTAAATGTCCGAGATCATTTTTAATAACATAACATGATTCCATTATTTGTGCCTCGTATGTTTGTCAACTATACGACTCTCAATTTATTAATGTTTTACAGATGCATGTATCCCAGTTGATGATGAGGTCGGTAACAACCCAATTTCTCGTGTTTGGTTCATTTTTCTTCTTTTTTCCTCTCAAATGTTTAGTGCTATTTCATCCTCTCTTATCCTAAAATATTAGGTTTATGATACATCCTATGTTAGATGAAAATTGAAATTTATATACAATATACAAGGCAAATGTATGACAAGTGTCATTATTAATCAAAAAACAACACTTCATATTACTTTTCGAATCAAATAAATTTGCCTTGCTATATATGAATGAGAACATCAGTTGATTCAGTTTCTTCTTCCATTATAGTACTCCCTCTTTCCCATTTAAAATGTCTCACTTTCCTTTTTGGGTTGTCCCATTATAAATGTCTCATTCCATTTTAGAAAATAATTGCCTTCAAAAAGGGTGGAACCTATCCACTTTTTAACACTTTAATTACTTTATACATTTCTCCTAAATATCCGTGCCCAAAAAAATGGGACACTTTAGATGGGACAGATGGAGTATAACTTAAGCTTTTGCACGCGGTCCGTCAAATTCAACCGCTATTTACCTCGCAATAGAAGTCCATTTATTTACTTCGAAAATTCATTATTGACAAATAAATGGTAAAATGGATATAAAATAAATTTGAATACGACAACTAAGTAATACTCCCGCTATCCACTAAATTCGTGCATTTAATTCTATTTTGATCCGTCCACGAAAAATATTCATTTTTTTTTTGGAAACATCAACTTTATATTTTTATCCTAAACCTATCTACTTATTTAAAAAAAACTCATACATGACCCACTTTTTTACACTCAATATCTATTAATATATTCATTTATTATCCTCATGTCACACCTTTTTATACTCACTGACTTTACACTAATTACAATTTATTAAAACTCGTGCCACCAAAATCAATGAACGATTTTGATGGACGGAGGGAGTATAACTTATGCCGATTTTGATATGACTTCGAAGAAGAGATCAGAGAAATCATGACCCAATTCTTTTAGATAGTACGCATACCGTCTATATATAATCACTCCAAATGAACTGATCGAGTGCCTCGAGTTATCCACGACATTAATCTCAAGAACAACAATTTTAGGAAAAAATTTGTTAATCCACGCTTACCTATCATTATCCACCAAAAGAAACAAAGCCAACACTCGTGCAACAAAAGCAATAGTATTTTAGAAGGGAAAACTAGAAGAAGAGAATTCACTACACTACATACTGCAACAACTACAAATTCCAAAACCCACTCTACCACTATTTATAAGGTGAAATCACCATATACCAACACATAATTGTATTATGTACAACACGAGATGCCTACCCTCACATTCACTATTAAAGCAACATAACAGGTCCGAGATTGCAAGCATTTCCCGACTACACATTTCAAGCAATCTGACCTTCCAAAAATAGTAGAATACCACAACCCCCACAGCAAACTACTTCTCTAGTCAGAGCTTTTGCTTGAGAGTTTTTCCTGCAATAGATTCATCAGAAGCCTCACTTCTATTTCCTCATTAAGGAAAAAATATCTAGAAATACAATAATTCATTTACCAACACTTTTTGGATGAAGTTTAATTTCCGATTTCAGTAAGATGGTACATAAAGCATGAGGTCGTAAGTCCAGTTTCAAGTAAAACCATATGTAAAAAGAAAAAGTAAGGCCTTAGGCGAAATGGTTGGGGAGGTTTTTGTTCTCAACTCCTCCCTTTCTTGAAGAAGAGACTGAGCATCTATTGATGACAAGAGCCAAGAAGATTAGACAGCTCAAAATCTGGAAGGAATCAGGAACTCTCCAACTTTTAAGAGTGGTTCGAGCATAATACTTATTTTGTAAAATTATGAATTACTCAGAAATGTTGCTTATTATGGATGGATGGTGGCAACAAGTATCTTAAAACCGTTATCCTGTTAAGAGTGATCCAGAAATGAGTACCACAGTTGGTGGTTAATTACTTCTATCTGAAACTGAATAGTTGTCCAACTAAACACAGGACAACGTGAGATGGGTTGCATGCATCATTTATGCCCAATTGTGAACTTATCAAGTAACAGACACCGAAGATGGGCCTCAGCAGTGAAGGGAATTTGTTGCATGACAAGCAGCTCTAGATTCGGGGCTATTGACAACAACAAATTAGTTTAGTTTTCTTGAGTTAAATACTATGGGCGTATTAATTCTCATGGCAGCAACTTCCTCTACAAAGAGACTATACGTGAAATGATCCATTGGTATATAATGTGTTAAATTGTTCATGTCTACAACCAGTGTCAGAAATACTAAAGCACAGATATTATCAAAAGTCAAAACAGCCTGATATTAGCGCACTGTTGAAGAATCATCCAGACAGATATCTCTACAGATATTTGAGATAAAGAATACATAAGAAAAGAAGTGGCAGAAAACGGGACTAAAGGTAATGAATGCAGGGACGAAGATAAAATGCCAGCATGTATGCTTCTGAGTTCATATCAGAGAGAGAGAGAGAGAGAGAGGGTTAGGTCAATACCTTGTGGTCACTTGCAATATAAGAAACAACTACAGTGATGTCATCAAGCTTCCCACCATAATAACGGAAACCGGCTTCTTGTGCTGCAGCAGAGAAAGGAGTCTGCCTGTTTTTGTCCTGTGCTCGTTGCCGTGCCAATGCTGCTATCTTCTGTGCCGTCACCTGAGGCCCTAAACCGGCTCTCGTAGCATGAACAACAACAGCAGTGATGTCATTGTTATACAAATTGTCAAAAAGCCCATCAGTCCCAGCTATTATCACATCTCCTGGAGCAACAAGTATTGTAAATACCTGCACCACACAAATGAACCATTTAGTTTCATGGAATTTATCCGGAGCTTCAGACTACACTAACTGCAGAAAAAAACATAAGAAACTATGGATGCTGTTCAGCCGTTTCAACTAAACTCCACACACGTTTAAAATTCTAGGAAACTTGATGGCTGAAGAAGCAAAATCATCTATAAATAAACAGCTACAAGTTATACATTACAGATAAGATAAGGCATTCATGATGGGCAAGAAATCAAATGCAAAACAAGATAGGATAATGGTTGCTTGATACTGCCTTCCTGATAAGTCAAACGAGATCGAAAAACCTTTCAGAAACTCGATAGAAAAATGTGTCAGGATAGTACACTGTACACAAGCCCAGATAAGATGATCACTATAAGTTGCTGGCTCAGCAAGACATTGATATCCCTCAAATATAAGGGCAGATACACAGAATGCTTAAAAAATAAATCATGGTAAAACACTATTTAAGGGAAGCAGAAGTCAATCATAAGACGCCATACATTGCCGACTCTCACTGACATAAAATATTACATGAACTATGCTGAAAGACAAGTATAGCGATCGATAAGATAAGGACAACTTTGATTATCCAGTTACTAAACACACACACACACACTCTTCAAATGGCTTGTTGTTCTTGAAATATATAGCATAAAAACAGGCAGTGTTAAAAAAATCAAAGAACAAGGAGCTAAACCACCTGCCCAGAGCTAGGCAAATCGCCAGCACTCCCACACTCCAGCTGATACGTAAAATTGAAATCATGCTGCTGAACAGGGGATCTGAAAACTGTACATCCATCTCTAACAACCATAAACCCGCTATCTCCTAAATTAATGGCCTGAAGACCCTACACAAGAAAGAAACTTGGATAGTCAAACCCCATGAACTTGGAAGCAATACATTCATCCAAATGTCTTTGGAATCAGAGACCTATCAAAGCTTCAAAATACTCGAAAGTGCCTTGTCAAGAACAAAGAATGATGATTTAATGTTTCTAAGCAGCATGTTTATCAGATTATACATTAAACTAACATACCTCACCAGTGAGAGCAATAATACAAGCAGTTGAAGACCCTTGAGCTCTTGTGCTAGTGTAGGCTTTCTCAAGGACTCTAGCAGGGTCAACAGAACCCCTTGGTTCTTCTTGAATTGCGTTGACTGAATGAGACATAAGCTCACGTGCATACAGACCTGCATCGACACCCAGATCAGCCCATCCACCTACACCATCAGCTACACCAATGGCTTGTTCATCTAAACAAATGAAATGAGCATCCTCTCCGCCAGTTTCTTCTTTGTCAGGATGGGGCAGGTAACAAGATCCTGAATTCAGCTTCAAAGCTCTGGTGATTGGACTGTTCCTGCAACCAACCCAAAATGGAATCAACAAAGGCATGCCATAATGATTTCATAATGGTCAGAAACTTTGGTTGGGGATTTATTGAAATTCTAGGCTTCATATTGACAAGTCCAGGCTGAAATCGCCAACTGTTGGTTTTATAAGGATCGCATGACTATCGGTTCTGAAAAAGAAATTAAATAGTCCCTAATGGAAGGTAACATAGCATCTATATATACATGTATATTTATACCTATATATATATATAATATATATATGTGTAAATACATATGTGTAATTGTGTATCCATGTACTTTCACATGTATGTATATCATATTCTTCTCTTAATCCTAGAACTTTATTGAAGTGAATAGAACTATCTACACAAAAATACTTCAAGAAATTCTTGAGGGAATAAATTCTGACAAAATTCTTGAAAGATGAGAACAAATAAGGTGTAAAACTTTTTCCTCTGAAGGAGATAAAATGTGGAACACTTATTTGAAAATCCACGTGTAGCATGGGGATTGGGGGGGAGAGAGAGAGAGAGAGAGGGCAGGGGAAAGAGTATGGGAGGCTCTCATCAACAATCACAGCTAAAGGCACTGAGCATTCATAAGAAAATCGTGCATGCATAAGTCAGCCTATGCACTCAAACACCAAATTCAAATTGGTGGGTGAGTGATGGAATTCTATTAGTCCAAATAGTTGCTCTATAAATCATTTCTAAAATATTTTTCTTATAAACATAAGATTAGAAAATTGAAAGGAACATACAGCTCAGACGAGTCTGCAGAGGTTGAGCGCTGTTCTTCCTTGATGGAGTTATCAAAGGATACCTCTGGTGCAGTCCCAGCAGATGAAAATGCAGGTGATGATAGATAATAACCCTCAAATCCAAATCCAAGGAATGGATTGCTACTCCCTTTCTCTTCCCAACATTGTATATGAAATAACCATACAACAAGAAGTTATTAGGCTGCTCTTTATTTCTCAAACTCATGGTAGCATTTCTACAATATTCAACACTGCTTCTTCTATATGCACAAGAAGAATGATATGCAGCAGCACCATGTCTAATATGTCTAGGAGAAAATTTTCCAACAGAGAAATCAGTGAGAGCCGATCGAGACCCACAACCAGCCATAAGTGATTTCTGTGAGCTGATCCCAGAGACCTTACACGGCCCCGACAGCAAACAATCGATATGATAAACACAGGCCTGAAATGAACGCCCCGAAATAGATGGTATGGAAATTGCACGAGAAAATACTTCAACAACTGAAAGGTTCTTTCTTCGATTGGCTAAATGTAAATCCGCTTGAGCAGCAGCAAGAGTACCAGACCGAACAAATACATGCAGGTCGCTATTTGTTTCGGAGGGTACAAAGTGTAATGGCCGAGAGCGGCCAACCAACAACCTCCCTTGGCCAATCAAATCATCTATCTGACTTTGGATACCAGTCTCTTGCCCATATATTGATCTCCAGAATCCTTGCCAGATTGCACCACGAAATCTTGAGCAATTTTTAGATGGCATTTCCCTGGCTCAAGTGAAGTAAATCCGGTAGCCTTTTGAAACAGAGGATACAAATACAACCACAACTACCACCCAGAAAATATAATCTCATACTCCCAATATATATATCTCAACCAGAATACAGGAGCACTGCCGTCTCTTAAACATGTTACATGAATGAACCTGACAAATGAAAGCACATACCATAAGGAAAAACATAATTAAAAACACTGACAAAATCGTAATATCACTGAATATTCTCTTTTTCCATGAAAAAAGGTCATCTAATTCGTTTTCCTAATAATAATCACTAATATGCAGTCCAAAGCACCAAGTACAAATTGAGTACCAATCTTCTATACAATTTAAAATCAACTAGAAAGGAAAATTATCATGCATGATCCCCATATATCAAGACCATTACATAACAGTTTTCATCAAGATATGACAAATATTGGCATTTGAATAGTAACTGAACTAAGTAATTTAAAGGCCAAATTATCATCGAATGCAAAATTACCAGTGAGCCTATTCTGAAGAAACATTAGAATTGCATTGTTTATGAAATTGAAATCAATCTGGACACTTGCACTCCCTTTATTTGTTTAATTGAACAATACAGCCTAATATGTCTGCTTTCTTGTTTTACATCAAAAGCAAAGGAACAAACAAATGGAGGGATCTCAACAGAAAGAAAAAGGTCACGCCGATGTCATATAAATTTGTAACTATCCCTAAATGGAATCAACGAACCCTAATCCCTCGTGATATACAATAAACAACTTCAACCCGGAGCAAATCCTTGCGCAAGACACCGAATCTTCCACAAATTAAGCAAACTGAGATTCTATACAGCTTGTTCCTATCATAATATTTGCCGTATCGTCAGTATTTATTGTCTACCAAAACACACTAATTCTAGAAAGAACTGACCACACCAGTAGCCCAGAACAAATCAACAATCAAACCCAAGAATTGTAGAAGGGAAAAAAGTACAAGAGACGAAAAGGACAAATCCTTCAAGCAGAAACACTTAAAAACACAGACGACAAATGAAAATCGCGCCTTTCATCAAACAAAAGCTGCAGAAGGTGAAAAAAATGCACCTTTACTACTCTCAAGGATCTCGCGAGCCGCCCAGTGTAACCGTAAACGGTCCGCCCACAAAACAAAAATGCTAATAAAGGTAAGCGATAAATGGGTCGGTGGTTTACATTCATCAAATTTGATTCACAAATAAATTTGGGGGTTTGTGTCGGAGGGTGTGGCTGTTGGGTTGGCTGAAACGGCAAGTCCGGAAGCTTCCATGCAGGAGCTTGTATTTGGAGAAATATACATTACAATTACTATTAGGGAAATTATTCAAATTTTAACCCTAATTATGCCAATATATTTAATAACAAAAAATCAATAATTTTCATACTATTAATTTTTCATTGTGATCTAATTTACATTAGGTTTGACCAGCGGATTTGTTCACTCACAATGGATTAGGGGTGAGCAAAATACCCAAAATCTGAATATTCGATCCAATCCAAATCAAAATTTAAAATTTGGTTCGGATTTTCGGATAAGATCTGATTAAATTTTTTCAAAATTTTGGATTTTCGAATCGGATCGATCGATATATTTTAAAACCGAAAAATTCAAAAATTCAAATTATATATATATATATATATATATATATATATATATATATATATTATTCTACTTAAATTAAAGGAAATATATACAAGAACACACTTTACAAAAGTGTGTACAACCTATATCTATATTTCAAATTTGATACCGTGATACCCAAATGCCATTTTAATATATATCTATGGAGTCTTTATGGGTCTTCGATGTGAAATCGACATAACACCGATTCAAACATAACAAACACGTGAATCAATAAATGATTGCGAAATTATTTTCGATGTATTCGATATTATTATGTTAAATTACTTTATATATTCGAATCATGTTTTTATATATCACTTAATCATGTTAAAAGTGTGAGAAAAAAATAATTAAATCACTGAATCATGTTTTTTTTAAATAAAAAAAACATAAATGAATCAAAAAATTAATTAACAAAAAAAATCCAAAATTCCGGTCGACAATTCCTTGTTTCCGGTCGACCGGAATCAAGGAATCATCGATCGGAATTTTGGATTTCATCGACCGGAATTTGAATTTTTAAAATGAAAATAACAATTTTAATTAATTCCTATCTCCTGTCGACCGGAAACATAAAAATGGTCGACCGGAGAGAGGAATTATCGACCGGAAACTTCAATTTTTGCGATGAAATTAATACAAATTATTTATTCATGTATCCGGTCGACCGGAAACATAAAAGGGTCGACCGGAATCAGCCATTTTTCGACCGGAAACAAGATATATCAAATTAATTTAATACTAATTAATTTAAATTGAATGTATGATATTTAAATTAATATTTATATTCAATCTAATTTAACCCAATCTTTTAATAAAATATTAATTTCTTTTTCATCCACTTACACAACTCACAACTTATTAATTTTGAAATATTTAATAATGAATTATCTTAATATTTACAGATAATTAATACTTGCATAAAATAGTACTACGAAAAGTAAAAGCTTACGTACTAAAATTGCGTAAAAATTGAAGAAGACAAATAAATGTTGAAAATTGCGTAAAAATTGTTGAACAAAGATTTGACCACCAATAATTGAACCAATTCTCCTATTTATACAATCGATCGTAACAAATACAAATCCAACCAATTGCTTCTCGCTTCTTGCTCCTCTAATTTTCGCTCGCTCATTTCGATTTTATATTCAAAATTTTCAAATTTATTTCTTCAATCCGAACCAGCACTATGTCTCAACAAGTAAGTTATTCGAATTTTTATTTATTTTCACACATGTTTTGAATTTATTGTTGTTTATGATATTAATTTGTGTTTAGATTTATTATTGTTAATTTAGTTTAGATTTATTATTGTTTATTGGTATGGATAAATTATTATGCTTAGATAATTAAATTAATTGGATAATTCGTTTAGTGTTTTGAATTTATTGCATAATTTATATAATTCATCTACATAATTAAATTAATTGGATAATTAAATTAAGTGGATAATTAAATTAATTGGATAATTCGTTTAGTGTTTTGAATTTATTGCATAATTAGTATACATAATTGGATAGAATTCGCTTAGATAATTATTGCATAATTGTATATATAATTGGATATAATTCGTTTAGGTGAAATTAGATGTTTTTATAATAGCATAATTAAATTAATTGCATAATTCAGATATATAATAGTTAAATCATTTAATCATGGTTTTTACAAAAAAAAAAATTTAAACGTAAAAATTCATCTCCCACGATGATACCATGATTCCGGTCGACCGAATCATGGAATCATCGACGAGAGATGGATGACCGAATCATGGTATCATCGTCGGAGAGATGGATTTTACATTTAAATTATTTTTGATTGATTCCTATCGAGGAAAGAAGAATTATAATAAAACAACTTATTTAATCATGATTCCGGTCGTATCGAATCTTCGAATTGTCGACCAAATCTTCAATTGTCAATTGAATTTAATACTAATTATTAATTTGTTATTAATTGATGTATCCTATCGATAAATCTTCGAATTGTCAATTGAATTTAATACTAATTATTAATTAGTTATTAATTGATGTCTCCTATCGATTGAAAACAAAGAAATATCGACCGAGACATCAATGTGTTCGACCGGAGATAGATTTTAGTTTTATAAATTAATATTAAATGAACTTATCATATAAGTCTTTTCAATTAGGATAATTTTAGTGTACTTATCTTAAGTTTTCAATTAGGATGAATATAGTAATTAATTATAATGTAAATAACTAATTAATTCATACTTTAATTAAATTAAGTTAAAATCCTCTCTCCCACGACCAATTCCTTAATTTTAATTTTAAATGAAATCAATTAGGATAATCCTCGAAATTAATTTTAAATGAAATCAATTAGGATAATCTTGAATTATTTGTTGTTTTAATTTTAAATGAAATCAATTAGGATAATCCCTGAAATTAATTTTAAATGAAATCAATTAGGATAATCTTCGAATTATTGTTGTTTATGATATTAGATTTCTTATTGTTAGTTTTATTTAGATTTATTATTGTTAAATTTGTTTAGATTAATTATTGTTAATTTTGTTTACATTAATTATTGTTAATTTTGTTTACATTTGTTTTGCTTATTTGTTTAGATAATTCGATTGTTTCTGCTATTTATAATTATTGCATAATTCGTTTAGATAATTGGATATAATTATTGGATAATTCGTTTAGATAAGTGCCGACATAATTCGTTTATTAGATAAGTCCCCTTTTAATTAATTTATTGTAAGAGACTTTATTTATTTAATTAGATTGCTATTTTTTTCTTATTTGTATATTTGATTAGAATGTATATTTGTTTTGTACATTAGAAAAATCATATTAAGACCGTATATTTAATTAATGTAATCTTGTATTTGTTATAGATGTCGGGATGAAAGAGCATTATTGTTCGACATGGAGGCGATGGGATCCTTCTTTATGTTACATTGGCGGTATCACCAAACGCTTGTTCGAATGGACAATGTAATTATCCGGGAGTTCATAGAGATGATTAATCAAATTATGTTGGGAAATTCGTTGAGTACAACCTACCAACCGCATTATCTATCGAGATCTCGGAGTGGTAGAATTATCAAATTACTTTTGAGTAATGATGATCAACTTTTTGATTGGCTCATGATGCCCAAGCAGAGGTCTATGTGACTCACGATGCCGACACATCCCAATCGGAGCAAGAACTATATAGACCTTCGCTTGAGATACCATCCTCGCCAACATATGACTACACTTCCCAAAACATATCGCTCGATGCGTCGTTGACACAACAATTTACATCATCGATTGGTTTGATGTTGATACATTTCAATATATGCCGCAACACATGGATCCATCCAGAATTTGCTTCCAACATATGCCGCAACCACAACCGGGGTGATACACTTGTTGAGGACAACATGACGACGACTACGTTGAAGAAGAAGAAGATGAAGTCGGATGAGAAGAAGAAGATCGCGAGTCGCTTTGGTGAGCTATGGCTCATTTGTAGAGTTTGACGCATGGATCCGCCGAGAGGGTGGATTCGGGAAGCTTCTATCTACGATTATGCAGTAACACGCAGAGCACGTAGGAGGCCTAGAGCCGTAAGAAGTTGAGGAGATGAGCAACTGGCTAGTCCCTCGCTATTCCTCATGATGCTTGCTTAATCTCTTTGCTCGTCCTCTGGACTCGGTTCCAGACTCGGACGAGCCGAGCGAAGGTTCCATCTTCGACGGCAAGGGTGAATCAAGATATCCGCAAGGCTATGGCATTTGAACGTCGAGTAGAATTTGTTATTCCTCGATCCGATAATTCGAGGATTACATTCAAATGTCGATATCATAATCGGTGTCCTTTTCTACTACGTGCATCGCAGCAGGTGGATTTTGGTTTGTCCGCAAGTTTGATGCTATACATACTTGCTACGTAACCCAGTGAATATCGAGTAAGGAAGGTTAATGCCCGTGTAATCGCAGCATACATATCACGAAAAATACGCGAAGACGGTGAAGTGCTAAAGCCGAGGTCCATTATGGCCGATTTGCGCGAGAGTACGGTGTACACGTTATATACAAGTAGCAATGCGAGCCGTAATAGGGCGATCGAGATGATATACGGTGGACATGAAGAATCATTTCAGCTACTACCGAGTTATCTCGATATGTTACGGATGAGCAATCCGGTTCGATGGACTGGATATTGGATCGATGGTCGGTTCCGTCACCTCTTTGTCGCCCTCGGTTCATGCAGATTGGCGTACACATTGTGCCTCCGACCCGTGATTGTAGTCGACGACGCACTTGAAGGCCGCAATAAAGATATTATTCGTTGCGTGACAAAGGGCGACAACGACAAGTTTTTCCATTAGCTTATGGAATTGGTCCGATCGAGAATGATGTCTCATGGACTTGGTTTCGTCTCGACTACAAGTCGCTTATGGATCAAATCCGAGATGTTGATTATTTCGGATGCCCATGTCGATTATAATGAACGCGGTCAAGTGTGTCACCCGATGCAACACACGGATTATGCTACTACCATCTGCTAAAAAATCACCCCGCTTGGGCAACCATCCGCAGTTATTTCGAAAGCCGCTTATGCGTACAAGATACACACTTTGAAAAGCGATGACTATGTTAAAGTCTCGTGAAGGCCGATGGTAGTGGCGCGTACACCAAGTTGGTGGAGGTTGGAGTGCGTAGTGGACTAGATCACGGTGCCCGTTAGGCGCTACGGTTTATGACATCGAACATTGCGAATCATTCAATTCTCGAATATTGTGGGCTAGACGATTGCCAATTTGCTCAATGATTGAGGCAATCCGTCACATTACGTAAAATGGTTCATGAGAGACATGAAGCGACAAAGAGGCACGCGTGAATTGACCCACGACAAGCAACGCGTAAGATGATGGTATCAATGGAACTATCACGCAGATACGATGTAGTGCCCTCATCGACTCCACTTTCAAAGTCAAGCACGGAAGCAAAACATTCGTAGTCAATCTCAATACGCAATCGTGTGCGTGTTTGGAGTGGGACATGGATATGATACCGTGTTCTCATGTCTTGCAGCGACTATATGGTACAATTTAAGTTTAATTATGTTAATTTTTTGATCAAATTGATTTCACTTACATATAATTGATTATATAAATTTTTAGTCATAAAGGTCACCATATATCTAACTATGTGGAGTACTACCATTCGCAAAGCTAGCCAAGCATACTCAGATCGGATCAATCTGTTCACCACAGCCTCTAGTTGGACTGTTCCTCCGGATGTTGCTTTGGAATTACGCTATGCCTCCTAATAGAGTCCGTCAGTGGGCCCGAAGTGGGTCGATATCGTCATCCAAATGTAAGGATCGAGTAGTAGAAGTCGTGCACTACGGACATGTAGCTTGTGTGGTAATGAATCTCATACGCGTCGGAAGTGTCCTTACTTATCCGTAGACGAGTGACATTGTAATGAAAGAAAACATTCATGTAAAGATATTATTAACATTATTATTATTTTAACTTAATCAAATTGAATTGAATTGAAGCGACTGATAACGGGATTTTTCTCTCCTTGAGGCGTCGTCTTCCTCTATCATTACTTCAAACTATTCTCTTTTCGTGGTTGTGTTTCTCATACAATTTCGATCGCTTCCATCACCAAATCGAGGTAAAGGTTCCTTCTCCGCCTCTATTTTTTTCGCCCATTTTCTTTTTGATACGTTTGTTTGTTTGAATAGCGGTGAAAACTTTGATCTTCACAGAGTTTTAGTACTAATGGAGTGCTAGTATGTGGTTTCAGTTACTTATTTTATCTACATCGACGGATGCATGTTAGTGCTTGATTCATTTCCTTCTCACTTTTGTTTTGGAGACCGCTTTGTTCATTTCTCGATAGACTATCTTATCGATTAAGCTCGTTGCTTTATAGGTTAAAGTGTATATTTAACGATTCACCTAACATTGACTTAAACTGAGTCCTAAGATTTATGTTTAGTTTGAGATTTATGTTTTCGATATCTTGTTCTTGATCGATAGGTTAAAGTGTATGATTCTTCAAAAAAACACAAATTCATTCAACGATCTTAGCTTGAGTTAAATACTAAGTTGTTGTCACGAGGATTAATAACTATCGATAATCAAATATTCGATAAATAATATGAACATCCATTTGCATCCAATATACCAATACATACCAATATACAAATACATACCAATATACCAAGACATGCTAATTTCTACCTCTTCCTCTCGGCTTTTATATGGATCACATATCTCATATATATTTCCACCTACTTTATGTCTATATGCTACAACATTAGACGTGCCCATTCGATGCTCGGTGAACTGTAAATAAGACGTTCCACGATCATGCACGCAAATGGACCATCATCGAAATCGCCTTCCGGTCAAATACCTCGAAGAGGCAGCGTGTAATAATCGATCATTATTCCATGGTGGTATCCGTGGGAGTTAGCCTCGAACCATCTAGTGAAGAGAAGAACGGCCGCAATAATCTAGTCAGCACACGAAGTCCATCATCCTCGCATCCACTGATCCTCGGTCCATCCTCCAAATACGCGAGTCAAACAAAGACGCAATGACCGAGTGCATATCCACGCGCATTATCACGAAACGCCGCTCGATGACGCAAGGGATAATGATCTATAAAATTAATATTTAGATAAAATAAACAAGGACACGTAACCATTTAGATAAATTAATATTTATTGTATTAAATAAGGTTACTCGCGTGCACGTAACCATGATGTATAACCCGTCATGCCGAGGACAATCGCTATCCAATGCGCTGGTGGCTGCCATGTAAACAATGCTCTCGTGGTCATGATCAATGGTGCTTCACGCTGGTCTTGAATGTAGGACGAAAGCATCATGTACCTCGGACCATAATTTTGCGAAACATCTATTCAACATTGAAAATTAAGTAATTAGAGATACTACACATATATACTATATATTGATTGTATTAAAGACTTACGAAAAAACTAGTATCAAGGATGATTTTGTTTTGATAATCCACCCCATCCAATACGCCGATCCGGCATCGAGTCTCATCCTCAAATACACCATGAATAGATCGACGACCGCAAAATTATTTTAGGATACATATCAATATAAGTAGATGTACTTAAAGAAAACGAAGCATATTGTATAAAAACGCATTCAACATCAAACGCATCTCGGCATTTCGATATTCACGAAAAATGCAACTGGACTTGTCGATCAAGACTCGAACAACCACCATCGCTTTATTTGTGTTCAAGAAACGGTAATTTATCAATATATCATCGGATAATGGACGTGGCATCGGGCTATTCACGATGGTGACATCATTACACCAAGGTCTCCGTGCCTGCTCACCTCTCCGGATCCCGAACTACAAACATTTAATTTAGAAAATGAAAACATAACAAATATAATGAAATATTATAAACCGCCAATATGAGACTTAATAGTTACTGTTCCTCCAACTGCTGCTGACGGGCTCGAAAGTCCGCCTCACGACGTCTGAGGCGCCGATCACTAAATAGGTCCATCCCATCATGGAATGATGAGATGTAGTTCCGGATCGTACCATGGATCCGGTGAGAGTAGCGGGAGGGTATCACTGGTCGATGCAAAGGTCGCCTCGCCGGCTCAATATGTCCACCGCCTCGAGGACATCCGGATCGGGCGGTGATGTGGTCTCTCGATCTTCACCTTCGCCGCCGCCGCCGGATGACGTGGGACATGAGGTGCATGTGTAGTCAGATCATCCCTATGTGTGCAACCACATCGAGTCTTCTAAGAGGTTTTCAAACCACTTTTATCTTTGGAATAAATTTGTCTTCGATAGACCTCTCGATCGTCAGATCGCTTCTCTTCTTCCTCCGAACAGATTCCGGATAGATTCACGAATCCAACGACGATCGGCGAACTAAGACGCCTGGTGCGACCACCACCGCTCGATGAAGCCTCCCCGGTATGTCTTCCCGTATCCCGCCTCTCAGCGGATGGACGGCTATCCACATATGGCGCGCAGCTCATCAACAACCGGAACCTCAACGAACCCAACCGACGATGTCCTCGGCCGGTATCGGGGTGAAGGCTCGAGGCTCGCTCGATGGAGACCACGAAGATCGTGATCCTCAACAAACCGTGGAGCCTCCTAACTCGACGTCTACGCCGAGGCTCATCCACCGGAGGTGGACGAGACACACCACGACGAGAGGGAACTGTCGTCCTCCTCAAAGGATTTGACGGTATAACAAAATTCACACCGAGTGGAGAGGGTGTGAGGACACCCAAGAAACGGTGCTAACCTCGAATGAGTCCGCTCGATGGATGTGAGATGATAATCGACCTACAATAAATTGAAAGATGTTATTTAATATTCTAATAAATACAATACCTCATACATGATTTAAAATTATAATAAAATTCAATATCTCTTGCTCAAAAAGTGATCAAAGTCGCCGGTGAGAGCCTACTCTTGAACTTCCACCTCAACACTCTCGGATCTGTTGTGGGATTGATGACGTCCCAGCTATACTTCCCAAGCTCGGTATGATCTCGAGTGACCAAGCATATAGTGCCAGATCGTCCGTAAAAGTGGTATTGAGCATTAGGTTGACATCGCGTGGTATAATATCTCAATATCGGTAATTGTAGGCCCTACGGAAATCGGCAAAACGCCCGGATCGTCAACCAATGCCCAAACCCAATCGGCTATTATCTTCCCCGTATCGTATCCAAATACGAACCCATAGAGGGTAATAACGTGGGCCACACGTAAATAGTGACGAAGATCTACATCATCACTAAAATCACTACTACAAAATCTATCTACTAGATTACGAATGTAATCTGTGCCCCGCAAAAAGGCTATAGACCTCAACGTCGCTCAAGTCGTAGTCTAGTGTGGGATCAAATGATGATGACCCAAATTGCGGTAGGGTGACTAGAGCATAATATTTAATGGAAAACATATATATCTTCCATTGATGAAAAATACATCTCCTGATCGTGAGGCTCTATCCGACGGAGACTAAATGGTGCAAAGAAAACTAGACTTAGGCCCGGAGTCCAATCAATCGATGACCAAAGAACCCCCTAAACATATCTACCAACTCTTCACGCTTTATCTAGCAAGACATTCTTAATATATTTAAAATAATCAGTCCTATAATAAGTCTTTACATCCGCCACCACATTTATCGTGGTAGCCTCAAGAAAACAGGATCGACCTACAATTATATCAATGTCACATATTACACAACGTCTAACAAACCAACAAACTACTACAATAATTATTTCATTTGTATATAATTCGCATCAATAAACATCCTATCATACAAATATAAAAATAATTAGAACTACAAATCACCTATCAAAAATCGCCATAATTAAGTAATACAATTTAACCATTCTAAACCATAAATGAAATATTATTCAATCATATACCATAAACGCTATTTATTCAATCATATTCCAAAAGATATCTCAAAACATACAAACCATAAACAATATTAACATACTCAATAACATAATTCAACGATTCATATTCAATTATATACAATCATATTATTCAATAACATTTACCAACATTTATCCAATCTCAATAACATAATTCAACTACTCATATTCAATCATATACAATCATATTATTCAATCACTTCTACCAACATTTATCCAATCTCAAAATATATTTAAGGTAAACATACTAAGGGTTCACACGAAAACATACCGTAAATGCGACATATTGCCTTGAAAATAATACACCGTCATTACAAAATTCAATTAATAATTTCAATTAATAACTAATAATTAACAACTAATTATACAAAATTCAATTAATAATTTCAATTAATAACTAATAATTAGAAAATTAAATAATTCAATTAATAACTAAATATTAATAACTAATTAATTTGTTGTCTTCGATCGACCAATTGAACTTTCCGATCGGTGAAGGCTTCTACGGTCGATCGAGAGAAGCGCTTCACCGATCGGAAAGTTCAATTGGTACAACAAATTAATTCAATTTTTGAATTCACCTACTTTCCGATCGGAGACAACAAATATATTGAAACAATTCGTTGTTTCCGATCGAATTCACCTACTTTCCGATCGGTGAAGGCTTCTCTCCGGTCGACCGGAGAGAAGCCTTCACCGATCGGAAAGTTCAATTGGTACAACAAATTAATTCAATTTTTGCGTAAAACCAACATTTATCATTTCAAATTTAAACATTCCACATATAAATCTAAAATATTTCCTATCGGAAACTTGTAAAACCAACAATAACCAACAAAATATTTCCTATATTTCCTATCAACTTCAATTTCAAATTGAAACATTATTATAATCTTACAAAAAATATGCAACTATTCAAAAATCATCAAAAATCATCTTAACATATCAAAACAAAAATCGCATATCAAAAATCGCATAACTATATTTATTCCAAATAATATACCAAAACATAAAACATACCAAATATTCTCACTCGATTCGAATAAGCAACCAAATATTCTCACTCCCTTTCTTCGATTCAATAAGCAAACCATAATTATTAGAAAATTGAGTTAATACATAATTATTAGAAAATTCAAATAAAACTCTCCTATTGAAAAGCCGTTGTCTCCGGTGAGAAAGGCTCGTCTTCCGTCTTCTCTCCGGTCGAGCAAAGCCTTCTCTCCGATCGGTCGGAAGAAGGCTTCCTCGATCGGAGAGAAGCTTAGTCGACCGAAACATCAAAGCAATTGAAAAATTACCTCCGTGGTGAAGCTCGATAATTAATTCCGAATGGAATGAAATTCAGCTCAATCTCTCTTCTCTTTTCTTTCGAAAATTTTGAAATTGAGAGGGTGAAAGTGAGGGAGAATGAATTGTTGGTAAAGTTATATACGGTCAGTCAACTCTATTAATTGCACAGTTGTAAATTTAGCCTTTAATTTGTTAAAACATTGCAGCAAATTTGCGCCTTTGTTAAACTTTGCAGCTTTTACGAAATAATATATTATAATGAATTGGGTATAGGTTGTAGAAATTTTCAAAATAGATACGGGTAGTATATAAATTTATAAATAGTGGTATTTAAGTTTCGCCCCTAAATTAAACCCTCTAATCCCTAACCCTACTGAAACTGAACTCTCAAGCTTGAAAGCTCCCACTGCCACAGCTCCAAGCCTCCACTCCAATAGCCCAGCAACGCTCCCGGCTCGCATCTTATCTCTGTGAACCTGCCCGCATGTTATCGTCCCCGACTCATCCCGCCGGTCACATGCCGCCTACAACCCCATCACTTATTCCAACGCTGTTTCTTTCATCTTTTTTTGCGCCTCTCGTGCCTCTCGTTTTCTACATTGAAGACGCCTACTCCTTCCCCTATTCCGACTTCCACCACCATCTGCTCTTTGGGACCAGTCACGACATACAAGTTTGTCTCTCTCTCTCTCACATCCTTTGTTCATGTTGTTTGCTTGATTTGGGTTTTTTTTAACGCAATCAAGTGTGTATGTAGGTTGTTTTTCTTTTTATTTTTTCTAGTAAATTGTGTAAAAAGGCATAGTTTTTTCATCAATATGCTCTTTTTCACCTTGGTGTGTGCCTTTTTTAGCTTTTGATTATTATCTTCATTATTATATAAGGGCATCTATATTGCGTATTCATGTTTCTGATTTTTTGTATCTATAGTTTCCTATAAAAACTAGCAGAGACCCGTTGAGGGTAAGGGTAGTTGAAAGCTCATTGTTTTCATATGTTGTTGGGATGATTATTCTCGTTCAACTGTTGTGAAGAGAAGAGTGATTTTTCCAACTACAAGGGTGTCCTTTCTGGATAATGATATTGCTTTGTTTGATTATGGTATAAGTTCTGGTGAATATACAACAGAGGTTGCATATATCACTATCCCAATCTGAACTATTAATGAAGATACATATGATGATATGAACACGTCAATAAATAATAAATAAAAATATCCGGATTTTTGGATTTTTTTATTATATTTTATTTTTTTAGGATTTTTCAGTTTGGATCGGATATGATAGTAAAACTTTCGAATTTTCGGATAATATGGCACTACAAAAAAATGTTCAATAGTGATATATTTTTAGTGACATCAAGAGAAGTGCCACTAAATTTATGACATTTTAAGGTGTAGCAAAATTTAGTTACATCAAAACATGCATCAATAAATTTTTGTTACACATAAAAATGTATATAAATTTTGTTACACTTGAAAATGTAGTAAACTTTGTCACATCTATCCATGTAATTAAACCTTGCTACATCTAAATATGTCATGATATATTTTTTTTGTCACAATATTTTTTTGTTACATATAAGAATATAACTAAATTAATACAACTCAAGAGTGTCATATTTTTTGTTACCACATCTGATGAATATTGATAAAGTAATTTTAGGGATAAGAGTATGTAAATTATTCTAACTTTGGCTAAATTCTTATTGAATATCCGAGGTGGCCCAAAATCAGCCAACACTCCACGTGTGTTCCCATCCCCCCCCCTCAAAGAATTCTTCACTTTCTTATATTCCACAACACTCCTCGCTATACATAGCTCTAGAGCGAGAAAAAGAAATCCAGCTCTAAGATTTACCTCTCTAAACTCCAACTATCAGGTAATCTTCCATTCGGATCTATTTGCTACTTATTTTTTTGCATAGGTCACAGGTTATTTTCAAGGTTTTCCCTCAATCATCGTAGTTTTTTCTAATTCGATTACTTATTCCAAAAAAGATTCACGATTGAGCTAGGTCTTATGCAATGATACTTGTCGCTAGGTCGGGTTTAGGTAAATACGATATTTTTGTGTTTTATTTTGGAGTTTGATTGGGAAATGGGGTATTAAGTTAAGTTTGAGTTGTTCTTACATCTTCTCACGATTGTTTTTCTTTGATATTTTAGAGATACAATGTCTTTTGTAAGAGGTGCTTGAAATGGTTTTATACAAAGTCGGTGTCTCAATGATGCTACTAATGTTTCTTTCGGAAATCACTATGATTTTGATGTTGTAAGGTTCGATTTGGGTATTAGAACACATATGGTCATTGATTTCGATGCTCGGAGAATCTTCTTAGTGATATTTGTGGATTCGTGGCTAATGTTTATCTAATGTACTGTTGGATTTCTCTGGTGACTCTTAGGGGCATTGCAAAGTATGCGTTTATCATTAGTTTTTTCTTATTTTCTTGTTCTTATGGATCAAAGGTGACGTGTTGGTTTTGCTATTGTTTTGATCAAAGTCATTAATTTGTAGTTCCATTTATGTGGCTATATAGAAGTTTTGACTTACGATGCTTTTTTAGTGTTTTATCTATATTCTTCATTTAAATTTGTTCTATTTAAGTTATTACTAATGGATTTAAATTGTTTTACTCCTTTCTTCCGAATTTCATCATTTTAAATGAAGATGATACGCCAAGAAGAAAGTATCACCGGATATCTACCGTCCTCTCAATTTCAAGGGTTCTTTGCTAGCATTTTGCTCACCAAGATAACCGGTAACTTGTTTCGAATAGCTGGTTTTCCGATCTATCTCATCTTCAACAGTCATTTCAAAGGCTAATGCAAAATCGGTATGGCTAAACAACAGATAGCCTTTACTTTACAAGATCGCAAGTTCTTCTTTTATGTTAAGCAATATTGGTTGTTTCCTAAGATATTTATGTTATTCTTTCTTGCTGAATTAATGGACGACCTTAAAGATTATTTATGATGATTGTTTTTTTACTATCTGAAAGATTTCTTGATATGTTTTTTTTTTGGTCAATTATTACAGAAATTTTAAAGGCTGTGTCACGGTGGACTCGAACCCGAGACCTTTGGCCTCGGGCATTAACCACTCTACCACTAGGTCAACACACACACACTTCTTGATATGTTCTCGACTCACAAGAGTGTTAGTAAAGTGAATGATGAATGGTTTGCAGATGAAGAAAAGGTCCCCAAGACTGTTGGTTTGTTGGAGAATAACACTTCCCTTCCTGATGATAAAGAGGTGACCATAAGATATGGAAATCTAGTTGTGTTTTTTCTTGGAACACAAAACATAGTGGAAAATTAATTATCATTTGAATTTTTCTTCTTATGATCATAATGTAACTTAAATTTCAATCTTTCGCAGACTAACTTGTGGGATCCGCTTTGAAAATTATCCGCTCGATAGAATGAGAGTGCTGCTATGGCCATCCCTTTGCGTTGTGTGTTGGCAGGTTTTATCCATTCACTTCCTAAAAGTTTCTATTTTATTTTGCTTGTCGCAATTGACATTTGGGTGAGGGGTCAGGATTCTAAGGGTCATTTAATTATCTCATATGTTGAAAAGTCCTTCTTGTACCTTGAAGATATATGATTCGGATATCTAAATTCTACTTTACCTTTGTGGCACGGTATATTAGAACATCAATTAATGATGGACACGGATGTTTGAATTTATGCGGTCCCGATCCATCTTGTGGTGCAGCTGTTGGCCATGATATGGTGAACGAGTTGGCCTCTAAAGATGACGAACATAAGTATAATCGCTACTTTTTGAGATCACTTAGGTCATTTTTTTCCAGCTTTATTAGCATGTTATAAATAATAAAAACTTAAAATTCTAGTGAAGAGATGACTGAAAATCATATTGAAACTAGAGTGCTACTCGTCTGAATAGCTATCTGAACATAGATACAAACTTAAACACTAGATTTATTGATCATGTCCTACTAGTGTAGGAGATGAATCATAATCAATAACAACAAGATTAGTATGAAGTAACGGCAATACTGTGATTGGTACAATTTAGCTTTCCAATTCAGACATTAGCTCAAACTGTTTCTATTGAGATATTGTGAATTCTTTTTATTTTGCTATGTTCTGCTATTTTGGTCGTCTATGTTAGTATATATCCAAGATCTTACTCGAATATATATTGATAGACCTGTAGAGAAATATACCATTTTCCCGATCTGATACTCTATATATAGATGACCATTTTAAGCATAAGCAGCTACAGGAGTCCATCTATGCTTGGCACCTAAACTATTGATTTTCACTGTATATATCAGGCTTCAGAGAACAATCGTGAAGAACGGTAAGATCTGAATGAAGGCACCTTGGGTTTGAGTTTGAGATTGAAAGCTCATGATGGTGCAATGAGTCTGACTATAGAGCATATCAAAACAAAGCTGAAAATTGACATCCACACTGTTTTCATTGAAAATAAGAGTATTCGAGTAGTATTTGTAAAGAAACCCATAAAAGTTATGGAGGTTAATTCCAATATAATGTTTTTGTTGGAACAACAAATTTTAAATATAATTGTTATTGTGGGTTTAATAAAATTGATATGTTAGTTTCTCCATAACATTGTTTCTAGTTGAGTTTTGGTTGAAATCGATTACCCTCTTCAAAATTGGTCGAGCAAATTTACACTTAAAAAATAGTTACTATTTTACATGTCAAAGAATTAGTTACATTTTGATATGTTACAAAATATAGTTATATTTTCACATGTCACAAAAAATAGCTATACCTTCACATGTCATAAAAATAGCTACACTTTCTATGCCACAAGAATAGCTACACATTAAATGTCACTAAATTTTGTGACATTTTTTTTTTTGTGATATGCATAATAGTTACCCATTCATAAGATGTCACAAATTTATTTAATGACATCTATAAGTGTCACAATTCTTCAAAAATCATGTCACAATTGGAACATTTTGTTGTAGTGTGGTTTTGTTTGGATAATTTTGTTATAAGAATCCGGATTTTCGGGTAGGATTAGACAAAAATCTGATCCAAAATCTGAATGTTCACTCATATAGTGGGTCGTAGTGAACTTCATGTAAATAAATTGCAAATTATTTAAGAGGATATATATAAGTTTATGTCTTAATATTTTACTATTTTTAATCATCAATGTCTTAGTTAATGTCTCAATTTAATATATTGTAATTTTAATCTCTCTACTTCAAAAAAAATCTATTAATATCCTTCCAGATTACAGCATTCATTTGTATATGTAGCTATTCGAAGTTCACCATGTCTGACTGTCACATAAAATATATGTATTAAAAAACAAGGGAACACCGTCGATTGAGAAATAAATAGAATGTCAATCTACTCGAGTTGTAGGACTATTTGGTTATGATCTTTCGTTGGCATATTTTTTAGGTTGGAAATTTCCAACCCTAACCCTAAACTCTCGGATTTTACTAATTGGGCAAATATATATATATATATATATATATATATATATATATATTTATTTATAACAAACATTTTGTAATGAATGTTGATGTAAAAAGATAAGGAAATGAAATGATAACTTTCAAATATTAATCAAAACACATTCCACAAGTATTTGAAAAAAAAATATTATACTACTTTCAAAAACAAGTAATAAAGTTTGAAAACCATGTAATGAGGAAAATTCCAATTAATCGGGTCAACCTACTTGATTTTCAGGCCAAATTTGGTTTCAGGCTATTTCCGGACCAATCCTATCGGGTTGTTGGGCTATTGGTTATGGGCCATTCGGGCTAACCTTATCGGGCTATAAATTTTCAGCCCTAACTAATCTCTTTTGCCATCGTCAAGAATATGGGGAAAATCAAACATCGACGCTATCGAGGAGGGAAGTTTCATCAGCATGTCGTCGGCCTTCTCACAGTTGTTGAATCGAAGGCGTTGGCGGGATGGATGGCGAACAGAATAGTCGGAGGTAAAGAGCCGAGCGCCACGACAACCATTTCCACACTTTTCTTTTTTCTTTTTATTATCTATATGACAATTAAACGTGGCTCTACAACTAACCATATATACAGATGAATGCCAGAATTTATCGGAAGGATATTAATAAAGAAAAATTGAAATACATGATATTAAAATAATGATATGCTTAGATTAGGACATTAACTAAAATATTGTGAAATATTGGTATATAAAGTAACATTTATCTAAAATAACTCAATTATATGCAGCAATTGGAATGACAGTAGCACAAAAGTTCAGTACGAGGAATCATGGAATCGAAGTGGTCGACCAACTACCTATAAAACTAACGTGGACCAATTACAAGATGCCAACAACATACATATCTGATAGTCAAAGTTGGCGGTCGCAGTTTCCAGTCTACATAAGTTTCAGACAATATTAAATGAAGCATGCAAAAGGAATGCAGCTCGTACAACACAACTCAAACTACTTCGTTGCCAATACTAGAAATAGATGTAGGAATTACGATCTCTTCAACAGATAGTTTAATTCTTAAACTTAAAAATACAGAATGCCGTACACCCAAATAAATTCGAGAACTCAAGTGCTCACAAGTATTCAAGCAAGAAGAAGAAGATGAAGAAGAAGAATCTAGGATCAGATTTTCAGAAGTGTTGGATTTCTGGTCAGTGCAACTTAGTCCTGTACAACAAGTGGACCTCGACAGTTAGAGGTCCTACTCTTAATCAATAAGATTAGTGGACATAGGAGCTTGGAGTCTCAAACAACTTTTAAAATATTTTATATTATTGCTTTATTTATTTACTATTTGCCATACAAACTATACAATTTGAAAACTGCCTAAGTGTTTAAAGTCGGGTTTAGACCAACCAAATTCATATTGCTTTAACTGGAACCACGAGCCTGACAACAAGCTTACTTAATAAGTTAAAAGCATTTTTCAGTAACTTAAAATGAGTAAAAAGATTTAGCACATACAACTTCCTGCACCTAAATAGTCTAGATAGTTAGTCATACTAATAAGCTTGATAGTTGTCATTAGATATGCTATCTAAACAGAAGTCAAATTCATTCTGAGTAAGTCTAAAAGCTTATCTGAAACCAATACTGGTTTACCCATCACTAGTGAAGCTAACTCACATGAGGCTCAATCCAAAAATAATTTGATATAGGTGTATTCCTCACCCTCATACACATATTGAGATTTATAGTGGGAACAACAATTATATTAATGCATCTTTTGATGACAAATGTAAATCATACAAAGATTAATTAATTGTCCAAATTGAGGAAAAGTTTGTATTCGATGTAAGAACACAAAAACACTGAATGTAGCACATTATATGTTCAATACAACATTATTATAGTACGGTGATTTTATACTTTAATAAGAAACAATTCTATCAAACTCAAATGAATGGTATTCTCAAAAAATGCAAATTTAGGAAACAAAGTATATTACTTGTAATATTCTATTGTCATTTTCAACTAAATGTTGAATTGTTATATAATTTTCAACAAAAACACCTGGACGTCCATGAAATAAGAAGGGTACACTTTTATTTATTTTATTTTTTTGAGGAGTCTTATCCAAATTAATTTTCTTGGTTCAGTCCACCAATATTACAGTTTGCTTTAGTGGTTGTGTTTTCTGCTTCATACCTCTTGTTATGGATTTAGGTTTTATAACTCTCAACTAATAATGCTATCAAGTATCGAAAGTGTTGGAGAGAAGATCGATAGGTCAATTTCACCACAAACTTGTCGAATCAAAAAAACTGATTTAACCAAAATTATGAAAATTAGAATACTTAATAGAGTAAAAGTCCTTGGAAAGAACATGTGGCCTAATGAAAAGTGACTACACATCTCATCAACTTCTTTTTATACCAAAAACTGTTACTCGGACACGACTGGTAGGGGATATGCCTCGGATCCTTCATGTTTAGCGAACTTTGTTTAGAGAGAATAAGTGTTTGGCAGACTTAAGAATTAAGATTAGTTTTACGTTTGAGACTTATAGATATTATAGGTACCTATTAATTACTAATTATTTTCTTTTGAGAATCTCAAACAACACATTAAGAATTTGGAGTCGATGTTGTCAGCGGCATGACTGCTGGAGGGTAGAGGTGAAGGGTCTCGTTCCATATAATGCTCAACTGTAGGTATAGACAACAGCTTGAAGAAAAGTAATCTTGTGGAAATGAAGATGGCATCGTACAATTTTGAGAATCTCAACCCTCCTCCAAAACACACATCACCGAACAACAGATTTCCAGAGCTTCCAAAGTAAAGGCTTCCACCAATATGAGGAAACACACGATATAGCTCAACCTCCTTTTAACAGAGGTTTGCCCCCCTTCAACACTTTACAATCACGTTCAAGAGCATGTTTAAATATCCAGTTTCCACATAACAACTAACACAATCCATTCACATAGTTCTTATCTCAACAAATACCAGAAAAATAGCAAAGAGCACACCTACTGCATACAGGTTTCATATCACTCGATCTCATTCAAATACATTTCTAATATGTTCAACTTCACTGAAAAACAGTATAAATATATCAAACTTACAATTAAAGCTTTTGCCATAGCAATATCCTAATTTCATGACAGTACGCATCAAACAACATTAATGGAGAAAAATGATAATAGAACTATGAATTATTTCTTTTGAGTTAGATATACATGAAGAAATCGAAATGAAAACATTGCCAATGCACTTAGGAGAAGCTGCCCTCTTGAACATAGAGAACATAGAGCTACAGGGTTGGTCCGAGCCTTAACGTTGATCGAATAGCAACCTTAAAACGATGGGGCTGTCGAACAATTGCGCACGGCAGAGCACGGTTGCTGAGCGATGTCTGGAGATGGTGATGGAGGCAGAGCCGTGATAGATCACGGCGACTCTACACACAGCGGCAACAGCAGCCACAGGTAGTGATACTCTGTCGGGAAGGAGGCGGCGCTGCGGGGTGGCTGGAGCACGGCCGGAGATGGAGAGGCCGCGACGGCGGCGAAAATTGAAAGAGGGTGTTTGTGTGTGTATGCGATAAAATGGAGAGGTTGTGTGAGTGTGTGCGTCGGTTCGCGAGGGAACCGAGAGAGAAGAAAAATGGGGCCGACTGTGATGGCTCGCCGGAGGCCGAGACGACGGCAGAACGAGAACAGAGAAGAGAGAGACCGAGATGGGGAAAGCCAGAAAGGAGGGAATTTTCGAAAATGGATATTCTTTTGAAATGAGATCCTCTGTTTTATTTAGGCTAGAGAGAAGTAGACGAGAAGGAGACGGCGGCGACGCACGTCGTCGGAATAGAGGGGCCGCGATGGCGGCGAAATTGGAAAGAGAGAGAGAGAGGAGAAGAGTGAGTGCACGGCGTGTGTGTCTGTCTGCGTTCGTGTGTTTGCGAGAAAGAGAGGAAGGGAGAGGAAGGCACGGTGGTCGGCGGTGGCGGCGCCCCCGACCGGAGACGACGATGGCGGTTGCAATTTCACCGAGAATGGGAGATGAGGCAGAGTGAGTGTGTGTGTGCGTTTGTTGAGTGTGAGAGACGAGAGAGAGGTACAGGGGGCTAGGGTTCCAAGCTTATTTTCATTTCTTTATGTTGGGCTTATGTGATATGGGCCAAATAGATGGGCCTTTAATTAATATGATATATGGGCCGAAAATTGAAGATGGGCCTTGTAAATTAAATAAGTGTTGGGCTTATTTCTTAATCAATTGATATATGCCTTTGAATAAAATTTTGTGCGCCGAAATTAGATAATAATTTGGAATGGGCTTAAGTTAAATATTGTTCTTATTCCATTTTCTTGTGGGCCAAAAGTTGGGCTCGAAATAATAATGTGTGTGGGCTGAACTTATTAAGTTTTACATGGCCGATTAGACCAATTTATTTAAATTCATGAGGTTAATGATAATGGGTCTGTTTCTATTCTCTGTCTTTATTTACTAAGATAGGCATTTGAATTAAATGAAAGATTGGCTCTTGAATTAAATTGAAGGTGGTTTAGATTTATTTTAAATGTTGGGCTAAGAATTTAAATTGATAATAGACTTGAATTATTTACTTATGTGATTCATTAAAATTAAATTAAGGATTGAACAAATTTCTTATTAATTAAATATGGGGTTTAATTCTAGTAATTAATTTTTAAGATTAATTCTTAATTAATTAAATAATAATCTAAATACAAATTATTTAGAGTGGGTTAATTAAATTCATTAGATTGGATAAAGTCTCATTTTTAGAAATTGAATTACATGATTAATTAATTATGTTAAGGGACAATTTGAGAATTATTCTTTTAAGTGATTTATTTATGTAATAAGATGAACATTTAGCTAATTGCTAAATAGGAGGCGATTGGTATTAAATCCTAATTAATATATTTTAAAGATGAATTAAATTAATTTGATTAATTAATCAAATATTATTGGACTTTAATTTGATCCTTTTAATTAAACTTGTAATTATGAATTTACTTAATTAAATTAGAGCTTTAATTAATTAATTAATTAATTAATTAATGATATTGATTATGTTAAGTAGATGCTTGAGAAATATTATTTAAATAACTTTAATTTATAAACGATTGCTAGAAGATGATTGAATTATGAAAAATCTTTATTGATTGTGTAGTATAGATATAGGTTTCTCTTATAGAATATGTGGGACGTGTGAGGCTAGAAACACGGCGAATGAATGTTAGCAACGAATGAGGGATTGAAATTCAGAATTGTTTATACGCGTTAACAAAAGACGACGATTAGTTATGAATATAGGATTCATAAATTGTACAAAACGACGTGAAAAAACATCGATGGAATGGAAGAATACAACGACGAAGTGTCATCTATCGTCATGACGAGACGAACCTAATAGACGAAATATAGTTGTTAACTGAGCCGTATCGATGACGAAAATCCTAAAACCTAGAAACTTCAAGACTTAAAAGATATCGAGTTCGTTGAATCTTAGCGATGCTTCTCGAAAGAAGTTAATGACGTACTAATTAATATTTCTTACGTTGACAAGGTCCAACGTGGACGTAAAAGAAAACGACAAATGATCGCTAGCAGGTACTTCAAGAAGGTCAATTCTTGAGGTGGGCATTCTTATCTAAACAAAATGTGATTTTATTAAAATCATTTATTTCTTATGCTTTATTGCTTTCTTGAACTGCAAATGTGTAAATGCGATATTGTCTGCCAAAATATTTATTGTTTTTTATATATACATTCGGGTTGGTCGGGCCAACATGAGATATTTCGAATTAGGGTCCTACTGGTTGATAACAATTTGGACTGTGTACACTTAGCCTGAACCATTGCGGTTAGTCGTGCGTTCGGTTGAAGGGAGGCCTCCCTCCCGACGTGTTCCATAGCCGATTTGGATTATACGTTGTAAGAAAACGTCTGACCAGGCAACTTTGGGAAAATGATAAAATGTTTAGTAAGCACAAGGCATTTCAAACCAAAACCCTTGTGTCTTACTGTGGTGGTGATCTGACAATTTCGTGAGGAAAATATAAAATATTTGGCATATGCCCACTGAGTACTTTGTACTTAGCCCTGCATATTCGTTTTTGATGTGCAGGTTGAGCTGATGATGAAACGGAGTGGAGTTGAGTGAGATTTCTTTTGTCGATGGAAATAGAACATCTTTTGGTTCACCTTGAGAATGCATCTCATATGCATATCTCACACGTTTATTCCGTTGCAAACTCTTTAACTCTTTTGAATTCTAGTTATATGTTGAACTTTTGAATATTCTAGTAGTGATTACATAATCAACTACTATATAGTCAAACTCTTTGAATCGACCTTGATATCTCCTATGCTTCTGCATTTACTCATGTTTCCTTACCAATGATATGGTTAGAAATCAATACTAAGACCCATTTTCTTTCCCGCTTCTTTAATCCAACCCCAAGTCACAGTCCAACAAGGCAATTATTCGAGATTAGCCGATTCGGGCTGTGACACTTGCTGCTCTTGCAGCTGTACGATTCCTCTTCATAGGTGCTACCGAATGTTGTCCGAGATATGATGTCTGCTGAGAGGTGTTGCAGTTGTTTGTGAACATCCATTTCCAATTCACTCTTTTCTCCTCCCACTTCTTCAGCATATCTTCTATGCTAGCTATCATGTCAGGAATCCAACCATGTCAACGCACCAGTTAATATTGTATAATGCAAGATCAACACCGAAACTCTGATCAGGTAGACCTTACGTATGAACGATCTCATAGTGCCCCGCACATCCTCCACATATGGGGGTTCAGAAGCTTCTGTATATATGCTTCTGTATGACTGTATGCTTCCTACCCCCATATGTAGAGTATATGTTGTTCATATATGAGAGCGTTCGTACATAAGGTCGACCTGACCATAATGTGCTCCTAAGATCAATAGTTGTTATTATTTAAATCTACAACTTTTTGTGCATCGCACGCAAAATTTTGCTAGCCTAGTCCCTTAACAAGAGGCAAAACCACCAAATTAGGACAGTTGAAATATTTCACCAAAAAATACAAGTTGGATGTTTTATTACGTCATTGTGCAACATCTTTTGTTCTATCTGCAAATGATAGCCATGTGCATGAGAAATTTAGAATTCAACCAAATTTTGTTTACGAAGATTTTGCACATATAAACATAATTAAGAAGATTTTTCTTGAGACGTAACAATTATTGAGGATTTCTATATTAAAATGTGATAGCATAAAGACTTAACCAAAGGAAATAATTCTCTCACGTACGGTTGCATCACAAGTTTGACTTTTCTTTCTGAGGTGAGCTTAAGTGCACCATTAATAATCTGAATAAAATATACTACAAATAAAGAAAGACAACAAGTTTACAAAATCAAACTGTTGAGCTTGACTTGCTCCATGTTGAAGGCCTGCGCAGTGATTCGCCTATGAACATCCCATTTCTGACCTTGCAGATTAATCAGCTCATCGCCAAACATCACCTTGGAAGATGGGTTCATCTTCGGTTTGTGAAATTTCCCGTTACTATTCATCAAAATCTCTTTGGTCAATTTGGGAACACCCACGGCCAATCTGGTTTACAGAAAATATTTCTCGTAGAGAGTTGACCACTTCCAGTAATGCCGCACAACGCTGTTAGCTTGCACGCCTCAGTGGGTGAAGCTTGCTCTTCTCACGACGAAGCTAAAGAAGAAGAACTGATCAAGATTAATAGCAGCTATTCTACTCATGAACCTAGTCAGCCGAAGTGTGTTAGCTGGAATGCGCTCGTGGCTTGTAGTGCCCGAAGATCGAGCCATGTAGACGTCGTGTACCTCTTCTGTCATTTGTTTAGTTTTCTGTTTTACTCTTTTGTTTGCTTCTTCTGTTTGTATCGAGCTAGAAGCAACAAGCCACGATGTACCACCGTTGCATTAAATGTAATAAATAATTTGTTAGGGTTTTGCTATCTTAGCTAGCATGATCACTATGTATATATAGTGATACTCAGATTATGTAAGTTAGCGCATATGAAATGAAAAGGCTACATTAAACATGGCTGTTGCATTTTACTATCTTTTGTATTTTCTTTCATGGTATCAGAGCCATAGTTAGACCTGTCTTTTCCTTTCTTTTTCCTTAAAATGTCTGCGATCTCCAGCTCTACCTCGGCACTGTCGTCGAGCTCACATATATCTTCCATACCTATCTTACCACAGAATCATTCTATCTCCACCAAGCTATCTGAGGGAAACTACCTCATATGGAAACAACAAATCTTAGCAACGGTGAGAGGATATGGACTGGAGCCCTATCTCATTGGAGGAGAAGGACCACCATCGGAGATAATACCTGTCCCAGATTCAGACGAGACAAGACTCAACCCTGAGTTTCTTGCATGGCATCGACAAGATCAACTCTTATCAGCTTGGATCCAGTCATCTCTATCAGACAGCACCATGATTATGGTCGTGGGTCTGAGCTCCAGCAAAGAAATTTGGCATGCTTTGGAGACCAACTTCTCCAGCTAATCAAAAGCTAAACTCATGCAGTACAAACTGCAACTCCAGACGCTGAAGAAGGATTCCTTACCTATGAGAGAATATCTCAACAAAGTAAAAACTTGTTGTGATCTCTTGGGTGCAGCTGGATACCGTGTCTCCGAAGAAGATCAGGTTCTCCATATCCTTGCTGGTTTAGGAGCATAATATGATTCAGTAATGGTTACCATTACTTCTAAGGCAGACTCTTGGACTGTCCAATATGTCAACTCCCTTCTTCTTAGCTTTGAATCGAGACTCGAATCCATGAAAACCACTACTGTAAATCAAGATGTTTCACAACCTACTGCAAATTTTGTCCAAACCACTGGACAAAGAAATAACAATGCGAGCTCCCTGTCCAACAGAGGTGGTTATCAACATTTCACAAGAGGAGGAGGAAGAAACTCCAGCTATAGAGGAGGTCGTGGAGGCAGAGGCAGGTCTTCCGACAACAAACCTGTTTGTCAGGTTTGCCAAAAGCCTGGGCACACAGCTGATCGATGTTGGTATCGATACGAACATCACTTCGTTCCTCAAAGTGTTCAGCCTCGACAGCAGCAACAGAACTTCAGTTTTCCTCAACACAACCTTCAAGGGACTCCTTCTTTAAACATGGCTCACACTCAACAAAACCAGCCACCTCATCATGCTCCTTCTGAATATAGTGTCGATTCCTCTTGGTATCCAGTTTCTGGAGCCACCAACCATGTCTCCAATGACTTCTCGAATCTTAACACTGCTTCTGAATATCATGGAGGTAACAAGCTCAAACTTGGCAATGGTTTTGGTGTTCACATTTCTCACATTGGAAAGTCTGTCCTTACATCTTCTTCATCTCCTAACTCTAACGCTTTTATTCTCAATAAACTTCTCCATGTCCCTCATATTACTAAAAACTTGTTGAGTGTTTCACAGTTTGCTCTTGATAACAATGTTTTCTTTGAATTTCACCCACGTGCTTGCTTTGTCAAAGATCAGGTCACCAAGGACATCCTACTCAAGGGCAACCTCAGTGAGGGGCTCTACCGATTCAGCCTTCACAAACCACATGATCTACCTAATCATTCTCTCAGCTCAAATAAGGACTCTCATGTTCGTCTTCACCTGCTGTTCATATAGCCAACTTTGGACATGATTCTCCACTGCTTTTCCTCTATTTCTAGTTCTTCTTCATTAGTTTGGATTTATGGCACAAGCGGTTAGGACAT
This sequence comes from Salvia rosmarinus, assembly GCA_036937905.1. NCBI lineage: Eukaryota > Viridiplantae > Streptophyta > Magnoliopsida > Lamiales > Lamiaceae > Salvia > Salvia rosmarinus. The sequence goes on along the minus strand of CM072817.1, from coordinate 18,168,456 downwards.
TGTTCTTTTGACATTGTAAAACGTGCCTTGACTAGTTGTAATATTTCCTTTTCTTCAATGCAATCCAGTTCATTGTGTCATTCTTGTTTTGTTGCTAAAAGTCATCGATTACCTTATTCGACTCTTCTTGCTTACACCAGCCTCTTGAACTCATACATAGTGACTTGTGGGACCTTCCCCATTTTTCCACAAATGGGTGCAGATACTATGTCACTTTCATTGATCATTTCAGTAGGTTTACTTGGTTATACCTATTGAAAAACAAAGGGGAAGTCAATGGTGTCTTCAAATCATTTAAGCAGCTTGTTGAGAATCAATTTAATCAGAAAATAAAAATCCTACAATCTGATTGGGGAGGTGAGTATAAAGGATTAACTGGTTTTCTGCAAAGTGAGGGCATTCAACATAGAGTCTCATGTCCATACACTCCTCAACAAAATGGTCTTGCCGAAAGAAAACATCGACATGTCGTCGAAACTGGGTTAACTCTTTTATCTCAGTCTGGTTTGGGTTCTCAATACTGGGATGATGCCTTTGTCACAGCCATTTTCATCATTAATCGCATCCCCAACAAAATTCTGTCTTTCCGTTCTCCTTACGAAAAGCTTTTTAATCATAAGCCAGACTATAACTTGCTCAAAGCCTTTGGTTGCCATTGCTACCCCTTTCTTCGACCCTATAATCATCACAAGTTGGAATATAGGTCTATGGAAGGCATATTTATTGGTTATAGTTCTGCACATAAAGGCTATAAAGTTCTTCTCCCTACTGGAAAGATCATTATCACAAGGGATATTGTCTTTGATGAAAATATTTTCCTTCTCTCTCCTCGGCTCCTATACCTACTCCACCAAACATCTCTACCTCAGTCTCTATCCCTACACCTATTCATGTTAACCATTTTCCCCATTCTTCTCATATTCCATCTACATCAACCTCTACTTCCACACATTCCCCAGATATACCTCTACCCTCACCCCCTCCTGCCATTTCCCCTCGTCTATCTCCAACTACCCCTTCTTCTTCTCATTCTTCTTCTGCCTCCCCTAATACAAACTCTCCCACATCAACCCCATCTCCTCCCATTCGTACTCACCAGCACACCCTATGATTACACGGCTCGAAATGGTATTTTTCGACCCAAACTCTTTCGCCATGGTCCAACAACATGTCGCTCATATTGAGCCAAATCATCTCCGCTTTCTTGAGATACCACCTTGGAACCAAGCTATGCAACTGGAACATCAAGCTTTGCTTCGAAATCATACTTGGCAGTTAGTCCCTTTACCCCCTGGTAAAAACTTGGTTGGCTGCAAATGGATCTTTAAACTCAAACGGCAGGCTGATGGTACCATTTCCAGATACAAGGCTCGTTTAGTTGCTAAAGGTTTTTCCCAGGAGCCCGGCTTTGATTTCACCTAAACCTTTAGCCCCGTGGTTAAACCGACGACTATTCGTACCATCCTGAGCTTAGCCATCTCTTCTAATTGGCCTGTCACTCATTTGGATGTCAACAATGCCTTTCTCAATGGGGATTTACAAGAAGAGATTTACATGCGACAACCTCCTGGTTTTGAGGATGGCACTGATCGTGTTTGCAAGCTTTCTAAAGCTTTATATGGCTTGAAGCAAGCCTCTCGGTCTTGGTTTTTCACCATCACTGCTGTTTTACTTAAGCTCGGTTTCTCCCAGTCCAAAGCCGACACCTCTCTCTTTTATCGCAAGACCACTACCTCAGTGACCTACCTCCTCATCTATGTCGATGACATGCTCATCACAGGTACAAATCCTTCAGAGATCCGTCAAGTTATTCAGCAGCTCAGCACTCAGTTCTCTCTAAAGGATTTAGGGGAAGTGCATCAGTTTCTTGGTATTGAGGTTACAAAAACTGCACAAGGAATTCACCTTAGTCAAAGTACTTACATCAAAGATATATTGCAGAGGCTACAAATGTTGATGCTAAAGGTAATCCTACTCCCATGATTTCCAACTGTAAACTTTCTAAGCTTGATGGTAATCCTACAGTAGATGGAAAACTCTATAGGAGTGCAGTGGGTGCTTTGCAATATGCTACCATTACTAGACCAGAGATCAGCTTTAGTGTCAATAGGGTTAGTCAATTTATGTCTTGCCCTCTTGATACTCATTGGAAAGCAGTTAAAAGGATCCTTCGATATCTTGCTGGATCAATTGACTATGGTCTTCACATTCAAAAATCTACTCTTGATCTGCAAGCCTTTTCAGACTCAGATTGGGCAGCAGACCTTGATGATAGGAGATCGGTAACTGGATATTGTGTTTACCTTGGTAACAATCTCATATCATGGTGTTCGAAAAAGCAACATGTGGTTTCAAGATCAAGCACTGAAGCAGAATATAGGAGCTTGGCTCAAGTTGTGTCCGAAGTAACATGGATCAAGTCATTGCTCACTGAACTTGGCGTGCATTGTTCAAAGTCAACCACGGTATGGGTTGATAATCTCAGCACGATCGCTTTGGCTTCCAATCCCGTTCTTCATGCTAGAACTAAACATGTAGAGCTCGACATTCACTTTGTTAGAGATAAAGTCGGAGAAAGTTATTGATCTAAGGCATGTACTCCGAGGCTCAAGTTGCGGATATTTTTACTAAACCCTTAAGCTACCAATTCTTCTCGAGGCTAAGAAATAAGTTGGGTATCATTTCGCTAGCCTCGCTTGAATTGAGGGGAAGTGTTAGCTTGCACGCCTCAGTGGGTGAAGCTTGCTCTTCTCACGACGAAGCTAAAGAAGAAGAACTGATCAAGATTAATAGCAGCTATTCTACTCATGAACCTAGTCAGCCGAAGTGTGTTAGCTGGAATGCGCTCGTGGCTTGTAGTGCCTGAAGATCGAGCCATGTAGACGTTGTGTACCTCTTCTGTCATTTGTTTAGTTTTCTGTTTTACTCTTTTGTTTGCTTCTGCTGTTTGTGTCGAGCTAGAAGCAACAAGGCACAGTGTACCACTGTTGCATTAAATGTAATAAATAGTCATTAGGGTTTTGCTATCTTAGCTAATCATGATCACTATGTATATATAGTGATACTCTCAGATTGTGTAAGTTGCGCGCATATGAAATGAAAAGGCTACATTAAACATGGTGTTGCATTTACTATCTTTTGTATTTTCTTTCAAACGGTGACAAACATCGTGTGTGATTCGAGCATCAGCGCCACCCGCCATGCCATCATCATCACCGCCCATGGCCGAGTTCCAAGATCGGCGCGTGAGTCGGGCCATTTACGTATTGTTGTTTTAAGTGTTTCTGGATTTGTATCAAGACAGAAAAATGACGAAAGAAAAGACTGAGAGAAGCCACAGAGACATTTGCGAGGCTCGTATGCAGCAGCAGAGATAGAGGCCGTAGAGGACGACGGATGAATCTAAAAGACTTCAAATTCAATTTTATTTTATTTTTGTTTTAAACTAGTATTATTATACGTTCTATTACGGATGAGCATTCGGACGATTTGGTTCAAAACCGAATCGAACCCGAAAAACCGAAAAATCAATTTTTTTTAAAAAACTCAAACCGAACCGTTTTATATATCTAAACCGAACCAAAACCGAACCGAAATACTTGGTTTGGTTCGGTTCGGTTTTAACCGAATTTAAATTATAATTAATATAAATATTATAATATTTATAATATAATATATATATATATATATAATTATATATATATATATATATATTAACCAATTTAAATATTAATAATATAAATAATATATATATATATAATTGGTCGGTTCGATTTGAAAACCAATTTTTTCCTCAAACCGAAATCGAACCAATTAATTTCGGTTTCAAAATTTTTAAAATCGAACCGAACCGTTTTACTGTATAAACCGAACCAAACTGTTAGTTTAGATTCGGTTTTTGCTCTCCCCTACGTTCTATCACCGGATGTACTTATCTAATTTGTATGTTTTTTTAGTCGAACTAAAAATTAAAAATTAACACAACAATCATATAGTTTAATTTGAAGAGATTTACATATATCATATATATACACGCGCACACTATACAAATGTGCGGAAAAGAGAGAGGGGGGTTTTACCGGTTTAGTGAACAGTGACCCTTTTTATTTTGGGATAAAAAATATATTTGATCACGTATTAGAAGTGCAATCTATAAAAGATACAACGTTCAACACAATCAAAACCAATAGTAGAATCAAAACAACTTTAGGCAAAAAGATGAATTACAAATTCAATCTCCTATGCTAAAACAAGAAGTACTAGAGAGCAAATTTGAAATACAAAACCAAAGTCTTGCTTTAATAATCTCGATTAAATCCTCACAACGATTAGAAGTATTTGTGAACTCCGTCCCATTTCGATAAATCCATAAATTCCAAACAATATAAATCTGCAAGGCTTTTCACCATTCCAATGATCCTTTCTTCCTTGCAAGTCTCAGATGTTGCTTAAAATGACAAATAGGATTAACATGTCCAACATAATTGAGACCAAATCAACAATAGCAACAACTACTCCAAACCTTATGCACAAAGAGACATGAGAAGAAAAGGTGCTCAACAGTTTCACAATGAATCAAACAAAATGGATACCTGTCATCATCAAATTCTTGTAACACTCCCATTTTTCGATAGATTTTGTCGAGTTGGAATCATATTCAAATTAAGTTTACAACAAAAAGCTATGGCTTTGCTTGGATCGAGTTTGCACCAAATATTTTTCAAAATTCCATCTGAAGTGCTACCTACACTCACTCTCTTCAATCTCCTTGTGGGCTGATTTTGAATAATATATTCTCATGCCTTTTGTTATCTATTTCCATCAATCCTTCTTTTTTTATTGGTTTGAAGCTTGGCATGTCTCATTCCCCTACTTCTTTAATGATATTGTTATTAAACCATTCAGTTGAAAAAACATGTTTGTATATATCGTTCCACCACATCGAACCTCTACCCAACTCCCAATTTCTCGATTCTCCAATATTTTTCCCAAGCTTTCCTTTCGACCCATATTTTTGGAGTGGAGCACTTTGCACCAAAGAGAATCCATTTCTGCCCGTAATCTCCATCCCCACTTACCCAGAAGAGTTTTATTAAACCAATCAATTCGTCTGACCCTAGGCCCCCCTCCTCCTTAGATTCGCAGATTTTATCCCATGCCATCCAAGTTATCTTTTTGTTTTCCCCCAACTCCCTACACCAAACAAAGTTTTTTTGCAGTTTGGTGATTTTTCGGATCATCCTAAGTGGAGCATGGAAAAGAGAGAGGTAGTAGATGGGTAAGTATGACAAAACAGACTTGAAAAGAAACAATTCTTCCACCAAAAGAGAGAGGTTTATTTTCCCACCTGTTCAATCTTCCTTGAATGGTCTAAATAACAGGCTGCCACATCGTTTCTTTTCTTGGATTTGCCCCTATTGGGACGCCAAGATATTTGAAGGGCACTGAACCCACTTTGCAGTTTCACTCCATTGCAAAATCCTTCACTTCGCTCCGAGATGTTGATTCTCATTTACGGTGCTTTTTCGAAAATTCACATTTAATCCATAAATCAATTCAAAGCTCCGAATTATTTCTTTAAGACACTGGATGTTTGATTTTGAAGTTTTGCCGAACAATAATGTATCATTAGCAAATTGTAAATGTGTAATCTCTACTTAAATCTATTCCCACTTTTAACTCCTCAGAATGACCTGTCTTCTCCTTCTGCTACAATTGATGATGTAGGCTTATAGCATTGTTGGGTCAGGTCGTTAAAATACCGATCCAAATAACATGGGCCTACTTTATTATTTATACAATATCAAAAATGGCGATTTTATATATGGTTTCCTTTTCTTCACACTATAACTCTTTATTTAAAAAATAATTAAAATATTATTAAATTGTAGTACTATATTTATCAGGCATTGTGAAATGAAGATTGGCTAGGGTGAATATTCGGCACGCGTTACACCGCGGAAGAGCAGATAAGGAAATAAGTAAAGAAAAGAAAAAGGGTCAAATCCTTATAAGCCCCCCAAAAAATTTAGGTTTCTCTTCCGTTGGGCTTAGATTTATTTATAGGCCCATTTTTAAAAGACACCAAATTGGTCTGATAATCCTTAAGAAAAATAATTTGCGCTTTGTATGATTGTATGCTCGTGCAATGCATCTAGGCGCGATTTAAAGCACTTAAAAAACATATCATAAAAGAATGTCAAAAATTTGGATGTCTTCCAACGCGAAATTTCACTTTTTTTGTTATAATAATTATATACTAATTATGGTGAGTAAGAATAATTAGATTTTTTTAATTTATATTTAAACTATTAATTTTTAATTATAATTTTTTAATTAAAAATTAGAATTTATTAATTCATAATTATGGTTTATTAATTCATAATTGATATTTATTAATTCATAATTAGGGTTTATTAATTCACAATTAGGGTTTATTATTCAAAATTAGGGTTTATTATTTCCAATTAGGGTTTATTAATTTAAAATTGGGGTTTATTATTCAAAATTAGGGTTTATTAATTTCAAATAAGGTTTATTAATTCAAAATTAGGGTTTATTAATTCAAAATTAGGATTTATTATTCAAAATTATGGTTTATTAATTCACAATTAGGGTTTATTAATTTCAAATAAGGTTTATTAATTCAAAATTAGGGTTTATTAATTCAAAATTAGGATTTATTATTCAAAATTATGGTTTATTAATTCACAATTAGGATTTATTAATTTATAATTAGAGTTTATTAATTTAAAATTAAGATATATTAATTCAAAATTATTATTTATTAATTTACAATTAAAGTTTATTAAACTAATTAATTAGGTGTGGGCTCACTGCGCGCAGAGACCACCCCATTTGGGACAATTCTGCTATCTATTCCGACGCATCGAAGCAAGGTTTGTGGTGCAGAAAGGGAAGCATGTTTCTTGTGAATTTCCTAGTAGGTTGTTTGGACATCTTAATTCGTTCCTGCATTTTAATTAGAGAAACTTTTATAATTCCATTCTATTCTATTGGATGTTCTGGCCAGATAGCCATATATTAAGTATAGACATCTGAATTTCTAGTGTTATTGTTCAAAAGTTATATGCTTGGACAAAATTTTCAAATATAATATACAAATGTGCATTTTAGAGTATGTAATTCTCTTGGTGAACCAGACATGTCACGCCTGAAATTATTTTTATATATTTTTTTCTCTCAAGATTTCCACCTCCAATTAATGTGCGTATTCTTCGAACTGCATATGACATAATATAACCAAACAAATATAGTTTTAAGGAAAATGCATGTAGAGACATATATAGGCAAGCAAGACGTGACGTTCCACGTATTTGAAATCCTAACATGTGAAACACTGCCTCCGACTTGAATAATAAACCTGGAATTAGATGAAAGATGGATGAAGGTGCATTAAATACATTGGACCCAACAACAACAGTCGTCTTTTATTTAAAATAAGATTTGACGACACCAATTATCTGTCCCTACTCTTTTAGCTGTCTCTGAGACCATATTTGATTGGGTAGTGCTAAATGTATATAAATTGGACATTTTTGTCATTTTTCAACATTTTTGCAAATTAGAGGATTTATCCATTTTAAATTGAGTTTGCATATTACATAATAATCCTTCACGATAATTAAGGAAGGGGTAGTATTTCCAATTCTAATTAAGGAAAGATTGAATTCACATTGATTGTAATACACAATAGAAAACAACTGTAAAAGATATGAACAGATTACCTCTAATGAATTGGGGCAAAAAAGAACCGCCATCAAATGATATTTTAATATAGTATATAAACTATATTAAAAGAAGTTGTTACCTATTGGGGATGCAAAGGAATAAGATATCAATAAATTGTATAAAAAATAATAAAAAAACATAAGAAATTTGGAAGTACAAGAAAAATAATAATAATCAAAACTTGATACAAATTGAAAACTATCAATCCTGATTTTCTTGCAACATGGTGTATAAAACTGTCTGCAAATAAGCATCCCTTATTCTATCAACCTATAATTCAGAATAATACATTTGATGTTTTGTGGTTGCAAGCTCTCATACTTTCACTTTTTGTAGATCTACGAGTTCTAGTCTATCAGAAAATGCACCTCGTCCACCTCCATCTCGTAAAATACCTCCAACAATCGCCTTATCTCATTGCCTGAATCTGCAATGAATATGCCAACAAATGGAATCGTCTGCTGTGTATCCAACCAGAACAAAAGAGGAGAGACAGAGATGTATAGTTGATTTGCTTGCGCAATAACTGAAGCCTCGAAAAACATTCGATGATGAAGTCAAAAATAAGTTGGCACAGAGCACCTGCAGAGCAAGCAAACATGAGCAGACGAACGTGTAGGATGCAACGAGGCAAAGATTATGCATAATCAAGATAAGTTTTCATTAGAGATGAATATAAAGAAGCAAAAGATCATAACTTAATTTGAGTGACTTTTTGCTTCTAAGGAATGGAATCAATTATTTATTTTCTAAATTAATTGTGTTGAAAAAAAAGAATAATTACAAAATAAACTCATATTAATTTCAGACCCAAATTATATAAGGATAAATTAGTCATGCTATTGAATAATTAATACTTAAAATAATCCCCCAAATTTAAGGGGTATTATGTATATACATATTATGTATATTTAGCATTTTCCTATTTGATTTCACCCAAATTTAGAATCCTCAAACTTTAAACTCCATACTCTTTTCGAGCAACTTAGTTGGAGGCAGGCGGCAGGCCCAGCGGGGTACATTTTCCATCTATATCCCCTTCATGTTGGGAATTTCCATAATATTCCTTTTCTTAACAAAATATTACACTCTATAAATAAGGACATAATTAGATAGAAATCTTTTCTCTCAAACTATGTACGTAAAATCTAATCTAGACCATTTATTATTACATTATTTACAACTATCATATAACAATCCAATATGTATATTATATGATAATTAATGGTTCAAAGTGAACTTTACATATTACTAGAGAAAATGTTCTATTTAACACTCTACCTCTATACACAGCAGTGAAGCCACCTTGTGTCATATGTAGGATGTTAATGAGTGGAATTTACCCGAAGCAGAACCAATAAATAGATAATGGTTTTGGTTCTAGAACCAACCCATTAGATATTGGATCCGGACCGGACCCGCACCATCAACTATGGATCTTAAACGGTCCGGATCTGAGTGAGTCTGAAACCAGAACCGGATCAGAACCAAAACTGGAATCGAAATTATTGTTTTACAATTTAATGTGTTATGAGTTATTTCAGATCGGTATGGATAAAACTAGATCATTCATAAGCATACTTAAACTTTGACATGTCAATAGACGGGTTTTACTCGGACCAGAACTAACAAATAAGTAGTTGTTCTAGTTTTGGAACCGGATCCGGACCGGACCGGACCATCAAACTATGGATCTAAACGATCTGGGTCTAAAGCGGGTCTGGAACTGGAACCAGAACCGCTACTTTAAAATTTAATGGGTATTAAGCGGTTCCGGATCGGTTCAGGTAAAACTCACCCATTAATATCCGTAGTCCTCTGAGACCATTAGGAATTTTAAATTTATTTAGGTACATATAGATAATTTTTGTATATATTTAATAATTAGAATAAATAGAAAAAAATTAGTTATATTGTGAGTGTGAATCACAATATATGACACAAGCTCTAAGGATAATTCTCAATTCGAATTGGTTATTGACAACTCTCCTTTTTGTTCCTTTTTTTATTATCATAGTTGTTAAAATTTTCAAATATATTGTTTATTACTATTCTTCTTTGAAGTTTATAAATTTCTTTCTCATTCTATGGTTTGATTTGGATTTGGAAGTTATTGTGATAGATACATAAAAAATAAGTTTTGAGTTTTGTAAGGTAATATCTTTTACATAATTGACCATTATAATTTACTTCGTATGTTGAATTATATTCATTCTTTTAGCTATCATTAATTATTTATAGTAAATTAAGAAATTTTGATTTTGCAAGATATATGAATATCGAGATATATAAAGGAAATAAATTTAGTTGTGGAAATCTTGTTTGTTGTACAAAAGTTATTAGGATATCTTGATATCTGAAGAGTTGATTGTTAATTACAAGTTTGAACTAGACATTGTTTGTTATTTTATTACATTTAATTGTTTGTTTTATTATACATGAAAATATTTCAAATTGTGAAGGTTTAATTTTCACTAATTATGGGGTGATCATATTTTTAATTATTTCAAACGTTGTTATGTAACTCAAACAATATTATGTTATTATTAAAATTGTTATTGGTTTCTAAACTAATTTATTTTTAACTTATAATCTTTATTATTTTTGAAAATTATAATTAAAATTGTTATTAATTAGTTTCTAAATATCCCCGGCTCTGCTATTGTGTATGTCAGGTCCGGAAGTAGTGAGCCCTACGTTGTTTATATATAGCCCTTATTAACACTGAAAGCACTTGAAAAATTATTACAAAATGAGTCAGGCTTGTGCGATAGGTTAATGCATTCAAGCTAGGTGGTGTTCGGTTTCTTAGACAATATAGTAGTGAGATATAATATGAGATAAGCAAAGATTGAATCTTGATTAAAGAAAAATTGTTCGGTTGAAATGTTTATTTTTATACAATTGTAAACATGTTTGCAATATTATATAGTCATGAGTTAATGCATATTTACTAATACACCCCTAAAAGTAAATCTGCCAAAGGACAATAATCGAAAATACAGAAAAAAGCAAAGGACAAAATGGTATATAAAATTAATCAGTGGCTGGATTAATTTTATCGGAGGGGTAAGGCTCCGACTGGAAATCTGGAGATCAGCTACTCTAGTTAGAAACGTGAATTGTGTATCAGCTTTTATCTTGTTATCCGAACAGGAACTTAACTATATATGGGCTCCAATCTAATAGATTCAGTCTTGAGGTTTGAGACAGTTGTCTGACTATGATGTTATGCAGGATAAGCATTTTTTCATTTTAGTTATTCATAGGGGAATTACAATCTTTTTTGTATTCAATATCAGGCAACTTCATTCATTGACTAATAAAATGCTAATTATCATTAACGGCTTCAAACAAATAATATGTTAAATAGATTCTTGAGTTTGACTTAGGGGTGTTTGGCTAAGCTTATTTTAGAGAGCTTATAAGCTCCAAGAGCTTATAAGATGTTTCAAGAGCTTATAAGAGGTAATGTCTCAAGTGCTTATAAGTTATTAAAGTATTTGGATAATTGATCTTATAAGCTAGAGAAATAATCGTAAATTAGAGAGAGAAAATCATAGTTAGAGAGATAAAATTGACGAGAGGCGAATTTGATAATGTATGTGTAGGAAAATAACGAACTATAATAAGGTTATTTTGGTAACTTTATGATTGTTTATAAGTTTATGAAAAAATAAGTTATGATTGATCACTTATTTTTAGGGGAGCTTATAAGCTGTTGGAACTTATTTTCACAGCTTATAAGCTGTTTTAAGAGCTTATTTTGCCAAACACTTTGCAACAACTTATAAGTTCCTAAACAGCTTATAAGCTGTTTTAAAGAGCTTATAAGTTCAGCCAAACACCCTCTTAATACTTCGGGAGGAGGGGGGTGTATTTGCACCTTCTATATAAAACTTGAGAAAATGATATTAATCTCAACCACTCTTCAAACAAATATGAATTTTTTGTTGAGAAAATAGAAATATCATTTTTATATCAGTTTACATTTGGTGAAAGTTAAAACCGATGTAGATTGGATATTTTAAAAAAATAAGAAAATTCATGAAAACTCAAATAAGATAGAGAATTAATGTAGTGCATTTGTTTCATAATCGTATATAGAATAATCTTTTTGATGAAAATTCTGTTTTATTTACTTTTCGAATAATTCATATTTAAAAAAATGCATATTTTATGCATAAAATAGAAAATAACTAAAACATACATGCTCTAGTTATGGTGGATAAACAACTCATATTTTTATCAATTCTGAACTATTTTTAATTTCTTTTTTTTCTCAAAAGGAAATTCAAATGTTCCACAAAATTACGTTTTTGCTTTGGAAATTAAGTCTACGAGAAAAATTTAAGATGTTCTTTGTCAAATAATTTTACTAATACTAGCATGATGGTACACATGAAACACGTAAAAGTTGTGAACTAAAATAATATAAAGGATTCTTATCTTATATCATAATATATATAATAGTTAAGTAAAGTATACGGGGATATTATACAAATTAGAAGCTCCATACAATCATATTGTCAAGATCAAAGGTTATTTCTAAATAGAGTTTTAAATGACGATGAAGCGTAACTCAGTTGGTAAGATGTTTTCCCTCAAACCAATAGGTCAGGTGTTCGAGTCATGTTAGGTGTGTGAATTGTAATTCTAGAAAAATAGAGTTTTACATGAAAAATAATTTTTTCTTAGAAAATATAATATTCAATATTATACATGTCATGTCAATGTATAAAATCGATTTGTTAAATTCACCTAATGAATACAGAATTTGACTAAAACAATTAAACAAATATATTTGCTTTGATAGTAAATTAAATACATGAATGTAGTGATCATTTACCTAATAATTAAAAAGTGGTTCTTGACTGTGTATGTATAGATACTAATGGCATACATCTATATTTTTCATAAAATCATTTCATATTTTTCTACTTCAAGCAAATGATTCCCAAAGTTGATAAGTATTATATCTCTTCTAAAATTTACTGTAATGAAAAATATGTGTGTATACAATGTTATTTTATTCTTTTATGGAGGCATAAATCCTCAAAAGGGGACGGAAAAATATGACCTAATATAATATAGATTTTATTCTCAAATATAATTGGTCCCGAGTCCCAACCGTGATTTTTACTGAATAAAGTATTCTTCAAACTTTTCACAATTACGTCTAGAGCATGAATTTTCGGCCACATAAATCCAACGTGGTTCGTCGGTTGCTTATCTGGACTTTTACAATAAATCAAAATCAGAATTTAAGACAAATTCTGGAAAAAAAATGAATAAATAACAGATCACCAATCGGCCTTTATAACTAGTATAACTTAAAAAAGAAAATCTATTGTGAAAATTGATTGTATTCTATTTCTTCTAAAAGATTAATGTATCTAATTTTGATATTTATGGTATTTTCTTAGAGATTAGCTAATAAAGGTGGCTATTCCGAGTGTTTTAAATAGGATTTAGTATCCCTACACGAGATATATTCAATTCTAAAATTGTATAATTTCTCACTAACATATAATCGGTCGAATTTTGATGTTTTATTTATGATTATAATAACGGTGGTGCCTCTAACTATGATATAAATATATAAGTTGAATTCTTTGCCATGCTTTGCGACGGCATTTAAATAATTAAAATAGAAAATGAAAGGTGATTTTTGAACAAATACTCTAGCATATTTGCTACCCGGCGTCCATTGCCGGACCAAATATGTAATCATAACTTTTAACCTCTTCCTCATATGTGCGTAGCAGGGCCAAGCATTCATCTTCAAGTTCCAAGACCAATTGAAGATATACATAGCTTCAATTTTCCTAAGGTCACAACCTTAGTAATTATATTGGAACATAGTAATTATCTTTTATTCAGGATTCGAATAGACAATCTTGTACAAAATTCACCCTTCACTAACCTGGTTGATCATTCATTTTCCATTTTTAAAAAAATGGAACTTCATTTCAAAACAATAAGTTTATTATCTATTTAAAATTCTAAACATATTTACTGACACCATGAAGACAGAATATGACTCTGAGTGCATTTTAGAACTCTTCCAACTTCACAAAAACCAAATAAATATATTTATATATATTAATGATTCCCCAAAAGAAACAGCTATAGCATGGAAGACTTCCTGTCTTGCACCTCATCCCAAGTGTCCCCGGCGCCCCTCACCGTAGCAAAGGGAGCGGCCGCCGGCTCCAAGTGATGGAGGCGGCCGCCGATCGAGCTGAAGAAGGCGGAGGAGGCTTCTCCCGCCGGCATTCGGAGTCCAAGAAAATCAAGAGTCGTCGGCGGGCTAATCATCAGTTGAGTAAAACCCGAAGCCCCCGCGGAGGGGAGGACAAGGCCGAGGCCGGATGCCAAGGAGTTGCTTTCGAGCTTGACGCAGTCGTCGTTGGGCGTTGAAGATGTGAGAGGGAGAGAATCCATACATTGAGAGTCAGATGGAGTTGACCCGCCCGACAGCCATAGGCCGTGGAGGAATGACGATTTGGACGACGTCGCGCCCATCTGCGCCGCTTTCTGGAGCAATGCGGTGGCGGAGAGCAGCGGCGGCTGCGCGAAGTGTGATCGTGGAGGGGGATTTTGTGATGCGGATTGGAATAGAGATGATAATGAGAGTGAAATGGCTGGTGATGAGAAGGCGGTATATGAAGGTGGTGTGTTTAACACAATAGGCATAACTCCGCCACTGATGGGGATGTGGCTGCTGGAGGTGGATGAGCTGCTTGTGGCGGCGGCGGCGGTGGTGGTGGCGATAGAAGGTAATAAAGCTTCTGTTGTTGTTGTTGTTGGTGGTGGTGGTGGTAAGTGTATACTCTGATTCTCCAGCAATCCAGCTGTTGTGAAGAGATGAAAAGATCAGTAGAAAACAAAAAAGGAGCAGGCATTTGTTGAAGGAAAATCATATGCTAAAGAACAGGAAGTTGAAAAGCAAAATTTGGAGCAAAAGCAGTGCAAATCATGCACCTACTCTCAGTCTGAATTCTAACCCCCCTCTCTCTTCAAATCTCACTTCGATCCTCGAGATAAATCATTTCTTCCTCTCTCAGAATTATACAAACAAACTCCAAAATTGCAGAAATGAAATAAATAATCAACTAATTCAAGGAAAATGAAACCCTCGTGTTGGAGTATATATATATATATATATATACAATGCTGACAATATAAGCAACAAAAATGAAGAATTCACCGGAACTTTGTATAGACAGCACCGGAGACAGCACATGAGTAGACGGAGTGAGCGGAGGTGGCGGCGGACTAGAAGCAGCAGGCGGTGGTGGCTCAGCATCTCCGCCCTTGAGATCTCTTCCCGAACTCGCATCCACCAAAGGCTGCGGACGGCTAATCTCCTGCGCCAACGCATCGCAAAACGCCCTATGCGTGATAAAACTATCCCTCCTATTTACCCAGAAATACAAAAACAACAACAAAAAGTGTAATTCAATCAGAAATTAAATGCGAGAACAAAAAACAAATTATAAAAAGGAAAAATCACCTCGAAAACAAAGTGCCACAGTCGCAGCGGTATTCCCGAGAGCCGCAAGTTTTCATGTGTGCTTTGCAGTCGGACTGAACGGCGTATTTTTTGGAGCAGCGGTCGCATTTGTACTTCTTCTCGCCGTGTTTCCGGCAGAAGTGCTTTTTGATCCCGGTCAGGTCGCCGAGGGCTCTCGACGGCTCGTGGTGGACGCAGGTGGTCTCCGGGCACACGTACACGCGCTTCCGCACGTCCTTGCTAGTGCGCTGCCGGAGCTTCCACGGCAGGTTGTGGCCGCGCCGGTGGAGCTGCAGATTCTGGTCGCGCTGGAAGCCTTTGCTGCAGATCTCGCACACAAATCTGTTTGTCGCCAGCAGCGTCTTCGGCGATAAGGCGATCACCTCCGAATTTGGATCTGCGCCAACACGCCGTAATTCAAGCCAAAAAAAATCGAGTTAATGAGAAGATAATTTTTTTTCTTTTCCTTTTTTTTTTTTTTACCTGGCATTCCGGGAAGATTGCGCTTCCTCTTGGCCGGTGGAGTTGCTTCTGCAAGTTGATCGCATTTTCTTTCGTTATCGGCGACAGGTGGCGAAACTTGTGTCGGTGATGAAATCTCCATTTCTACCATAGCTTCGTCAACTTTAATTTCGGGTTAGTACTTTTAAATCCTAGCTTGAGTTGGAACTTAGAAATCACTCTTTTAAACTTCCTACGTAGAGAGAGAAAGGAAAAACCCTTGACAATCAGAGATAAAAACAGTGTCCCTAACTGAGTAAGCCGCCACCCTCCACGACCAGCTTCAAATGTTTACACACGACGACACTTTCTTCTTTTGTGTGTCTTCTAATTCGCGAGAGAGAGAGAGAGAGAGAGACAAAAAGATGGATTTAAACTGAATTTATTATTATTGTATAATTGAAAAAGAAGCTGTTTATGAACTCGTCACTAAACAAGGTCCCAATCGTTCGGGATAAGCGGTGGTAGCTAACCCAGGTTGGGATTCGTAACCGCGGTTTACAGCTTCTTCTTCGGCCTGAAGCTATGAGTGTTCGAATCTGACCGTCCACGTGGCGCGATCTGCACGGTCTGAGATCTGTCAGGAGAACTCACTGGGTTCTGCCAAATTGGTTTGTCGTTTAGTGCCTGTTTGAGATTTGAACCAGCATCGTATATGGAGAAATTTTATTCAAAACCTCAAAATTTCTCAAAAATACAATCTCAAATCCATCGACACTTCCATTTTTGTTTCAAAACTAGTATTGCCCCGACAAATACACCGACAAGTTTAATATAATATTTGTATAAATTACTGCTTGAGTGTGACGACGACTATGTAAAACACGTACGCATTTCATATTTTAATACCCAAGTCGTATGTTTATTTATATAGCAAATACAATGTCTTGTGTGATTTATTGACTTTAGCTTAATATTTAGAACTATTTTTAGTATTATCTATACGTCAGTGTTTCCAATTTAAGGAATAAGAGTGTTGATAATTATAAATTTTGTGGTTCTAAGAATTTTGTTATATATATATATATATGTATATATATATATATAAGATAGTTAGATTAATGCAGATAGTTAGATTAATGCATGTCCTATTCATCCATGTATACATTTCTATTAGCTAGTTAAACCCGATAAAAATAGAAACAAACAAATGTAGTGAATATAAAATCACGAATCATAGTTGAAAATATTAAAATTCATAGTCCTTCATTTCTAGATAAAGCCTTAGAATAAAGAAATAGACCACACAGTACACAATCCAAAACAAGAAAAAGGAAAAAAGAAAAAAACCATTAATAAATGAAGAGATATTAGTTTGTAAATACATAAACTTTGGGTTCATTTCTAATTTTGTTTTTTATTTAAATAAACGAATTTTTTATTTATCTAATTTCTCTCTCGAACTTAAATTCTAAGAGAACAACGTTTAGTTCCTTACTGAAGTTAATTTCATTTTTGAAATAGAAAGAACATGCCAAACCCTTAAATTTTTATTTTTCCTATTTTGAAACTGATTAGATGATACATACGGCAGGCGTAGGCCTCTACTAGTTTCTTAAGGCTTTTACATTGATAAGAAATGAGCGAGATAGACAATAGAAATCTCTTTGGTGTATTATTATTAAGTCATAACCACTTACTTTTTTCTCCTTCGTTGAGAACCTTCGTTTTTCTCCTTCGTTGAGATCTTTGTTTTTTTGGTTGGGCGGTGCCTCCATTGTTGTGCTCGTCTGTCCTCATGGAGAACCACATGGCGGATTTAAACATCAATAGCGAAGAAGAGGAACTTGTCCTTGATGACACGGCTCTGGAAGCTTCAAGCATCGAAGTGGAGCTATGCCTGGTTGGTAGATTCCTTACTGATCAACCGATCAATTTTAACCTAATGAGATCTAGAATGGCTGGCATATGGAGACAAGGCAAAGGGGTCTTTGTGAAGGATATAGGGCAAGGGCGTTACATATTTCAATTTTTTCATGCGGTGGATTTGGAGAGGATTATGGACGGCGGGCCGTGGACGTTTGGGAACACCCCGCTTATTCTCCATAGACTGAAGAGAGGGGGGGAATTCCCCCTTCTTGTTCCACTGGATACTTTGCCGTTTTGGGTTCAGGTCCACGATCTTCCGGCAGGGTATTTAGCCGAGAGCATAGGTAAGGCTCTGGGGAATTTCATAGGTGGCTTTTTGGAGTACGATGCTACGAACTCAGTGGGAGTATGGAGAAATATATGCGCATTAGAGTTGCGGTGAGGGTGATGGAAGCCTTGAAGAGAAGCAAGAAAATTAAAGGTAGGGATGGTGGGAGTTTTACCGTCAACTTCAAATATGAGAAGCTGCATGCTTTCTGTTTCATCTGCGGTCGTTTGGGTCACACGGAAAGTTTCTGTGAGCAGCTCTTCGACATGGAAAATACGAAGATCAAGAGAGAATGGGGGACTTGGATTAAAGCGGCAGATCGAAGGGTTGGGATACCGGAAAATAATAAATGGCTACGTTCAGGCGGTGGCAAAGGCGGCCGAGATGAGGATCACCACCCTCCTTCATCGGCCGGATCGTATGTCTATGCAAGATGGAAATTATATTTCTTACGACCAAGGCGGAAACGATGGCTTTTAGAGCGCTATTGAGGGGATTCGATCGGGAAATCAGCAACCCATCCCAAAACAGTTTGTTAATAGAACTGAAAGTCCGTGGACAGTGCGCAAAACTTCAGAGGTTGAAGATTCGGGAGGAGCGGTTTTTAGGGGAGTGAATCAATCTAGAAGATTTGGAGCTAACAGCAGCGAGATTACCGCAACCATTTTGTCTAAAAATCTGGCGCCTGATTATGGGGGAGGTTCAGGATGTCTACACACCATGCAAGATGGAAATTACGACCATGCCCCTGGCGAAGAAAGAAAGCGTAGAAGGGCAAATGAGGAAATTATATACTCCAAACAAATTTCGAACACGACCGATGTCCTCCTTTTGGATAATTCAGAGGATGACAGTGGTGAAGTTCTTTTTTTAGCGGCGGGTTCCGAGGCCGAGACCGGCCGATCCCAATGAATCTTTTAAGCTGGAATTGTAGGGGGTTGGGTCATCCCCTTGCAATTCCGACGCTGTGTGAACTGGTTAGAGTTCACAGACCTACGATTGTTTTTCTTTGTGAAACGTTAACTCATAAGCAAAGGGTGGAAGACATTAGAATTAAGCTTAATTTCGAAGGATGTTTTGCGGTAGACTGTGTGGGGAGAAGTGGTGGTATTTGTATGTTGTGGAAGGAGGCGTCAGCTTGTAACATCTTCGGATACTCGAGAAACCACATTGATATCAGAATTATGGACTAGAAAGGGGATTGGCGGCTGACGGGGTTCTATGGCTTCCCTAAAAGGAACAAGCGGCGTGATTCTTGGAACCTTCTTCGCAACCTCAGTAATGTGAATAATTTACCGTGGCTCATTATGGGAGATTTCAATGACTTGTTGAACGTTGCCGACAAGAGAGGAAGAATTCCTCACCCCAATTGGCTTCTTGTTGGATTTAGATCGACTGTTTTGGACAATGGTTTATCCGATCTGACTCTACGCGGGCACCAGTTCACGTGGGCGAGGAGTCTGGGTTCGGCTTCCGCGGTTGAAGAGAGATTGGACAGAGGTATGGGCAACGGAGAATGGCTGGCTAAATTCCCGAACTATACTCTGGAAACTACGTTGGCACCAATCTCTGATCACTATCCTATAGTCCTTAGAACGGAAGGGGAAAGTCGGAGGAGTTTGGTTAGGAGGTTCAGGTTTGAGAATAAATGGTGCGCTGACCCGGAGTTCCTGAACCATGTTAGAGAATGCTGGAGGAATTCCGAAGGCCTTAGGATGGTGGAAAGGCTCACTGCTACTTCTACCTCGATAGATAAGTGGGCTAATAGGAAGGGTGCTAAGGACCGTGCTAAAAAGTGCTACCTTCAGTCTAAAATTAGATCTCTCCAAGGCAGAGAAGATGTAAGATCGGGAAATGAAATGGTAAGGGCTAGGAAAAAGTTACAAATCATGTTGAAGGATGGAGATCGAAATACCAAATTTTTTCATGCGATGGCATCGGCTCGTAGACGTGTTAACAAAATCCAAAATCTTCAAAAAATTGATGGTTCTTGGACATCTACTGCCATCGAGATCAAAAGTGAAATGATGGAATACTTTTCGAATCTCTATGATTCGGCTGACAATGAACACCTCCACGGTCTTGTGATTAACAAAATGCAACCAGTCATAAAGAGATGCTGAGAATGACGACTTCATAAGGCCCCTTCAGATTGAGGAAGTCAAAGAGGCCCTATTTCAGATGCACCCCGACAAATCCCCTGGTCCGGATGGTTACAATCCTAAATTTTATCAGCATTTTTGGGACCTTTTGAAAAACGATATTTTTGAACAGTGCTGCATTTGTTTAGAGGAGATGAGCCTGTAGGAGGGCCTTAATGATACTACGATTGTGCTTATCCCTAAAGTCGATCGGCCTATTAGCATGCAAGATCTTCGACCTATATCTCTTTGTAACGTTTTCTACAAGATCATCTCGAAGATCATGTACAACCGGATTAAGAAGGTGCTTCCCTCCCTGATCGGCCCAACCCAATCTGCCTTCGTGGAAGGAAGAGCGATACAAGATAATATCCTGATAGCTTTTGAAGCTATCCACTCTATGAAACACAGAACGAGGGGAAAGTGTGGGGACATAGCCCTTAAGGTGGATATTAGCAAGGCTTACGATAGGGTTAACTGGGATTACCTGGATGCGGTGTTGGCGAGGCTCGGTTTCTGTGAAAAGTGGAGAAAGTGGATGTACATGTGTGTTAGAACGGTTAAGTACAATGTTCTGGTGAATGGAGAATTAGTCGGCCCGATCATCCCGAGGAGGGGCCTTCGACAAGGG
This sequence comes from Salvia rosmarinus, assembly GCA_036937905.1. Classification (NCBI taxonomy): domain Eukaryota; kingdom Viridiplantae; phylum Streptophyta; class Magnoliopsida; order Lamiales; family Lamiaceae; genus Salvia; species Salvia rosmarinus. The sequence continues at coordinate 18,147,775 of CM072817.1, read as the reverse complement.
GACCCTCTGTCACCTTACCTCTTCATTCTTTGTGCTAAGGGCCTTTCGGCGATTCTTAATCACGAAGTTGCTAGGGGCTTTCATGGCATTAGAATTGGTCGAGCTGGGCCGTCTACATCGCACCTTATGTTCGCCGATGACTGCATGTTTTTCTGTAGAGCTAATGCTGGGGAATGCTCGAAGCTTCGTCGTCTGTTGGATGAGTACGAAGCGGCCTCGGGGCAGGCCATCAATTACAATAAATCTGGTATTTTCTTCAGCAAGAACGTCGACTAATATCCTGGGGGTCACCCTTCCCCTTAATACGGGTAGATGTCTCGGACTTTCTTCCCTTGTAGGACGCAAGAAGAAGGAGATCTTTGGGCATCTCCGGGATAGATTATGGAAGAGGATCCAAGGTTGGCAGGGGAAGAAGTTGTCAAGAGCGGGAAAGGAGATCCTTCTCAAAGGGGTGGCCCAGGCTCTCCCTTCGTTCTGCATGTCGAGTTTTCTCCTCCCGAAAGGAGTTACAGACGATTTAGAAAGAATGATGAACAGCTTTTGGTGGGGGAGGAAATGCGAGGCTAGGGGGTATTTGCTGGATGAGATGGGAGAGACTTTGCGTTGCTAAGGACAAGGGGGGTCTGGGTTTCCGTAGCCTTCAGCTGTTCAATCTGACCATGCTAGGTAAGATGGGTTGGCGGCTCCAGACGGATCCTGATGCACTAGTTTGCCGGGTTCTGAAAGCTAAATATTTCCCGAAAAGCGATTTTCTATCGGCAAGTGTTGGACATGGTCCAAGTTATACTTGGAGGAGCATCTATTCTGCGCAAGACTTGGTGAGGAGGGGTGCGAGATGGAGGGTACGAAACGGGAAAAAGATTAGAGCTCTGATCGATCCCTGGCTCCGAAGAGACGCAAACTTTTTCTCGGCAACGGTCCCACAGGGGGAGCTCCTTGATATAAAGGTGAAGGATCTTATGGTCCCAGGAAATCAGAAGTGGGACGTAGAGTTGGTTAAAGATATTTTCGAAATGGGGGAAGTGGATATTATCACCAATACTCCTATTTCGCTGACCACCATGGAAGATAGATTGATTTGGCACTTCTCTAAGAATGGATTCTTCTCGGTGGAGTCGGCTTATCACCTCGCGTGCTCTCTCACCATTAATGAGGAGTTGGCGGATGGAGGCAGATGGAACATTTTATGGAATCTTCACCTTCCTTCGAAAGTTAAGATCTTTTTGTGGAGGGCAGCGAGGGACAATCTTCCTACTAAAGCTAAGCTATGGAGTAGAGGAGTGAACGTGGAGGGGAGAGTTCCTTCATTTCGTCCGAAAGCAGATGGAGAGATGTGTTTATTCAAATGAGACGTTTGGCATTCCTTCATTTCAAATGCTAAAGCTAGTATGATCATGGAAAGCTTGTTGGATGGAGATGGGTTTGGATGTGTTTATTCAAAATGTAGAGAGAAGGACGACGTCCTTTAAAGAAGTGCTTTTCCTCATTCTCAGCAACATTTCAAATGATGGGCATGCTAAAGCTAGTATGATATTATGGCAGATATGGAAAGAGAGAAACAATGTCGTTTGGAATGGGCTCTACCCGACTCCTCAGATATCCTGCGCCCTTGCCTTGGCTAGCCGAGATGAATGGTTGGAGATGCAGGCGGTTCGCGGGACCGAGGTGGGTAATGGAGCGCATGTGAACCGGGTGACTTGTAGAGGTTGGCACGATTTGTCAGAAGGATGGATTAAGTGCAATGTAGATGCAGCCTTCTTTAAGGAATCCAAGTCTTTCAGCATTGGTATCTGCCTTCGTGACCACATTGGATCTTTCATCGCGGCTAAGACAATCCGGAAGCAGGGCCTTGTGAGAGTGGAGGAAGGCGAGGTCATAGGTATCCAAGAAGCGCTATCATGGATCATAAGTCTCAACATCAACAAATGCGTAATCGAAAGTGACAGTCAGATAGCTTGCTATGCTATCAACTCTCGATACGAGAATATCTCCGAACTTGGATGTTTTGCTTCTATATGTCGTGATCTTATGCTTAAATCTGAAGATACTTTTGTTAGGTATATTAGCAGAAATTCTAATATGATCGCTCATAGGCTAGCTAGAAAGGCTATTGATTTTGATTCACCGCATGTTTGGGAAGAACCCCCGTCCTTTGTGGAGGGTTTTCTTCATACCCCATATTCGTGTTAAATATGAGCTTCCTTGCGTTTTCAAAAAAAAAATGAGCGAGTTTTAGTATTTCTAATTACGAACCTTTAAAATTAGGATTGCAAATGAGTCAAACTATTCGTAATTTAAAATTGGAAAGTGGCAAAGTTATGGGATTGAGAGTGTTCGCTTGTAACTTCAGTTTTCCACTTAATAGATGTATCTCTTAATATTATTAAATTAATAAACTATTATACTCTACACTTGCAGTTTTCGAGGTCGTCGTCAGCCCGCAAAACTACCTTAAAACAAGGAAAAGATTATATAAACCCTTCTTGTTTGTATCATGGTACAAGTAAATCCTTTACGTTTTTTAAGATACAAATAATGCTAGTTGATATTAACTCCTTTAAGTTTATAATTACTTTTTAATTTTTAACAAGTTTTATTCTAGTATTTATAACTTTTACCTTCCGTAAAATTGCATACATACCAACACAATTTTTATTTACTAATATTTTACTAAAAATTTATCTATATAAAGTAAAACCCCCCAAAAGAATTCACTCATCCAAGCCTCTCTTTACTTTAGCACAAATAATAGTTCAAAATTTACACGTAAGTCGAAAATTCAACAATAAATTTCTAAATTTAAGGGTGAGAAAATAATTTGTGAAGTTGGTGTCAGTATCGAAACTGAGGTAACCAAATTATTTTAAAATACTTGGATTCAGTATTTTGTTTCCACATACATATAATTATACTTAGTGATTTTGTAGAAAGTCTATACCCATAATACATAGTAGAAGAGGTATCTGGACGAGTAAAATTGATGTTTTATTTTTCTTCCACGTTGAGATTCTGGATGAGCAACTTCTTTTGGGGTCAATATTAATATTTTATTAGGCTATATATGCAAATTTGTAGTACAACGCTAAATACAGATAAATTCTAAACTTAATGGTAGTTAATGGTGGGTTAGAGAGAGCATAAATATCAATATGAACTAACATTAAAGGTGGATTTGTGCCCTAATAAACTTGAAGAGCTTATTTGTATCTTGGAGTAAACATGAAGAGTATATCGACCCTTTTCCCTTAAAACAAAGGGCAAAGAGCTCCTCCTGTCATTATAAATTATAATGGGAAAATATATACAAGTACACACTTTTGTAAAAGTGTGTACACAGATAACCATTTCATGAAAATTGATACACCACATACCCATTTCCTTTTTAATATATATTGAAGTCGGTCCGTTGTCTTCGAGAATGCATGCACAAACATGTGAATGTTTTGAAAATGAATGACATGCACACAAACAAGTATATATGAAATGAATACTAATTATTAATTCATGTCTCCTACGACCGGAAACATCAAAATGGTCGAATAGAGATATGAATTATCGATCGAAACCGTGCTATGTGAATGTGTTAATTAATTGCGGCATTCAATTATATTTTTAAAAAACATGATTCAATGATTTAATTAAAACTATATAAATTAACAAAATAATATCGCATATATGCTAAATATATCGACCGAATCACTAGTCATATAAATATATAAATTAACAAACGGAATAAAAATCGATCGAATTATAAATTATAAAAACAACTTAATTAACGAAGATTTCTATTAATCGAATTATAAATTATAAAAACAACTTAATTAATCATGTGTTTTCGGTCGACCGAATTATAAATTATAAAAACAACTTAATTGATCATGTTTTCGATCGACCGGAATCTTCAATTTTCGACCGAAACAAGGATTATCAAGAATTATAGTATAAAAACAACTTATTTAATCATGAAATTAATACTAATTATTAATTCATGTCTCCTGGCTCACCGGAACATCAAAGGGTCGAATTTAATCAACGATTTTTCAATCGGAAAGAAGGATATCTCAAATTAATTTAATACTAATTAATTTAAATTGAATGTATGATATTTAAATTAATATTTAAAGGTAATCTATGGAAATTTTGCAAAATATTGAAATGTCATGTATGAATTTTGAAATATTTAATATTGAAATTATCCTTCATATTTACCAGATTAATTAATAGTGTACAAAATAGTACTACGAAAAGTAAAACCTTACAACTAAAATTGCGTAAAAATTGAAGAAAGCAAATAAATGCAGAACTTACAAAGTAAACCAATAATTGAACCAATTCTCCTATTTATACAATCGATCAGAATAAATACAAATCCAACAAATTGCTCTTCGCTTTTGCTCCTCCAATTTTTGTTCGCTCATTTCGATTTTATATTCAAAATTTTCAAATTTATTTCTTCAATCCAGAAGCCAGTAGCTATGTCTCAACAAGTAAGTTATTCGAATTTTTATTTATTTTCGACGTGTTTTGAATTTATTGTTGTTTATGATATTAATTTGTGTTTAGATTTATTATTGTTAATTTTGTTTAGATTTATTATTGTTTATTGGTATGGATAAATTATTGCGTTTAGATAATTAAATTAATTGGATAATTAATTTAGTGTTTTGAATTTATTGCATAATTCAGATATATAATTTAGATAATTAAATTAATTGGATAATTTGTTTAGTGTTTTGAATTTATTGCATAATTAGTATATATAATTCGATATAATTCGCTTAGATAATTATTGTATAATTACCTATATATAATATATAATTGGATATAATTAGTTTAGATGAAATTAGATGTTTTATATGATTTTATGGGTTTTTTATATGAAAAAATAAATGAATTAAAGGAATCCCTCTCTCCGGTCGATGAATTAAAGGAATTATATGAGAGAGGTCGATGAATTAAAGGAATTATATGAAAAATAGAAAATAAATGATTTTATGGGTTTTTAAAAGATAATGAATTAAAAATTAAATTAAGTTAAAAATCCATCTCTCCTATTGACCAATTCCTTGATTCCGATCGACCGGAATCAAGGAATTGGTCGATCGAGAGATGGATTTTAACTTAATTTAATTTTTAATTCATTCAAACATAATTAAATTAATTATTGATTCCGATCGACCGGAAACATAAAATTGGTCGAATGGAAACATAAATTATCAAATTATCAATGATTCCTCGACCGAATCTTGATTGTCGACCGAATCTTCGATTGTCGTAGGAGAGAGCCTATTTTCTAATAGGAGAGCCTATTTTCGAACGGAATCTTCGAATTATCAAATGAATTTAATACTAATTATTAATTGATATCTCCCACGATCGGAAATAAGGAAATATCGACCGAGACATAAAACTTGAATTAATTTTAGATGATCATATCGATCGGAAACAAGGAATTTAATACTAATTATTAATTGATTTTTTTAGAAATTAATTTTAAATGAAATCAATTAGGATAATTTTAGATTTATTAGGACAATCTTGAATTATTGTTGTTGTTTTAATTTTAAATGAAATCAATTAGGATAATCCACAAATTAATTTTAAATGAAATCAATTAGGATAATCTTCTAATTATTGTTGTTTATGATATTAGATTTCTTATTGTTAGTTTTATTTAGATTTATTATTGTTAAATTTGTTTACATTTGTTTTACTTATTTGTTTAGATAATTCGATTGTTTCTGCTATTTATAATTATTGCATAATTCGTTTAGATAATTGGATATAATTATTGGATAATTCGCTTAGATAAGTGCCGATATAATTCGCTTATTAGATAAGTCCCTTTAATTAATTTATTGTAAGAGACTTTAATTATTTAATTAGATTTTGATTAGATTGCTATTTTTTTCTTATTTGTATATTTGATTAGAATGTATATTTGTTTTGTACATTAGAAAAATCATATTAAGATCAGTATATTTCATTAATGTAATCTTGTATTTGTTATAGATGTCGGGATGGAAGAACATTATTGTTAGATATGGAGGCGGTGGGATCCTTCTTTATGTTACATCATGGGTATCACCAAATGTCTTTGTTCGAATGGACAATGTAATTATCTCGGAGTTCATGAGATGATTGATCAAATTATGTTGGAAATTCGTTGAGTACAACCTACCAACCGCATTATCTATCGAGATCTCGGAGTGGTATAATTATCAAATTAGTTTTGAGTAATGATGATCAACTTTTCGATTGGCTCATGATGCCCAACCGAGGTCTATGTGACTCACGATGCCGACACATCCCAATCGGAGCAAGAACTATATAGACCTTCGTTTGAGATACCATCCTCGCCAACATATGACTACACTTCCCAACACATATCGCTCGATCGCCGTTGACACAACAATTTACATCATCTCGATTGGTTTGATGTCGATACATCTCAATATATGCCGCAACACATGGATCCATCCAGAATTACATTTCCCAACATATGTCGCAACCACAACCGGGGTCGATACACTTGTTGAGGACAATGATGGCGCATTTACTACGTTGAAGAAGAAGAAGAAACAGAGTCGGATGAAGAGGAAGAAGATCGCGAAGTTCGCTTTGGTGAGCTATGGCTCATTTGTAGAGTTTGACGATGGATCCGCCGAGAGGGTGGATTCGGAAGCTTCTATCTACGATTATGCGAGTAACACGCAAGAGCACGAGGAGGCCTGAGCCGTAAGAAGTTGAGGAGATGAGCAACCTGGCTGGTCCCTGTTATTCCTCATGATGCTTCGCTAATCTCTTTGCTCGTCCTCCTGACTCGGTTCCGCACTCCGATGAGTGAGCGAAGGTTCCATCTTCGACGCAAGGGTGAGCTGAGCGAAGGTTCCATCTTTACGTTTCGATATCTTGTTCTTGATCGATGAGATGTAGATGGGGAGAGGCGAAGAAGAACATTTCCATTGAAGGAGACATACCAAGTCCAATGGACAATAATATGCCAAATCTCATTGTAGTTTATTCTAGTAAAAAATAAATTTAACTCGAATAACGTCTGCTTTCATTTTTACAGTTATGTAATACTTATTTCATCGAGCTATGATTCTTCAAAACAAAGACACAAATTCATTCAACGATCTTAGCTTGAGTTAAATACTAAGTTGTTGTCACGAGGATTAATAACTATCGTATAATCAAATATTCGATAAATAATATGAATATCCATTTGCATCCAATATACCAATACATACCAATATACCAATACATACCAATATACCAGTACATGCTAATTTCTACCTCTTCCTCTTACTCTCGGCTTCTTATATGGATCACATATCTCATATATATTTCCACCTACTTTATGTCTATATGCTACAACATTAGACGTACCTCATTCGATGCTCGGTGAACCAGAAATAAGATGTTCCACAGTCATGCACGCAAATGGACCATCACTGAAATCGTCTTCCTGGTCAAATACCTCTGAAGAGGCAGCTCGTGTAATAATCGCATCATTATTCCATGGTGGTATCTGGTGGGAGTTAGCCTCGAACCATCTAGTGAAGAGAAGAACGCCGCAATAATCTAGTCAGCACACGAAGTCCATCATCCTCGCATCCACTTGATCCCGGTCCATCCTCCAAATACGCGAGTCAAACAAAGACGCATGACCGAGTGCATATCCACGCGCATTATCGCGAAACGCCGATGTCGCAAGGATAATGATCTATAAAATTAATATTTAGAAAAATAAACAAGGACACGTAACCATTTAGATAAATTAATATTTATCAGATAAATAAGGTTACCGCGGCACGTAACCATGATGTATAACCCGTCATGCCGAGGACAATCGCTATCCAATGCGCGGTGGTCGCCATGTAGAAGCAATGCTCTCGGGTCATGATCAATGGTGCCTCACGGGTCTCGAATGTGGACGAAAGCATCATGTACCTCGGACCATGAATTTTGCGTAAACATCTATTCAACATCGAAAATTAAGTAATTAGAGATACTACACATATATACTATATATTGATTGTATTAAAGACTTACGAAAAACTAGTATCGAGGATGATTGTGTTTGATAATCCACCCCATCCAATACGCCGATCCGCATCGAGTCTCATCCTCAAATACACCATGAATAGATCGACGACTGTAAAATTATTTTAGGATACATATCAATATAAGTAGATGTACTTAAAAAACGAAGCATATTGTATAAAACGCACCAACATCAAAACGCCTCGGCATTTCGATATTCACGAAAAATGCAACTCGGACTTGTCGCTCAAGACTCAACAACCACCATCGCTTTATTTGTGTTCAAGAAACGCCGTAATTTATCACTATATCACCGGATAATGGACGTGGCATCTGCTATTCACGATGGTGACCTCATTACACCGAAGGTCTCGTGCCTGCTCACCCTCCGGATCCCGAACTACAAACATTTAATTTAGAGAAATGAAAACATAACAAATATAATGAAATATTATAAACCGCCAAATATGAGACTTAATAGTTACCGCCGCCCTCCACTGCCGCACGGCTCGAAAGTCCGCCTCACGACGCCCCGAGGCGCGATCACTAATAGGTCCATCCCATCATGGAATGATGAGATGTAGTTCCGTGATCGTACCATGGATCCGTGAGAGTAAGCGGGAGGGTATCACTGGTCGATGCGGTCTGCCACCGGCTCAATATGTCCACCGCCTCGAGGGACATCCTGACTGGGCGATGTGGTCTCGATCTTCACCTCTCGCCGTCGCCGCCGGATGACGGGACATGAGTGCATGTGTAGTCAGATCATCCCTATGTGCAACCACATCGAGTCTTCTAAGAGGTTTTCAAACCACTTTATCTTTGAATAAATTTGTCTTGATAGACCTCTCGATCGTCGCCGCTGCTCGTCCTCCTCCTGACAGATTCCCGGATAGATTCTCGATCCAACGACGATCGGCGAACTAAGACGCCTGGTGCTCACCACCACCGCCGATGAAGCCGCCTCCCGGTATGTCTTCCCGTATCCGCCTCTCAACGATGGACGGCTATCCACATATGGCCGATGCAGCTCATCAACAACGGAACCTCAACAAACCCAACCGACGATGTCCTCCGGCCGGGTATCGGGTGAAGGCTCGAGGCTCGCTCGATGGAGACCCCGAAGATCGTGATCCTCAACAAACCGTGGAGCCTCCTGAATCTCGACGCTCTACGCCGGGATCATCCACCGGATGAGACACACCACGACGAGAAGGAACTGCCGCCCTCCTCAAAGGATTTGGCGGTATAACAAAATTCACACCGAGTGGAGAGGGTGTGAGATGACACCCAAGAACGGTGCTAACCTCGAATGAGTCAGCTCGATGGATGTGAGATGATAATCGACCTACAATAAATTGAAAGATGTTATTTAATATTCTAATAAATACAATACCTCATACATGATTTAAAATTATAATAAAATTCAAGATCATTGCTCAAAAGAGATCAGAAAGTCGCGGTGAGAGCCTACTCTTGAACTTCCACCTCAACACTCTTGACACGCTGTGGATTGATGACGTCCCACTATACTTCCCAAGCCTGGTATGATCTCGAGTGACCAAGCATATAGGCCCAGATCGTCCGTAAAAGTGGTATCGAGCATTAGTCGACATCGCGTCGATAATATCTCAATATCCGTAACTGTAGGCCTCACGGAAATCGGCAAAATGCCTCCGGATCGTCAACCAATGCCCAAACCCAATAAGCTATTATCTTCCCCGTATCGCACTCCAAATACGAACCCATAGAGGGTAATAACGCAACACACGTAAATAGTGACGAAGATCTACATCATCACTAAAATCACTACTACAAAATCTATCTACTAGATTACGAATGTAATCTGTGTGCTCCGCAAAAGGCTATAGACCTCAACGCCGCTCAAGTCGTAGTCTGTGTGGGATCAAACGATGATGACCCAAATTGCGTGCCATGACTAGAGCATAATCTTTAATGGAAAACATATATATCTTCCATTGATGAAAAATACATCTCCTGGATCGTAGGCTCTATCCGACGGAGACTAAATGGTGCAAAGATAAACCAGACTTAGTCCGGAGTCCAATCAATCGATGACCAAAGCAACCCCTAAACATATCTACCAACTCTTCACGCCTTATCTAGCAAGACATTCTTCATATACTTAAAATAATCACCCTATAATAAGTCTTTACATCCGCCACCACATTTATCGTGGTAGGCCTCAAGAAAACAGGATCGACCTACAATTATATCAATGTCACATATTACACAACGCACAACAAACTAACAAACTACTACAATAATTATTTCATTTGTATATAATTCGATCAATAAACATCCTATCATACAAATATAAAAATAATTAGACCTCAATCTCTACAAATCACCTATCAAAACCGCCATAATTAAGTAATACAATTTAACCATTCTAAACCATAAACACTATTTTTCTAGTTCAATATGACTAACTTTTTTTCTATGACTAACTTTTTCTATGACTAACAATATGATGCTATGACTAACTTTTTATAGTTCAATATGACTAACTTTTTTCTAGTCGTAAAAGAATCGGAGAGCTAGCGAGTTAGAGTAATAGCAACTCAAGATCAATGCTATGACTAACTATATTTCTTTATATTAGTAACAACAACAAATAACAAATAACAAAACATGAACAATAAAATAAATACATTGGTAACATTCAACAATGAAATAAATCGAAATATCCATTTATAGTTCAATTCTAGCTTTAGGAAGAAATAATAGAGCATCGATCCCACACAACATATATCTACCCATCAGATTAATCCTTTGCATATAATTATATAATATTAATATAATTAACTATAGTGGCCCAAAGATCAACTTCATCATTTATATCAACAATTTTGAAGGCACTTATATCAACAACTATGCTAAAATGCTAAAATAATATATACGAGAACAACCCATATCATAATATGCTAAAATGCATAGCTAAATAAGGAAAACTAATTAAACAACCGACTCATATTCAATCATATTATTCAATCACATTTAGCAATATTTATCCAAAATATCATAATCGCATAAATATATTGTTTCAAGAGGAATATATACGAGAACATACCGTAATTCCATATTATCACTGTAAATATGGTTTCGCTTAAAATATGGTTTCTAATTTATTACAAAATTCAATTAATAACTAATTAGAAAATTAAATAAATTGATTCAATTAATAACTAATTAGAAAATTAAATAAATTGTTTCGAATAAAGCTTCTCCCACGACCGAGAAGGATTAGTCGATCGGAAAGTAGGTGAATTCGATCGAAACAACGAATTGTTTCAATATATTTGTTGTCTCCGATCGTAAAGTAGGATTAAAATTGAATTAATTTGTTGTCTCGATCGACCAATTGAACTTTTCGATCGGTGAAGGCTTCTTCCCACCGACCGGAGAGAAGCCTTCACCGATCGGAAAGTTCAATTGGTACAACAAATTAATTCAATTTTTCAGAAACCAACATTTATCATTTCAAATTTAAACATTCCACATATAAATCTAAAATATTTCCTATCGGAAACTTGTAAAACCAACAATAACCAACAAAATATTTCCTATATTTCCTATCAACTTCAATTTCAAATTGAAACATTATTATAATCTTACAAAAATATGCAACTATTCAAAATCATCTTAACATATCAAAACAAAATCGCATATCAAAATCGCATAACTATATTTATTCCAAATAATATACCGAAACATAAAATACCAAATATTCTCACCGATTAGAATAAGCAACCAAATATTCTCACCCTTTCTTCGATTCGAATAAGCAAACCCTAATTATTAGAAAATTGAGTTAATACATAATTATTAGAAAATTCAAATAAAACTCTCCGATCGAAAAGCCGTTGTCTCCGGTGAGAAAGGCTCGTTTTCGTCTTCTCTCCAATCGAGCAAAGCCTTCTCTCCAATCGGTCGGAAGAAGGCTTCTCGATCGGAGAGAAGCTTAGTCGACCGAAACATCAAGCAATTGAAAAATTACTCCTGGTGAAGCTCGATAATTAATTCCTGAATGGAATGAAATTCACCAATCTCTCTTCTTTCTTTCAAAATTTTGAAATTGAGAGGGTGAAAGTGAGGAGAATGAATTGTCGTAAAGTTGTATAACTTTACCAACGGTCACCAACTCTCATTAATTGCACGTTGTAAATTTACGCCTTTAATTTGTTAAAACATTGCGCATAAATTTGCGCCTTTAATTTGTTAAAACATTGCGTGCTTTTTACGTAATAATATATTATAATGAATTGGGTATAAATTGTAGTAAATTTTCAAAATGGATACGGGTAGTATATAAATTTATAAATAGTGGTATTTAAGTTTCGCCCCCAATTATAATTACTTGTGCTACAGAGTCAATTGATCTTAGTGAATTTTAAAAAATGGACCTCAGCTAATTCTTTCAAAAACATGGGTCTTAGGGGATAGAATAAATTAAAAAATATGTTATCATGTTGATCTCGACCCGATAATGGGTAGTATTAATGGTGCTTATATCAATTATTGGGTTATGACCTATTCTTAACCTGACAACTGATATAAGCACAATATATTTAGAATTAACTATCACCAGATAAATCACTAATTCAACCAGCCTTTTTTGTCTCTATCTCTAGAAATGCATGTGTGACTTTTAATAACAAAAGTGGCTTGAAAAAATCTTATTTTTACGAAAGAAAAAATAAAATAAAAGGATCATGGTGGCCAGAAAAAATATTTTTGTTATTCAAATAAACTCGTGTTATGCATTTCCACTTATAATAAATTGCAAATTCCTCAAGTTAATAATCACGTTACAGTTTTTGAGCGCATGGTTGTTTAACAATTTGCAAAACCCTCAAGTTAAGGGTAAACTAACAGAAAAAGAAAAGAAAAAAAGATTGCATTGAGTTAAATATTTTTTGTATTTCTTATTTGATGATCGCGAGTTCAAAATCTGTTTTAAAACAAATAATTGGTCAAAGACCGATTGAATTGGACATTATGCGCCCACTTTTCTACCCATAGTGACGCTGACGTGTATACTTATGTGCAAAATTACAAAATCATTGTTCTCTTTCTTTTTTTTTTGGACCAATGCAACCGCTATCTTAAGTCTTGCAAGAGAAACCCCACGCCTCGCACAAGACGAAACCATATAGCGATACGAAACCACACTGAAAAACCGTGTTACACGCCAAACCTATTGAGTTTGCTTCACCAGTTGCCAACCTGCACCTCCTGCCACACGAACTCATCTTAACTATCGGGTTGTCCTGACAAAATCATTGTTCTCTATTAGCTTTTAATAGGGGTGAGTAAAATACCCGAAAATCGAATAATCGAACCGAATCAAACCGAAAAATCAAATTTGATTCGGTTAATTCGGTAGTTCAGTTTTCGATCGGTTTGTAATGTTTTAACCGAAAACTGAATTTTATATATATATATATATTATTTAGAATAAAATTTTAATATATCAATACCCTTAATCCTATTATTTCTCTCTCTCCCTATTTATATCAATATATAATATTTGTAAAATATAACATTATATATTTATTATATAATACTATCAATTTGTTTTTTGCAAAATATTTTGTATGTATATAACATATAAAAATGTATTTTTTATATATGAATATCAATATATAATATTATTATCATTTGAAAAAAATATTTTTTTCCTAAAAATAAACCATTTTTTATATATAAAATATCAATATATAATATTATCTATTTATTCATTTGGAAAAATATTTTTTTTGCTAAAAATTCGGTTTAATCGAAATAACCAAAATATATTTCTGTTATTTAGATTCGGTTATTTTTTTGGAAATCTCGGTTAATTCAGTTCGGTTATTTTTTCGTCCGAAACCGACCGAATAACCGAATACTCACATCTAGCTCTTAATCAACGGAATTAAGTCGTGTGGGTGCAAAATTACAAAATCCTTTCTAACTTAACCCTAACTAAATCTTCAGTTTCACTATCAACTTCAAAGTTGGTAATTTTACGGAACAGTATTAAAGAAAATACTAAAAATGAGTAATTCAAGTTTGTTGCGTTGAAAATATATTAATTTATCATAAATTTGATTGGATCTGTCTACCACTCAGTTACCTTTTCTATGAAACTAATCATAATTTGTACGATCAAAATATAGAGTCTGATCAGGGTTGAAATATCTTTCATAAACATTATGACATCTTAATGATTATAATAAGGTTCCGTATTTAATTAACCAAGGTATCTTAATCATTTCAAGTCTCCAAATCAGTCACCCATGTTCGATCATTTATATGAGCTCATTGTAATTAAGTATTCCAATTTGGAATTTTCATATTTAAAAAAGTATTAGAATTTGGTCTAAATATTCCGGTCATCAAAATTATGCACCTTCATAAAAGATAAAACTTGATATTTTCTCATGAATTTTGGTCTGCTATTAGCTAATTTTCGATCATTTTATGAAACTTTGTTCTTTTAATCTTCTTGTCTTATCAAATCTTTTAGCAAAACTACTTAAAGAGAAGTAGGGCAAACCAAATTTGAAACTTTGCAAGAATCTCATCGAAAATTTGTGTCCCATCAATACCTGAAGGTTTGATCCTATCGTGTTTTTCTAATGCAAATCTCGAACAACTGTTGCGGATTACCCTTGTAAAAAAAGAAAAAATAAATTACTTAACAAAAACTAAATATATATTCGAGTAATGTTATTTGCCAATTTATATGCATTCCTAGCAAGTGGCAGTTTTATCATTTTCGGTAAACGAACGAATCTTATTTTTCTTCTTTTGGTTTGAAAATTCAACTGTAATGTTTGCAGAAGGAAAATCATTTATTTATTTTCATCTCAAATCTTGTTTTTAATTACTTGAACTGATCAAGGTATGATTAAAAAACAAAATCACTTTTAATATACAAAGAACAATTAAATTCTCCATGACAGCTATATGGTGACATGAGAACAACTTCATTAAAAAAGGCAAGTACCAAATTTTAGTGATAAAATTGAAGCATATTGTGTATAGTATTAAATTTTTATTTTTTTTTGTCAATTTAATACAAAAATTTAAAGATCGTGTCACGGTAGACTCGAACCCAAAACCTTTAGCTTCGGGCATTAACCACTCTACCACTAGACCAACACACGCACACAGTATTAAATCTCATTCATTGATCTTGTTATTCAATGATTATATTTTTCGCATTTCTTTTTGAGATTTAAATGAGTTTTTAATGATAAGAATGGTATAAGCATATTTTTTACACTTAATGTTAAACGTAAAAAATGAATATTGTTAAATAGAAATATGCATATTATAGAATACAATTATGCATGATGTTGAACACAAATAGAGCTGCCCACGGTTCCGGTTCCTTCATGGCCGGAACCAAAATCGAACCGTGAAATATACGGTTCCGGTTCCGGTTCGGTTCTGTTTCAATTCCGGTTCCGGTTCTAACCGGAAAAGAACCGCCCCCTTTTTTTTGGTTTTTTCGTTCGATTATGATTCATGCTTCGTTGATTATCGATACAAGTTTAATCGTAAGACAATTCAAACTTCAAAGTGTAAAATGTAAAAAAATACTTGAGAAAGTGAGAATGAGATTGTTTAATTTTTATTTTATTTATAAATCCTAAACCCTTGGATATCACTAAAATGACATCTTTATCTCTTTAAGCTCTATTATGTAATGTAGTTATTTTACTTATGTACTTCAATTCTTCATTATCATGTGACATTGTTTATTATTGTCATATATAATATTTGGTTTTTTAATTTAATATTTAATTTAGGTAGTTTAACTTTGAAATTTCCAATGTATAAGTTAAAAAACAAAATTTACTCATCATCTCCACGACACATTCACTCAAATAATTAGTATACAATTTACATTACAATTTACAAGTATAATATTGAAACATAAAATGAAATTAAATCACTGCAAAAAAGCAATCGATCAATGACGGAAAATTCGTCAAGAAACTCGTCCGATCCGTCGCTAAAATGGATTAGCGACGGATTAGCGATTTAACTGGGGTCGCCGAAACCCGGTTGGTAAACGCTAGCGACGGAATTGTGTCCGCCGCTAAAAATAGCGACGGATCGACGGAAAATTCGGCCGCTAATCATGACCTCACAACGGCCGTCCGATATAAATACCGTTACACGAGATGCTAATCCGTCGTAATTAGCGACGGATTAACGACAAACTTATTCCGTAGCTAAAATTCCGCCTCTACTCCGCCGTTATTCGACTCTAACCGCCTCGATCCGTCATAATTAGCGACGGAATAATTCCGCCGCTAAATTTATAGTTTTTTCTATCACAGTAAAAATTCCATCGAGAATCGCTCTCAGTCCGTCGCAAGTCCGTCGTAAGTTACGCTGGTTCGCTTATTTCACGTTGTTAATCCGCCTCTAAACCGTCGCTAATCCGCCTTTAATCCGTCGCTAATCCGTCGCTATATTTACGATTCTCGACTTCAATTTCAATTTTGACACCAAACCTGCTTTCAAACAACCAACCCAAACAAATATACAAACAACCAATTCCATCCAATTCAATCTATTCAATCCAACCAAACAAACCAATTTCAACCTCCAACCAATTCCATTCATACAATACAAACTATGAAAACAAATCAATTCAATCCATATAATACAAACTATCGAAATAAACCAATTCAATATAAACGGCGGCGCATTTCAATCCAAACAAAGCATTTCAATCCAAAATACTGTAATATCCAAACAATCCCATAAAAAAACAATTCTAAATCATGCGATAAGTTAACAAATTCATAATACAACCCGAATATGACGAGGTGAGGAAACGGAGCTCATATCACGAGGGGGGGAAACGGAGCTGGTCATGAAGCGCTTAGGCCTCATGCCGAAGCCAAGACTGAGCTCGAATCTGTTTCTTGACGCTATCTCGCGCTCACCTCACCTTGATTCGCCTCAGATGCCAAGGCCGCCGCCGCCTTCAATCGGGCCTCCAGATCCAATATCGTTGTTGATAAGCGCGGATCGCAGGTCGACACTTCCACCGAACGAGACGACGCTCGCTCTGCATGTATGCCCGTGATAGAGAACCAGCCCAAACATCCTATTCTTTTTCTTTGAGGAGCCCCAAGGACATTTTTGAGAATTTGAGTCCTATCTCGCTGCCTCATCACTCCCCCGCATTGGCTCACCGGGTCACCTGCTCTCAACCGCCTGTAATATAATTTCATACAATTATTATTTAATTAAATGCTCGTTGTTGCGCTTAACGAATATACTTACCGCGATACTCCGAGCTTTCCGTCTCAGATAGCTCCCGTCGTTGGTGGCATGATACTCGAATACATCCCATCGACATCTTCTACGGCTACTCCACGCCTCTCGCCTATAAATAAGTCAAACAAATTAAATAATTAACAAGTATCACGATTCTTAAATAAATTTACTATATCTAAAACTTCAAAGTATTTACAATCTCTCTCAGATACTGAGTGCAGCGCGTGAGCCCCCGATGCTTGACTATCCCAAGACTCGCCATCCGGCTCGGACATCCTGCTGTCGGGCCTTGCCGCCTTCTCGACGCCCGTCCGAGCTCAATATGCCTTCCAATTATCCCAATCTCGCCAGGGATAAATGGAGGTGGGTCACGAGTCCTTCGCCGCTTGATCTTGTGAACAAGATCTTTATAGCGCTCGCGGCCTTTATACATCAAGAGGAGTAGACCAAGGCCTCATCCATCGATCATCCCAATAAAATATTTCGCAAAAATATATGATTACAATATGCAAATTAAGGTCAAATCATAAATGACTTTGTATAAACAACACGAACCTCAATTCATCGAAATACATCTCTTGAACTCTTGAGGTACCAATTTCCAATTGAAGCGTTGCTGATTCATGAATCTACGGAATGACTCGTAATCACGCTGGCTATATCATTGCTCGGACACAAAATGCTACAATTTACGTGAAATAAAGACATTAGAATGCTACAATTTATTTAAACCGAGACATACAAGATATAACGCCATACCCATTCACAATGGCTATCTTCTTCATCCTCTCTAGATGGCACTCCACCATCGCCGAGGGGCGGGCAGTGAGAGAGGCCTCATGCCTTCTTCTAGGTCAAGGGTGAAGGCGACGACGTATGACCGGGTGCCTCCTACGTGATGACATCTCGCAAACAAATGTAAAAATATTGTATTAAAATTCACAAATAATACATATCATAACGCTTTGTGTGCATACTAGAAAATAAAACGCTTCTTGTGTATACTAGTGACAATTATCGCCGCCTTCATCATAACGCTTTGTGTGCATACTAAAAATGCTATAAATTCACAAATAATGCATATCATAACGTTTTGTGTGCATACTAAAAATGCTATAAATTCACAAATAATGCATATCATAATGTTTTGTGTGCATACAAAAATGCTATAAATTCAAACCCTATTCATCGTCGTCATCATCATCATCATCCAATGTATGATTGTCTTCCGACTGATAATTCAACTTCATCATCCTCAATATCGATGTCTCTTCAATGTCTATGAGTGTACCATCGGGATGAACTAGTGTCGTGTCCTCATCCACAACGACATTAGTAATCGAACCTAATACATCCTCTCGAAAAGGGAAGGTACTATCGATCGCAACTCTCATCCGAAACTTCCACATTAGATCGAGCTTTAATTTTGCATACTTCCCACCACTCTTTCATAGATTGTTTTAAACTTGAATATGCACAATAGTATACTTGAATGGCTTGATTGGCGAGGATAAACGGTTCGAACTTGTTATATCTTCCGTATGATTTACCAAACCAACTTGTACTCGAATGAATTGATAACCCCAATCGTGAAGGATCAAACCACTCGCATCTAAACAATGTTGTGGTCTTCGTTGGTAGCCCAGATATTCCAACTCACAAACCTCCAATAATCGCCCATAAAAATCGAGTTCTTGCGTGTTCAGATCATAAGTTTCACCTTTAATGCACACCCACTATTCATAGTCGATCTTTGTGACCCATGTTCTAATGTGTGAAATTTGTAACCATTTATATAATACCCGGTACGCCTTAATTAGAGTCAAGGCCCTTTGGCAAGAGACAATATGAACGGATTCACAATGTTGTTAGTATGATCTTTGACCTATTATTAGTAAAAACGATTAGAATGACTAAACGCATATATTAAATATTTTCTACTAATAATCATCGAACACTCACATATGCCTCAAACCAAAACGGAAGCCTCTTTCAATCGACCTTTGAATATCGTAGCTAGAGATCGGATTTGATCTTTCACATCTTCGTGAATAAACTACATCAACATATATTTACGAGCCTAGTTAATAATAACATTAATAATAATAATGTGGAATGAATTCTAAGAAAACACCACACTTACGCCATGTAAATGTTCGCAACTTCAACACAGCTTGAGCAACACGTATAAACGAGCAAGATCATATTCTCTACTATCCAAATATCTCGCTGACATATTTCCAAAAGGTCCGCCATCTTGCTTGAAGATTTGAAGCATATCCGGATAGTCTTCGTGCTAATCTCCGCCGACCATGATGCAAATCTCGAACTTCGTTCTTACGTGATCATCAAAATAATACGAGCAAAATGTCGATGCTTCTTCTACTAAGTAAGCATTGCGTATAGAACCTCAACCCCGGCTTTATTTCAGACGTTGTTCTTCAACTTACGTAAGTATTCACAAAATTTAGAACGTTGTTCTTCAATTATATATATATATATATATATATATATATATATATATATATATATATATATATATGTGTGATAATGTACTAGCAAGACTTTCAAATGGATACATCCATCCAGTATTGAACAGCCCTCAATACGGGCTTCATCACTAGATGAACCGAAGATGTTCCATGGAGTCAAGAAACTAGGGGAAAATGCGCCAAGCTTGCATAAAATCATTGAATATTTTCTTGAGCCCGCATGCATCATCAAGCCCTATGTTTCGAGAAGTTAAATCTTTGAAGAATAAAGATAATTCATTACTGCCTTTCCAAACATTGGGTGAGAGAAGTTCGCGAAATGCAATCGGTAGAATTCGCTGCATGAAAATGTGACAGTCATGACTCTTCATCCCAAACATCTTCGCCATGTCATGTCTACACATCTACCCATGTTCAAACGCACCTATCTGAAATCTTAAACCTCTTACCCACTCACATAAGACTTTTTCTCACGATTGTCAAGTGTATAAGAAGCCTTTGGATATTTTCCTGTTGATTCATTCATCGTCAACTCGTCTCAGAGCAAAGATAAATTAAGTTCTTCTCTAGATTTGCTCGTATCTTTGTCTTCCTCGACATTCACGATCGTGTTGAAGACATTATCGAACACATTCTTCTCTATGTGCATGACATCCAAATTATGCCGAATCAAAAGAGAACTCCAGAAGGTAGATCCCGTAAAATACTTTTTCTTCCATCCAGCCCAAACCGCTGATATTCTCGCTATTTATTTCATCATCGCCAATCTACATTTTGAGACTAGTCCCATACCCATAATTAGTGATGTAAGCTCATCTCCGATCGCGCTTCGGTGGATCGTTAGTAATCACCGTGTTCTTTCTCGAAACCTCTTCGATCCCTTCAAATGGGTGATTAGAGCTAGAAATTTACGATGGTTATCAAACCATGATCGCTACCACTTTTAGCTAAAGTAAAAGCATCAAGATACTCCATGCAAGGCGGACAAGCTAATCTTCCACCGTCTCCATCCGCACAACATAGAGTATGCAGGAAGTCACTAATTGTCCAAAGTAATGCAGCGCATTTGAAAATTTCGCTCAACGATACATCATAAGTAAGAACGCGCCATCCCACAAATCTATTAACTCGCTATCAATGGTCGCAAGAACACATCAATCTTCTCCTTCGGATTACGCGGTCCGCACTAAGATCGTAAGAAACATGTATTGCTCCTTCATACACGTACCACGGGGAAGATTATAAGGGGTCAAGATAACGGGCCATGATGAATATTGCTTTCCGATTGACCGAATGGCTGAAACCGCTGCTTGAGAGTCCCAATCGCACGCTACTAATTTCGATGCAAATAAGGAAACTTCGTGTTCAAATGTTTCCATGCAATCGAGTCTCGGGATGACGATGACCCCATCATCGACCGACGATGCATGCCAACGCATATTTTCCACTGTAGCATCGATGCATATAATCTCGTAGTCGAGGAGTTAGAGGAAAATAATACATCTTTTATATGCTACTTGGCTTCCGTCGACTTCCACCACTCGAGTATTGCTCTTGAAACAAGGATGGTTACGAATTTGCAGCTCGTCAATTCGTAATCTTCGCGCCAATAAATCATGCAATTAAATGGACAACAATCAATTTTGTGTACGGCAACCCCATGCCACGCAACAATCTCTTTGTCAGGTAGAAGTCATCAGCACGCAATTTCCATCCGGATGTGACTCTTTCATCGCCTCGATATTTGATCAAAACCCTTCGGTAATGTTGTTCTCTGCTTCCAACTCGTAAGTCGAGCCACAAATGATAATTGTGTATGATCCGAGCAACCCGCCACAAAGGTTTATCGGCAAGATTCAACATATCGTAAAATTTTTTGCATCGAATTTGGCTCCTCTTCGATCTCGTCAAATTGAACTGTGGACCAGAAGATCCACTACCATCGTATGATACGTATTTGGTTGACGGTTAACATCCGAATCCACAACATTGTGCCTACTTGTGGTTGTCTCTCCTCGAAATATCCATGTGTGATAATTTGGAATAAATCAAATTTTGATAAGTGATATCGCACAGATCTTTCTTCTCGATAAGGTATATTCTTACACTTCTTACACGGACACTTGATTTTCTCTCCATCCGCGAATAAAAACCGAGCACTAGCGAATTCAATAAAACTTTCAAGTCCATCTCGAAATTCAATAATTAATCCACCAACCGAACTAAACCTCTTATACATCCACTCACGATTGTCATTCATTCTTCAAGCTCCTAATTATAAATAATTAATTAAACATGTTCAACATAAGTTGTACAATATAAACTAATTATACACTCATAAGTTAGAATATGTTAATTCATCTATGAAGTAATTTCTTGTGATGACATCCTCATACAAGGACATATATGGACCACACTCATTTAGAAAATGTGATCACACTTAATTATTAAATAATTATGAAATATGAAATTTATTATGGTGGTGGGTTGTGGGCTAAGATTTTGAGATCGATTACGACGCTTAAGGGAAGAATAAGGAGATGGGTTTGTTTTATTTAAAAATGGAGATGGGTTTGGGTTATTAATTCATAAAATTTCAAGACCCAAAATCCTTTCATCGCATATGAGTAAGAAAATTTATTTATTTCATGTTTATAATTATAAGGAAAATTACGCTTAATATCCCAAATTATCGACCTTTTAATAGAAATATATCGAATTACACATAATTACAAACACACCCAAACTATTGACATGCTAACAAACAAACCCCAAATTATTCACAATTACAATTAAATTTTTAAACTATCACAAAATGATAAAATGTCCCTAAATTCAAGTTTTATTATTGAAAATATTGAAAACGAGCTAGTATTAAATCAACGTCGTTTGGTCGCCTATAATATAAATTTATTTAATCCTAAAAATATTGACTACTAGCTAGGTGGCAACTATATCGCAAATTGGTCAATATTTTTAGATGATGATAAACACTTATAAAACATTTTATTCATATAACAATTCTAACAAAATTTCGGCAGAGTAAGTTTTATAAAATTAATCGCCATTTGATTCCCAATTCAACCAAACTCATCCAAATTTCACCAATTCATCACCATATGCATAATTATACACTTAACAACTCAAAACATCTCATGAAATGATGAATTTATCATCCCAATTCACATCCAAGTTAAACATATTCACACCAAGCTTATCAATTTCTCGCAAACATTTTTATCAAACACCACATATGCGCATGCTAACTCACGAAACGATGAATTTATCATCCCACTTCACATCCAAGCTTATCAATTTCACAAGCCCAAATCACAAGACTAAGATTCAATGCATCATTTTCACTATCAATTCGGTAAACTCAATTCAATTTTCACTATCAATTCAATGCATCATATATAATATTTTCACTATCAATTCAATACATCATATAATAATTTTCACTATCAATTCAATATATATAACAAATATATAACAAAATAAAACCAAACAAACCAACCCAGACTGACGACGGGGGAGACAGGGCGGCATACAGGGCAATGATCACGGCGGCAAGGGCAAGGTGTGGGGTGGGGTTGTGGGGTGGGGTGGGGCGGCGGGGGTGGGGGCATGGTGTGGGGGTGGGGCGGCGGGTGGGGTGGGCGGCATTATGGGCGGCGGCAGATGGAGGGGTGGGTGTGGGCGGCAGGGGGGGGGGGTAAAGGCGGTGGTGGGGTGGGAGTCGGGGGTGGGCGGCAGGCAGAAGGCGGTGGTCAGCACTAATGGTCGCGGCAGGCGGGTCAAGGCATTGGGTTGGGGTTGGGAGGAGGTTCAATTTAGATATGAAATTGGAGAAGAAAGCGCATCGTAATTAAACTTTTAGCGGCGGATTACGATTTTAACTATCCGTCGTTATATTTAAAACCTTGTAACGACGGATTAACGACGGAAAATTGAATGTAACGACGGAATAAGTTTAACGACGGACACATATCCGTCGTTAATTTACGCACAAAATATAAAAAAATCAAAATATTTTAATTTAACGACGGAATACATTCCGTCGTTAAATTAGCGATCGCTTACGACGGACAATCCGTCGCTAAATTTTTTGGAATAAAAATTGAATTAAAATTAACGACGAGTTTTTCCGTCGTTAAAATAAATTTAAAAAACTAAAATAATCCGCTTATTTTACTTACGGATTAGCGACGGAATTGTTATCCAATTAAAAAACAACAAAAATTTATTTTAACGACGGATGGTGTCCGTCGTTAAATTTAACGACGGAAATTCGTCGTTGATATTCGCAGAAATCCTCGCCATGTTACGTCACGATCCGTCACGATCCGTCGCAAAAATTCCTTTTATTCCGTCGCTAATCCGTCACGATTCACGACCGCATTTCGACCGTCACGATCGGTCAGATTTTTGTAGTGAATTTTTTAAAATACACGGTTCCATACGATTCGAATCTGAACCGAACCGCCGGTTCCTTGTTCCTAGATTTGAACAGAACCGAATCACGGTTTCTCGAAACGGTTCGAATCGCTGTGTCTCGGTTCGGTTCGGTTCCGGTTCCGATGGACACCTCTAAACACAAATATGCATAAAGTAAATTAAATTTTTTTAAGATTTTATGGAACTGATATCTACACAAAATATGCATATTGTCAAATAAAAATTGTATAATGTTGAATATAAAAGTACGTACATAAATTTTAACCAATTACAATTTTTTGAACTGAACTCTTTCTATTTCAACTGGATTTGTTGTTACAATGAAATATATATATAATATATAATGTTGAACACAAATATGCATAAAGTAAATTCACGGATATGCACTTTTACGACAATAACCCGTCAGATTTAAAAAAGGAAAAGCAGGATCCACATGAAATGCATCTATATCGTCCAAAAGTCTTGAGATAGGGCATAGAAATTGAGCTAAATCGAAGGAGAGAGATGAAACATAGGAGAGCTGAAATTGGTGGTTTCTTGAAGATTTTATCATGGCTAGTTCTTCAACAACATCGTCCAATTCATACAATAAATTTTGTTTTAAAAAATTCAAGCTTGAGAAAGAAAGGACAGAAGAGAAGCTTGATCATAAAAGGTTGATGGAGAGTTCGAGCAATGGAAGATTGAATCGTTTAAACTATTTAAAAAAGACGTCGTCGTTTACAGCTTGTGAAAATGATGTTTGTTTAGTAATTCAGTCATTACTAATGTTACGAACTTACAAGTAGGGATGTCAATGGATGGGTTTTACCCGGACCGATCCGGAACCGTTCAAAACCCATTAAATTTTAAAGCAGCGGTTCTGGTTCCGATTCCGGTTCCAGAGCCGCTTTAGACCCGGACCGTTTAGATCCATAGTTTGATGGTCCGGTCCGATCCGGATCTGGTTCTGATTCCAGAACCAGAACCAGAACCAGAACCAATACTTATTTATTGGTTCTGATCCGAGTAAAACCCGTCTATTGACGAGCCTAAGTTTAAATAGGCTTCTCAATGAGCTAGTTTTATCCATATCGATTCAAAATCACTCATAATACATTAGATTATAAAGCAACGGTTTCGGTTCTAGTTCTGGTTCTTGTTCGGTTCTGGTCTGGTTCTGGTTCCAGATCCGCTGAGATCCGGACCGCTTAAGATCCATAGTTGATGGTCCTGGTCCGGTCCGGATCCAGTCTCTAATGGGTCGGATCCAGAACCAGAACCATTACTTATTTACTAGTTCTGGTCAGGATAAAAACCCACACATTGACATCCCTACTTACAAGTGTGCCACATGCACATAATTATGCTACGCTGCGAAAGCTCAATTCCAATTTGGCTGGGACTATTTCGGTTGCAAAATATTAGTTATTAATCTACAAGTTTTACAATGTGAAAAAAACAGAATTTGACCAAAGTTGGGCAATTGAAATGATATTGTCCCTGTATACAAATTATTGATTTTATACGACTATTTTATTGGACACAATTATATTTATTGATTGTTAAATAATAATCTAGTGGATCGATTTTTGAAAATTGAAAAGCTCTATATACTTTGATTGTTTACATTTAGATAACAATAGTATGATTCACTAAAACTTCTTTCTTATGAAAAAGAAGAAATTAAATTTGTTAAGGCTACAGTTTTGGTAATCTTAGTGTCGGTGAAAAGGATGACTTTCTTTTTACAAGAAAAGATGTGTTGTGGCAAAAGCAGACGGCTGTAAGTGCTAAACATCGAACTCAATTTCAATAAAGAGATAATAATAGTAAGTAAAGAAGTGGGAGAGGGCAATCATTATCCTTTTGATTATCTTTTTTCAGTTGCATGCTTTTCCATATTATTTTCCTTTCTTCTTTAAACTTTTCCAAATATAAAAAATCTCAAGCTCCCATACCGTTCCTACGAGATAAATTGCATGTAATGCGTATGATTACTTATAAATAAAAAACAAAATGTTATAGATATGATTTATAATAATATTGCAATTAGTTATATGCAGAGCCAACATTTCAAGTGAGGAGTCCAAGAAGAATTTAAAATAGCTTGAGATGAAAAAAGTATAGGTTTATTAAACGATGAAAATGAAACCTCCAAAATAGAAGACTTTCTTAAAATAGCAATTTATTTGCCTAAAAAAATAATGAAAATATACAGCCATATAAGGTTCCCATTGAAGGATTTTTTACTAGAAAGAAGAAATGAGTCGAATATATATGACAGATCGTGGGTCGGATACCAAGTCAGACGATCCGAACCCGATCCTCGGTGAGAGAGAGCACACTCAAATTTTTGTCATAATGATTTTGTTGTTCGATAACAGGCTCATGATCAACTTTTAGATTCAAGTTCCATTAGGTTGCAAAGAGTATTGCTTGAATTCAAAAAGTAACAGAAAAGGCAAAATTTGCACTCCCGATAATTTTTGAGAGCTGAATTTATCAAACTGTCGCTGAATAGATTCCTTTAAGAAGAAGAAATCAGGATATAATGAAGTGATGAAGTCTCTGAATTTTGGTGTAGTTTAGAAACCCATGTATAAGTCTCTTGTATACTAAATTCATAAGGATTTCTCAATAGGCGATTATTATCTCTATTCTACCTCATATTCAAATAGCATTATGCTCATCTTTTGACGTCTTAGAAATTTTCTTTTATTCCTTTGAGACAACATTGAAGTTTCAGTCATTTTTCTCCTTTAAGACGACACGCCACCTTAAGTCTCACCTTGTATTCAAGTTTAGTTATGTTCCTTAATTTTGCCTCTTTTCTTCTTATTCTCTGGGATTTAGATATAATCGTATCATTAAGATCTTAAAGAAATAAGAAATTCTTCAAATAAATAACTAAATGGAAGATTTATATTAATTTTTCTTGTATGTAAAATACACAAGTGACTCATGTATTTGTACTACACGAAAGACACATCTTGAACCTCTAATCAAAGTTAATGAAGTAGAGAAACTAAGGGGGTGTTTACTTCGCATTAGGTTTGATAGATAAAAATAATCCAACGTAATCAAGTGTTTACTTTTAAGGATTAATATTTGAGGATATTCTAAAACCCGAGATTATTTTAATCCTTTTAATTATTTTTCATTAATTTTAATCCAACCAATATATATAGGATTGAAATAATCTTCCAAATAAAGGAAAAATTATTTATGCCAATTTTAATCATTCACTAATCATTTGTAGTAAACAAATGATTGATAGATAAAATTTATCTTATCACAAATTTAATCCATTAAATAGTCAATCATTAAAAATACTAATCATGAAAAGTAAACATTCCCTAAGGTGGTGTTTACTTTACATGTGGTGTTTACTTTTCATGATTAGGTTGGATAGATAAAATTAATCAAACATAATCAAGTGTTTACTTTTAAGGATTAATATTTGAGAATATCCCAAAACCCGGATTATTTTAATCATTTGAATTGTTCTTCATTAATTTTAATCCAACCAATATAGGTAGGATTGAAATAATCCTCCAAATAAAGGGAGAATTATTTATCCTAATTTTAATCATTCACTAATCCTTTGTAGTAAACAAATGATTGATAGATAAAAATTATCTTATCACACATTTAATCCATCAAATAGTCAATCATTCAAAATACTAATAATGAAAAGTAAACACTCCCAAAAAGTACTAGGTTCATATTCTGACATTTCTTGAGATGAATTCAAACATATATAATGGAAAGTTGAAATTCAAAACTCAACTTTACTTTTCAACAGTCCGCCTATATCAGCAATATTTTCTTAACTCCGCACTTCCAAGGTATTGGTTGTACCGTCAAGAACCTTTTCCTAAACAAAGTGATGCTCAATCTCAATGTGCTCAGTTCTTGCATGGAACACTCGGTTACTTGCAAGTTTCATAGCACTTGATAGTAATTCAAGAAGAAAAAATCAAACAAGTTATAAGATGGAACCTCAGATGTCAACTCACTCCAACTTTTAGAGGAACTCAACCTAAAGTGATATCAAGCAAAGATAGTCTCCTTCTGTTTCATTGTTTTTTGGGGACTTCATAGAGGGAAAAGAAATTAATAGCATGATGAGGCTAAAATTGAAATCCAGACTCTGAGGAGGATACGAATTCAAAAATGTATATATATGTATCAAAATCATTATTGTCTGAGCTATAGGAAAGGAATAAAGGGATCACCATAATTGAAAAACAAGACAGATCTTTCATCACTGATGATACAAAATCACTAGAAAAATAATTCAAATGGAAGCTCAAGTACTTCAAATCTATCATAAAACTCAAACACTTATAACGAATTTGTTATTATTTAAACAACTTCTTTGGCTGCAACACTAACAAGTAAAGCATGAAATACTTACTGATAAAATCTGCACTCTTTATAAATCAGATTCAATGCCTGAAAATACTTTTAACTTCAAAGTTCAATCAAACTGCAGCGACTGAAACACGGAAATATTTCCTTTTCCTCACGGACTTGCATAAGGTAAACAGTCAAACTTAAATGGCCAAGCAGATCCAACGAGAACCAACGAATCTGACATTTTACAACATTGTGAGCACGTAATTTCTTTGAGCCGGAATCAAGAGGACCTCACACAGATAAGCATTTGAAGATTGAAAAGGAGAAAGTACACATATTTGAAATGGTTGAGCATAATTCAATGGTCTGCTGCAAAAACATGATATTGGCTTTATAAATCCTCAGCCGTTAATCCACATCATAATGCACACTAGTATCCAATGACAGAAGCTATACGTCAATGAAGATGCCTAAACAAAAAAAAGAAATAAAATAAATTAAAGGATGAGAAAGAAAGAAGATAAGCAAATAAAACTGTCCAAAATAAGATACACAGTTAGATGAACATATTATTGACTTTTTCATTTAAAAGCAAGTAGGTCACCGTCATCCAAGGGCAATGTGTAGTGCCTAAATAGAAGTCAAGTTACGACTTATCTAGTTTAAGCCATTATCTAAAGGC
The DNA here is from genome assembly GCA_036937905.1 of Salvia rosmarinus. Taxonomy (NCBI): domain Eukaryota; kingdom Viridiplantae; phylum Streptophyta; class Magnoliopsida; order Lamiales; family Lamiaceae; genus Salvia; species Salvia rosmarinus. The sequence continues at coordinate 18,118,432 of CM072817.1, read as the reverse complement.
CTTGGAGTCATGAAGTCTCTCTGTATGTTCCAACGATTAAAGAATAGACCAAAAAAACAGCTATCGGAATAGGAAATGCAGTAAGAATGAAGATATTGAGCTTCCCATTTAAAAGCATGTTGGTCATTCAAGGAAATTTGGTACTTAGATAGAAACTAGTCAAGTCAAGTTACAAATTATCTAGTTTAAGCCATTATATAAAGGTCTTGGAGTGATGCAACCCCCGTGTATGTTCTAAAGAATAAAAAGTAAATAAACAGAAGAACTAGAATCTAGTGGAACAAAGACTTATAACATAGGCAATATCTTTATTCAAGCTACCCAGCTGATGGTTTAGAAGGACACATGTTTGCTCATAAAACAACATAACCTTCTATCCCACTCTATGAATCATATCTTCCGCCAAACGAACACTTTCACTCCATACAGTGAAATTGAAGAGCCATGACACTTGCATATGCAATTAACCATAGACTATTGTAACCATGTTATGCTTCTTTAGACTGTGAAATGCAATGACAGTGACTAAAGCCCAAGATTTCCACCACATTATGAGATCAACAATATTGATGCTAAACGGGAAAAGAAGGGATAACCGTTTCACAGCATTGCTGCCGACTTGGTTCCAAGCATTTCTATAAGGAAGTGAGAATTCAAATCTCTACTCGAATTTCAGATGTATCAAAAACAAATTCTTACAGTTGGTTGTTTTGTTCTCCTTGATCTTAACATGGTCGATAGAAGTGAACTTAAAAAAGGATTATCTACCTATCTTCTCGAGTGTATAGTAGTAACAGAATCTAATGATATTAGTTTCTACATCAATACTTGTAACCACTACAAAGAGTAGCATATGCACACTATACCATGCTTCTTTTCGTATAGTTGCGTAGTTTTAGCTTCTCAGCCACATAATGACCTAAAGATATGCTGTCAAATCTTGGTAGAATTATAAAACTACATAATAAGCAAAATTGCTAGCTTCCCTCATCGCATTTTCAATTCAAAAAAGACAAATCATACTAACCAAAACGAAACGAGAACCCAAAAAAAGGAAAAGATAATATGATCTAATATGGATCATGAAACAAGATTTAAAAGCTAACCTTTTGCAGAAATCAGCCACGTATCTCGAAGTGTTGTAGAAGATAAACCACATCAACACAACAACAAGTGTATCTTTCCGATATTTAAGGCCCACAACGATCAAATCAACAACAAATTAAGAGAACTCTTATGCCCATTAGAATAGAAACCCAAATCTACATCTGTTCAAATCAAATCAAATCAAATCAAATCAAATGAACAAAGAAAGAAGAAGAACAGAAGAGAAAAAGGATACTGAAAAGATAGCGCTCCCACCAATCGAGCATGTAGAGGCCGAAGGTAACGTTGTAAAGATAAAGCTTGCGTTGAACCCAGTTCATGGCTGTAAGAATTATATTTGGAGTCTGCGAAATGAGGCGAAAAAGGATCGTAGATTTAGAATCTGTTTTGATTGCTCTCTATGTATCTTTTTTGATAATTTGTTAAATCGTGTCCTTAAAAAAATCATTGTAATAATTCTTTAAATCGAACCGAATATTTCGGCATTATTCGGTTAACGGTTCGGGTTGGGTGAAAACCGAAACCAAAATTGAGATTCTAACATTCCATCTGGAGCAGATTTCAGCAATCTGAAACTACAAATCCCAATTTTCTAGAAATTGAAATAATTTGGCTGTTTAAAAATTACAAGGTTAGCAAGAAGAAGAGAAGAACCAGACTGTCGAGGCGACGTCAAGCTGCTCGGCTATGCAGGAGGGAACTCGACAGCGGAAGTGAACAGAAAGGGTTCGACATTAGTTAAATTATTACTCAATAATCAATACAAGAAAAATAAAATCCTTATCTAATGAATCAAAAATCGTACTAATCACTCTTATCTACTAAATAAATTTATTATAATTACGGGGCTGAATCACGTATAAATACAAATATTAATAAAAATAGAAAAATTGTACTAAACTTATAAAGTTGTTGTACTAAATGTATAAACTTATTATATTAGATTCAACATATAAAGTGTTGCATTGAATATAAAGTTATCACACTGAATTTAGTGCAATAAATTTATATATTTAATACAACAACTTTATACATTCAGTATAACTTTCATATTTCTTACTAATATTTGTATTCCTACTTGATCCTTCCTCTTTCTGAATAACATGTATATATTTTCATAATAAATGTTATATGATAATATGTTTCTATAAACATTGTTTTAATTAATATTATTATATACATATATCTATATATATATATATATATATATAAGTTAAATAATAATTAATCGGAAAAATTGAAAATTCATGATCGAATTTATTTAAATTACTACTCCCTACTTACTGTTTAATTGGAAAGACACATTAACTTAGTTAATAATTATCAAAGATCCAAAAAAATTTAATAAGTGAAATAAAAAAGAAATCTATTTGGAAACATCCAAATAGTGAAGACATAATCTGTAAATAGATTTACATTTCAAACTTCACTGCTCCCTCTTCCTCAAAAAAAAGTAAAAATAATATATAAATAATAATGCTACACAACCAATTTTACTTAAATCGAGATGCCAAAACATAAAAGACTGGGAAAACTACTAGCCCACAATTAAATATCATGATTGATAGGATACGCCCAATCACTGGCCGTACCCATCGTACCAATATAAATGGTACGACATTGTTTCTACCACGCGAGTTCGGCCGAGAAGACTCCCACCAACTACAACTCTAATCGCAATTGGAGACGTAGAAGATTCGGATCATATCTAAAAGAATCCTATGAGAAGACTCGTAATCGTAGTCGAACTCAACTTGGTATCGTAGTCGAGTCAAACTCAACTCAGTATCGTAGTCGAGTCGGACTCAACTTCATGAATATGTATAAATGAGGCTAGATTAGAGAAGAAATGGGAGATCATCTACAATCATCTACTCTCGATCGATCACTGATCTACACTTCAGTAATCACTCTCATATTATCAATACACGACTCTCTCTCCCGTGGACGTAGATCTTATTCATAGATCGAACCACGTAAACCTTGGTGTTCTTAAGCATTTATTTCCCCACGAAAATAAGATCGATCACCGCGCCGTCGTGGAAACGAAATTGTGTTTTCGATCAACTTTTTCTCAGGTAATCAATCAACACGATGAGGAATACACGAAGCACTACATCCAGGGCTGTTTCCGACAACAATAACGGCGACAAAACGCGCCAAACGCGGCCTGGGAAAAGCCCGATAAGAGATACGACCCCCGAAGGACACGTTCAAAGTCTGGATGAGCGAGACAACCCTATCCTACATGAAGAAGAAGATCACCGCGGTGAAGGAGATCGCAATGAGAATGCAGAGGAACCCCAAGCACCGCAATCAATCTCGACGAGGCGCTTAAAGGGTTCCTCAAGAAAATAAGGAGATCTTCATCCAAGACCTCACCGAGAACAAGGTCGGCTTCGGCATGATGAAAAGGATGCCGATGATCAAGGAAACCGATGCAGTAATCCCGACAGAAATCGAGAAGAGAGACCTCGCCTACATTAGAGAAGCTCGGTATTATAACCAGCGTGTCAAATCCCGACAATTCCAAGTAGGCGACCTCGTACTTCGAAGTAACAAAGTCAGTAAAGCTGCAAAGCTCGGCAAGTTAGAGACCACATGAGAATGACCATACCGAATTAAAGAAGTCCTCGGAAAAGGGTCATATAAGCTCGCCCATTTATCCGGTACGTCGTGTTTCATTAATAAAATATTTTGTATATTTACTTCATCTGTCTTGCATATTTCATTTGTTACTTATGCATACCACATTTTTCACAATACCCTCTACGGAGGATGATAAATACCCTCTACGGAGGATGAACAATACCCTCTAAGGAGGACGAATTACCCTCTAAGGAGGACGAACTACCTTCGTTTAATTACGAGGACGAATTATAAACGCGCGTGAGGGGACCATTCCTATCGATAAAACTCGACAAATAAGGAACTTATACCTTCGTTTATTTCGAGGATGAATTACCTTCGTTTAATACGAGGACGAACTACCTTCGTTTATTTCGAGGATGAATTACCTTCGTTTAATACGAGGACGAACTACCTTCGCTTAATTACGAGGACAAATTATAAACGCCGTGAGGGGACCACCCCTATCGATAAAACTCGACAAATAAGGAACTTATACCTTCGCTTAATTACGAGGACTAATTATAAGCGCGAGTGAGGACCACCCCTATCGATAAAACTCGACAAAAAGAACCTATACCTTCGCTTATTTCGAGGATGAATTACCTTCGTTTAATACGAGGACTAACTACCTTCGCTTATTTCGAGGATGAATTACCTTCGCTTAAATACGAGGCGAAGTATTTCGAGGATGAATTACCTCGCTTAAATACGAGGACGAACTACCTCCGCCTCGGGCTTCAGCCGACCTTGCCTCGCCGCCTCGCCTCGGCCTCCCGACATGGCCGCCTCCGCCTCCGCCTTCCGCAGCCGACCTCGGCCTCCCAATACATGGTCGCCTTAGCCTCCCTCCGCAGCCGACCTCGCCTCGCCACCTCGGCCTCCCGACATGGCCCTCCACCTCCGCCTCGCCCTCCAATGGCCGACCGCCGCCGCCGAGCCCCGGCCTCCTCTTGCCACATCCCGAAGCTTTCGCCGCCGCCACCACCTCGCCGACGAGGAGGGTCTCCTCCTCCAAACCTCTCGCGACGCAGCCACCCGGGACGCCCTCACATAGCCCAACTTGCGCTGAATGAAGGACAACGACCTCTTTTGCTTCGAGAGCTCGACCTCGGCACGTCATGCCGTGTTCGACCTCGGCACGACGTTACACATTCGATCTCGACACGAGACTACATATTCGACTTCGGCCAATAAGAGCCGAGCGACATACAACTTCGCGTACGCCTCGGCGGTGGCGAAGCGATATTCAACTTCGGCGAACGCCTAGCTAGGGCGAAGCCAAGCAACATTCGACTTTGGCAGAACGCCTCGGTAGGACGAAGCCAAACGACATACGACTTCGGCAGAACGCCTCGGCAGGGCGAAGCCATACGACATGTGACTTCACAGAACGCCCAGCTGTATGCCAAGAACATATGACTTCGCAGAACGCCTCGGCAGGCGGCGGCGACATACGACTTGATGTAACGCCGCGGCGGCGGCCACGTGACATGTGACTTCGCGAACGCCTCGGCGGCGAAGCCAAACGACATACAACTTGGCGAACGCGGCGGTGGCGGCCAAGCGACATACGACTTCCGCGACGCCTGACGGCGGCCAAGCGACATACAACTTCGACAGATCAGACGCTCCACCGCCGGATCACGAGTTTCGGCAAGCAATGTCGAACCACTGCCCCCATCCATCACGACCTCACTTCTACGCCTTTTGGGGATATGATAGATACGGCCCAACTACTAGGCCCAAGCATCAGGCCCAATATAAATGGACCCCGACATTAAGCTCGGTCTATGTGAGTTCGGCCCAAGAAGACTCCTCAACCAACTACAACTCTAATCGCAATTGAAGACGTAGAAGATTCGGATGCATATCTAAAAGAATCCTTATGAGAGAAGACTCAGAATCAGAGTCGAACTCAACTTGGTATCAGAGTCAGAGTCAAACTCAACTTGGTATCAGAGTCAGAGTCGGACTCAACTTCATGAATATGTATAAATAGAGGCTAGATTAGAGAAGAAATGGGGAGATAATCTACAATCATCTACTCTCAGATCGATCACTTGATCTACACTTCTTGTAATCACTCTTCATATTATCAATACACGACTCTCTCTCTCCCCGTGGACGTAGATCTTATTCATAGATCGAACCACGTAAACCTTTGGTGTTCTTGCGTATTTATTTCCCCTACGAAAATAAGATCGATCAATGATCATGAAAATATCCTAAAAATTAGAGGATATGGAAGTTGCATGATTTAAAGACGTATTACGTAATTTTTAAAATATCCTAAAAATTAGAGGACATGGAAGTTGCATATTTAAAGACGTATTACGTAATTTTTATTTTTATTTTTATCCTTTTTTTAATAATGGGAACTCAATTTGTTACTTTCGGTGCGTATTTGGTAAACTCTTCGTTCATATATAATAGCCTACAAATTAACCAAACAAGATGCTTAAATTACACTTGGAAATGTAATGTTTATTTTAATCCACGAACTTTGCCTACGTTTTGATTTTGCACACGAACTTTAAAAAGAATATATAAATACACAAACTTATATTTTGTAGTAATTTTATTATAAATTTTATTGTCTCTCAAATTGAAACTGACATGCCAAGCCGAATGTCGATGTAGATAAATTGGATATTTAAAAAATCGATGTCATATATATCATCTTAAAACATCGATGCTTTCATTCAAATTGCTACAATTAAAAACCAAAATTCTTATAATAGTTGAGAACTAGTTAATTGCAACACACTGCATTTGAATATATGATGCTAATTTCAAATGCAGTGTATCGCAATTAACCATTTTCTCAACTATTTAAAGAGTTTTGATTTTTAATTATATACAATCCGAATGAAAATGATGACGTATTAAGATGATATATATATTATTTTTTAAACATTCGATTTGTTCACATTAACATTCCGACTTGTCGCGTCTGTTTTATTTTATTTTATTTTTTGGGGGATTAGTAAAATGGTAAAATTGTTACAACAAATAAGTTCATGTATTTGTATAATCTTTTAAAATTCATGTGAAAAAACAAAATACAAAAGGGAGAGAGATCATTGGATAGCATATATAATTATATAATTATCGCATTATTAATCCAATCATACATTTTTAGATGAAGCATTAAATTGTTGAAATCATGAGGAATTATTGGATAAATCTACTTAGCATGTTTACTATTCATGATTGATAAGATACATGATTGAATGTTTTGATCGCCATTATTAGGATTCTCCAATCCTACAATTTTCAATGAGATATGGATAAAAAAATAGCTCAAATGATATAAGTTATCAAAGATCTTGAGATATTCTAAAATTCAATCCATCTAAACATATACTACTAATTTTGTTTATCTAGATTAATGCTAAATAATAAACGACCTCTTAAAAGACTATTGGGAATTATATTGCTATTAAATATTAGCATATGTTAAAACATATGCTATAGAGTATAGACTCCGTGGATAAGTATTTATATTTATTACATAAACATGTGAAAAAATCGACTAAAATACTCAATTTTTAATTCTAGGAATTAGGATATATTATTGTTCTTAAAGACACACTTTTATAGGACATGTCCTTACTTAAGGACGGGTTTCTCGCTATCCGATCCGAACCTGATCCGACCAAGATATATATTATATTAATATATTAATTTATAAATTATATATTTATTCATAATAAGTTATACATTTATTAAGAGTAATTAATACATTTACTCATATCAAGTGATACAACGTTGTTTGTTCATAGTAAGTGATACATTTATTCACAACAAGTAATACAATAACACATTTTTTCATAGCAATTAATACATTTATTCATAACAAAGTGATACAATAACACATTTATTCAGAGAAAGTGGTATATTTAATCACGACAAATGATACAATGACATATTTATGGTTAAAATTCATAACAAGTGATGCAATGGTATATTTATAGGTTAAACCGAGTCGGATGGATTTGGATCAGATCGACCCGTGAAGTAATCCAACCTTAGATAGGGTCGACTCAAGTCACTCAACCCAAATTTTTGTATTGTTCTTAAGTACGTTGTTCGCTGTGTTACCATGAAAAAACAATTATTTGAATCTTTTGATTCAACATGTGGTACTAGTGTACTACTACTACTACTACCAAGCATAAAATAAGTCATCTACGTAACCTACCATTTATTAAACATCAATTTAGTCCATATATTTCAATCGATGGATTATTAAAATTGATTTTCGAAACCTAGCCCTATATATTAAAGACTCCAACAGAGTAACCCTTTTATTATTGTTATTAGGTCCAAGGTCCAAAATTTTTAAGAAATGTTCCTCAAACACGAATACCACTTACCGTTATGTCTGGCACAAAATAATCTCTATAATCCCAACCAATTGTGCAAATTCCATTTCAACTCACGGCCTTCTAAACATCGTCTCCAAAAATACGCCGGTGCCGGAGAAAACCATTTGCTTTGTCATATCACAAATTGAAGATAGGTTCCAAAGAGAAGGACTTGTAAAGAGGGAGACATCCTCAAATATAGACTTGAATCCTTCAAATTTGGGAGAATACCCATGCCCAAAAGCACCAACATCTACGGGGGAAGACATGGATACTCAGATTCGATATTGTACTAGAAAAATATAACAACACAAAACTTAACATTTTTTTCAATTGAAAATAGAATTAATAATTCACAAGTTCAATTCTGTTATCAAACATCAAAGAAATGCATCGAAGAGAATGAAAAAAACGATGAAACATTCTAATTTTCAAACTTGGCATTTTGAAGACCATGAGTTGAAAAGGTAATCTGCACTATTAATTGGTACGATATGAGTTATTTTGCATCAAGTATAATGTTTAGGGCTCGTTTGATTGGAGTGATAAGAATGTGATAGATACCTATTATAAGTTGATATCTTATTTAGCTTAAAAATCGAAGCTCTTGATAAGTAAAAACACATCATCTATTACCCACACCTTTGTGATTTCAGATATCACCTTATAGGTGGGATGGGTAATACTCCCTCCGTCCCAGATCATTATCATATCTTTTAAAATAGATTAAAGAGACTAAATTTTCCCTAAAGTCATATTAAATTAAAATACTTTTTACAAATTGTTTCTTTTTTCGGAAACGAGCCATGGGACATAGGGAGTACAAGAGATCATTATAAGATATAGTAAAATGTTATTAGACTAAATTATCCCTAATCATATTAATTAAAACCTAATTACAAATAGTGGCTTTCAAAAAAACAACTAATTATAAACAGTAATCTTCTCTCGTTCTCATTCTTGTTTCTGCGTCCTAGCTCGAAGGTTGAAAGGATTGAGAAAGCAAAACACGACTGAGACCAATACCATGGATGATTTTTGAGCTTATAGTAAAGCCAAACTGTTTTTTCTATTTTTATGTTTGTATATCATTCAATCGAAATTTTATCCATGTTCATATACTAAGTGCTCCACCTCCTCTTCTGCTACCCCTTCCAGCATCTTCGCTGCCTTGTCCAAATTTATATTTGATGTGGTTTCATGTGCGGACGTCCACGTGTGGACATTGATATTTTTTTCATATGTAATGATATTTTTTTTATAAATAAATAATATTTTTATTCGTTCATACGGTGCGGAAAAATGTACAATAGTTTTTATAATTATATTTTATATTCAAGGTGGATATTGTTATTACTAACTTTCATTGTTGAGAAAAAGAGGGAATTAATGTTGTGATTTAGTTTAATTTTTCTGTTGAAAATTGGGTTTTTAACAGCAACAATAATGATATTATGTGTGCATCTTTACTTGTATTTGTTCATGGTCAGTATCCATTGTTGTTTTTGAGATTCGTATTGAATTCACATTAATAAACATCTTTTCAACTCGATCGCCCAAAAATATGTTTTCTGATAATCATTTGATGAAATTATGCGACTCAATTTTGTCCTGTCATGGCATTTGTTATTCCATCAAGAAACTACTTTTTGGAAATGAGTGCACACTTAACTGTTTGATTAAGCCTATTTTAAAGAGTTTATAAGTTCCAAGAGCTTATAAGATATTTAAAAAGCTTATAAGACATAATGTTTGAAGAGCTTATAAGTTATCAAAGATTCAAAGTGTTTGGATAATGGAGTTTATAAGCTAGAGAAAGAATCGTGAGTTAGGGAGAGAAAAATGACGAGAGGTGAAGTCAATAGTGTATATGTAGAAAATAACGAACTATAAAGGTTATTTTGGTAAATTCACTATTACTTATAAGCTTATAAAAAAATAAGTTGGGGTTGAGCTACTTATTTTTAGGGGAGATTGGCGGGTAAGGGCTTGGCTTGACCGTGTCTTTTCTCGGATAAACTGTTGGAGCTTATTTTCACAGCTTATAAGTTATTTATGAGCTTATTTTGTCAAACACTTTGCATGAACTTATAAGCAACTAAACAGCTTATAATCTGTTTTGAAGAGCTTATAAGCTTAGTCAAACACCCTCAAAGTCTATTTTCTTGTATCCGCGTGTCCCCCAATAGTAGACGAAATCCAGAGTTAATTTATGTCGCTTTAAATTTTTTAGCTTTTAATTAATCGATCGAATCTAAGTAACATATAATTAGGGGTGACTACTAGGGTGTCGGGTACCCGATACCCAACCCAAAAATTATCGGATATAGGGTACCCGATTACCCGACAATCGGGTCTAGGGGTGAATGGGTCGGTATTCCATCGATTATATGTTGACACGGGTTTGTTACGTTTTTGTTAGGTATACCCGATTTATTCCTTCTTTCTCTTCATTAGTTTAGATATAAATAATTGAGAGAAGGGCGGCATGAAGAGATACATTAGGAGAGGAGAGAAGGCCTTGCTCGAGCTGATGAATGAAAATCAAATGCGTAAACGCTGCTGACTACAAAATGGAGACCATCCCGGTATGCGCTTAGTCTCATTCAGTTAAATGGAAATAATTTTATGAATTGGAGTAGATCAATTAAGCGAGCACTTGGTGTTAAAAGTAAACTGGAGCTTTTAGATGGAAGCTTACCAAAGCCGATGGAGAATTCTCCATATTACAAGGCACGGGTCAAGGCAGACTACATGATCTCAGCGTGGATTATTAATTCAATATCTAAGGAATTAATAGATGCCTTTGTTCATATTGATAGCACTAAAAATCTGTGGGAGGCATTGAATCACAGGTTCGGGAAGAGCAATGGTCCCAAAATCGCGAGATTGCAGAGAGAGATTAGTGCTTATAGTCAAGGAAACCAAACTGTATTGGTGTATTTCAACAAGTTGGTTACTGTGTGGAGTGAACTTGATATGGTGCTTCCTCCAGTAACTTGTAGATGTGATGCGCGACACACAATAACTCAAAGAGAAGAGAGTCAAAGGCTGATGCAGTTTTTGAATGGGTTGAACGATGGCTATGAGAACACGAGAAATCAGATATTGTTTTTAGATCCCCTTCCTAGTGTAGACAAAGCTTACTCGATGATATTGCAGATAGAGGAGCAAAAGACCTCAACTGAAAGCTTTGTCAACAACAGCAATGCTGTCGCCATGAATGTGGGATATCAATATGGGAATAAAGGAGTCAACAATGGAAGAGTGTATCAATTCAAGGGAAGAAGGAGTAGAGAGGAAAGGATGAGTTTATATTGCAGTCATTGCAATAAGGCAGGACACGAAGACAAATAGTGTTTCAAAATACATGGTTTTCCATAATGGTTTAAGAAATTGAGGGAGATCAGAGGGAAACAAAGAGTGAATTTTGCAGATGGTTCACTTACAGTAAATGAAGAAAAGGAGAAAGATAAAGCTGATATGCTTGAATCTAATCGAGGTATAGGAAAATTGATACATGACGAGTTAGCTAAATACATGGGAAAGATTATGGATGATAAACAAGATGAATCCAAAATGCATAATTACAATGCAAATATGGTACAAAGTAACATTGACTTCTATAAAGATTACAATGGTCATTATGCGTTTGGAATCCTAGATGGAATGGAGAAGGAGAGTTGGATAATTGACTCAGGAGCTCGTACACATATTTGTTGCAATCATGAGTTAATGACAATCAAAACAAAATTGGAGGAGCCGCAGGAAATACATCTTCCAGATGGCACTGTGAAGAAGGTATTATTCAAAGGTGATGTTGATATTAATGACCAAATCAAGCTCAGGAATGTCTTGCTATCTCCATCCTTTACGCATAATCTGATTTCAGTGGCTCAGTTGATAAAAGAAAACTTTGCTAGATGCGCTTTGCACGCACCGCCGATCCATAAGCTTGTCATGTTTTGGGCATGGGTGAAAGTGTAGGCAATCTGGTGTTGCCGAATGGGTTGCAGAATTTAGGAGCTTGAGCTACAGGAGTGCCTAAGATGAGCACCATGGATTGGACACAGGATTCTTCTTTTAGAATAATTTAATCAAACACGGATTGTGGTTGATCCGCCGTGTGGAAAGAGACCCATTGGGTGTAAGTGGGTTTATAAAATTAAGTTGCATGCGATGGAAGTATTGAAAGATTCAAAGCAAGGTCGGTTGCTAAGGGCTATAGTCGAATTTGGAGTTGATTACACCGAGGTCTTTTCCCCGCTGAAGAGTTGTTCTTGAGGTTCTTGATAGTAGGGGTGTGCATCGGTCGGTCAGTTCGACCGACCGATCGAAATTTTCAAAACTGAAAACCGAACCGAACGAATTTTTTTGAATCGAACCGAACCGATTTATAATTTCGGATCGACCGAAAACTGAACCGAAAAAATCGATCGATTTGATCCGAATCAAAACCGACCAAAATATAAATTATATATATATATATATTTTAAATAAACATTTTTATCCTAATTATTTAATTAAATATTAATTAATTATTATATAAAATATATAAATATATAAAAATAATAGTTTGTTCGGTTCGATTATCGATCGAACCTAAAATGTAAACCAAAACCGATTTTAATTAAAATTTTGAACCGAACCGAAACCGACTTCCTAAAAATGGAACCGATGGCTCGATAATTTCACACCTTTCTCGCCAATGTGTTGATTCATGATGATTGGAGTTAGTTAAAAAATTAACATATGTGTTGTAATTGTTCTACTAGGGGGACTAATGTTTGAGGTTATGATTCAAGAAAAAACTGTGCTAGCTAATTAATCGCCTCAGTGGGGATTCTTGTTGATGAAACTCTTTTTGCCGTTAGGCGCCAAATGAAAGGAAAGATTTTAATCTGTTAAAAGAAGTTTGAATTTGAGACGGTTTTGCTTTCCTGTCCCTTTTTTGCTAATCTGATATCATTGATTTGTACTAATCAACGTATGTTTTCGTGTATGGCTCTCTCTAAAGCAGTTTGAATCAAGAAAATAGTGGCATATTTATGAGTTTTTGAGGCCTCAGAAAATGAGTTTTAGTCGCTTCTTCCTTTATTATTATTATTATGAAGGCTGCTACTGTAATTAAACCACATATGAGATATATGTTATCTTTTTCTCTATTTCATTCACAATGTTATTAAATCTCTTGATCACTAGGTGTGTGCGAATGTTTGGAATAGTTCTAACTAATTCATTGGAGGCAGCTTGTTGGCAGCAGCAAGCTTGAAAGCTGAAAGTGAAAGCAGATCAAACAAAAGTTAAAAAAAATCAAAATCAAAATCAGCAACCATGTGATTCAAACACAGGACCTCTAGAAATTTTAAAGAGTGGGTGCAATATTATAACCAGTAGGCTACACAGTCACATTAAATATTGAAATGTGAATTTTATAAATAATGGGTAATTCGGGTACCCGAATACCCGAGTCGGGTATTCGGGTACCTGATTAAAAATTTCGGGTCGGGATCGAGTGTCGTTTTCTCTTCAAATTCGGGGTCGGGAACCCAATTTTTTCGGATAGGGTACCCGACCCATACCGAATAGCCACCCCTACATATAATAGTAGTTTTGGATCCGTAATTAGAAAATTTTCTTTTACATCCATTTGCACATTTTCGTTTCTGAAAATTAATTGTAAAAAAATTATACTGGACATTGTTAATTGATTAGTTTGTACGTTTTCGTTCCTACAAATAGTAATTTCTTTTTACAATTTATCAATTCTTTAAATTGTATTACAATTTACAATAAAAAATATCAGCACAGTTTAATACATTGTTTGCGATTATTGAGAACATATAGTACTAGAAGTTAATTTATTTATGTTTAGAGATTTCAACTCACACACTTAAGAATCATTCACTCGGGATACCTCGAACTTAGATTTATTGGTTGGAGAAAAACGTCTTACCAACTGAATTACGTTTCGTAGTGTGTAATTATTTTTTTATTTTTGTTCCAATTTGTGAGAGTTGTGTGCTCATGTTTATGTACCTATCATTGATTTCCATTAACGAATCACTAAGTTGTGTGTGTGTTGGCACAGTGGTAGAGTGGTTCATGTTTATGTACCTCTTGCGATCATTGATTTTAAAATTTTAGAATAACTAAAAAAAAAAAGTTGAACCATCTTACTATTTGGTGATGAGCGTCGGTCCATCTAGATTATTATTTAGAAATTTATTTATTTACTTTTATTTACATTAACGAATCACTAAGTACTGAGCATCGCAAAAGTTTTAAGGATTTATAGATTTAGAAATTTATCTTATTACTTTTATTTATTTACAATATAACCGTAAAATAAATTACAGTTTCATTTATTTTTTCTTCTTCTTCTTCTTCCTTCACATTATTATATTTTTATTATAATATTCTAGCAGTTTAACGAATATGAATCTATGTTATATTTTTATTTATTCAAATCTTATGGAAATAGTATTTAAAAAAACATTTCAAGTGGAAATAATTTTTTTGACTATCAGTTAATCAACTTATAATTTGTGACGTTATTTTCATTATACATAATTTAAAGTTTTAAGAAGATAATTTGTAGATAATCTGAATGCATCCAACCAAGCAATATATTTATATATATTACAAATTCTAATTCATTTAAACAAACATCATAATATTGATATCATACATTACAAAAGACATACGAATCATACATATTAAGTTTTATTCCATGCTACCTAGCAAACTAGCCAGTAAATTATTCCATTATACGACAATATTAAGAGCGTTGTTATTACACTAGCCATTAAAGTATTCCATTATAAGACAATATTAAAAGCGTTGTTGTTATTATTATTATTATATTATTAAATGAAAACTTTCAAAATAGAAAAATACCCGTAGCCCCTGCGTCCCAGCAGAACAGAGCAGACGAACGGAAATTATAGGGCTTAGGCGTCGTCGCCGTTGCCGTCGCAGGTTCATAGCTTCTCGTCCCCGAACTCCGGCTCCAACAGGTAATTCCGAAACGGCCTTAAAGTTCTTTCAATAAGTTTAGTTGAATACACAATTAATCTCAATTTAGCCAGACTCTTGTCAAGTTTGTGAGCCTTCATTTAATGTATAAGTTCACTAGTCGAACCTGAAATGTTCATCTTCAAAAACACTATATACGATAAAACGAAGTTCATCTATGGGTTTAGTCACTGTTAATTTGAATGTCATTAGTTCATGGGTCCCTCTTCATAGTCTTATTTGACTGAGAAAATTTATGTCTTTAGTTTAAACCCCAGAAAAAACCAACCCTACGAATTGCAGCGATGGAGAGCGCGTTTGCCAGCGCGTCGGCAATCACTGACCAACGCCAGAAGATCGAACAGTACAAACACATTCTCGCCACCGTCCTCTCCTCAAACGACGTGGTTCAAGCCAAACAGTTTGTCGACCACAGTTGCGTTTTGTCGCTCATCCCCTACTTTTTTCTTTTCTTTGATTTCTCATATAATTTATTGGTTACATTTTGTTTGATGTCTTTGTTGCGGCTATTGTATGTTTTCAGTGTTATCCGACGATGTGGCACTTGTTGTTTCGAGGCAGCTTCTGCAGGCATTTGCCCAGGAATTGGGAAGGTTGGAACCGGAGTTTCAGAAGGAAATTTCCCATTATACCCTGAATCAGATCCAACCCCGTGTTGTTTCATTCGAGGAACAGGTTATTTTTCAAAGGGTTTATGTTTTTCTTGTGTTTAGAAGTAGAGTGACTCCTTTGTTTATTTTGCAAATGATTGGTCTTGGGTTATATGAATTTTGTATATTGTGTTGGTCTTGAATTTGAGCGTTGCTTAATGTGTGCATTAAGTGTGGACAATTTGATGGCAAAGAGAAATTGAATGGCTTTATATCATGATTTTGAGTATTTAAGTGAGAAATGTATTTAGGGTAGTTTGTAGAGTCAGTTATTTAGTGTTAGACATAGATAGCTTTGGTTCGCGTCCATCCTTAAGGACTATGAAGATGTTGATTATCTCTAGTTTGAGAGGCCTACTAGTTCAGATTGCTTTGTTGGTTTGATTTTTGTTTCTGGATCATTGACTGAAGTTTTGGCAGTTTTCCTGCTTTTGGGTGTATGTGATAGATGTGACTTTAAGTATAAGTATTGGGAAACAATACTTCTACTGTTCTACATGTGACTGTATGTATAAGATCAAGAAACAATACTTGTCTTGTGATATATGTAACTGTACGTACAAATATTGGGAAACAAATGCTAGAAGGGGAATAAGCTTGTGTGCACTCTTATGAAGATGCAAGACTGCTTTGTTAGTTGAATTAAATGTAAGGTATCGGCACTGTTACTGCAAAGTTGATAGTATGTGAATTGTCAAGCCTTTTCTTAATATCGTGGAATGACATGTCTTGACTGTCAACATTGATGCAAACATATCGATGAGGTCAGTTTTTCTCCTCGGGTGCTATGACTACTCACTGGATTGGATGAATAATGGAGGCATAATGGATAACTCAACCAATTATTTGTTGAGAAATAATGGGGATACAATTTAAGTTCATCAATTCTTTTTAAAAGTAAGTTCTCTGGTTTGATCCTAGAAAGTATGTGAAATTATAATATCTGCATGAGCTGCAAGTAATAAAACTGTGCCTCTATTGCTGCAGTGGTGATGGTGATAGTCTGGGCCATTGTTGTAAAAAACTTAACGCGTAAATGAGGCGTTTTGTCTTGGCGAGGCGAGGCGTAAGCCTCGAGGCAGTCCAAGGCGCAAGCCTCAAACTAATTTTTTTTTTTCATAAAAAACATTAAATAGCAAGCCAAACATCAAATTTAATAATTTATAATTCTGAAGAATATCAAACTAAAGGCATAAAATGTTCATAAACATCAAATCATAGAAAATTCAACTATTCAACAATAAAGTCATTCTCATCAACATCCTCATCTTCCAATCTTGATTGTGGTGAGAATAGGAGGTCAAGAGATGAGAGAAGAGAGCACGCTTTTTTTTAGGAGTCATTGTAGGATTCTCTGTTTTGTCTTTTAAATATAATTATGCTAAGGTTGAATGTTTAATTGAGTATTGGGTTTTAAAAATTAAGACTTAACAAGTATGAAATTTTTATTTAATTTTATTTGAGTTCTAAAAATTAGTCCAAAACACTTGAAATTCTGTAAAAAGACTGAAACTTGCGAGGCTTAAGCCTCGAGAAGCCTCGAGCACTAAGGCGTGCGCCTCGGCCCTCTGGGGCTCAAGCCTCACGGACAACGGAAAAGGCTTAAAGCCTTGATACTTTTTGACAACGCCTCACCTCGAGGCGAGCCTCAAGGCGTAAGCCTCAAACGTTTTTCACAACAGTGGTACTCTGGGCCAAGAAGGACAGCAAAATAAATAAAAAAGGGCTAAAAAATTTAAGAAGAGATAAGAGGGATAATGAAATTAGAAAGAAAGGAATAGACGGCACGGAAAATGAAAGAAGTTGGAGGATAGGGAGAAACAGAAAGTAGCTACATTCAGCTGATAAGCAACAAGTGAAACTTAATCTTAGACTGCCTTTCAATGTGCAACATTGTGGTTCTACTGTCCTCCCTAGACACAGCAGCAAATAATTCTTGCACCCACATTCTTCAACTCCGGATAAAGAGAAAATTAAGTTTCTGTAAGATAAGAGCATCTGAAGGAAATACAGATGAAGCTGAAGAAGTTGTTGCACCGTTATACTGATCATTTACTATTTTCAGTTTTGCCTCTCATCGTGCATTCTCTCTGGTTCTCGCACGCTAAATTAGCTACCCTTAAGTTATTGTAGTAATGGGACTTTTACCAGTCTTCACATTTTGTACTGCCTCCCTATTGTTCTCTATGATTAGATGTAAGAATTTTTCTCATGCTAGTTTCAAAGTTCTAGGAAAATATTCTTGTCTGAACCCATTTTTGTTCTCCAGCCTGGTCTGACCCACTTCCTTTTTGATACCAAGTTTTTCTGCACCAATTTTGATGACTTGAAGGAAAGTGGGTTTTGTTAAGAAAGGAACAATAAAGGGAGAAAGTGAAGGGAGGTCTGTATAGGAGGCAGAAAATGAACAAGAAGAAAAATGTAAAAAAAAAAAGAAAACAACAACCAAGAATTCAATATTTATATATTGCTAATATTATCTTATCACTTATTCACCCACAAAGTAATTATTCAGAAATATTTGGCATAGTATGTTACTACTGGAGTCAAATCAAATACATAACAGATGTATTTGATTACCTGATCACTGTATCTGAATCATCTTTTGTGATTGCTTGATTATCTTACTCACTTATTCCATTTCTAGTTGACGAAGAAGCGCAGCTCAAGTAGTAAGACGGTTCTTTTCCAAGCGTGTGTGAGTGGATAAAAAAATCTAGTTCTTTTAGGATGACAGGCATAGACTTTATCCTTAATAGATACCACTGATAAATTTTCCATCTCATTGATCAGCATCTTTTTTGAGTCTGCTCCAGATGATTGATAAGATTTTGCCAAGGTAATAGAGTATGCTACTATGTCTTAGAAATGAAATGTGTAGGTTTAGTGCTTTCAGTTTTTGTGGGCTTATAGCTTGTCAAGCAAAGAGGAACATAATATCTGTAGCATTTATATGGCCATGTAGATAAAGCTATTATGCATAATACAACATGTAACTGGTTGATGGTAGTTCATATTTAATAATATTCTGTAATCATAATTAATTTAATCTATCTTCTTTTCGGTTAGCTGGTCATTTTTGCTGAGTTTGATTGCTTTGGCTGAATTTTATTTATCAACATGTACTCTCATTGCCCAATTTTATTTTGATCTATTATCTGCCCATTAACTTCATTTGGTGCAAACTGTTGTGACCATTTCAGGTTTTGATAATCAGAGAAAAACTGGCTGAATTGTATGAATCTGAACAACAATGGTCAAAAGCTGCACAGATGCTTAGTGGCATTGACCTGGATTCTGGCATGAGGTTTGCTAGCAGATTTTACTCTTGAATTACTGCTACAGCATACTTAATAGATTGCTTTTGATAATTCTCTTATGGGTGCTCATTCTCTGAATTGGTAGAGTGATTGATGATGCATTCAGGCTTTCAAAATGTGTCCAAATTGCCCGGCTTTACCTCGAGGTAGGTCTGCTGTATTCCATGCCTTCGTTCTTTACACATTCTTCATGATCATCATTTTTTCAATCAGATGTTGACTGTGGCATTTACTTGCCTGAGAATCCATAAAGAATGAAGTTTTGTCTTTGAGAATCCATTTATTGGCATTTATTTTCTATTAATCATCATAGGTCCGATTTATGAACTGATTTGTTTCTTTTCTTATAGGATGATGACGCAGTTAATGCAGAAGCTTTTATAAATAAAGCTTCTTTTTTGGTTAGCAACAGTCAGCAAGAAGTGCTGAATTTGCAATACAAGGTTACTATTTGGCTGTGTTATGTTGATAATCTTATACGTCAACTTTCTGCTCATAATGTTCATTTTATTTCTCAGGTTTGTTATGCTAGAATTCTGGATTTAAAAAGGAAGTTTCTGGAAGCTGCACTGCGGTATTATGATATTTCCCAAATTGAAAAGCGGCAAATCGGAGATGAGTAAGTATGAGTAATTTTGGTTCACTATTATACCACAGGGTTTTCGCCCATTATATTGTTTACCTTTAATTGTTTATATACTTACTGACAGACCTACGACAAATCATTTATGTCGTACTGCGTCCAGCTCCTGCTCTCATTACCTATGGTGGATAGTCTTTTGCTTTGTTATCTTTAACATTATCCTCAACTTTTAATGATGGATGACAGCATGATCATTTAGTTTTCTTCTTTGGATATCAACAATGTTGTAAAAAACTTAAGGCGTAAATGAGGCGTTTTGTCTTGGACTAATTTTTCTTTTCATAAAGAACATTAATTAGCAAGCCAAACATCGAATTTAACAATTTATAACTCTTAAAAATATCAAACTAAAGGCATAAAATGTTCATTAACATCAAATCATAGAAAATTCAACTATTCAAGCAATGAAGTCATCCTCATCAACGTCCTCATCTTCCAATCTTGATTGCGGTGTGAATGGGAGGCTTGCGAGATGAGAGGAGAGAACGTTTTTGCTTTTTGAGGAGCCACTGCAGGATTCTCTGTTTGCTCTTGAATGTTTAATTGAGTATTGGGCTTTAAATTTTAGACTTAACAAGTATGGGCTTTTTATTTAATTTTATTTGGGTTCTAAAATTTAGCCCAAAACAGTTGAAATTTTGTAAAAAGACTGAAACTTGCAAAGCTTAAGCGTCGAGGAGCCTTGAGGCACTTCGCACTGAGGCGTGCGCCTAGGCCCTCTGAGGCTCAAGCCTCAGAGACAGCGGAAAAGGCTTAAGCCTTGATACTTTTCGACATCGCCTAGCCTCAAAGCATAAGCCTCGAACGGTTTTCACAACTGTGGTTATCAATGGGAAAAATTTGTTACCTTTATTTCGCTGCTCTTCATGTGGTCTTAATTTATCAAATTTTATTCAGGGATGCTGTCATCTTAGCCCATCTCAGTTTGATTCACCATCATTGCAAGCAGTTCTCAGCGATTCCATTCTGTTAATCTTGATTTTCAGTTTATTAGTTTTGAGAAGCTCTAGGCAAGAAAAATCAATAAGAGATCCAGGTGCATCCTAAAGTTAATATGAGTGGATAATGAGAAACTTATGGAATTCTTGTTAAAGCTTTTCTTAATATGATTTTGAGATGTGCTCTTAGTGTAAACTAAGTATTGTAGATAGATATTTTGCATTCAACTTGTAGATATTTATAGTGGAGCAAGCAGAGAATATCTTATTCTACGATCCCGTTTTAACAGTTATCATTTGTCAAAGAGAATCACTTGATGTTTAGGATTTTTCAGATTTTTGAAATCATTATATTTTGTCTAGTAAGCTTATCTAATGGAGCCTATAAGCGCCTATGTCTTATATGATGCCTTTAGAGCTTATCGAAGTTGATCGTATTCAAATTAAGTTGATTTGGTCTTTAAGATGTTATTAGTGGTGAATTTTTATTAATAAAAAGGGAGAATTAAGGGAGGTTTGAAATTAAGTTCTTTCTTTGTTTGCAAAAAGTTGGGTACCTTACGTCTTAGAAAGATACTTAAAGACTTAAATAAGATAATGTTTTTTATAAATGGTTACCAAACACTTTGAAGAAGCAGCTTATGCTAAGATTTTTCTAGGCTTATAAGCTTCAGTCAACCACCCTCTAAATATATGTAAATGCAGTCTCAACTCGTTTTGATTCCGTTTTCTTTTCTTTTAATATGCTTTGGTTTTTAAGTATTTTTTTTTTGGTGTGACTTGTGTTGTGAGATTGGGTTTGATTTCTTTGAGTGTGAATCTCTGCATACTTCTATCTTAGAAATCTCTTCTATTTCCAGTTCTTATGAGATTGCTGCATGTGGGCTTATGAATATATTGCAGAGAGATTGATGAAGAAGCACTGGAGCAAGCTCTAGCTGCTGCGGTGACCTGCACAATTTTGGCAGCTGCTGGGCCTCGGCGTTCTCGTGTTCTTGCAACCCTGTACAAGGTATAGAAAATGGTTACCTAGTTCTGAATGTTTTTCTGGATTCTGCTGAAGATGCTATTATAACACCCTGCTAAATCAGATTATTCACTCTCTGAATTATTGTATTTTCTTGTAATTCTATTGCATAACTCACTTTGTACATGTTTATTTGTTGGAAAGGAAGTGTATTGACTTCTTTATGATATGTGTGCTGCCTGTCATTCTAAAACACATGATTATTCATGTTTATCAGTTGGTTGTTGCTCTGGTTTGTATGTTGCCATTATACACTTTCTACTGCAAATAACATACCTATTATTCAGACTAATGTCAAGTATCATGCATTATATTTAAACTCAATTCTTTTTTTCGATTTCACCAGGATGAACGGTGCTCTAAGCTAAAGATTTACCCAATCTTGCAGAAGGTACTCTGTTAATTCTTGATTGAGATAACTCCCTCACGGCCAATATAGCTTCTAGTGCCTAACATTGTAGGGACACACTCAGATTTAAATTTCGTTTATGTTAAGTATGCTAACTTCCTAATATGGAATTCCTAGGTATATCTGGAGAGAATTTTGAGAAAACCTGAAATTGATGCGTTTTCTGAAGAATTGAAGCCACATCAGGTTGGTGCACTAAAGGGTTTACATACATCCCATCTTTCAAGTTCTTCATTTGTTATTATAGTATTGATACTTTATATCTGATTCTGAAATGTTGACAGAAAGCAACTTTGCCTGATAATTTTACTGTTCTTGATCGAGCCATGATTGAGCACAATCTCCTTAGTGCTAGCAAACTTTATACCAATATCAGGTGGATGGATATGTCTTTGGATCCTTTCTGCTGATTGAACATGCTGAATTAATATTCTTTTCTTGCTTATATGATGTGGTGACTTTGACTCTGTGACTCTGTTTTACAGTTTCGAAGAGTTAGGCACATTGCTGGGTATTGCTCCTCAAAAGGTTCTCTCTATCTTCAATCAAAAATAACACTCACTTTGTTGAATTAGATTTCTAAAGGAAGAAGCAAATATGTTGCATATCTCAATTATCTTGAGTTGGAAACTTTTTATCTTTTGTCTTCTCCGTACTTACTAAAGCAAAAGAAAGGCTATTCTAGTATATGATATTTTTGTTGCTGCTTGCTCCTGGCTTTTTTATGCATTTAACTCTATTTCTAATATGCTCATATTAATGGTAGTGACTTGCTAAAATGCTCACCAGTTTGACATCAACTGGTGTTGAGAGACTGAGCTATGGTTGATATTTTTTCTGGATACCATATCCTTTTTAAATCACTTCATGGCATCCCAATGTTTCTCCAAATCTTGCCAAAGGGATAGAATCTGTAGTATTTACTAAAGCTTCAACCTTCTGGCAGGCTGAGCAAATAGCTTCAAGAATGATCTGTGAAGATAGGATGAGAGGATCAATTGATCAGGTAACACTTAACTTCCAACGAATTTTCGATCCTATTGTTTCTTCAGTGAGCTTTCATCTTAATTCTGTTTAAATGTTGTTTGATTTTGGTAATTAGTATTCAGCCCCATTCTTTCTCTGGTTCTTGTTCCTAAGATATTAATATACATTCAACAACAAACTTTGCCAGGTCGAAGCTGTTATACATTTTGAGGATGACACCGAGGAATTGCAGCAGTGGGATCAACAGGTAATGCATGCTATCCATCATTTAGTGCGGCTAGTTGGTGCATCTATTCAAGTTTTCAAATCATCAATATACAGTCATTTTCCCTCCTAGTATGATCTTGTGGTTATGTTAGCATATTGAAAATATATATTTTAAAAGTAGATGTGTGGGAATGATGTCTTGAAATATGAAAAGAAAAAAATGTACTATAGCCATATTTTCCGAAGACATGTTTTATACAGCCATACCCTTTTACTGTTAATTAAAACTTGATTTTCACCTAAATTCATGTATGTCTCGAGCTTATCCTCTTCAAAATCTCGAATCACGCATAGGTTGAGCTTTAGAGGCTTGACCAATGTGCTTTAACAGTTGAAGTTTGAGACACGTGTCTCAAGCTTGAGGCAATGTGTCTCGACCCTCAAGCAACACCAATGACTCGAGCTTTGGAGGCTTGAGTTACGATGCCTTGGTTACTGAGACATATATGATCAAATCTCAGAGGCTTGAGCAGTGGAATACTTGGTTATGAATTTGCTGTACTTGATTAGCTAGTAATACTGCTAAGTTGTCATTATTTAAATTTCCGATCCGCTAGGAGTACTTACGAAATTTTTATCCCCAAATTCTTTCTCTCGAGTTTAAATGTATTTTTTTCTTATCCATATTCAATTTGAGATGGGGCTAACATTTGATTTGTATTGGCAGATATTTGGCTTGTGTCAGGCCCTCAATGAAATTCTTGATAGTATGGCGAAGAAGGGTTTGCCCATTCCTGTCTAGTCCTCACATTCTTTTTGGTAAAATTTACTATGTTGATGAAATCCAACGCTTTTATGAAGCAGTCACATTTTTGATGTGGTGCTCTACATTTTTCCCTTAGTGATTACTATGAGAAAATTCTACTAGTTATTTCACTGTGCCAGAAAT